>CAIIXF020000001.1:2400000-3080183 GCA_903813345.2 Owenia fusiformis
TAAATTGTGATCAGTTTGGTGGAGGTGGCTGGTTGGGCGAGCGTCCTGATAAATCTTGTCTACTGGTTTCCAGCCAAACCGTTACAGGGATTCATCCGAAATTTTCTTTGATAAGTTAAATACCACTGAATGAATTCAGTTAAAATCAGATGCTGTTATGATAGTTTTAGCTGTGACTTCAAAACATGGAGTTGGAAGAAGTCAATGATGAAAGTGGAGTATTCCAAACATGTATTGTCATAAAAAAGCTCTTTGTTTGGGGAAATACAAGATTAATGTCATATAATACAGCTACATTTATTGCTCATAAATGAATTAAATTGAGGAACTGTCGTAAGTGCACAATAAATAATGGAGGAAAACCCTGTATTTTTAGACATCTATTTTAGTTATTTGCTATAGAGTTTCTAAGTACAGGGTGACACAATAAATGCCACCCACTTATTTTAAAAACTTTCTCAATAATGAGTTCAATGGAAGAGAGATTAGTATGTTTGCAAGAGGAAGAATAATTTAGAGATATCTCATTTTCAGCAGAGGCATGCTCTGACACAAAATAACTCAAAAATGTAAATTCTTTTTTGAACTTCACCTAATAAAGGAGTCCATCCATTAAATTTGACAAAAATATTTTTAAAATGGGTAGATATGACATGTTAATGAGCAATCCAGAAATGACTCAAATAATTGCTAAAACAGAAATCTCATTTGGCATTTCTTGTGTCACCCTGTATAAGTTACATAGTAGCCGAGACAACACAAGTCCCAAGTCTGTATTTTTACTCTCATTTCTTCACTTTTAAGAGTTAAGTCATCATATTTTGCATGCATATTCCTTGAAGAAATCCTAACATAGAATTTTATTGGTTTCATTTATAATTTATTTGTTGAAAATAGAGAAACATTTGATTTGTATTGGTCCATAATCAGAATTATCCATTTTGTGTAACAAATGCAACATTTTGACGTCATTAATAAAAATTGAAGTTATAAATGATAGATACAATATGGTGTCTCTAATCTTATTGACCATAACTATCATCCTAGATATTTTTGCCAGTCATCAGATCATGCATTGGAAGAGTACCCCAATGAGAAATGCATTCATTGATTGTGGCAAGCAGTGAATTGGCAAAACAGTGGTGGAGTCACACCATTATTTTGCCGCATTTTGGTGCTTAATTTCCCCTTTAAGATCGTTTGTTACTACTGTGATGTCACAATATATAGCATCTGATGTCATGATACGGGTACCAAATTAACGCACACATTACAAGCTTAAAGATGATACCAAATATGTCATCATTCATTTGATTAAAATGGTTACTGGAATAAGCCCAAAGGGTATGTCACTCCTTTACCCCATCCATTTTTCAGGAAATTAAAACACGCAAAAAATCTCAAATAATGCAGGCATCTTCAGGGGTCCTTTTTGGCCCCGTTTTATTTCAAATATCATGTTTCTACATACCATTTTTCTCGGATATGTCTCAATTACCCCAAAATAGTTACACTTCTGCTGAAAAAGGAAACATGTGGTCAATTTGGAATTATTACACCAAAAGTAGTGATTTTTTATATAAAGTTAAAATAATGCATTTGTCGCTGAAATGGCAAATTTTGATTATAGACCAATCAGAATCAAATGTTTCTCTATTTTCAACAAATAAGGTATAATCAAAACCAATAAAATTCTATGTTAGGATTTCTGCAAGGAATATGCATGCAAAATGTGGTGACTTACCTCTTAAAAGTGAAGAAATGAGAGTAAAAATACAGACTTGGGACTTGTGTTGTCTCAGCTACTATATTTGGATGTTAGATAATGTTTTTTTTTTTTTTATTATGTCATAATAACAAAATATTGCAAAACTAAATCATTTTGTTAAAATAATGTGAAAGCATTTTCAGTATTCCTACACCTGGTTGATAGATAAGAACCAAACAATATTCAAGGGTAGGAAACCTTTTTGGAAGTTTTATGATTTCATTTCCTCCTTTTATTTAAGCTGAATTAAATTCAATGGTGAATCCATCCAGGTACTTGAGTAATAATGTGAATCATCTTTAACACTGTAGTCTCATCAGGTATAAAAGTATGTAGGAAATGTATAAGCCTCCTACAAACTTCATGTCTCACGATAAAAAACTTTATAAAGCGGATGCCTTATACTGACATTGTGACTTTTAATCAGTGTTTAATCAGTGTTTACTTTCACCTGATACAGGTGTATAATACAATCTATATGATATTCACCTTTCACCTCGCATATGTAGGATTGTATGTTATGACATAAAATAATTGGGAAGTTAAGCTACATGTTTTTAAGAGAACTTGGGAATGAACTATGTGAATGTGTAATATAATAAACCCCCAGGTATTACCTTCCCCATCTCACAGTCACACTTGGCTCTTCCAGGGACCTAATATTAATATTTTATCTTCTCAAAGAATCACTACAAAGGAACCAATCCCCAGAGCACCATACTGTTCACATATGAATATCTACTTTGATCAGTAATAATTATATTTGCCATTATTTGTTAAGGAGAATATATATGTCTTGATGCTATGGGGCTAAGAATGAACCTATTAATTCACATAATTCAATTAAATGTTCATATACTCATGCGACATGCATATATGTTGAGGTTAAAGTCATACTGACCTTAGATCACTGAGGGCATAGAGCCATATGATGTCTTTGAGAGAAGTGGGAAGATAAATCACACCATACTTAACTTGTACTTAGGATTTGTCAACTCGGATGACTGTCTGATGATCACAAGTTGATTATTAACCCCAATAGGTTCAAAATTCAAAAGTCATCTTAGTGCATCTTTTGAATGAGAGGAATTTCTGTGCTGCAGTTATTCCATCTTTTTATTTAATCCCTGACTGTAATAAGTTCCCATAATGAGTTTCTATGTCTGTCCACCACAAATGGTGACATATCGTTGTGATCTTCAACTTTTTTGTGTGCAGTGTTTGGTAGTTGGTCGTCAGTTGGTGTTTGGTGGTTGGTGTTTAGCTCATATAAAATGAAAACTGTATTTGTATCTGAAAAGTGGTATCCCTTCTATATAATGCTCACAAGGATCATTAACATGTATATCATCTTTAAGATATTTGTACAGTTACTTGCATTGTTCTCATATGGTTGACTTGTAATTGCAGGCCATTCTACCGTACTGCACAGATCATAATAACTGCTAAAAACTCCACCCCTTGGAAGAGGGAGGATTCTGGTAGTAGCCCTACTTCAAGGATGATTGGAGCTGTACTTAAACTAGACATCTTAGAAGAGGTTAGTCAATATTGGGTTGGTGGGCATTTGGCTGGGTGGCCGGCCCACAAATCTTGTCATCAAAATTCTACTTGAAATTTAAGGATAGTTGCTGGTTCTAATCTATATATGTATGCTTTCAAAAGTGTTTTTTGCTCACATATTATACAATTGAATTATTTGAATAATGATTCATTTTTCAGTTCTCGTTTTAAATAGTAATTAAATATAGTAATTTTACAGTTTCTATGCTAGATTAATAAGTACATATATGTTAGTTTTACATGTACACTCCTATATACAATCTTTTCACATTTTTAGGTGCTACATTTGCAAAATCGACTCGCCAATATCACTGCTTATGATAGCAAACATGGTGTTGATGTTAGGCTTGAAGATATCTGCTTTGCCCCTTTATCACCTGATAACAACAACTGCACCATTCAGAGTCCCCTCAACTATTTCCAAAACAGCATGGAGAATCTAAATAAAAATTTCTGGGATGACTTCCATTTTATACGCTATGCTGACTATATAGATCATATCCTTTACTGTGTCAGGTTAGTCATACATTCCTCTACATTAGCAAGAAACATTGAAACTCCTACCTGTGTGAAATTGACCCCAACCTCTACGCAAATCAAAATCACAACTATACCATCAAACTAAAGAACCAAAATAATAGGACTTTTATAATCTTTAAGGAGTAATAAACATAAATATTTATTGGTTATTAATAGGTAACAAATGACAGTTGCCAAATAAATAAGACCATTTTATGAAACTAAAGTAATGTGAAAGTCCTGGAATTTGTTAACTACATGTACATACATTTTTTTAACATTCATACACAAAATAATATTGATAACCATTTACAAAAAAATAAAGAAAAATTGTCGTGAACATGTTTTACGTGTTTTAACAATTTCCCTTTTTGTACTACAGAGACCCCACTGCCATCAATGACACACAGAATTCTTTACTTGACCTGCCATGTATGGGAACATATGGGGGACCAGTCATGCCTTTTGTGGCCCTTGGAGGATATGAAGGTATGTAGCTTGAACTGACTGTAGTGTTAACAGGGTTATATACTTGTAGATTGAGGCTACATTTCGCTAGTGTTTCCATTGGCATGCTGTGTAGCCATTAGCACTGGATAGTTATCTTGTCATGTTTGCTTCCTTAGACAGACTTTTCCTTTCTCAAAAGTAAATATAGTCATTGGTAAGAAATTTAATTTTGTTGGGATTATAGAGTACATCTGCCTTCTCATCAATATGAGCCTTGACATACAACTCAAACAATGTTAATATTTCCTGAAATCAGCAAGAACTTACAGCCCAAAGATCAAGAACACATATTTTTCTACAAGAACATACATGCAAGTTAGATTCAAAGTAGGTAGCAAGAAGAACTCAGTAGAGGTGCCAAGTTATTTAATATAATTCTGCATAAAAGTAATTTGTTTTATAGTTCCCATTTACCCAAAACACTGGTTCATCAAACAATATGTTGATATAGCAGACTGCCATGGGCATGGTATCATTTAGGTGGATTATCTCTTAAGACATAACTGATAAGTTCTTTAACAGGTGATACTAAATAACAATTTTCGTTCAATTAGTACTTCTAACTTATTGACTGACCAGCCACATATGATAAAGACTAGCTCTTTTTTTAAAGTGCTGGTCATGTTGACCAGCAAGTTTAGATGATTTAAAGATAATAAATGCATTATTTCTGTGTTTTCCAGATGACAAATACTACACTGCTAATGCTGTGATTGTAACATTTATAATCAATAACTATAAGAAAAACAGCACATTCATTGACCTTGCCATGACGTGGGAGAAAGAATACATTCGTATTTTGAAAGATTATATGAAGGATGTTCCAGATAGCAATATATCAATAGCATTTACTTCAGAAGTAAGTCAACATTTACATTTAAGTATTTACTTATATTATTTATTTATTTACATTTTTATATCTAAATATTAAAATATTTTTATGATACCAACATCAAGTTGTGACTTGTTGTTAGTCATCATTTTTTGTGACATGCATTCAGTGTCTGTAAAAACGAACTTGTGACCATTTGAAAGGACTGAATAATAGTAATACCCTTGTAGTCTATTCTATATTGAATGATTTTGAGCAAAAAATATCAAAGACTATTTCCTCATGTTTCAGAGGTCCATTGAAGATGAATTGAACAGAGAGAGTCAATCAGACATTGCTACAATTCTCATCAGCTACATGATCATGTTTGTGTATGTCTCTATTGCACTTGGGAGATATAACAGTGTCTCCAGGTTACTGGTGAGTATTAGCATACAATGTTTGGGGTTGAGGAAGGCATATTCATGTTTGTGTATGTTTCTATTGCACTTGGGAGATATAACAGTGTCTCTAGGTTACTGGTGAGTATTAGCATACAATGTTTTGGGCTGAGGGAGGCATATAATCTCAGGAATCAGCTGGATTGGTGTCAGCTATGTGCAAAAATCAGAAAATTGGAAATACATGCACAATGCTAGACCAAATCAAAAGGAGGCAGTGTTGAAGTCCTGTGATTGTAAAGTTACTCATCACCCTTTAAATTATAAAACAATTCTATTGGAGTCTATGTATTGAAATGTTATCCCTCAAAAGCTAGGATATGCTGTATACATAGTAAAAGAGTCAATTTATGTTACTACAGGAGATGTCTGTATACAAATTCCTGGTTAAAACTTATTAAAGTATTAAAAAAGTATTACATATTGTTATACAAATAAATCAAACCTTAATCTTCAAGACAATTCCTGTTTCTTCTATTTCAGATTGATTCTCAGATCACACTTGGCCTTACTGGTGTGTTGATTGTGCTCCTCTCTGTATTTGGGGCTATTGGCTTTTTTAGCTACCTGGGGGTACCAGCGACACTGATTATCATTGAAGTGGTACCATTCTTGGTACTGGCTGTAGGAGTTGACAATATATTCATCCTAACACAAGCATTCCAGGTAAATTTGTTATGGTACACAATGGTATTTTCTGATATGGGCTAGAACATCATATTTTATATGCATGGCATATGACTTCAAATATAAGAGCAAATCAAATAACTTTGAATTCCACATATATCTAGTTATTGAAATAACACCTTAGTTCCTTATTTGATTTTTAAATTATGATTATTTTAATAACTTATTAAGTATCCTTTATAATTGTACGACATGCATGCCTCTGTATTGTATCTCATGTTGAATATTTTGTTTAACAGAGAGACGTAAGGAGAACTGATGAGACATTAGAGGAGCAGGTGGGACGTATTGTTGGCAAGATTGGACCAAGCATGCTCCTTACTAGTTCCTCAGAGGGTGTAGCATTCTTACTAGGTAAGGATATACAGAGGATATACAGAGAGTCCAGATCAGTAATTAAGCTATTCATGGGAACTATTAGCTTCATGGGATCAAATTGTTGAGCTGATAATGATGTGTGTAACCATAATTCTTAGTATGGTTGAGGGTGTATAACTACTAACTATTGGGCAATCTGATGTACGTAATTGCAGAATAACTTTTCAATTATAGTATTTGACACTATGTATGTATTTGTAAACTAGAACTATTAATATTCATTTTTTATAAAATATAAAATTGACAAGGATTCAATACATCATTACCTCTGAACGAATTTTCAGAATTGATCATTGCTGTTTTAGAGTTAAGGGATCTCAATCTTTTTTGTTCATCTTATAGGTGGATTAACCAATATGCCTGCTGTGAAAGTATTCTCCTTGTATGCTGGGATGGCCGTCCTCTTTGACTTCCTCCTTCAGATCTCCTGCTATGTCAGTGTATTGGCCCTAGATGCTAAGAGACAAGAGGTGAGGTTCTGAAGTTTTTCATATTGAATGAATTATAAAAGATCAAAGGATTTATCTTATAAGATAAACTTTTTATTAAAATTTAAGACCTCCTCTTCATAATGAAGTTACAAATGTTGATTTTAAACCTTATTTTTTTATTATGTCACCACCAAAAAGTGGTGACATATTGTTATGATCTCCGTTTTTTGTGATGTCAGCGGTTGGCGTCTATAACAATTCTTAAAATTTTCAATAACTTAACAAATACTGTTTAGACTGACTTCAGTTTTTTCAAAATCATCTACAAGTTTTCAGAAGTTCAAATCTGACTTTATATTTAAGATTTGACCTTCGGTGACCTTCTCAAGGTAAAAGAAGGTCAAAAAGGTCTTTTTTTCAAGTTTCTTCAAATTGACCTTTTTTTTCAAATCATCTACAAGTTATCAGAAGTTCAAATCTGACTTTAGATTTGAGATTGAGATTTGAGACCTTCAATATTTGACCTTCTCAAGGTCAAAAAGGTCTTTTTCAACTTGCATCAAATTAACCAATTTTTTTTCAAAATCATCTACAAGTTCTCAGAAGTTCAAATCTGACTTTAGATTTGAGATTTCACCTTCAATGACCTTCTCACGGTCAAAAAAGAACTTGCTTCAAATTGACTGATTTTTACATTCAAAATCATCTACAAGTTCTCAGAAATTCAAATCCGACTAAGATTGAACTAACAATATTGTGAGCGACATTTTGTTATGTTAATGCCTAGTACATAAAGTAGATAGAGAATAAAATGTTAATTGTTCTTAAAGGTTTAATGAGTTCACTTGATTCACTTGAAATATGTACTTTTAATTGAAATACATGTAAGTTTATTTCTGTCTGTAGAGAAATCGCTACGACATCGGCTGTTGTGCTAAATCAGACACCATGGAGGAATCTGAGAAAACTCCTGGCATCCTGTACCATGTCTTTGAGAAATACTACGCACCATTCCTCCTCCAAGATTATGTCCGTATCACTGTGGTAAGTTTAGACAGTCTGATGATATATGCATACATGCAGGCTTATGGTTCAATAACTATGGTTTCAGAAACCGTGTTTTATTATTACAACGTGTTCAACTTGTATCAAAAAATGATGACATTTTTAATGTTGTCTTCGATCAAGGTCAAGGTCGAATATCGAGTTGAGACCCTTGGAGCCAATCCTCCTTGAAACAGCAGGTAACTTGCTTGTTGCTAATGAAATCCATGAATATATACATGTGATATAATGTTATAAATGACCATTGCTTTATAGATGGTTGTTTTTATGGGATGGGCGTGTGCATGTGTCGGGATGATTGGCCATGTAGAGGTGGGACTGGACCAGAAATTATCCATGCCAGAGGTAACATACAATACCATTGTCCTAGTTATGAGAAACTATCTGCCGAGGTTTACAGTTCGAGAAATATAATTTCAAGTCAGTTAAATGAAGAGGCCTATAATTGTTTTGTAAGTGGGAAGAAAATTAACTTAATCAAATTGAAATATACTACAATACTATTGTAAATTAATAATAAAAATTGTTTTTTAGGATTCATATGTGCTGAACTACTTCAACAACCTAAATGAGTACCTCTCTGTTGGCGCCCCAGTGTACTTTGTGGTGGAGGATGGGCACAATTATACATCAAGAAAGGGCCAGGACAGTATATGTGGGGGCAATGGGTGTCCAGAAAGTTCTCTCCTAGGACAGATTTATACAGCTTCTAGAAGAGAGGGGTAAGCCAAACCAATTATGTTTCTGATAATGAAATGGCAGAATAAATCAATAGTTGATATGATATACCAAAAAAGCTTGTTATAGCTTGTCTTCCTTCATGTGATTCTGCATTTACATTATTCATATAATTATTGAATGTACAAGGAAAATGTTTTCATAAAATGATGACTTGTAACAGACTCTAACTCCCGGGGGGTTCACTGTATATAAACCTTGACGGGGATCCTCGGCGCACATGGGGTACCTTTTTTTTTGACATTTGGTATGGCAATGGACCCAAATTTTAGGATGTGGTATGAGAATGCGTTTTGAGGGATGGAAATGGTCAGATTTTTCAACTTTCTTGTATGAGAATGGTCATGGAAAATATGTTATCTCACAATTATGGTATGGAATACTCCTATTCGCGATAAGAGTTCAGGTGGTGATTTACATAAATATCTCCCATGATGCATCGCTTTGGAAGGGACAAATTTGCATTGGCCCGCCAAACAAGTCGATTACTCTGAACTTTTCTCAGCTTCTGATCTTCCATCAGCCCTCAAGCAAAGTTATATGATCCAATCTATTCAATAATCTGAAGGATAATCAGAGATTCAAAGTAACATTATTTATATTTTTTCGATCTTCGATGGCGTCTGAGCAATTTCTGGGATATCAGTGATGTCACTGGAATTGGACGGCATTTTCAACTACAGATTTCTTCGGATTTGGGGATTATAGTTCAAAAAGCTTTGTCATATATCTTAATTACATGCATACCTATCGTTTGTGCAAATGAACTCTGCATAAATGTTTAATAGAGTCGCAGTGCGGCATTGAAAATAGCACCCCTGTGTAATCCAATGGGAAAGAACCCGGATGTAGACGAAGTTGTACCATACACGAGAGCTCTTCAAACGGGAGGTAGCTAAACTGAACTAAATTAAACGTTATCGCGTATTGGTATATTGGTCTAGTAGTTACACATATCCTAGTATGAGGTTGTTTTGGTTCATTTCCTCAAAGATTGCCTTCTTCCTGGGACCTTCTTCAGTTTAAATAAATAGCTTTTTTCCTGGGAAATATTCTACTTTGGACCAGTCATGTCATTGGTATGGCTGTCAAGAAGTCTTTTCAAGGTTCTTAATTAAAATTCGTAAGCTTCCAAAATCACCTACATCTTGCTACCTGCACACACTACATACACCATCATCACATCTCATACCCAGTTCACACTTCCTCATGTCTCTACCTTTTACCTTGCTAATTATTATTCACTAGAGCAGTATGCCAAAATTCCTGTTTAAAGTTAATTACTTAATAAGTAAGCAATAAACAAAACTCAAGAATGTGTTATGATTAGCTTAATAGAATACATATCATGACATTATCCCCCTTTTTAAAAATATACTTTATGAAATAAAATATATAATATACTCATAGTAATGATATGTAAAATTACAAAAAATCTAACATATTTACAGATCAAACTTATGTCATCTACCTGTCTACAACTACTATTACATAAGTTCTTCTTCTGATATGTAAAAATACAAAAATGACTAACATATTTACAAATCAAATGTAATCTACATGTTTACAACTACTACTACACAAGTTATTCTTAAACTTAATAATAATCTCAAAATCTTCACACTAAATATAAGGATACAATATTAATCCTCTTAGTTTCACAATGGAAGAAGATACATTTCAAAATACTCCTCTTATGTAGTCATTTTTATGACTTCAATTACAAATACTTAGCACAATCCACTTCTATTTCTATCAGTAAATAAAGAAAATACTCTTACAACTACTTTTTATTATTTTATTATTTTTTTTTATTTACAACTTTACACTGTAACACCTATATGTATGTATGCATACCATCCTTTGTCTTATCTATATGTGTTTAGACTAATCTACTCAAAAGATCTGCTCCAATATTGTCTTTGCCATGGATGACTTGAACGGTGTATTTGTATTGCTGTAAAAACAGCGACCACCTCATGACACGAGAGTTCTTGTGTTTTGCAGATTCTAAATATAGTAATGATTGGTGATCAGTCTGAATAACAAATTCAGTTCCATAAAGGTACTTTTGAAACTTTGTTATACCCCACACTATAGCCAAACATTCTCGTTCAACGGTGGAATAATTTCTCTCCCTTTGGCAAAGTTTTCTGCTACCATACAGAACTGGGTGTAGTTTTTCTTCATGTTCTTGCATCAATATTCCACTAACTGCTACATCAGATGCATCCGTTCGAAGAATGAACTGTTTGTGAAAATCTGGAAGCTTTAGTATTGGTTCTGTACTTAGAATGTCTTTGACTTCTGTGAAGGCTGCATCATGTGTATTGCCCCACTTTAGTTTGTTTGGTAAACTTTTCTTTGTAAGATCAGTAAGAGGTGCTGTTATATCAGAATACCTTGGTATGAACTTCTTGTAGTATCCAACAGTACCAAGTAGTGATCTTAATTCTGTTTTGTTTGTAGGGTTCCTTGCTTTGAGCATCTTTTCAACTTTCTCATGTTGTGTTGCTAAAGTTCCTACTGCAACTCTATGGCCAATAAAGTCCATGTCATTGTATCCAAAGAAACATTTTGATGGCTTTACTGTCAGATTAGCTGCCCGTATCCTTCTAAACATCTCTCTGAGAATTTCCACATGTGTTTTCCATAATTCAGTGTGAATCAAAACATCATCGACGAAATTCTCTACATTTTCCATTCCATTTAGCAGTTTCCTCATCATTCTATTGTATGTAGCAACTGCATTGATGAGTCCAAAGGGCATTTTAACAAAACGCATACTGCCTAGTGGTGTGTTGAATGCTGTTTTATCTCTATCTTCTTCTTTCACATAAATTTGCCAAAAACCCTTGCAAAAATCCAACTTTGATTTGTAATGACTATTTCCAAGTTTGGCAAAGATTTCATCCTCATTTTGCATAGGTTCACAGTCAAACACTGTAACTTTGTTCAGTTTCCTGTAATCCATCACTGGTCTTCCATCTGGACAACCTTTTTTCTTCACAAGAAACATCTGAGCACTGTATGGACTATTTGCTCTTTCAATTACCCCAAGTTCCAACATCTCTAATATTAGGCGTTTTACAATTTCTACTGATTTGTGTGGTAGTTGAAAGGTTTGTCCCTTAACTGGTTTATCTGTTGTCAGTTTAATTTCATGTTCCACTAAAGATGTAGAGCCTGGCTTGGATGAAAAAATATCTTTGAATTCTTCTACCAATCTTTCTAACTCATCAGTATAACTGTGACATAAATCAGGATTGATGCTCACTTCTTTGTATGTTTCTTCCTTTTCACCTAGCATTTCTTCTTGTAGTATGCAGTCATTGTTCATTTCTTCCTGCTCATCATCTTCTATAACTGAAATGTTTGCAACTGCTTCTACTCTGACATAGTACTTTTTGAGCATATTGATGTGGTATGTTTTTAAGGTTCCATCTACATCTATCTTGTAGTCAGTAGGGTTTACCTTTTCTTTCACAATATAAGGTCCCTTCCACTGCATTAGCAATTTGCTGTTGTCTGTTGGTAGCATAACCAAAACCTTGTCATTCGCTTCTAATGACCTCATCTTTGCTTTCTTATCAAAATGCTGTTTGTATATTTCTTGGTTTTCACCAAGTGATTCTTTTGCTATATTGCAGGTTTCTTCTAATCTGTTTTTGAGGTCTAGCACATACTGGTATGTTGTTTTTGTTTCTTCATTTGGTTCATCTTTGCCCCAGAGCTCTTTGTCATTGGTCCTCTAACTGGCCTTCCATAGAGTAACTCAAATGGAGAGTAATTTGTACTATCTTGTGGCACTTCCCGGTATGCGAATAGAATTGGCTCTAAGTACCTATCCCAATCATTAGGTCTTTCGGCACACATCCGCTTTAACATAAGTTTCAAAGTACCATTGTATCGTTCCACAAGTCCATTGCATTGTGGATGGTATGGGGTTGTTGTGATTTGATTAATTGATAATAATCTACCCAGTTCCTTCATCAGTTCAGACACAAATTGTGATCCCTTGTCACTCAAAATCTGCTTGGGTATCCCAACTCTAGAAAATATTTGCATGAGAGCATCAGCTACTCTCTCAGTCTCTATGGATGGTAATGCTACAGCATCAGGATACCTAGTGGCATAGTCAACACATGTTAAAATGTGTCTGTTCTTGTTTCTTGTCATGGGATTTAGCGGGCCTACTAAATCTACTGCTACTCTTTCAAATGGAACTTCAATAAGAGGCATTTTCTGAACAGGCGCCTTTTTCAACTTTCCTTTCTGTGTAGTTTTTTGACAAATACTACACGACTGAACAAATTTAGTCACATCACTGTGTATACCTGGCCAATAAAAGCTTGCTGTGATTTTGTTCATTGTTTTCTTCGTACCTAAATGTCCTGCCATCAAAGAGTCATGAGCGAGTTTCATTACAGTATCTCTCAGTACACTAGGAACTACTAATTGCTTTATTTCATTGTTATCATTCACTTTTGGAGATGAATAGTATCTGTAGAGAACATTATTCTCTATTTCAAATCTGTATCTGCTTTTTCCAGGAGTACATTTTACATTCTCTTCTTGAGCATATTCTCGAAATTTATCTAAACTTCTATCATCATTCTGTGTTTGTAAGAATTGCTCAGGCGATATTATCTTGTTTATATAACCAGGCACCTTAAGCGGTCTCAGTGGTTTTTCACCTTTTGTTTTCATTGCTCTTGTTTCAACTGCACATGCTGGGATACAACTTTGTGTTTTAATTTCTTCTGTTTGGTTCATTGAAAGGGGCTCCTTGTTTCTCATTTCAGCACCGTCAACATTGCCTATAATAAGATCGCAGATTGGATTTGGAAGGCACAATGCTTCTACAATACCTGAAAGAAATGGAGTATCTATGCAAATCTTAGCTGTTGGTGCTTTTTTAATTGTTCTATCAATCATAAGATAATGTTTGTATTTTCCAGTGAACTGATTTGGTGCAACTAGGCTTTGATTGACTACTACCCCACTACACCCAGTATCTCTCAATACATTTACATATGATTCTCCTACTTTTCCTTCCTGTATATTCAGGTTTTCTGGTAAAAAGGAAATTGTATCACTACATGACCCTATGATAATGTTACAACCACTATGATTTTCTATAACCTGAACAGCAGCACAAATTTCATCTTCGTCGCTTGCATATGTCATTTGGTTGTTTACATCATCATCTTCTATACAGGCCATTGCAACAGCTTTTTGTGTTGATTCTTTAGGACAATCTTTTATCATATGCCCTTTGCCATTACAACCAAAACATATTCTTTCATTCACTTCTACCCACTTTTTCTCATCTGTTTTCTTTGTAAGATCATTTTTGGGTTTATTCGAAGATAATATCTTTGGTCTCATAGCTTGTAAACCATGTGCTGTAGTAAAGCGCTCTGATAATTGGACTACTTGATCAGCTGACACTGTATCATGTTCCCTTAAAAACATTCGCATTTCCCTACTACAAGCTGCCATGTACTGCTCTCGAAGTAGAAGATCTTTTAAGGCATCAAATGTTTTCTCGGTTTTTGCTAATTCCATCCATCTTGAAAGATATCTTTCTAATCTACACATGAACTGGGTCGGTGACTCCTTCAGTTCAGGATGACTAGTGAAAAACTTTTTGCGGAAACCGCTTTCAGTCATTTGATAACATTTAAGGAGTGCTTCCTTGAGCTTTTCATAATCATCACCAACTAACTGATTTGTTCTATTGTAAACATTGAGTGTTTCACCAGATAAAAGGTTTCCCAAATACATACAATAGTTTTCTTGTGGCCAGTTTTGACTAATTGCATACCTTTCCATTCTTTCCAAATATGCATCCATACTATCTTTCTCCTCATTAAAAGGTGGCATTTTCGGTGCCTTGGGAATTTGTTTTGATTGTGATAACGCTGTTGTTTTAGTTTCCTCGATTCTGAGTTGAAGTTCTAGTTCAACTCTTCTTGCTTCTGCTTGCATCTTTGTCATTTCTAGCTCATGTTTCATTTTCTCTGATTCAGCTTTTCTGCATCTTTCTTCATGTCTCGCATCTCTTTCTATTTTGTCCTCTTCGATTTGCTTAGCTTCTTTATATTTCAGTTCTGCAAAGTCAGCTAGGCTCTTTCCTGTATAGCCAAGTTCCTTGCCAAGTTCAATCAAATTTATGTATTTCTCTGCCATTTTGCTTAAATAAGACTACGTACGTTTGATCTCTTTATCCTAACATAAATTTTTAATTTACACCAAAACTACTATTTTTCGGTTAGAAGTAATGAAGTAAAATTAATGATCAATTGTGAGCATTTTCAACTTGTTTTAAATTAAAGCTATAGTAAACCAATGAAATATGCTCAGATTTTTCTTTTTAAAATTGCAAATGTGCTTATGAGCACCACTTATCCAAAAATTGGGCAATTAGAGTGTAGCATGGACTAAAAATGCTGATATAAATACTGTATTGATATAAGAAGTAATTTTGATTAATAAGATCCTGTGATCTAGATATTGGGAACCTTTTTAGTTAAATGTGACTAAACTTGTTACACAAAAACGTTGGTTTCTGTAACAAAGGAATCTTGTGAGCAATGATATGTAGACTAATACAGTGCTCTGTAATTTAAGAAAAGTGGAAATTAGTGCACTAGTGATATTCCTGTACAAGGAAAATAAGAAAAAATGGTTGGGCAATTAGAGACCAAAAGATATTGTAAACCACAATATTTGGACAAACAAATTAGACCAAGTGCTCAATAATTTTGGGAAAGTAGGACTTTGAGCACTAGAAATAAAACAGAGATAAAGGTTCCTGTACCTGAAATATAAAAGAAAAAAAAATTGTACAGAATGAGGACTAATAAATATTGTCAACGACAATATTTATACTAACCAATGAGATTGAGTGCTCTACAATTTTGGGAAAGTGGGACTAAGCACTCGAAATAAAACAGAGATAAAGGTTCCTGTACCTGAAATATAAACAAAAAAAATGTATGGAATGGGAACCAATAGATATAGTAAACGACGAAAAAAAAATATGGGGAATTGGAATTAATGAATATTGTCAACGACAATATTAAGGGAAGAGGAACAAATAAATATTGTCAACGACAATATTTAAAACAACAGCAAAAATCTTAGTGTTCACTAATTATAATCGGATTGGCGAAGTTGTGCACTTCATGTGAAAAGGATATTCTGTTTTTCCAAAAATTGAATCACTGCTAGATAATATATACTAAGACACTTTTCCGACTATACTACTACTAAGTACTACTACTACTACTACTACTAATGTACCTACAAGATAGTAGGTGATTATAGAACTTAAAGCTAGCAAATTCACATGTACACACTAGAACAGTAAGAAGGAACATACAATTACTTTAATAGAAGAGTAAGTACATACTTGATGTTTTCTTATTTGCCATCTTTAACTTGATCTTAGCTATTGTACGGACGAGCCCCCAGTTGTCAAGAAGTCTTTTCAAGGTTCTTAATTAAAATTCGTAAGCTTCCAAAATCACCTACATCTTGCTACCTGCACACACTACATACACCATCATCACATCTCATACCCAGTTCACACTTCCTCATGTCTCTACCTTTTACCTTGCTAATTATTATTCACTAGAGCAGTATGCCAAAATTCCTGTTTAAAGTTAATTACTTAATAAGTAAGCAATAAACAAAACTCAAGAATGTGTTATGATTAGCTTAATAGAATACATATCATGACAATGGCATTGGTCCTATATTTTGACATTTGGTATGGCATTGGTTTCATATTTGGGCATTTGGTATAGCTTTTGGGCACTATATCAGTTGGTATGGGAACACATCCAAATTTGACATTTTGGTATGGGAATATATTGATATCTGAGGGTTCAGCCTAGGACCCCCGCCAAATTTTGTACACAGTGAACCCCCCGGGCTCTATCTTTACTGATTGGCAGTCAGTGTCTGTAATAATTGTTACACTTTTATGAAGTGTAGAAACAGTTAGACTAATTTCTAAATATCTTCAGATTAACTGCAAATACTGTCAACACGTATACATGTTTTACTATGAATTATTTGTCTGTGTTTACAGAACAAGGATTGCCCATCCTGCTTCATCTTGGTTGGATGATTACTTTGACTGGCTGGCACCTGGTGGTAACCCTCAATGTTGCAGACAGTTCACTAACAAATCATTCTGTCCAGCAACAGGTGTGTTCAGTTCTTTATTAGGGATTGGGTCGATAAATTAGGAATCATTATCTAATTGTTGACGTGGTGTGATGTGACTATCTGAAAAACAACCCCTTTGAATCTAGTTTGTTTAAATATTCTGAAATCACTCCAACAATTCTTAATTTGATCATAAATTAAATCATTATGGTAGGGCTTAACTAATATTTGTTGTTATTTGCAGTGCCCCTGACTGGTGAGAAATGTACCAATTGCCCTGTACACTACTCTGGAGGGAGACCAGATTCTAAGGATTTCATACCTTTCCTGCCATTCTTCCTTAAGGATAACCCAGGGATAAAATGTGCAAAGGGGTATGTCAGTTGTTTGGTTGTAGTATGATTTATCATGATGAGATTTTGTATAAGATGTAGTCAATCGCTTAATTGCCACCAGCGTTATGTTTCATTAAAAATTTACTGTGAAATCTGGAAGTGTGCAATTATAAACGAAACATGTACAAATGTCTAGAGAAGCAATACTTTTGCTCACATAGTACCATTTTATTCATTTTATGGCCTAGTCACATAGCCCGGCCGATGAGGTTACGATGAGCCAGCGATGCAATTTTCACCGAACTCGGCCGAACACCGGCCGGACATCCTTGGCGTTTGTTGCTTAAAACCGCATCGGTGGTAGCTCGGTGAAATTTTAACTTCGGAGTTAAATTTCACCGGGCTCTCACCGAGCTCCCTCATCATGTCATCGCAGCCCCATCGTAACCACATCGGAAAACACGTCGGCCGGTGCACGGCCGAGTATCGGCCGGTGTCCCGTGCATCTGAGACAACCAGAGGACAAGGTTTTTTAACGGACAGCGGCCGAGCTCCGACCGAGCTCCGGCCGATGTGGGACAGAGCATCGGCCAGTCACTGTTCAAAGCCCGTTAACAACCCGGCCGGCGATCGCACGGTGTCCTGTTACCTGCTCGGGTACCGGCCGTATTCCTTCCGATGTCCGGCCGACCTCCGGCCGGTAGTTGCTGCCACATCGGCAGAAAAAAACTACCATTTTGAGACAGACTCCGTACGGTCACCAGCCGGTGTTCGGTCGGTCGCCTGAAGATGTCCGGACGGAGTCCGTTCACGTCACCGAGCTCTGCTTCCGATGAGGAGAGCTCGGTGGCACCAAAAAAATCCACCGAGCTCTACCGATGCCGGACATCGGCCGGGCTATGTGACTAGGCCATTAATCTTCACTTTTCCAGAGGCCATGCAGCCTACGGGACTGCCGTAGACCTGAAAACAAATGACACCCAAATAAACAGCACAAATTCAAGTACAACTTCCATAGGAGCAACATATTTCATGACCTACCACAGTATACTGAAAAACTCAACAGACTATATAGAGGCATTGAAATATGCTAGGAAGATCTCAGATAACATAACAGCTAGTATATTAGCTGAAAGACACAACAATATTCCTCCAGGGGAACCAGGCCATTATTCTAATATGAGTGTTACTGATAAAACATACAAGGTGTTTCCTTACAGGTGAGTACTTACTTTCTTACAATATACAGAGTGGGCCAAAAATAACCACCCAAGAAAAACTTAGGGACTCAATTGTTTGTAGCTAATATTTAAGTAATATAGACAGAAGAGCCGGGGTGATATTGTCAAATACACCCCGCAGGCAGGGCTAGTCACAAACGTTTTCTGTACCCTAATGACCGAAGGGAGTGAGGTGTTCGAAAACTTTTGTGCCTAGCCCTAAGGGGTGTATTCGACAATATTACCCCTGATCTTAGGTCTATATTACGATTCGAACATGAAAACTCACCAAAATGTTTCGAATATTCATTATGGTTCCCAACTTCGACGACCCGCTGTTATGACGTCACACATTACACGTATTACCAGGGGTATTCTTCGCGAATATACCCTGGGTGAAATGTTGACTTTGTTTACAGTTTATAGAAGGCGTGAATACAGTCATGTTCGAATGTTGTTTATATCATATCCCTGTCAGAATGCTCTTATTTGGTGCTTTGCTTAATGATCTTCAGAACTTTTTCGCTTGTAATTTCATGGGAGTTGAATAAGAGGGTCTACAAATGGGTTGGAACTGATTCCAACTGAGTTTCCTCTTGATTTGCTCTCATTTTAACATGATAAATAACCCAAATGTTCACAAAATAAATTAGTAACAGTCATGTTTTATAATGTGATATATTTAAATAATTTTTGTATTTTATTTCCAGTATCTTCTATGTATTCTATGAGCAGTACCTTACCATTGTACATGAGACCATAATCAACTTGAGTACATGTATTGGCTCCATCTTTGCCATCTCATTCATCTGCCTGGGCTTAGATAGGTATTCAGCAATAATCATCACCTTTGTGATTGGTATGATACTGTTGTCTATGTTTGGCTTGATGTTCCTGTGGAATATCTCTCTGAATGCGATATCACTCGTCAACTTGGTCATGGTGAGTTGATGATGTTTATTTGTTAAACATTATATTAGAAATAGGATGTTATTCTTATATCGAAATTGATTTGAAAGCAGATTATTTAAAGTGGAATAAAGTTACTTGAAGATACGAAGTGTGATTTACAGAATTAAATCCTTTGCAAAGGGCTGTGCAAAAGTCAGTCCATCCCAGTGAACAGATAGTACTACAAATATCAAATATTGATGTTAGGACATAGGGTTTTCAAAGATATTGTAACAGTCTATATTATATTATGTCAAAACTGTACCAGGAATGATTTTATTTTTTCAAATGCTATATATCTGTTTTTTGCAGTGTGTTGGTATATCAGTCGAGTTCTGTTCACATATAGTTCGAGCATTTGCGATCAGTGTGCATGAAACACGAGTGCTTAGAGCTAAACATTCACTGGCTCACATGGGAAGTTCAGTAAGTACTACCTGATTCTTCTGTTCAATTATCAAATCCTGGCAAAAAAATTTCAAATCTTTTGACATGTTATCAAAATATCCAAGAGAGAAAACCAGATCATAAATAAGAATTCTTAATGGTTGTTACAAAGGTCAAAGTAAGGGAGAATAAGAATTCTTAATGGTTGTTACAAAGGTCAAAGTAAGGGAACATGAAACATTTATTGAATTCATAACTATACAAAGTTTCTGTTAAAACCGATATTTTTTTCAGGTGCTAAGTGGTATTACATTAACTAAACTAGGTGGTATAATTGTGCTTGGGTTCGCACATAGTCAACTCTTCAAAGTGTTTTACTTCCGAATGTACTTAGGAATTGTACTGTTTGGAGCTACGCATGGCCTTATATTCCTACCAGTATTATTAAGTTTCATAGGTGAGTTTTATAAATTATAATGTTATTGTTTTCCAGTTTGGCTTTCATAACGTGTATTTCAGTAATAGTAAGTGTACATTTGAATTAAAACTATTTCCCATAAGATTTACAATATGATAACAATATGTCTTTATCACTATTATGTACATATATTTATATGATTTTAATAAATAAAAAAAAGATTGTGACATGAATTTCATGCTTTTGGGAGTAAAAGTAAAGTTTCTGTGATAGCAAACTAAACAACATTTGTCCATGTAGCTTCTAATTGCTTATAAGGTGCTAAGAACAGGCGTTGAGTACATGTGTTTGGTGATTGTACAAATGTACATAACATAACACATGGTACTGTCTGGATGTCTTTGAATATAGAATCAAAAACTTAATATCTGTAAATCTGTGTCCTCGATATGCTCCTAGTTGCTTCAGTTATTTTACTATTCTTTGTAGTGACACTAAATGATGTAATAATAGGCATAGCTAATTATGAGTGAACTGCCTCTCAAGCATATTTAGACTAAAACTGAAAATTATATCCCACAGATCTATGATATTCTCTACTTTGACATTCATTTTGTCTTTTCTATTATTAAATTTTGCCTCACCTATTTTAGTTCTTTTGGTCGTTGGATACTGACTGACTGCGCTCTTGAACTGACTGCGCTCTTGAACTGACTGCGCTCTTGAACTGACTGCGCTCTTGAACTGACTGCGCTCTTGAACTGACTGCGCTCTTGAACTGACTGCGCTCTTGAACTGACTGCGCTCTTGAACTGACTGCGCTCTTGAACTGACTGCGCTCTTGAACTGACTGCGCTCTTGAACTGACTGCGCTCTTGAACTGACTGCGCTCTTGAACTGACTGCGCTCTTGAACTGACTGCGCTCTTGAACTGACTGCACTCTTGAACTGACTGCGCTCTTGAACTGACTACACTCTTGAACTGACTGCGCTCTCGAATTGACTACGCTCTTGAACTGACTACACTCTTGAACTGACTGCGCTCTTGAACTGACTACATTCTTGAACTGACTGCGCTCTTGAACTGACTACACTCTTGAACTGACTAAGCTCCTGCTAAATGGATGCATGAACAATCGATGACCATGCTCTGACTGTGCATTATTTAGTTTTTCATCAATGTTCATTCTATTATGGAAATATGTTTGTTAAATGTTAGCCTTTAATATGCTGTTTGCTAATGCCTTGGTCACATTTGCTTCGATTTTCACTACGGCGCCCAGCTGATTGAGTATTTTGTTCAAAATTGAATACAATATTGAGCAAAACACTCAATCAGCCAGGTGCCGGCCGATGGATCGGAGCAAATGTGACCCAGGCATTAATGGGAGCCTTTATTATGTTGCAGGTCCTCCTATAAATAAAGCCAGATTGTATCAAGCCCAAAATAAATATTCCAGGCTAGAGTATGTCATATATCGAGTTAACATCTGAATATCTGCATTTTTGTTTTCTGCTTAGTTCTGCATACCTTATATAACATGTATAATGTTGTGTTTGGATTTATGCACCAAATGATGCTTTTAGGCACCAAATGCTGTTTTTCTCTTACTTGAACATTTGCCTTGATCTGTGACAAGTGGACTGTTTTGTAATTATCATTCAATTTTAATATTAACTTTTACATTAATATTTATTCTTTGGTCACTTGGTAACTACTAATTGATACTAATTCAATGAGCCTGATAAAGGCAATGATGGGTATTACTAATTCTTTAATTAATAATGATGGGCATACATACATGTATTATTCTTTCCCTAATGTAGTGCAACTTTCTCCAGCATAAACCTGCAAGCTTTTCGACATCACATTCTCTGACTTGAACCTTCCATGTTAACATATTTATCTTCTGATCTGAATAAACGGTATGAATTATAGTTTAATACTAGTGTGTAGAAATCAAATGACTTTAAAAGAGATATGCGATTTTAAACAAAAACATAGGCTACAATAACATTAATATACGCTCTTCATATCAGAGCATATTTAATAATGCATTTTCTTTTCCACTTGCAGGGCCTCCGATTAACAAAGCAAGGCTATTTGAGGCTTATCAGAAAAATTCCAACAAACATAGAGTGTCGTCAACAGAAGAAAGAGAAGCCTTACTCAAGAGTGCTATCAACAGTGATAGTGCAAAAAGATATGAGGCTATATGAGAAAATATTGAAACTAGAAAATCAAAAAACAGACTCTTATGTGCAAGGACTGGTTCAACTTCACTTGTGAAATTTAAGAGCTGATGACCAAACTTTCATCAGGGACTGAAAACTGAAATTAAAACTTCATATTGGGTAAGATATAACTCAGATGTTTCACTGATCTGAAATGGAATCAATGAAATGGACAAATGCTGGAAGTGATATTCCCAGATTGATTTGTATCATGCCGAAGGGATTGTGTAATACTAGCTATGACAAACATTGGTCAGGGATCAAGTGAAGATCATTTCATGATTTACGGGCAACAGTTCTGTAAACAGGGATGAGTGCACTCACCACAATGAAGTGTACAATACTAGAGAACAATTTCAGTACTACAAACCATGGTACAATACTAAAGTACAATATCATTGTTCTAATAATGGTAGACTACAGTGCCAGAGAACAATACCTCTGTACTAACTACACTGTAGAGTGTAGACTACAATACAAGAGTACAATATTAGAGCACAATACTTGGGTACAATACCAATATCATGTTGGCCTAACAGCATTGATAATCAAAATGTTTTCAAGTTACAGGAATGGATATGTATCAAAAGTTTTATGACAATTGAAGTAGTAGACGTATAGGGAATGTTGAGAAATATCTCTCAACCACCTGCTGTAATGTGGTATTTGTACTCCCCATCTTGGCTGTCCACTCCAAAGGAATACTGTTATATTCTGAAGAAAGAATTCAACATTCTTAGATATTTCATATTAACCTTTTTGTTAATACAATACACAAATATCTTGATCAAAAGCTGTTTTTATTAGTATACTTAAGGAATAAAAACCGAGATTTTATGATTTATGGCGTAATATATAACCGAAAATTTAATTCTGTTCATTGTTAAAAGACCGAAATCGCGTAGCGATTGAGGTCTTTGGCAATGGCCAGAGTAAAGTTTGAGGTCATATATTTGATGTAAATCATAAAATCGAGGTCTTTGTTACGATTCTAATATGATAAACTGTGAAGAAACAAAACTATTTGCATTAATGAATTTTAGTGGTCATACATACTCCAATACTGACCAGTAAATCAATTGTTCTAGCTATTGTGACGTCACGTGTCATATTAGAATCATATAGAATGCCAAAGATTTTGTTATTCTTCAAACATTAAATTGTCTGATTATGTTATTGACTCTCTATAAAAGATGATTAATATATTATTAATATATAATATACAATTTACGATGTGGTCAATGGGAAAGAGGTAAATTGCTTCATAATGGAA
Organism: Owenia fusiformis; assembly: GCA_903813345.2. Lineage (NCBI taxonomy): Eukaryota > Metazoa > Annelida > Polychaeta > Sabellida > Oweniidae > Owenia > Owenia fusiformis. Next base: position 2,423,935 of record CAIIXF020000001.1, read on the forward strand.
TTATGCAAACTCCTAGCTCAGATATTAAAGAAATTAAGGCAATTGGACTAGAAGTATTGAGAGTTTTGCATTCAATGCAATGCGATGATCATAACCTCAGAAGGAAAGCTGGAACGTGCCATGTGAGTCTCAGCCAACATGTTTACAATCATAAACTGATAGCTATTAGGAGCATGGGCTTTCAAGAGTCTGTTGAAAGCCCATGTTAGGAGCCACCATTTGTTCTCAGATGATGATTATATAAACGATGTTGAACCACATGGCCATTTTCTACATTCCTCAAAGACCATATTGATAAGTCTGAGATCCAAATGGTAGCTGTATAATTATGTACTTGTATATATAGGCCTGCTGTACCATTGATCATTCTAATTAAAAGTTGTATTTATTGTGTTTTAAATGGCTGACTAGTAATATGTATATTCCATTGACTGTGTTGGAAATTTTATTGTTTTGGCACAATACACAACAATCTCAGTAGCAGTTTGTTCAGTCATTGTACCTCCTTCATTCTCTCTTCAAGATGTTTAATTTATTTATAATTTTGACCATATTCATTTATGTCGTTCCTGACACTAAATGTCATTAAATCAAAGTTAAATCAAATGTTCAGATATGTGTCACAAATTGAGAGTAAGCGATTTCATCTCAAGTTCAAGTGAGTTGAATCATTTTCCAGTAAGACTGAGTTTCCTTGGGATAAATGTCCATAGAAAGAGGTATCTGAGAGAATGTACTGAACAAACTGCTATCCAGATATGAATGCACAACTCAGGATTCCACTGTTGCTATTAGATTGACACTATTTATTTGAACAGTAACACTCTCAAGTTACTACACTTAGGTTTTACAAACCATTTTTCAGGCCTTGCAAAATACATATTATTAAAGGATGGGAAAATACTCTTTGAAGAAATCTTGATTTAAAATGTATTATTTAACTTTTAGTTTGTTTTTTTTTATAAAAAATGTAAATATTTAAAACCTTGAAAAAACAGGATTACAAAATGCTAAACATGTGAAATCTCCAGTAAGATACAGAGCTGTTAATTTTGTGTTAAGAGTGACTATGATATGTTAAATATCCTTTTCACATGAACATTTATCATTTTTACATGTAAATCAAACTCAAATCAGAAAAGTATATATTCCTCTATGGAAAGCGAAGGGAGAATTCCAACTTAGTATTTCTCTTGTTCTATGAAATTGTACATGTAATTCAATTACTCATTGTACATGTGTATGTTATGCTCCCTAAGATATCATTTATTCAAACTGTTTTAGTGATATTTTAATTTTGCTGTATTGTAAGGGGGTTGATTTTCACTATACCGATAAGGGGATACAAATATCTTGGTTAGCATAATAATAAGCCACTTGTGATCCAACCAATCAATTCATAGGTCATTATATCTGAATATGCACCGAGTACCAAAACCAAGACTGTTATTCGCTTCATGTAGTCGATGAGTGCTTGTATGCCATCTTAAATTCTATTAGAAGTATAAATTATATTTAGAAGCTGGTTATTGCCTGGGTCAATCACTGTTTATGTAAGCATCGTTTTCTTTACAAAAATGTAAATATGATTTCAATTTAGTATTTTTGTAACATATGAATTGTTTTAATAAGAATAAATGTGGATTGGAAAATTAATTCTGTGTGTGTGTTTTTAAGTCTACTAGAGGTCCTATATTTAGAGGTTATGTCACTATCGTGGCATATATGCCCGAGGTCTCAGTGATGGCCCGACCTTGGGAGGGACATTGATCTCTGAGAACCGAGGGCATATGTGCCACGATAGTGACATAAGCGATTTATAACATACCTAATATGATGATGTAGACTGGTCAGAGAGTACCGTTTTTTATAGAATTGACAAACAAATGGTTTGAAAATGATTGAAATGAGTAAAGAAAAATTGCTCGCGCAGTTTTATCTTGGATTGATTGGTTATGACGTCAGCGCCTTGACCAATCAGAAAGTTAGCGGGCGCAGGCTTTTCACAACTTATATTGGCCCGCTGTCTTGTGTTCACTTTACACTATACATCATCATAGGTATGTTATAATTAAACATTTGGTATGTGAATTTGACAAATTGGTATGGGAACATAATGATATCAGCAGAAGGTTCAGCCTAAGACCCCCGCCAAATTTTGTACACAGTGAACCCCCTGGGTGCGGATGTTCTAGACATCAGAGACAACAGAGCTCTCGTAGAATTGGAAGGGTTTCCCAACCAGTACTCCTGGGAGGATTTGACTGCCAACTGGCGCAATTTTTTAAAGAAACAGGTAATTATAAAACATCAAAAAACACAATACTAAACACTAATACAAGAATCAATGTTATGTCAAATCACCCCCCCCCCATTCCTTAACTTATACTAATACCAGAACAAATGTTCACCCCTGTCCCCCCATCAGCTGACATATGTATTTATATGAAACATGAAAGTTCAACCCATGAATACTAGTATGAGACACAAGAAACGGTTCATCTGATTCTCCCAATGTAATGTACCTTTCATGCTGATGCTATGAAATATTCACTCCCCCCCCCCCTTAATAGGTTGTTCTAATAGCATTGGTGTTACACACAGTACGCCAGTGCGTACCAAATGAATTGGAAAAAAATCAAAAATGTGTTAAAAATGCATTAATTTGTTTGCACATTTATTGATTATTCTGTATTTGTAGATTCAACTATTAAGTTTTATCAGAAAAGAACTATTTAAAGTTGATAAAAACGCTCAAATTGCATCAAATAATGTCTTTACAAAGACATTTCCCGGGGAGCATACCCCTGGATGCCCCAAGATGTGTGGCCTTTGGCCACGCGATCCACACATCCACAACTGGGCGTACCAACTCAAAATGTAGCCCTACGCCCATGAATAGGGGAATTTAAGGCAAAGATCATTACTAATATGGTACAATTATAAACAAATTCAAGTATAAGCTGTATATTATTATGTCACCACCAAAAGTGGTGACATATTGTTATGGTCTCCGTTTTTTTATGTCACCACCAAAAGTGGTGACATATTGTTATGGTCTCCGTTTTTTTTGCGACGGCGTCTGGCGGTTGGAGGTTGGCGTCCGGCGGTTGGCGTCCGGCGGTTGGCGTCCGGCGTCTGTAACAATTTCTTACAACTTCCTATAACTTAACAAATACTGTTTAGACTGACTTCAATTTTTTTCTAAATCATCTACATGTTCTCAGAAGTTCAAATCTGACTTTAGATTTGACATTTGACCTTCAATGACCTTCTCAAGGTCAAAAAGGTCTTTTTTCAACTTGCTTCACATTGACAATTTTTTTTTTCAAAATCATCTACATGTTCTCAGAAATTCAAATCTGACTTTAGATTTGACTTTAGATTTGACCTTCACATCTGACTTTAGATTTGACATTTGACCTTCAATGACCTTCTCAAGGTCAAAAAAGGTCAAAAAGGTCTATTTTCAACTTGCTTCAAATTGACTAAATTTTGTTTTCAAAATCATCTACGTGTTCTCAGAAATTCAAATCTGACTTAAGATTTGACATTTGACCTTCAATGACCTTCTCAAGGTCAAAAAAGGTCAAAAAGGTATTTTTTCATCTTGCTTCCAATTGAAAAAAAAATTTTTTCAAAATCATCTACATGTTCTCAGAAATTCAAATCTGACTTTAGATTTGACATTTGACCTTCAATGACTTTCTCAATGTCAAAAAAGGTCAAAAAGGTATTTTTTCATCTTGCTTCAAATTGACTAAATTTTTTTTTCAAAATCATCTACATGTTCTCAGAAATTCAAATATGACTTTAGATTTGACTTTAGATTTGACATTTGACCTTCAATGACCTTCTCAAGGTCAAAAAAGGTCAAAAAGGTCTTTTTTCAACTTGCTTCAAATTGACTATTTTTTTTTCAAAATCATCTACATGTTCTCAGAAATTCAAATCTGACTTTAGATTTGACATTTGACCTTTAATGACCTTCTCAAGGTCAAAAAGGTCTGTTTTCAACTTGCTTCAAATTGACCAATTTTTTTTTTCAAAATCATCTACATCTTTTCAGCAGTTCAAATTTGACTTTACAAGTTCTCAGAAGTTCAAATCTGACTTTAGATTTGACCTTTGACCTTCAATGATCTTCTCAAGGTCAAAAAGGTCTTTTTTTAACTTGCTTCAGATTGAACAATTTCTTTTTTCAAAATCATCTACAAGATCCCAGAAGTTCAAATCTTCAAAAACCTTCTTAAGGTCAAAAGGTATTTTCCAACTTGCTTTAAATTGACCAAATTGTTTTAGGTGGTGACATTTTGTCATGTTAATGCCTTGTTCATCCAATGTAAATGCATTATTTTATTATTTACAAGTCGTTGACACATATATACTTTCAATCTTATACATTCAGTCTGTCCATGATAAAGTATTTTAATGCAAATAAACATATAGCAGTTATGTATATATATATATTGCAGGAACATTCCTACAGCTCAACATGGGCAACAAAAGAACTGAGACAGAAGTCCAGCAACACCAGAGCATTGCCTCAAGATATATACAGGGTGGACCACCCTGTACATATATAATTGGGATATTCGAGAGGGTTGAATATGACAACACATTGTGCCTCAGGTATTGTTCATATAGTATTCGTATGACTTAAACATGTTATATGTATGTAAAACATGAAGGTCAGGATGCAAGAAGTATCAGAATATACTAGCCTAAGGATAACATTAAATAATCAGTCAATTATGAAAATAACCTTTCATGAATGAGTGAACTATCTCATAATGTACAATATTTAGTTTTTTATTTTCCAGATGCAATCATAATGGTCAAGGAGAGACCATGGCAATGCAATCCGGTAGGGGAGCTCCTCGTGCCTGGACCCACTCACATTTCCTTGACATTTGCTTTGACAAGAGGAAAGAACTGGAGTAAGTTTGACCTTTAGCTACCAATAATATTGAGGGAGATGAGTACTAGTGTTTCTATGGTCCTCTTTTCTATAGAATATTCCACTTTCACTTTGTCTTATACTTCCATTTCCTGTTCCTCAGGGTACACAAAGTTTAATCTCTCTTGCATTGATCTATTAAATGCATCAAGTCCATCTTCTGTGTAGTTGTTAGCTCTCTTTTGTCTCTCAACTTTGTATAATTTCCCTGGCAATTGATGATTTTCCCATTGCATAATCTGGAATCAGGTCAAAACAACATTTTAAGAACAAGATTTTTTATACAAGAATACATCTGTATAATGGTTAAGACATTTGGCAAAAATCTTAGTTTGCATTACATGAAACACTTATGCAGCTTAGAGTTTAATTTGAAGGTTTAAGAGTTTAATTTGTTTAATATGTAGGTCGTACATACAATTTCAAACTGGTAATTTCTTGCTTTTACCAGGAATATAATAATGATTAAAGTTTTCTGTTCATAATTTTTCATTTCAGGTGAATGTTAATACTTGAAATCAGTACCTGCGAGGAAACCTTGCTATTCACCCCATCCCTTCTGGTGCTGCTCTGGTAAAGCTTATGATGGACATGGTTCTTCTGTTCAAGACAGTGTGTTCCAAGGCAGTGAATATTTCCATATCTCTGCAGGAAGTATGGAATGTGGTAAACTAGACCTGTAATATATAGATCCAGAAAGGATATTGTACAATACATCATAACAAATTGAATATATACAAGAAACAAAAAGTGAACACAGATTGTTTAAAGTGTGCGCCAAAGTTTAAAACTGCGCAGGCGCACCGCTCTCGCTAAACTATATAAAGAGATTACCACGGTACACGATTCAGAGGTAAGCCAGGAAGGCGAACGATCTTCGTCTCGTGATGATTTCCCATATAATCGTAACCAGGGAAGTTTCACCATTGAAATTGAAAATTACTATTAGATATACATTGTAGATGTTATTTATGAAGCTATTTAGTGTTTGCATCAATCAAATGGCTCATTTTAAACATATAAAAAGTATTTGTGTTTTGTTTCCCAGGGAATTGTATTGTACGTAGTACACACATAAATAGTGTACATTATACAGTACTTGAATAGCCTGGTTTACATAATATTGAAGGGCATGCTGATTACATGCACACGAGTACATGAATGAAGGCCTAATATTGATATACGTAGCTTGCATACCTAAATAAAAAATAAACTCTTCTAATCCCCTAATGTAAACACGGCGGTATACGTAGCCCGATTTATCGGGGACTTTAAGGATTGCATTGGATATCACACCAAATCAAATGGATCACACATCATGTGTGAGTACATGTTAATGAAAATTTATATTCGTTTGAGCGAAGCGAATTAAGAATATAAATACTTTCTATATATGTGCAGTGAAGTGAAGAAAAGGCATGAATCATGATTTGGTAATGTAGCATGCTGTTCGAGTTGAGCAAAGATTTTTGTGTGTTAGGCCTTGTTTAGTGAGTGAGTTTTATGAATAGAGAAGTCATTCTGGGCTTGGTCGCCGAACAGTCAACTCCAAAAAATGTTAAGCAAAATTTTTTAAAAAGCTATTTCTGCATTCAAACAGAGTTGATCTATGATTGGGTCTGATGGGTTGAGAGGTGGGGTTATACCTTTCCATAGGGCATCGACTTCAGTCGAATAGCATCTTTGGTTTTAATGGTGATCAACCACCTTGATATCAATCAGGCAACAATTAAACGTTGCATACAACCTGTTTTACTAATTGTACAATATACCCGGCACAGTTTCTGCCATATGTACACGTATACTAGGATTTACAATGAGCAGGCCATGCAAACAGTCTTACAAAACGATATCTATTAAAAGTATTGTAAAGATCTTGTCACATGTACACATATACTAGTATTTACAAATAAAGGGTAGCGACCACAAGCCAAAGCTAGATCTAAATTAAAGCTGTGTTGTGTTGTGTATCATGCCGTGTACGTAACGTAACGTACAGAATAGAAAACATATTTTATAAATTGAGGATTGATTGAGTGAATTGCCAACTAGACAATGTCTCAAATAGTCAGAAATCCAAAGGAATAGCCTGGATAGTTTCTTTACTTGTATTTACACATGCACTTACATTCCAAAGTGTCTGGATGGTTTCAACGAACAGTCTAAAAGTCCCATTTGCCATATGTTGTTGCTGTCTTCCAAGTATCTGAAGACATGAATGTGAATAAATGTAAAATTTACTAAATCAAATATATTTTAATATTTTTCTATTAGATAAGATATATGATAAATCATTAGGATATTTGTTAGGATATCCTTAAAAAGGGACTGAATAGATGTAAGGGGTTCATGGTAAACCAATTCTGTTCGTTCTCCCAACAAGTGGAAGTTGCAGACATTGACATCGGATGGTCCAATCATGTTGTTTATGGACCATCATGATATGAGCTCATTTTTGAATCATTACATTTTCCAACAAGATGGAGCTCCAAGTAATAGATCCCACAAGAGTGTCAAATGTTTAAAGGAATCAGTCCCTTAAGGACAGAATTGTTGAGAAGTGGAATTCATTGTCTCAACATGTCAATGATGCTTTGACCAGTTTGGCCAAAATTGAGGGCTATAATTGATCAAAATGGTGGCAAATTAAGCGTCTGATTATGTAAATCAAGTTGACAAAAAACTTGGTTTTTGGAAGTTTTCGAAAACCCGTTTTGAAACGAAAATGACATCATTTATATTATGGATGCTGGTTTACAGGCATCATAATAAATTTGAACTTATGATATACCAAATCAAAGATAAGTAAATTCCCTATCCACTGGTATATAATATGACATGTTTTCATGAAGAATATCAATATTTATTTTTGAAATATGAGTGTCCCATTTTTGAAACCACCCTGTAAATGAGAGATGATCAATGTTTTTAAAACATAAATCAGGGACATATTACAATTTTTGGCAATTTGAAAACTTCTGATTCTTTACAATCACTTTATTTTGAGATTTGAGTGAAACATACTCCAACACCAGCATTCTTTAATCTTTCCACCAGAAGAGCTTTATTCCCATTAGTTGGTAGATCCCTCCTGGCACATTCAGTAATCAGCTGCTGTTTGGGCAGGACATTGACTGGTTCCAAACACCGGTCTTCGATGTCTCCAAGGACATTTTGCAAGTTGATCGCTGTCCTTACCTTGTGTAACTCATCACCTAAGAATGTATAGTTTATTTATAATTATATAGTTTTTCATTGTTACAAGATACATGCCCTTGATATCAATTTTAGTACAGTGCAACTAGTTTTCTCATCTTAAGGTAGAACTAGATACTGTAGAAGCAGAAATTATAGCGGGAACATACTATAACGAAATATAGGCCTAGCCAAAATCATAAAACGCGAAAATAAATTATAGCGTTTTAAGGCTGGTTTATTTTTCTATTTTGGGTTCAAATCGCCAGAAGGATCGGAGAATTTATTTTTATTTTTTTCGTCTTCATATTTTTTCACCTGTGAAGGTCTAGATGTTATTATCATGGAATTAAATGTAACGATCGAAGTTAGACGCTATTTTTTCGCTATAATATCTTCCTCGTTATAATTACTGCTTCTACAGTATATATGCAAGCAACATCTACAGCTGACATTTTAATGATAAAAATGGTAACCATAAAATAGAAAAATAGTACATTATTGTAAAAATCTTTAGTATTCCTGAACACATTTTAGTTAAGAAAACATTAATCAACATGATCAATGTACTTCTTTCTTTTTACATTTTACTACTGTTTCAAAAAGAGGCTCTAGGAGTTTTCTTATCTAAGAACAGTATTATTTACAATATCTGTACATCGTTACTGATATGGGAGATTGATACGATATAGGTATGATTTAAGATTTATTTACCATTTAGGGAAGAAGATTTTCGAATGGATTTGCTGCCGACTGTGGCTTCCTTGTCCTGCCAGAAGTGGAATTTGACATCAAATTGAGCATTTCCGCGCAGAGTTGGTCTTCTAAGTTTTGTACCATGACCCATACAATCACCTTCATTAAATTAATCAATTTAATTAAGTTATTTTACACTTTATATAAACTATATATATACATATTATTACATCTTTGATTTTGACTAATGATGCCAAATACTCTCAAGGTTCAAGGTAACCTCAGAGTAAATTTTCAGGAAAATTAGTATTTTATGATTTAAACTTATACTAACCAACACTGCCTTGTCAGCCACTCTATGAATAATTTATTGGACTAACTTATTCCTTACCTGGTTCAGAAGCTTTTCTGCGATTCTCATATCCATGTGTAAGGTGTCGGGAATTATGGAGGAGAATTCAATCGGAAGGAGGGGTTGCCTCACATGGCGGCCCCTTTCGGGGGATTTTCCACATTCAAGTAATGGCAGATACTTTGAAGTGTCCTGCTCACCTGCATGTACCATATTAAATTATGTGAAAATTATCCTAATAGCCCCCATATGTGCCTTCATTGTCCAATGAGTCTTAAGTTATTTCCTGTGCCAATGATATTTTTTGTAAGTGAAACAGATACGAAATGGTTACTTTTTCACACAAAGTTTACATTTATGACTATCCTGTATTTATATTAGCTTCATTATACTCAAATGAAATAAATATTAACACTCACTTCCAAAGTTGCTGATTTCCGCCTTTGTGCAGTGACACCATATACAGAAATATTTGGAATTGGCGGGACTGAGGCCCATTATGATGGCACTATCCTTCCAGTCACATTCCATTTTCCTGTTAAGACATGTAACAGTAAAGTCATATAAAAATTAATAATGATCCTTTAATACTGAGTAAGATCTTTATCTGGCAAAATTCGGTTACAATTTCAAATATTAATCGGAAATGAAACAATTGCTTATGATAACATACAATACAGACTTACTCAATTAATTATTTTTCTAATAATATGGTTTACTTCTATATTTCATTGTGAATTTTATTTATGAATGACTCTACATCAATGCTTTGAATAAGTCCTACCAAAAAACTGAAATGTGTCGAGCTCATCAAAATCCAGGCCATCTCCCTTTAACAAAATCATATCTTGAAACGATGTGTTGCCACACATGGCCTCATTTTCCACATCCTCTTTTCCTGAAATCAAAACTTTTTGCAATTGCCAATTCTACAAACATTTGACATAAAAATCATCCATGAATAAACTTTAATTTGAGAGCTCAATGAAGTAACCAGCATGTTTAAAGGGAGTATCAGATCTTGGGAATGCTCTTAACCATGTTAAGAACAATTGTTTCAACTTAAGAATATTTTTGACTTATACCATTCCTTGCAATTCTTGTTATCTAAAAATCTCCATCAGAGTGCATACTTTGTTTGATGAAAACAGATGTTTGAAGACACAGGTCTGATTCTACCTTTAAATATCATGAGATAAATGTACTTGGAAACTAATATACAAGATTATCCGACACTTAGTGTACTAAATGTATAATAACATTAAAGAATAAATTTGATATTTATTGGCAAAATGAATAACCAGAGGATATCGTAACGATATACTCCGGGCAGAGGATATCGTGACGATATACTACCCAATATGCGGAGGATATTGTGACGATATACTCCGCTTGTTGATTTCATGCCAAATTGACTCTATTTGGCATGAAATTCATTTTGCAATGATATAATAGATTTATTACACTTCTTGTAAGTGTAGGATAATAAGAACATCCTATGATTTTTTTCAGAATATCATTTTAATCTACTCGGTGATATTGATATATGAAATATCAATATCACCTCGTAGATAAAAATGATATTCCTCAAAATCATAGGATATCCTATAAATATACCTTAGGTCCAGTGACTATTGGCTAGTAGGAAAACAGAAAATAGTCTTGCTGCAATTAATTTCAAAAAGCTACTCATGCTAATCATGCTATTCGATTTTCTTTAAAAGATCTATCAATAATAGATCAATAATGTTTATTGTTTACTTAATGTTTAATGTTTATTGTTTACTTAATACTGTACCTTTATAGACTTTATAAACTTAATACTGTTCCTTTATAAAAGTAAAATGGGTGTTCTGTAGTTAGGTAAAGAGGATTCTGGCTCTTGACACTAAAGGCCCCTTGAACAGAATTGATGTTCATTGTCAGCTTTGCACCATCCGTTTCCAATATAAGCTCTACTGTTCATATCTAGCATCAGTGCTTTCTTGACAATCTGTTTCAGGTACCGCCTAGCACCATCTTGACATGAACTCTGGAAACAAAAATAAATTAATTCTTAACTATCTTGAATTGATATATTTTGAATTTTCTGAACCCAGAATTAGAAAAGGATACAATATTTGTAATACACTATAAATTGCCTTTCATTTGAGTATAATGAAGTTATAGCAAGATCTCAAAATTAACAAAATTTCCTATTTGCCCCATCCCTAGGGGTAGTGCCAAAAACTTGGAGTAATATATGTCATAAAGATTATTTGGATAAACTACCCAAATTCCAAAAAGGAATACTTGAATTACTTTGGTTAGAAATGCAATAAAATACCATCATCTTCAAAGCTAAGGCCATCCAAACTTTGTTGGCATATTAACTCGGCTTCATTATGCTTCAACTTACAGATTATACTTCATATAATTGTGAAAAATAACCAGTTTTGTGAAAAAGTGTAATGCATTGTAAAACTTTCGTTCCGGATATGAAAGGGTGTCCCGAAAGTATGCCCCCCCAGGCAGACATATACCAATGTCTCCATAGTATGTGTCATATACATTTTAAAGTTTCGCAAGGATCCTGCCATGACCGTGGTAGTGTTATCATGAAATCCTGGTATAACCGTGACAATGTACAGTTGGGGACAAAAATAAATGACAGGTCGATTTTCGATCACCATTTCCTAATTATGGTGGTCTGAAAGCCCATAATTTCCAATATTGTCTAGATATATATCCCTTAAAATTTGTATATTTTACATTTTGTATAATCTCATCCACTGATATATGGCCTCTTGTAAATTCTCTTATTTTTAACATGGGAAATCCTCACTTCAGCAAATCCACCTGTCATTTATTTATGTCCCCAACTGTAATATTATATTGCAAGGCCTGTCATGACCGTGGTAATATTAAAGCCTGATATGGCCGTGACAATGTTTACGTTCTTGAATGAGATTAGAATTATAGTTTATGGAAATAAATTATGAGTTAAGTAGTAGCAGTACTACAGTAGTCTAGATTTACATATTTAAGGTAGATAAACGATGAAAGGAGAACCTCCGATAAGGAGAGCTTTTTAGAAGGACATTGCTTTTTTATTCTGGATGTGATAATCATGGAAGTTTAACACTACATCAGAGATGATCTTAGATATTAGGTGATCTTAGATATTCCCAAAACAACTTGTGTGATATAGAAATTGCTTTTTTAAGAACATTTTTTGCAAGGCAATGAACTCGTTTTTTAAGGTTAGACTCTTTATTTGTGGTTAAAATCCGTGTATGGCCTGATGGGATAGGCACAAAGTGTCACAGTTGTAAGATACCTATTTATCTGAACTCTCAGAAAATAAAAAGAAATCAATGGGCGTTTCCCTAGAAATATGTTTTTGAGACCTTTTCCACTCATGAGAATGACGGAATAATAGAACCAATTCATAAAAAATTCTTAAAATATATTTCTGGTGGAGCGCCCATCGATTTCTTTACGAATACTAAGACTTTGCTTCATTATGTTACTTAGCCACATTCTATTTTGCTCGTACAGTAAAGGAAAAGTTATTGATTTTAAGCAAAATGTAACGGTTAAATATGGGAAATTGAATTATATCGATTCACAAAAACCGTTCTTCAAACGCACGTTTTAATAATTTGAAGAAAATATTTCAGGATGTATAAATTCACTTCATTTGTAAAAGTATGTATGTGCTTTTACATTACCACAGTCATGACAGGCCTTGCAACCATTGTCACTGTCATATCAGGCTTTAACATTACCATGGTCATGACAGGCCTTGCAACCATTGTCACGGTCATATCAGGCTTTAACATTACCACGGTCACGACAGGCCCTACTATAGCATTGTCACGGTCATATCAGGCTTTAACTTTACCACAGTCATGACAGGCCTTGCAATATAGTATAGCATTGTCATTTGTCACGGTCATATCAGGCTTTAACATTACCACGGTCATGACAGGCCTTGCAATATAGTGTAGTATTGTCACGGTCATATCAGGCTTTAACATTACCACGGTCATGACAGGCCTTGCAATATAGTGTAGTATTGTCACGGTCATATCAGGCTTTAACATTACCACGGTCATGACAGGCCTTGCAATATAGTGTAGTATTGTCACGGTCATATCAGGCTTTAACATTACCATGGTCATGACAGGCCTTGCAATATAGTGTAGTATTGTCACGGTCATATCAGGCTTTAACATTACCACGGTCATGACAGGACTAGCAATATAATATAGCATCGTCACTGTTATACCAGGCTTTCACGATAACACTACCACAGTCATGGCAGGATCCTTGCGAAACTTAAAAACACTTAATAACACGGTGACGGTTGTGCCAGGCGTAAGTCTTGCAACAGATAGGGTGACCTCAGCTTGACCCCCCAACTTAATTCCTGTGACACATGAAGAGATTCATCCCTTTCTTGCAAAGCAAGTGGAAGTGCATTCATCTGTTGCCCAGATGGCAGAATTTTTCTTCGGAAATACCCCCATCTGTCATTTATGCCTAGTCTAGCTAATCTAGTTCCAGAACTTGAAAATTCTGCCATCGTGAAGGTAAATTGCAAATAACTGCTCAAATTTTAACTGAATAATGAAGATTGATAGTGCTCACTGTGGGTTACTCGAGTCTCTAGCTAATTCTCGCGATCGTGGCCTTAGAAGAAGGTAAACTGTGGGTATTTTTCACATTCAACCAAATATTTGCGAATTTGTATACTCCCGCCATAATTAGTCAATCTTCCGGTACAAGTGTACTTAGATCTAGATTTGCGCCCTCTATAATTTCAGTATGAAATATACTTGCGACCATCTTTCAACATTGATTCCGTGATCTTCTTGGTTTTAAAATCACAACAAGGTATGTATATAGGTATATTTGATCAAATGCTAATGCTTTACTATTAGTTCGACATAATTTTACACGAATTAATTGCTTTATGATCTCATAATACGCCATTTCAGACCAGACTTCTCTATTATCGCCCACAACCAATGACACAATTCACTCCTAGAGTCCATTTCACTGCTTCAGTTCGTCAGTAGAACGGCAAAAATAAGAAATTGGGAGACCATTGTGCAATAATATGTGGAAAAGTATATTCATAATGTACATGAATGACATTTGTATATCTTGGATTGCTTCTAGTTTGACTTATAAAGTGTGTGGCCTCTTATATTTGGATGTTTCTCTGCCATGTTATTTTCAATAAGATTAACATGGCTGAAATTCTTTAAATTACAAGACGACACAGGCTTATTGCACAAAAAACTAAAAAATCTGAAATATACAAATGTCATTCATGTACATTATGAATATACTTTTCCATATATTATTGCACAATGGTCTCCCAATTTCTTATTTTTGCCGTTCTACTGACGAACTGAAGCAGTGAAATGGACTTTAGACTATCATGGGCTTTCAATGCCCATGCTCCTATGCAGTGTCCCAGAATAGCACCACAGTTGGCACTATCTATCTTCAGATATTCAGATATTAGATTGATATTAGCCAAATCTGACATCGTTTGCCTCACCCCCTCAAGCCATCTTTATTTGACATACAGTTGGGAGACCCTATCTGTTGCAAGACTAACGCCTGGCGTAACCGTCACTATGTTATTCGGTGTTTTTTAAGTAGCGCAAGGATCCTGCCATGACCGTGGTAATGTTATCGTGAAAGCCTGGTATAACCGCGACAATGCTGTATTATATTAAAATGCCTGCCATGACCGTGGTAGTGTAATCGTGTAAGCCTGGCGCGACCGCAACCTTTATATGACATTAATGACCTCCATGTTTCGCCTGTTGCTGTTGGTATTTTTTATGGATAAATCTTATTAATTGATCATTATAGAAAGTATATGCTTTCGAATCGAAGCTCCTTGAATGAGAGTAGAGATATAGTTTGTTCGCAAATTATTTATGAGTAAAAATTAGGGTTTCGTCGTGAAATTAATACACATTTTTAGTAGTCTTTATTTACATTTAAGGTAGATAAACACGAAGAAAAATTGTCATTACGATGTTCTCATGCTACTTTAAATACAACCACGGTCATGAGAGGCCTTGCAACTATTGTCACGGTCATACGGGCCTTTAACATTACCACGGTCATGACAGGCCTTGCAATATAATATAGCATTGTCACGGTCATATCAGGCTTTAACCTTACCACGGGCCTTTCAATCATTATGACAGTCATATAATATTTACGGCAATATAACATAGCATTTCAATCATTATGACAGTCATATAATATTTACGGCAATATAACATAGCATTGTCAAGGTCATGGCAGGCTTTACAAGCATTGTCACGGTCATACTGGGCTTTAACATTACCATGGTCATGACAGGCCATGCAACCATTGTCACGGTCATACGGGGCTTTTACATTGCCACGGTCATGACAGGCCTTGCAATATAATACAGCGTTGTCACGGTTATACCAGGCTTACAAAATAACACTGCCACGGTCATGGCAGGATCCTTGCGCTACTTAAAAAACACAGAATAACATGGTGACGGTTACACCAGGCGTTAGTCTTGCAATAGATAGCATGTGACAGTTGGGGACATAAATAAATGACAGGTGGATTTGCTGAAGTGAGGATTTCCCATGTTAAAAATAAGAGAATTTACAAGAGGCCACAAATCAATGGATGAGATTATACAAAATGTAAAATATACAAATTTTAAGGAATATGTATCTAGACAATATTGGAAATTATGGGCTTTCAGACCACCATAATTAGGAAATGGCGATCAAAAATCGACCTGTCATTTATTTTTGTCCCCAACTGTATTTACAGTCTGTTAACTGTTAAAAATAATAACAACATAACTTCGACATATGAGTGTTACCTGATGAATGGGACCCTCACGTGCCTTCCAAATGGTAGTACACGAACTCTAGTGTAACTACATCAGCTTATCTTTCCGTCCGATCAACAATAAGTACAGTTATACAAGAAATGTAAACGAAGTGAAAATATTCCCAAAGATTTTCCGCCAACATAGGGACTCATTTTTAGGTAAAATCCCTGATTCAACGATGAAAATTAACGAATAAAGTAGTTCCTGTTTACGGGACCATATTCTTGCCAACTTCAATGGTGTGTATAGTAGGTTTAAGTGTATGCACTATGGCCATTTGAGGTATGTATGTAAAGCTGAGGCCAAGTACTTTCTAAATGTGCCATTTTTAGAAAAAAATCTCAATTCATTTACTACTAGAATATAGGACTACACTTATTTTATATGTCAGTTTTCAATTTAGTACATGTTTCATAATTGAATCTAATGTATTCATGCTAAATGTGTCAAATAAAGATGGCTTGAGGGGGTTCACTTTGGCAAATTTGGCCAAAAATCACACGAAAAGTGGTCAAAATGGTGAAAAAGTGCATGATTTTGAAAGAATTTTTGGCCATGGGGGGTTCACCTGAACCCCCTGGCTACGGGCCTGACATGTATATCAGTATAAATACTATGTAGATTAAGTTTGATCACTGTGCTAACTTTATTTAAATATGAATTGCATGGTCTTCAGATCCATAATAATTCTATACATATGAGATATCTTACGTTCATATTTGAGAGCACATTCAAATTAAAGATCAATGTGTACATGTAAATTCAGGGATTATTTCCATTCTTCTATTCGAAACGAAATCAAATTTGTAATTATTGAGAATCTTCAAAAATCGATTCCTATTTTTATGTTTTTGTGAAATATTTATTTTTCATCGGTCTGAGAAATAAAATTTGAGAGGCCTGTATGTACTTGGTGTACATGTAGCTATTCCACTGCTTCTTTATGCATAATTGTGGCAAAGATCCTTCATCAAAGATTCTTTCTTTTGTCTCGATCACAACTTTTAACACATTCTCCGAAAAGTTTGACTCAATGTCATGGAAGAATATTTCTGAAGTATTCCTAGAAAAGATTTTGATTTTTAGTTATATATTGTTCTAATAACTCTGATTAACTTTTCAGGCCATCAGCATGACTGATTGTGTTGATGTCCAAAATAAACCAACTGAAACAGTTGAAGACTCGATGGCCATCTGTCCTCCAGATTCTGAGCAGTTAGAACAGAACATTGAAGAAAAGACTACATTGATTGAAGTGAAATGTGAACAACCTGAGTATGATGAACATACGGAAGAGTCCCTAAATACAGTCACTGTGTACCAGCCGGATGTCTGGCAACAAAAGGTTACGCCACCTCCAAGAGCAGCCAAGAGGAAAGCAAGAGACAAATGCAAAAAGATAGCTGTAGATGATTCAGGTATAGATGTCTCTGATCGTACTTTCAGTGTGCGTTCAACATGTAGAAGAAAGCATAAAACATACTATTGTGAACATTGTACATATGCAATTGGAAAACATGATCTCATGCAAAGTCATTATAGAACGGAACACCCAAAATTGGCCAAAATGCACAAATGTACATATAAGGGATGTGATTATTCATGTAACTGTCGCAAGTCCATCCAAGCTCATATATTAGCTATACATAAGAACGTCAAGTTCAGGTGTACACACCCTGATTGTACATTTGAGACAAACAGCAGAACTAAACTGAGGTATCATACCAAATCTCAACATTTAGCTGTGGAGGAATTTAAACCTTGGAAGTGTGATGAATGCGAGTTAAGATTTTGCCATGTTTATGATTTGAATAGACATCATTATGTACGCCACATGCCGGAGAAGCCATACTCCTGCGATGAAAAAGACTGCAATTACAAATGTAAATCAACTTGGGAATTGAAAAGTCACAAGTCACAAAGTCACAGTGATATTAGACCATATAAGTGTGGACAATGCGGATTACGTACCAAGGTTCTTTCAGATCTTCGAAAACACATGATAAGACATTTGAATGTTCGAGAACACCAATGTGGTATTTGTGATAAGAAATTTATTTGTGCAGCAGATGCTAAACGACATAGGGATGATATACATAGTGATTTACAAATAAAATGTGAATACTGCCCCTATATTGCCAAATCAAGAGCCAAATTTAGAAAACATTTAGAAAAACATGGTTCAAGGTGGTTCAGTTGTGCTCACTGTTCTCAGAAGTATCATTCAAAATCTTCTCTCAAACAGCACATAAGAACACATGATCCGGATCGTCCCTTTCCTTGTCCCATCTGCGAGGAATACGTAGCAACTTCTGTATTCACATTAGTTGTTCACATTGGAAAACTTCATAAAGATTATCGGTACCTGTATGAGTGCATTGTCTGTAGGAGATCTTATAACAAAAGTTGCCAACTGAGGCAACATTTTGAAACTGATTTACACAAGATGACTAAAGCAGCTGATCCCGCACTAAAGGATGAACCAGATGATCTGTATAAAGGACTCATGGAAAAGCTTTACTCAGTCAATGGAGTAAAGAAAACTACTAAGAAAAAAGAGAAATACAAATGGGCAGACAACTTAAAGGGCCCTCGTCCCAAAATCAGTCCTAAGTCAAATGATTTAGTCAATGGTACATCCAAGGCGATACCTAAGAAACCTCCCAGCCGCAAGAGGAAAACATGTGAGAAGGCTACAAAATCCAGAAAAGGAAATACTCGCAATAAAAAGAGAAAGGGACAAATGTCTAATGAAAAAAAAGATTCTCATGTAGGAACTGTTAAGGAAGAATGTGAAGATACACCTATACATGATGAAAGCAAAAGAAAGCGGAAATCCAATAACTGTTATGCAACTGCAACTGAGAGCACTTGTGAAAATACTGATCAAATGGATGTACTCTCAAATGGTCACGAGAGCCATCCGACAGAATCAAGTGAAAAATTATTATCTGATTTTGTGAGCAACGCAGATGTAGGAACTCTTGAGAATGTGGTTGTTAAGATTGAGAAAGATGATGGTGAACAGGAAATGTATGGTTTCCAAGTTTTACCAAGTGAAACACTGGAGCAAAGAGAGATAGACCCTTTAATGACATAGTCATTACCTCAGTTCTAGTGAAATATACTATCATGTCACATTGTGACACTATCTAAATTAACTTTATTTTTGGTTGATATGAGGTGAATACCAAGTGGACCTTTTGGACTTCCTGCAATATCACTTTGAAATAGAATGAAATATTTGTTTTATTGAATAACTGTCAAGTTTACCATATTCACGTCATTATTCATTTGTTTAACATTGATTTATACATTCATGGAAGATGATAATTAGAAAGTTCACAGCAATAGAAAATCAAGGTAGAAAGCGACATAAAGTAAATCTACTTCTTTATTTATATTTATACAGATCATTAGCAACAGTGAAGAAGGACATACGTGAAGTACTGGCTGACCCCAAAAATTGACACTTATTTTGAAATAACTTATATATTATATGTTCAATTTAATTGATGAAGATAGTCTGTCAAAATTGAGAAAGTTATTCCAAAATCAGATTGTTGCATATTTTGGGTCACCTTGTATTTTCAAATTTCTTCAAAGATTTGGCTTATATTCTATCAAAACACAAGATGTCCACAAAGTCTTTTTACACTTTACATAGGCTTTGTATTGTAATTGTAGAGACTTTATGGACACCCTGTATATGAAATGTAGATTTATAATTTATTTTCCACAGGTGAAGTTTCAAATATACTCGTAACTTGTAGGATACAGTATACTACTTTTCTGTCACCAAGAAGTTGTGACATTGTTTTTGTCACCATTTGTTGTGATTCAGTGCCAATTTCAGTATAAATGGCAAATTGTTAAACATGTGAAAAATATTGTCATACCTATGTGTTGTTTACATTCATTATACTGAGCCAAAGCAATATTTCTTTTTGAAGTCCATCATAAACATGTTACTTTAACTTTTATGATTGTATATCTATATCATGTCATGTACATTGTGTTTGACATGTACTTATTTATTTATTACAGAACTTAATGCACTTATGTACATGTACAATGTTATGTACATTGTGCTTGATATGACAATATATACTTATTTATTGATAATAGAACTTAGTTCTCTTATGTATAAAATGTTACGTACTTGATTGACATGAACTTGCCATGTTGTTTATTTATTACAGAACTTAGTTCAATTATTCATATACCTATCCATGTTATTTCCATCATATATTGTAGCCACATAATTACTACTAGTCTTATTTATGAATATAATAGTTCTATTTATTTACAAAATGTGATGTACAGATATGGTACACTGTATTTATGTTGTCTCATGGTTTGTATTAGAATAATATGTTACTTTTATATTAGTAAATTTAGTAAATTGTTGTGAACAAGGGTGATTTCATAAAGTAGTGTACATTTTGATCTCATACCAAAAGTATACATTCAATCATCTTCAATGCGTATCTCTTGCAAATTTGGAAATGTTTGTAACATTTTCTGACATACATGGACACATATTTACTTTCTTTATTTTATTGTTGAGCATAAACTTTGTAATTTAACGTAAATTGTTTATTTACTTATGAGCTGTCACAGTGTTACAAGTAGACATATCATTCTTTATAGTATAGTGAAACCTGTAAAGTGGAACACTTTTCCAGCCGACCAACTGACTTACACACTACTGATGCAAGACTATAAGTGGAACACCTCCCAAGTGGATTACTTTTTAGAGGTAACAAATGTGTTAAACTTGGACAGGTTTTACTTACTTACAATGTTCTTTATTATCAATATTCAAATTGTGTTATCAGACAATGATATCCATTTTATCTCGGGAAGGATGAAAACAATAATTGTGAATAGCAAATGTGAAATTATGACAATTTTCTCTCAACTTGTCTCAAGTCTTTAGTAGCACCTTTCAGTATAAAATGAAATGTTCATGTAAAATGAAACCTTTCTAATTATATAAGTTGTAGGTGTAAGAAGTTGTACCAATATAGTATCTGATGTTGAAAATAAATGTCTCAAATTTAAACATTCATCTATTTATATTATCTATTTATTCATTTATTCGTATTGTAGTATGAATATTAAAGGAGTGTAAAGTATGTATCTGAACCGGCAATTACTGCCTTGACTTCAAACCCAGACATAACTTAGGATGTTTTCATAATGAAAACGTTGGTATTGATATTGGATTTGACTTTAATAGTGACAACATTGGCATTGATATTAAGGGCTTTGACTTAAATAGTGACAACATAGGTATTGATATTAAGGGGTTCGACTTTAATAATGACACCATTGGCTATGATATTAAAGGCTTTGACTTTAATAGTGACACCATTGGCTATGATATTAAGGGCTTTGACTTTAATAGTGACAACATTGGCTATGATATTAAGGACATTGACTTTAATAGTGACAACATTGGCTACGATATTAAGGGCTTTGACTTATTAGTGAAAACATTGGCTGTGTTATTAAGGGCTTTGACTTTAATAGTGAAAACATTGGCTATGATATTATAGTGACAACATTGGCTATGATATTAAGGGCGTTGACTTTAATAGTGGAAACATTGACACTGATATTGAGGGCTTTGACTTTAATAGTGGATACATTGATATTAAGGCCTTTGACTTCAATAGTAAAACATTGACGTATCACTGACATCAACTGGATAAATAATAGACATACGATTAATAATTTTCACAAAAACTGAAGTGCTTTTACAGTGTTATGCCCCTACCCATTCATCTAGATTTAGAAATTAAAGGCCCATTTTGCGTATTTTCAACGTTTTTGGGCAAAATAAAGACTTAGATTTGAATTTCATAGTTTGTACAATGTATTGATAAGAACCTTATCTTTCATTTGACACCAACAACAGCTCAAATGGACCATGTCAAAGCTTACAATAAATTATCAAAAAATATTTTAGATCTGCCTTTAAGGTACATGGACAACTGACAGAAAAATTAATATGAACAATAACATTACAAGAGTCACTTGGAATGATAATATTTTCTCTGATAGTGCAAAAGAAATCATTGATAATGTTGTTTTGATATTTTGGCACTATTGGGCAAGAAACTCCACAAGTACCACGGTTGACGACAGAGGAGGAAATCTTAAGGATCTGAACATAAGAACTTATAAAAGAAGTTATTTTGAATAAGAAATGTATTCAAAATCCCAATGGAAAAAAATATAGTAGGTTTTCAAGGCAGTACTCTTCACTTATTTCCATCAAAACTTTATGAAAACACCAATTTAGATTTTACAATGCAAAAATCAAAAACACCATTTTGTAAAAGTTCATTTATTTGTTACTATATTACAATGTACACTACAGTTTTTTATATACACTTGTAATAATAAATAGTATAATTCATGATTGATCCGACCTACTGCATAATTAGACATATTGAATGAAAAGAAAATATGATGTACATATACCTCTAAAACGATGTTGTTTCTACAAGAACGTGCCATAATTTCAACTGAGGCATATCTAAGGTTTGTACATAGTAGTTCAGGATGTTGGTATGATGCAATTTAAACCAAAGAGTAGCTCCATCAGTGTATGATACTGTACTAAATATTAGCTGAACATATGAGCTTGGGAAAATATCACATTCTACATTAATGCATCCAGGAACATTTATTCTTTTAGTGAAAGTTATATTTTGAATTCTTATCACGCCCCTATGCAGGTATAACTTACAATAATTTTTATTGTATCTCCTGCAACCGTATCATCAAGATTGTTGCTAAGAATACCTAAATCCAAATTCAATGAAAATATATATTTTTGATATTTACAGTTTAAGTATAGTATAACCACTTTTGTCTACATGAGAGAAAACATATTAAGTATTCATTGTTTTGTATAATTACATCTGGAACTCAATAAGGATTCGTTATAAAACCTTAAATATAGACTTAACAGTGATTCTAGCAACAGTGGTGCTAATACTCATTTTACATTAAACACAATTCAAACACAACTTCTATTTCAATTTTCTCAATGATTTGCAATATACAACTCATATACTTGTGAAACAACAATGAGAAATTATGACCAACCAGGCAAATAGCAGATGAAAATGAATAGAGGGGATGGATTTCTTGAAAATGTAGATGATGTACATGTATACAATATAAGTGTATGAATGGTACCAAGCTTATGCATTGTTCCTCCATATAGTTCTTGAAAATCAGAGAAGGGGTACAAATACTTGAAATAATATCTAAAATATTAACTACTGCTTTTGTTTTCAGCGTTTATGCTACTCTAGTACTATATGCTAATATACACAATCAAAAATAGCTCTGACAATATATTGCAATATTTTAGGACGTCAATAAAATAATTGTTAATTTGTATTTAGCAATATGACAAACTAGATGTGAATAATTTACAACAGAAGTTTTTCATAAAAACCCAAGTATATCCTTGTCTTATGCTACATTAAAACTGTTCGCAATAACAATACTGTAATACAATACAATAAATTTCATTTTATTTGTTCAACTCCATCCCAACACAAATGTTAATAATTAACTACAAATATTGTCTCATTTCCAACTATAAAACAATCAGATGACAATATATTAACACTGAAATAAATTCAAATGACTCGTAACACAATTTGCTTTTTGTACAAATCACAATTTTGGCCTAGATGACCTCATTAATCTAAATTATTAGGAAAATGATACATTGCTAGCATGATTAATAACTAAATCTATAGTTAAAGAACTCTACAAGCAATACAGTCTATACAGCACCTAACTAATGTACTTGCAATGATGAGATATATCTCCATCAATTGATTAGTTTATGATGAAAAATTAGTAATCAAAATGAAGGCACAACATATCCAACCAAAACAACACATAGTGATCTCAATTAATAATTTACAGCAAACAATTAAAATTGTTCTCGATAGACAGTAGATGGAGATCAATCCGAGTCTTAAATATGACAAAATGTCACCACCTTGTTACACTTACAAAAGTGTAACCATTTGTGACAGATGACTAATGATTAAACACATAGTTACATAAATGATGGATATAACAAGATTTCACCATTTCTTGATGGTGACATAAAAGTTAATAGAATGAAAATGTTATTTAAAACATGCCATGGATCCAACAGCTACTGCGAATCCCAATCTATGCATGTTATGATTATTATCATTAAACGTGGGAAAAATCATAACCAGGGCTCTAGATGAAGAGAGGTCCAATGGTCACTGTTATTTTACTTTTGATACATACCAGCTTATATTTTCAATATATAGAGATATCAAAATAAAATAACAGTGCAATTGGAACTCAAATCTATAACTAAAGCACTGAATACATTACAGGGTTAACCCAATTCTTAAAACAATTAACATGATAAATTTTCAGAGCTTTCACATGTTATCTGTAACTACATGATTAATAACAGCTTTTAATTCTTTTTTAAACTCAAAACGAGCAAAAGTTTTGTACAAGGACAATGAATGTCTGATCAACAGAGAAGTCAATGTACATACAAGGTTTATCAAAAATACTTGTATGGATGAGGAATCTTACAGAGGTCTACAAGGACTGGACACAAGAGAGGGATATCCCAGAATTCATAGATGAACTCTTAGAGGTTCATCTTTACATGGAGATGAATTCTGGGATATTTCCCCCTCTTGAATGGACACCCAATCGTGCATATATAATCAAAACTGAAAGGAATTCAAAGCAATAAAGGTGATTCAAATACAAAATCGGTGTGATTAGTTTCATAACACCCTAGTTAGCCTAAAAATCCATAATTTTCAGTGTACTTTTTAGTTCCTTTGAACATGCTGCAAACATAATATAATCAGATAATATACACAGTATACAACCTTGCAGTCACATTTACCTCTTAATTTGGCATTTTAAGAGAAGCTTATTAATCTGCTTTACTCCCCCATATTTGCTTTCTACTAAAGCCTACAATAATAAAATATCTATGCTTCTGTACAAAATAAGTATAATGATTTGTTCCAATTCAGGCTAAATAACCCATACCTCTACATACTTCCATACTGATTTGACTATGCACACATCCAACCTGAAACCTAATCTACATGTACTCCATTATTTCCTATACTTTATTTCTAACTTTGCTGCTATTGAGCTTCATCAAGGTATGCCAAGTAGAGTAAGTTAGTGGACTAAACAACTTGGACATGTTGTGTCACCAATTGGTTTTTATCCTACTTGGCCCACCTTAATATGACTACATGTTAGAGACCTGAATGACAAACACAATCTAGTATTGATAAATTGTGTTGAACTTTAATTACCAAAATTGTTTCATCTGATAATAGTATATCATTTCCTTATTTCCTGATGACATCATTTGGAAGCTGACTTTATTTTCCTTAAATGTCACTACAGTCTCTGTGGCATTAAATTATCATTGATATATAATGTAATTTGAAAAGAATTTATAACACCATTGTGGCTCTCAAATTAAGTGCTTTAAAGTGATTTAGGAACTCTTAAGGAATTTCATGTGACATATGAGTAAAAAAATACAACAAAAAAGTACAATTTCCATCACTCACAACAAATTGATTTGTCATTCAGGCTCTTTTCAGGCTTTACATCATTTTATTTGAGTGCTTTCTAATCCTATGCTCTACATTTCTTTAGCTGCTCTTTGTTTCACTTAATCTCTTACAAACACTAAACTCTGTTTTATGTACAATATATATCAATTCTCACGCTATGTACAACTTATTTTCTTTTTTAAATTTCCTATTATTGTGTTAGTTTAGAAGCTCTAAAATTACCTGACACCCTGTATATTATAGTAAGTCATGGTTAGTCATTAGCTGAATTTGGACACACCTTTCTATGAGCCCAATACACTTGTGGGTGTACACTCATTGGGGATACACTTCTACATTCTAACAATACTGTTAGAACACTAAATTGCACAATAAATTTCAGTATTAAGGCAATTCAATGTTTCCATTGAATGAAATTCATATACAATTGTAATCAATTAAATAATGTATAAACATGATTTTGTGTAATGATATTTTTATAAGTAAGATACTCAATTGATCATTCATAATATCAAATGAAGCATGGCCTTGGTTAACATGATTAAAAATAATAGAAATGTCTCTTATGTATGGGACAAGACAACGCTATTGCACATGCTCTAGCGTATGGTCTGGAATGTGTCATTGTGCTAAAGATTGCGCTGTTTGTATATTATGGCTCTCCTCTGGAACAACACCTTTCATAACTGAGCTCTCCTTAACTGGAGATACTGATTCAACTCCTGATATAGAGAGCTCCATTGGTGTGTGATGATTGTTTGTAACGACTTGGCCAATTTTCGTGGCATTATTCTCAACTCCATTTTTCTCAGCTGGTGGGGATGGTAAGGGTGCTATACTTGGGTCTCTATCTTGCTCAATTTTTAGTCTTTTAGCACTTGGCTCTACAGTCTGATCCCCTGATAAAATGCTGGTGGTAAAGTTTGCTATATGCACCATATTGAGTTCACTTTGGTTGCTCATTATTGGGGTAGGATTAACAGAGACAGCAGGAGTGGGGTCAGCTGGGAGACTGGTCGGCATAGTTGTCGTACCCGTCATTAGCTCCGGGTTGAATTTGATCGGTGAGAAGTGACCAGTCTCTGACCCATCCTGTCTGTATTGTCTCTTTTGGTGGTCTGAGAAGAGCAAGGAGTTAACGCTAGGCGATGAGGAACGTTCTCGCTGAGGGGCAAGAGCTGTGGGATTCTCTTGGTCATCCAGAAACCGATCCATATAGTCCCTGAAACATGGAGCAGTACAGTTAAGTATCAATACAACTAAAATATGTGGTGTCGGAAATACAAATTCAGATACAAATTGCAATCTATTTTAATCGATTACAGATATGAGAAATGTTTATTAGATCTTGCTTTTATTCAAATTTATGACTATGTTACATAATTCAGAAATCCCTATCCAACGTTTGAAAATCTAATATTGAATTATAATTTGACATAAAATACACCACATTGCCATGGTAACAACATACGTTGTGCCTGGGTGTAATGCATACTTCTTTTTCTCCAGACGATTTTTGTTCGTAAATGCATCATGACGTTCTGTCTTTTTCCATAAATAGTAGAATGTAACAAGTTCCCCCGTCGAACGAGTTCGCACCTGGAATTATCCAAAAGCAAAAAATATAATATTACTGACCAAAAAATTTTCTATGGATTTCAAGTTTGCAAGCGACTAAATGAAAGAATTATCAAACATCAGTCGATTCTCATTATATATATCTCAGATGTGCACTACAAACAGAAGCCCCTAAACCAACATTCCTTATCAAAGGAGTGGATACTTCCCAAAATAATTTTTGTGGAGCTTGAGAGATAAAATACATGTGATCAATCATATTCCATTTCAGAGATCACTTGCTTTTTTAAATTTTCAAAATTTGAAAATTATTTTGAATTTTCAATCTGAATCTGAACTATTATTAGTGATACAAGAATAGACTTTCGTTAATTATCCAATATAAAATAACATACTTTATTTTGCTGTATGAGGTGGAAATCTTTTCCATAATGCTTGAGTCCATTTTCAAAATTGCGACACTCCTCTTCAGACCAGAGACTCATCGGATCTGTTGGAGGGACAGCTTGCATTTTACGTCGTCGTAAAGCCTCTTCCATATTGTTTCCGCATTGCAGTAAGAGGTAAAGCGCCTACAATGTTATAATGCCATTTACTTCATTTTTAGTTCTAGAATATATATATTTTTGTTGCTTTTTCAAGAGAATGATAATTTTATATGAATTATATGAATATCCTATGGTTTTGAAAAATATCATTTATATCCATGAGTGGATACTGATATCCATGATAAAACATAAAAATATTTTTGAAAAAGTATATAAATTGTTTTTACCTGTTCATCATCTCTGACATGTATACCTTGGGGAACAGCAGCTACGCCTGTAGCTGTATGGTAGTTCTGTTGTTGGACTTCCTTCATGTACGTCTCAACTGAAATATGCAAGAGTATGATATACTTTTTATATTACAATGGAAGTAGAATTCTTTAGTCTGGCCTCTATCCAATAAGAATTTGTAATCAGACAATTACTATTCTTCTGCCTTCTGCTGAGATTCATTTCACATTCAAACTGCTATAAGAGTCATGATATAATTGAGATTAATAAGATATTATCAGCATCAAAAGTGTAGAATCATATGCAGCAATTAGAGGGTAGTAGCGCAGTCAGATGTCCCTTTGGTAGTTCGACTTTTTCAGGAAAGCAACAAACTTGGCACAGTTGTAGAAACATATGATCTGAATGAAAAATGATTTCGGGGCAATTGATTCGAGGTGGTCTTCATGGATTTTAAGCCTCTGACCCCCACCCCTATCAGGCGGGGAGGGGGTACATTATAATAAAATAAATAAAAAAATAGTTGTAAAGTATATTTCTTTAAATGACTTCATTTGGTCATTGCTTTGAGCCTAGAAATTGAGAAAAACCTATTTTAGAAGTGGTGTTTAGGAAGGAAAATACATTTTAACCCAATTATCTAGCGTGAATTCATCTTTCAAAGGGTCAAATATAGGACATCAAGTACTGTATTTCAAGAATGTGATGTCTGATCATCCTGAAAAAATTCATACTAATAGAGATATTGGTGTTAATCACTCATATGATATATGGCCTGTGTAGCTCATGTATTTTTTGAGAAATAAATTATCGAAATTTGGATATTTAAGCCCTTGCGGCCTAGGGGTGACCTTATTTTACCTTAATAATTTTTAAGATACGCGATGTTGGGGCCTCATATGAATTCTAAATGTTGCATTAAGTATTGTTTTGTCATATTATTCCTAATTAGATGTAAAGAAATTATTGAAAATAAAAAAAAAATCAAATTTTCATTTTTGGTTCTAAAGGGCCAGGGGTAACCATATTTTACCCTAATTATTTCCCAGATATGTAATATATGCATCTCAAATTAGCTCAAGATGTTGCATATAGTTCTGTTTTATCATACTTCTTCCAATAAGATGTGTAAATGATCGGATATATCTAAAAAATCTAAATTTTCACTTAAGCTCTTGATGGCCCTGGGGTAACCTTATTTTACCTTAATAATTTTCTAAATATGAGACATCAGTCACCTCAAATGAGCTTAAGATGGTATATTTAGTCCTGTTTTATCATATCATTCCCAAGGAGTGAAAAAATGATTGGAAATTATAAGAATATTACAATTTCATATTACACCCCCAATCCGCAACATCTTCTTGCAGCGCTGTAAACAGTGCTGAACAGTGCAGTCAGAGTACTGCACTATATAGCAATGCACAATGCTATTCTAACACCATCTGTTTTGGACAGTGTAGTACAGTACTGTTTTTACCGCTCAGTACTGTTTTAGAAAACAGCTGTGTACAGTACTGTTTTTACAGCACTGTTTATGAAACCATGCTGTTTGATGCAGTTTGAGATTGGTAGTGTAGTTTATGATAGGTCAGGAATGACCTAATTTTACCTTAAAAATTTAAACAAAGATATATCATATTGTCTACTCAAATGAGCTCAAAATAGTGAATATAGTCTAGTTTTGTCATATTATTCCTACTGAGATATACAATAATGATTAACAGTTATAAAAAATGAAACTCAACAGCCATTTATTCCTTTCTAGTACCAATGGCAATACTATCTAGTTTTATAGAACATTTTCTAAGATGTGAAAATGTTTGATAAGTCCAGTTCATACTAGCACGAGTTGTAGCATTGTTAAGATTCTGTATATTATCATTTGAGTATATAATCCAAATCTATAAAACCTAATCAAAGGAGTCACAATTTATGGATTCTGACAGTCTCTCCTACAGCTACATAGCTCAGAGCAAATCAGATCTGCTTTCAAACATTTGCATCTGTTCTCTTGACACAGGTATCTACCCCATGACCTACATTTTATGTTGTGGCCTCAGTATCAGCAGTGGAAGTAGGCCAGCCACATTCATGTGGTGATAGAAAGAATGCGTCAGAATGAATAAGGACTCTAGTCTTCTAATTTTAGGGTATCAAAAAAGATTTAAAGCTTTAGAACACTTGCGTAACCTCTGGGTACACCTTCTATTCCTGCAAATCAGTTGACTAAGAGTAGTAGCAGAATGCATCTAGAGATTGTATGAAAAATGGTAAGGGCTAAACTTCGTTCATGGCCAAGTGGCCTTGAAATATCTAAGACAGGTCGTACATTCTGGAGGAATTTCCCCTCACCATAGGCCATATGCAATCCAAATTGACATTTTCAGCACAAGTTACTGCCAGTTTAAACCACACCAAAATCAACTGTATTGACTATGATTCTTATTAGGTCATGACAGAAGCAGTCTTTGGCATGCTTCTTCATACGAGCGAATGGTGATGGCAGATACTTCACTATCGGGCTAAGATATTGCATTACCTCATTGTGAGGTCACAATCTTCTTGCCATCTTCCTCCAGGGTTTCAGTTTTGATGCCTGGAAGGAAAACAGCTCCCTCTTGTTCCAACTATCTTAGAAGAAAATAAGTAGGATATACTTTCCTCACTGTTCCAGTTTTGTGCTGTTTGTATCTATGCTCATTAACATCAAAGTTGAATGACTAAGCTACATAGTAGATGCCAAAATAATAGACAGGGCATGTATAGTTAAACATGCTAACAGTGATATATAAAGAAAATTGGGTGATAATGCAAATATGATATTACCCATGTAAAAGTCTGCAAATAGTTCATTGCCTTGATGTCAGCTGGAATGTTTACCAGGACACTAGCTTAAAGGGGCAACAAGGTCTGTAGAAGATTCAAATTTTTTTACTTTTTCTGAGCTATCAGGGTAATATTTGGCTAAACATCTTCTTTGACATACCTATTTTCTTAAAATGTATGGATAAACTATCAATTTTAGCATTAAGAAGTGTAAATTCAGTTCAAAGCTTCTATAAAGGGAGGCCCACTTATAGATTTTTAAGATCCAAAACATTTCAAGAGAAATCAGCTGAAATAATGTTCATCCAGGGGGTTTCTTTGGAAAAAAATAAACATATATGTTAGTCTTGATGAAATATCCAAACTTGAATATATTTTGACACTGGTCCATGATCGTTGAATGGCCCCTTTGCACGAATTGTTGCACCTTTAAAACAGCACTAGAGAGACTTGTGGAACTGGAACAAGGATAGTCTAAGGAGGAAACTGAAACCCTTGAAATGGATGGAAAGAAGATAGTGACCACATAAATTAAGGAGGCAATGCAATGTTTTAGCCCAACAGTGAGGTTCTGCCCTTGCTCTTAAGAAGAAGCAGATTCAAGGATATTTCTCAATATTTTCAGTAAGACTGCTTCAATCATGGCCTTCAAGAGAAAGAATAATACTCCTTACATTTAATTCTGATGTGGTTATCCTGGCATATATGTGATGTTAAAAACTGAAAAAGTCAATTTGGATAGCATATGGTAAGGGAGAAATCCTATCAATATCTACCTGCCCATGGCCAAAGTTTAATCCTCCCCATTTTTCATACAATCATTGGATGTGATGTTACATCTGTATTCTACTGCTATTGGTAGTGCTAAAATGGAATAAATGGATTGAGATTTAAATGTGTCACTGAGTTTTCTAATTGTTGTTAATCATTATCTCAGTAGGAATAAAGTGAAAAACAGACTATTTTCCCCATTTTGAGATCATTTTATCTTGAAAATTAATAACATTTGGCATTCTTGTGCCCAATCATTGACTGTCATTATTCACTGACAGAATCCTTGACAGAAGCAGCTCACCTTAACCCCCCCCCCCATCAGGCTAAGGTGACTGGACTAACTACCCTTTGCATTCATTCGACTTTCCTTCTCAAAAGAGAGCTTCGTCTTCACTCTATCAGTTTTCAATAAATCTCTGAACTCACTGCGCTAATCAGAGTTTGTTGTCGAAATAAGGACGGCTTTCTATATGGTCATTTTCTCTGACGAAATCGCATCATTAATGTACATGCATTTAGCACTTGTTCCTTCAAGCTCGCTGATTGGTTGAGAATAGGTCAGCATGGTTTATTGCAGCTTGGGTCATAAATGCTTTAAGACCCAAGCTGCCAATGGCATCGGTCATGGGGACGGGGCTGCTAAACTCACTCCATCCTTTGCTTCTATATTATGGTAATATATGATAAAATCACCTCTGACCTGTCAAAAGCTAAAGATGTCATTTTTCAAATTTCCATTATTTTTTACATCCCCTAAGGAATAATATGACAAAACAAGAGTATATGACACAATTTTAAGCTCATTTGAGATGCATACGTCTCATAATTAAGAAAAGTTCAAGATTATATAAGCCCCCCCCCCAGGCCATCATAAGCTAAAATGAAAATTTCAAATTTTAAGAAATGTCCAATCATTTTCTACATCTTATTGGAGGTATTATGATTAAACAGAACTATATGCACCATCTTGAGCTAATTTGAGATACATATATTACAAACCTTGAAAGTTATCAAGGTAAAATATGGTTACCCCTGGCCCTTCAGAAGCGATAATGAATTTTTTTTTTTTTTGGAAAAGTTCCAATAATTTTTCAATCCAATTAGGAATAATATGACAAAACAAGACTCAATGCACCATTTTGAGCTCATATGAGACCCATACATTGCATATCTTAAAAATTATTAAGGTAGAATAAGGTTACCCCTAGGCCGCAAGGGCTTAAAAATTCAATTTTCGATAATTTTTATCTCAAAAAATACATGAGCTACCCTAAGCCATATTCTATATTTGTGATGAACACCTATACCCCTATTAGTATCATTTTTTCCAAGATGATCAGAAATCACATTCTTGAAATACAGTACTTGATGTCCCATATTTGACCCTTTAAAATATGAATTCACGCTAGATAATTGGGTCAAAATGTATTTTCCTCACTAAACACCACTTCTACAATCGGTTTGTCTCAATTTCAAGGCTCAGAGCAATCACCAAATGAAGTCATTTAAAAAAATTTACTTCAAAACCATTTTTATTTATTTTTTATAATGTACCCCCTCCCCGCCTGATAGGGGTTGGGGTCAGAGACTAAAAAATCCATGAAGACCACTCCGGATCACTTGCCCCGAAATCATTTTCCACTCAGATCAAGTGTTTCTACAACTGTGCCAAGTTTGTTGCTTTCCTGAAAAAGTCGAACTATAAAGGACTCATTTCTGGACATCTGACTGCGCTATAGTGTGACTTGCCAGTAGGGATTAAGGGTATTCCTAGAAGGTATACTAATCATTTTTTAATGATATGATGTTATTGTGCCAACTGTATGAACAGTATGCCTGGGTTAGCTGAACAAGAT
Organism: Owenia fusiformis; assembly: GCA_903813345.2. NCBI lineage: Eukaryota > Metazoa > Annelida > Polychaeta > Sabellida > Oweniidae > Owenia > Owenia fusiformis. The sequence continues at coordinate 2,457,502 of CAIIXF020000001.1, forward strand.
ACTCAGATTAGGAGTGTACTTTTGTTCTTTAATGTTCTATGATCAGACTTTCATGTATACAGGTAAAGAATAGATATGCATGATAATTTTACATTGATAGGCACATAGCAAATTGAATGATCATGACACTTTCTTATTAGCGCACTCCATTAAATATATTCATCAAACAGCTGTAGTTGAAATGTTACCTTCAGTTTCCTCAAGTTTACATGGATCCCATAGCAGCCTGTCTTCATTCTCATATGCGGGGGCATCTCCATATTTGCACAATCCCTGGGGCACCTGGGCTTGGTAGTCATGTCCTACTTGTATAGTCTGTAAATACACAAAAGAATGAGGGCATTTGAATTTGAAGAAATCATTAAAAAATCTAACTTATAAAACTTAGGTTGATGAAGTACTGACGTATGTGTCATGTTTTGAAAAGTTGTCGATTTAATGAACGAAATATATCATATATGTTTTACCTTTTTCCAGTCGTTGACTGCCATTGGGTCATTTTCAGGTTCATAATCTTCATCTTCTGACTCCTCCTCTGAACTGCTACCTTGAGACTGAGCTAAAATGTTACATAGAAAACATTGATATTGAGCTATAATATCACACAAACAAGCTATCAACATGCAAAATGTCACCAACTGCCATTTGTTACACACTCTGACTGCCATATGCCAAACACGGTGCATAAAAAAAAGATGGAGACTATATTCACTTATGGTGGTGACATAAAAACATTTAATGAAACTGGTACATCAATTTGATAACTTAATAAATTGAGAGCCAAAAATCCTTTTACAGAGTTTAACCAGAACAACGGCAACGCCAAAGCGTAGCGAATCCCATCGAACAGCCATGGAAGGCATTTTTACAAACAAAGTATACAGCAAAAATGGCAGGCATTTTTCAAAATGGCCGCCTTCTACCAAAAGTGTCATTAGACCATTTGCCATACTTTTAGTATTCACATACCAAATATGAACAAAATCACTTCACTACTTTTCGAATTATTATAAAATACATTAAAATGGCGGCCATTTTTCAAAGTTTTTTTCAAAATGCCCACTTTCTACTAAAAGTGTCAAAAGATAGTGTGTCATGCTTTTAGTATTCACATACCAAATATGAACAAATTCGCTCCACTACTTTTCGAGTTATAGTAAAATATGTTAAAATGGCGGCCATTTTGAAAAATGGCCGCCTTCTACCAAAAGTGTCATTAGACAGTGTGCCATCCTTATAGTATTCACATACCAAATATGAACAAACTCGCTTCACTACTTTTCGAGTTATAGTAAAATAGGTTAAAATGGCAGCCATTTTTCAAAATGGCGGCCATTCTTTAAAATGGCCACTTTCTACCAAAAGTGTCTTTAGACAGTGTGCAATGTTTATAGTATTCACATACCAAATATGAACAAAATCGCTCCACTACTTTTCGAGTTACAGCAAAAATCGTACAATAACGAGTAAAGGCCGCCATTTTTCAAGATGGCTGCCATGTGCTTCTTTAATATCTACATTTCTAGCTTTATTAATGTCCTATATAATTTTTTTGCATCTAAAACATATTGCTATTACAGTTTTACATATTGCACCTAAATTACTGTAAATTCGGCACTAAAATGGCTGCCATTTTGAAATGAGCGGCCATTTTGAAAATCGGCTTTTGAGCAGAACTTCTATCCCCATAGGGTATATGTGTACAAAATATGAACAAAATCGGGCCAACGGTATTTGAGTTATTGCCCGGACGGACGGACGGACGAACGTTCGTACGGACGGACGGAGGCGTTCCCTATATCCCTCCGAACTTTGTTCGATGGGATAATAATCTTTGATTGGTCAGTCTGGGGTCAATAGTATTAGGTCAGGTTTTTAGTAAGTTAATGAAACAATTGTTGTTTTTTGAGTAATGACAATGTAGTTGAAATCCAAATGCGGTTCACACATATTAATTCTTAATTTATGACTCAGGTAAACAACCTCTGTAGCACAAAACAAGTGTAACTTACATCTGAGAAGACGTGCTGTAGATGAAACTGGGGGTACATCTCCGACACTGTCCATTAAATCATCAGCACTTGTCTCTTTATTATCATCCTCTGTCAACAAATCCCTAGCCACTTCATCTTTATCAAGTGTAAGATCATTGTTACTGAGTATCTCTTCTTCACTGCTGGACCTTGATTCCTGAGGTTCTGTTCCGCCATACCCATACATGGCTAACAGTTGTTCTATTGGCATATCACCCTCCTGGAAATAAGGGGAAAAATAGAGATGATTTACTGGGAGGGACTGGATATGGGTGTTATTTTGAGGGACAATATGATTCCCACAAAAATATTACCCCGTGTTATTCATCCGGAAGTAGTGGTTTCATAGGATAAACAGTGAAATTCGAAAGCTATCACATCACTTTTTCATTTTTTGTAAAACATATAATACCTTATAAGGTATCACATTAATTAATTGCTTCATCTGAAGAAATGCACGTTGAGATTTATTTTGTATTTCAAAAAAAAAATTGTTTTACGCCAGGTGCTTCTAAATCTATACAAAGGGTCCAGAACAACCTAGAGTTCATACATGCACCTAACCAGCCTTAGAGTCATCTTTAAATAAAGATAGGGTTGTCTTTGCAATCTGGGTTATTTCCTCCTGTTTCTATAGGTACATAGGTTTAAATAAATAAAAAATGGGATTACACACCTTTTCAAGGTCATTGACCTCGCCAGTATAACTTTCACTACTGAGGGCCTCTTCATCCTCTTCCATTGTGCGCTCATCATCAAAATCATTGACTAGCTGCTCGGCACTTGGATCAAAGTCACGATCAGTATCTATAGTAACAACAGCAGAATCATTAGAATGATATAGTCTCAGCATAATTTTGATAATAGGCCTATTTTAGTAGAGAAATAAATTTTTACATTCACAATTTTTTGGGACCACTCTGTAGGTTTATCTCATCATAATAAGGTTTATTTGTGAAATTTGTTCCACTAAACTTTGAGTCTTATCCTGGAAAACACAATAAGTTATTGACAAGCTGCATAGCATGACCCAGGGAATTGCATTTTGTACCAGTTTTATTGGAGTATTGGGGTGTTAAAGTTCAATGAGAATGAATAAAAGAAACAGGTTTGTCACCTTTAAAAGCAAAAGTATTTTGCATTATTTGCATTTACATGATTTAAAATTTTTAAGAGGAAATCTCAAGCACTATTTTATATACCAGTATAAATGTACATGAACATGTACTTCAATATAAGGTCATGGAATCTAATGAATGAAAGAAATTATTATTCAGTTTATAAGTCAGTTTGACATTTGTTTTCTCTTTAATGAAACAGTTTTTCTCTTGACTTTGAGGAGGAAACTTAACATTTTTAATCATTACTATTACTATATACAAAAGTGCTGCATAGTGGGGCAAGTCTATTTAGCATTTTGCTTAGCCATATTAGGCTTTTGGAGAAGGGCAAGGTATTTTCTTTTCTTACAAGCTCAAATGCCTTAGAAATGTATTTTTAATGTAACATAAATTTCTGACAATAAAGATAAAAAATATATGCTAAAATCAAGTTTTCAAGGACTTGTGTTCAGTAAGGTTTTTGGGAATTTAAAGGAGACGGTGTGGATTATCTGAGAATTAGACGACTAATGCACTTGCTTGATCAAAGAAAAATCACAATGTCCCAAGGATAATATTTTTGCACTGTATTTAGAGGCTATGTCACTATTACGTGAAATATGCCTGAGTTCTCCCACTATAGGCAGACCTTAGGTAAGAACGAAAGCATATTTCATGTCATAGTGACATAAATGATGTATTAAATCCCTTTATTCCCATGGCTACTTTTTATCAATGATGTCACACATCTATGTTCGAGTATAATTTGATCGAAATGAAACATGACGTTGTGATATTGTCATGATTATTTAAGATATATAATATCAAAACGGGGAAAGGGCTATATTGGGATAATCTGGCAATATCGGTGGATATAGCCCGCTAACTTTCCCATTAATTCCATACAAATGCTTCCCTAGGTATGTCATACAGTGGGACATTGGATGATTAAAAAAATGAGATATGAAAAGCTGACAAACTTTTTTCAAGTTTTTTCTTTTTCTTTTAAAAATCTCTAGTTGAAAGCCCATGCAAATAGTAAATGAATGATAAAAAACATATTTTCAAACTTTACATTGGGATTTTGTAATACTAGTACATGTATATATATTCCAGGTTTTAATTTGTTTATTGATCAATATCTTATTTATATCATATTTTGATGTTACACATCAAAATAATGTAATATTTAAAATTACATAATTTAAAACAAGTGGAGAAAAGCCTGACACAGGGACTCGATTTCTTGAGTTATATTCATATAATACTACTACATATTTAAAAGGGAATGAATGTTTGTTTTTGTAGTAAATGGTAAAGAAATACTTTTGGACCGGAAGCTCCCATGATACACTGCGAGTGTCTCATGGTTACTGATGTGCTTCGGTCAGATTTATGTTTAGTAAATCATTGGGAGGTTATCATGAAAGTACTTATAGTTCTAAAGATTACGGAGACACGTTTGTAACATCCTTATGCACAGAAAAGGCTCAATCGATAACCGTAAGTAAATTAATGGAGTTTACCATATTATCCCCAATAATTTTTTTGAATTTCTTATTTTTCTTGATTTTTGTTATTCAAGTTGTAATAGTATTTCATGGAAAAGTTGGGTGTGCTTTTATTGGAATATGTGCATTTATGAGAGTGGATACGGTTAGTGGAAAATAGGTCAGACCAACTAACTGTATATCATCTTGTAATTCTTCAACCTTCCTCCAATCACAGGGTTTCAAAATCAAGAATATATTCTTTCTTTTTACCCTTACGATAAGCAGTTAGCATTTCCCCGCATAAGAACTCGCAATCTGATTGGCTGTCGCATCACTGTGACAGAAATCATGTATAAGTCATTGCGCATAATTAGATCATGTGACTCAGTTTAATTGGGCGCTTCCAAATTGGTTATAGCAGGGGGAAGAAGGAGGTACGGATTCTAGATACCTGCTTAGGAGGATGTTTATTAACAAAACAATGAAATTATTTTATTACACTAATATGTATGATGAGTTTGAATGAGGTATGTGAATTTGGAATCATATAAATTCATATCACTGTTACTGAAAATGAAAGTAAAAAGTTCATAACTTTTTGAACTGGAAATATTATTTTATATTTTACTTGATAATCTAAGAATAATTATTTGAAACGTTCTAATTCAATATATGTAGTTACAGGCCTCGAAATTAGCATTGCTAAGGTAGCGATTTGCTACCTGTTTTGCCCAAAACACTACTTGTTATTTCCTCCAGTTAGGTATCTTCACTAGTTCCTCACCTAATTACTCTCCATGCGAAAATGCATGGATTCAATTGATTTGTCGATCAGCTGATCTTTGTTGTTTCTTGTTTGAACCGACTCACAATTTTTACAATTGAACGAAAGCAGACCAATCATAATCGACTTCAGTTTTACTATACATGAAATGTATGCAAATCATCACAGTGAATCATAATAATATCAGGGTAAGTATGTTATACCGTGTATATCTAATTATTGCGCTGGTAAGTCATAAGAATAAAGATCACTCTCATCAAAATCATCACTACTTGCTTGTCTCAAATAGCTACCTGGAAAATACACTAAGTAATGAAACAACTACCTGATAAAAAAAGTTAAGCGCGAGGCCTGAGTTATTTAATATTCTAAATTTAGTCCACAAATCAAATTGTCAACGACAATCCGAGCAATCGAAGGAACAATCCTTGATTATGATACATTTATAGTAAGTATTTGTACACAACATTTGCTCCATTTGTTAACCATTGTATATTCTTTCATTATGGCTCAAAAGCTTACAGCTGACCCTGGAACAACCCAAGATTTCATTTTAACCTTTAGCGTGCTGCCGGCGGACTCGTCCGCCGAGACTAAAATGTCTCTCACAACTGCCGGCGGACCCGTACGCCCGATTTCAAACTTTTAAAAACTTTACTTTTTCGCGCCATTCGTATTGTCCAATTAGATTGCCCGATTTATTCAGTGCCTAACATGACTTCCTGTTGACCTAGAAATGCCGATATTTCGAAAAATAATTCTCAATTCAACAATTTAAACAGTGTTTTAGTCGTTTTTAGTGAACGAATCGTACAAAATGGTGGACAAATACGATCACAACGAAATTGTGGAGGAAAGGTATTACGATTTCGAGCTCTTTAGGCTCTTGGAAGCCGATAACGGTCATCGAAAATAGAAACTAGAATATTTTCTGAATTGAAAAATTGAACATTCGATCGCTGCAAATTCAGATTTGGATTCTGACCAGATGAAGAGGCGGAGCGGTGGATTCCGGAGGAGTATTCATGGTATATTTATGCCCAGTCGTGTTAATGTACGAAAAAATTCATGCGAACATTTTTTTCATGAGCCAGGCCACTGTATCTTCCCTTTGTGAAAATTTTATCCAGATTCATTCAGTAGTTATTGAGATATTAATTATTTAGTCCAGGTATATCATTTTTTGCACTCTTTGAAAAATAAGCCAGTTGCGTGGGATATATTTGCTGAAATAAGGCAGCATGGTAAAGGTTAAAGCGATGTGCAGGTCTGATGACTATATATCGACTCTCATTGAGACTAAGGAAACGTAAATGGCACCCCATATTTGAACAGGAAAATCAAAAAGTAGACATTTTACAAATATACGACAGGCTGTTTGCTGCTGCCTACGGTCATTAGATATCTTGGGGAGGGGTCAATCTGAGTGAAAGTCTAATTATAACATTTGTATTTCCAGAAAATACAACCAGGTCTTTGTGCTTTATTTTGTGCTTCAAAATAATATGGGAGGGATGTTGAATATTTTTCCTTTTCCAGTTATATGTTCCTAAACACCAACATTGCTGCATTTGTGATGGTCTCGGGTAAGCTTACAGAGTCAATGAAGCAAATAATGCCAACAAACTAATTTTCTGTCTTACCTGGACTTGATTCAACAGTAGCCGGCTGGAAAAGTAAGAAAACGTGATGAATTCTTCGTAAAGGCATAATCATAGTCTAAAATAAAGTATTTATCTGTAAAATTATTGAAACAACAATCGTCACATTATTATGAAAATCTTTTGAAAATTGAGCGCAGATTGGCGGCAATAAAGTGTACGATTTTTTCGCAGATACTTACTCCCGCTACACAATTCAGACTTTCAAAAATGAGAAATCAATGTCAAAAGATCATCTAGGACGGGAACCGAAAAGGCTTTGAGATGTCTTATTGATCCAATTTGGTAAATATCAAAACGAATTTTGTACAAACAAAATTTTCTTACCTCCGCCATTTTGGAAAATTATGGGATAGCGTAAATTATTTCAAAACGAGGCTGGCCTAATTGATACGTATCTTGAAAGATACATTGTGATTGGTTAATCAATCTAGCTCATTTATCGTATTTTTATCAATTATATGTAAAATATAGAAATTTTGGTACATCCTTGCCATCAAGTGAAGTCTAAACAACTGGTGAATATTGTTTATATCATTCTTTTGGCTGAGTTAATGATATTACACAAAACAAATGCTTAAAACTCTGCAGTGTGTGAAAGAAGAATCAACCAATCAAATCATGTTTTACTAAGCATCACTTGAAGGCATAGCAACCTGACTCTCTAATTTTTGAAAAGTTGTAAATGTGAAGTTTTACCCCAAAACAAAATAGTTTAGGAAACAGTATGTCGCAACATAGAAAGAGCCTATACCCGGGGTATGTTAAAACAAATTTTCAACTGCTTAATTTCCAGGAATTTGATTTTCTGAAGAGATCTGAAAAATTTCATGATCAGTGATTCTAAAAAATGATGAACCAACTTGATTTTCAAGTTCAGAGTTTTTGATTTTGACTCATACGCTTACCTCACAAAACAAAGGGGGACTTATTTTAGCATCATGTATATGATGGAGTTTATATTCAGTACAGTCGAGCGGAATTTCATTTGCATTCCCATCCATATTGCAAGACTTACAGTAGACTATGCCTGGCACAACCGTCACCATGTTATTAGTGTTTTTAAGTTTCGCAAGGATCCTGCCATGACCGTGGTTTTGTTATCGTGAAAGCCTGGTATAACCATCACAATGCTATATTATATTGCAAGGCCTGTCATGACTGTGGTAATGTTAAAGCCTGATATGACCGTGACAATGCTATATTATATTGCAAGGCCTGTCATGACCGTGGTAATGTTAAAGTCTTATATGACTGTGGCAATGGTTGTAAGGCCTGTCATGACTGTGGTAATGCCCCATTGCCCCCCCCCCCCCCCCAGGATCCGCCACTGATCTGGTATATATTTATCGCATCCTACGACCCCTTTAGATTGTGGTCGTACGCCCGATTCATTGGTAAGCCTGTCTTTCTATAATGTCGGAGAATGAACTACGCATTGCACTATTAAATGACCTACCTCGATACATTCCAGAGTATTTTAGAATTCTTTTTATGTTGTTAGATCGCGAATTGTATGGGTTTATCGGCAGAACGAAGATATTTTCGTTTTTGATAGCAATATTTGCGTGTAATATTTAACTTATTTCAACCGTCAAATTCCTCCATTCAGTTCCCGGCATGCACCAGTCATAAGGGAAATCCCTGGGGAATTCCCCTTCCGACATTTTGAAAATTGCTGACATATTTCCGATGTAAAAACTAAAATCTCTTCATTCTGCCGATAAACCCATACAATTGGCGATCTAACAACATAAAAAGAATTCTAAAATACTCTGGAATGTATCGACTGAGGTAGGTCATTAAATAGTGCAATGCTTAGTTCATTCTCCGACATTGTAGAAAGACAGGCTTACCAATGAATCAGGCGTACGACCACAATCTAAAGTGGTCGGTAGGATACGATAAGTATATATAATATTGAACCATTGTTTGTCCCATCGGTTCATTTTTGCATGTACATTTTTAGGGCAGATTGAATTTTTCAATTGATTTTAGAATTATGCTTCCATATTATAAAAACTATATTAAGCCTACCAAGTGGGCTCACTGGAATGATTGAGTACTCAATAATTCTTATTTTCTGTTTATACAGTGGCCAAGGAGTTGGTGCAAGTACAGCCTCTCGTAAGAGTAACCAGGTGGTTTCTGTTGCGAGCAAAAGTCGAGTTGGTGGTGGAAGACAAACAACAATCGCTGGTTCACGTACCACTGTACTGTCATCTGGAAGCAGGAGGAAGATAGGAGGATCAGAAGACAAAGCAAGCGTCAGTAGAGCCCCTGTGCAGGTAAATATCCTATCTGACCTGAGATCTGACAAACTGATGATTTTATAGTACCATAAACTCTTTAAATCCACTTTTATTTCATGGTCTTTTATTAGATTGTGTGATTGTGAAATGAATCAGACTTGCCAACCTCCCATTTTTTTACGGGAATCTCCCGTAAATTTTTTGTTTTTCCGTAAAAAATACTAAACTCTACTCCCGTACCGTTTTCTCCCGTAAACTCCCGTACCGTATTTCTACTAAAATCTCCCGTAATTTTTTTTAAAAATATGGTTGTAAAATCTCCCGTATTTTTGCTGAAATCTCCCGTATTCTGGTGTAACTCCTGTAAAATCTCCCGTATTCTTGGTATAACTCCCGTAAAATCTCCCGTTTTCTGGTATAACTCCCGTAAAATCTCCCGTATTCTTGGTATAACTCCTGTAAAATCTCCGTTTTTTGCTGTCGAAATCTACCGTATTTAAAAGGAATTTGACAAATTTGTGACCTTGATTATTGCAGGCACGCTTCTTTCTTTTACTCCAAGAAGGTTGGCTCCCATGGTTCACTATCGATACTTTCATAAATAACTTAAAAGTACTTCATTCCCATGATTCAAATTGCTTTTCTGCGATCAGTTCGGTATAAGTTTGCACACCAAATGTCCACAAATGGGGGCCAGTTCATATTCTGTCATACTTCTGTCAGGAGAATACATTTTATTTTTATATGGCGCTAAACAAAATATTGCCGCAATATAAGGTGCATTATGGATAGGGACTGCTGTGAAATAATGAACGTAAGTGACATCCATCTTAGATTATAAGTTCTAATTAATTTATTAACTGCGCATGCGTCGTAATAATTTCAACCAATTAAATCGCTGGATTTAATGCTCATAAATCTTCCGTAAAAACTCCCTTTTTTCAAAATCTAAAGTAAAAACTCCCGTTATTTCAGAAATCTATCGTAAAAACTCACGTTTTTTTTCAAAATTTACCGTAAAAACACCAGTTTTTCCAGAAACCTACCGTTAGAACTCCCGTTTTTTTTCCGAAATCTACCGAAAAAACTCCTGTTCTTTCAAAATCTACCGTAAAAACTCCAGTTTTTTCAAAATCTACCGTAAAAACTCCAGTTTTTTCAAAATCTAAAGTAAAAACTCCAGTTTTTTCAAAATCTAAAGTAAAAACTCCTGTTTTTTCAGAGATCTACCGTAAAAACTCCTGTTTTTTCAAAATCTACCGTAGAAACTCCCATTTTTCAGAAATCTACCGTAAAAACTCCAGTTTTTCCGAAATCTACCGTAAAAGCTCCTGTTTTTTCAGAAATCTACCGTAAAAACTCCTGTTTTTTCAGAATCTACCGTAAAAACTCCAGTTTTTTCAGAAATCTACCGTAAAAACTCCCGTTTTTTCAGAAATCTACCGTAAAAACTCCCGTTTTTTCGGAAATCTACCGTAAAAACTCCCATTTTTTTTAAAAATCTACCGCAAAAAACTCCCGTTTTTTTCAAAACCTACCGTAAAAACTCCCGTTTTTTGAGAATCTACCGCAAAAACTCCTGTTTTTTCTGAAATCTTCCGTAAAAAAGTCAAGTTTTTTAAAATTTACCGCGAAAAATAGCTTTTTTAAAAAATCTCCCGTAAAAACTCCCGTTTTTTCAAAATCTCCTGTAAAAACTCCCGTTTTTTTTAAAAAATTTACCGCAAAAACCCCCGTTTTTTTTAATCTCCCGTAAAAACTACTGTTTTTTTTCAAAAATCTCCCGTAAAAACTACCGGATTTTGAAAAAAACTCCCGTAAAAGTACCGCAATTTTTTTTAAATCTCCTGTAAATTTTTCATTTTAGGTTGGCAAGTCTGTGAATGCTATAAACTTGTAGGCATATCATGTTATCAATGAGATGTTTTAAATCTATGATGCTTGTAGGTAATTGATGAAACTGGGGCAGATGTGACTCCTCTTCCACTTCTCCATACAGATCCTAATTCAGTGAGACAGAAACAGAGTAATCTCTTAGGAGATGGCTCTATTGGAACAGTGAGTGAAATATATTTGAATCATTTGATTACAGTGAAACCTGTATATCTGAACACCTCTCTAATCAGAACACCTCCCAATGTGAACACTTTTCCCCAGTCTCAATTTTGTTATCTCCCATAGATTCACATATTAAAAAACCTTGAGATGCACACACCTGCCAATTCAAACACTTGACTGGTCCAAGTAATGTTCAGACAGGTTTAGGTTTTACTGTATTTATGGAAAACACCTATATATGGTACATGTTTCAGAAGCATATTATTGTCATATAGAGAGATTATGATACAAAATGTTCTTATCAGGATTTAAGTCTGAAAAGTGTTTTCATTTGAGAGAAATGTTCATGAGAAATGACAATTACAATTTTACTTTAAATCATTATTTTCCATCTAAAGTTTAAACCACTTTGTCTCGTAATATGCATTTATAGGTATGTATTTTTTTAATTTGAAAAAGTGATTTTGAATGACTTTTTATTTGAAAACTTGTGAATTCAAATATTCTTGTTCTCATGAAAAATTGTCACATTTATCAATTTAGAATAAGCAATGAATAGCATTACTGTATAGCATATATCCTAATCTGTTTTATCGAGTAAGAAAGAAGATCAGTTGAAAACTTTTCTTCATATTTCAACTTTTTTAAATGTTTGTTAACAGATTTTTAATTCGCAAGAAATGCTATCAATTTCAAACTTAAGGTATTGAATTTTAAACTTCAATTGCATTGATTTTCAGCCTACAGATCTTATGTCCCAGGCATCTATTTACCAAACAGGGACTGTGTCCGCCAGTACATTTGGAGGAGGACCTTTTACAAGGTAAAACTTGCCTTTCTCATACATCTATTCACTGATTCAAAATTATTTGTTCAAAACAAAGAACCTTGTAAAAGTTTGTAAAATCTTTGACAAGCCAATCATGAATTATTGCAGTTCCAAATTTTGGAGACATTCTTTCTATCAATCTGGTGTCATGCACTGCTAAAGGAACTTTGATTTTCTTGCCACCCTGTATTTATATATAATTTGATTCACCCTGTAGGTCTGTGTTCAGTCAGTCCCAGTCAGGTGCCTCTGAGTCAGTGGTAGATGATATAGCAGAACCAGCTGCGGAGATGCCGTCTGCTTTTGCTCGTAAGTGTTGTACATGGAAAGATTTTTTTTAATAAAATTTATCCAACATGGAAACCAATTAAAAGATAACATTTAAATATAACACTCTGTAAGTGAAACAATTTTCAGAGCCCTATGAACAATTGAATTAATGTTATATAAACCTCTGCAAGTGGAATACTTTCCAAGTGGAAAATATTTTTTGGACGTACCACACATGTTCCACTTGCACATGTTTTTCAGTATATATATATTTAAATGATAAATTATATCGCCTCAGAATATACCCCATATATAATGTAAAATCTCTGATTTTCAGAAATCACTCACGTGAGAGAAGATGTCAAAGAAGAGCTTACAGAGAGTGACTTGGAGAAGATGGTTGATATAAAACTGACAGAGACAGATACAATATGGATGCTAGACATGCCTGGTGTTTGCGTGCCTGCGGACAGTGATGAAGCAGTCACCGTCAAAGAACAAAATGAACTTTATAAAGAAGTGAGTTTTTGTATTTTTATTCATTTTGAAATGTAAAGATTATGTACAAAGTAGTTTACTGAATCATTGACTTAATGATGAATTTTGTCTGTAGTATTATATTTCTATTGGTTTGCGTTTGCTATTAAAATATGGCTTGCTTTCAGCTGTGTAAAACAAGAGTCGGCAATGACCGCTATGTTGAGAGAGGAGTTACAACATTCAATGAACCACCAAAACTGAAGGTTGTACAGACAACCCGGATAAATCATAATGTAAGTACTTATAAATATGTAGATAGAATTCTAATCTATTTCATTACCATTAAAGAATAATTAAATCAATTTATGTCATGCTTTGTGAATCTCTCGTATTTGCCACCCTGTTGCCCTATTGGGATTTTAGATCGAAGACCAAGTTGTCATAAATAGTTCATGTAAGTGTGGAATGAAAGATCAAAATGTATTGTACAGTTATACCTTTTTATCCCATACTTGGACGTGTTACAGGTACATAAAGCCGGTTTGTAAAAACTTATATTTTCATCAGCGGGCAGATATAGCTTTACGTCCCGCTCCGAGCGGGCAGATATAGTATATCTGCCCGCTACGTCACAATCGCTACTCGCATATTTGTTCATAATTTGTAACGTTCGCGTAATGACTGTAAACGACAATGGAGAAAACACAGACAATCGGGATCTGTTTGATGGTTTAAAAAAGAGAAGGAGCATCAACTTAATCAATCAGAAATTTGGGAAAATAAATGTGGGAATATTTGAGAGAACAGGAAAATCCGCCCACGGCCGAGAAAACAAAACTGGACATGAATATTCTAAAATATTTCCACAATTGAACAATGTGAACCAGATGACCAAGATTGGTATGGGATAAACATATTATCCTATAGTCGGTTCAGGATATTGGGATTATCCCTTGGCCAATATAATATATTTTCCCTCGGGACCTGCGGCCCTCGGGCAAATATATTATATTTGCCTCGGGATAATCCCAATATCCTGAACCTCATATAGGATAATCTCTATATATCCAAACAGCTCTCTCATCTGAATACCTCTTTTTTAATTGGCTGTATATTTCCATGTTAAAATAACGCGAACACCTGTTAATTCAAACAGTTTTTGCCACAGTGGCCCAATGGTGGCCCAATGGTGCTAGACAGGTCTACTGCACTTATAGCACATTGAAGCTGTTGTCAAGCCAAACATTATTCCAAGCATATCCATCCTTTTTAAAGCAACATATTTTTTCTTCAGGATATTGGGATAATGGCAACCACATGGGACATGTATGACACCTATAAACTTGCTGAGGAACTAGAAAAGGGTAGGTGAACATCTGATTGTTTTACAAAGGTAGAAAAGACAGATGAATGGACAAGTAGGCGATTCCATAAGCACATAGATTATAATTTGTTCCTTTAATTTACACTGACACTACCTGCAATGCTAAAGGTCATTGGTAGGCGGTACTTTCTCTAATTTTCACTATCAGTATTTCTTGGAGTTAGCATTGACCTCTACCCAGATTTACGAATGTGGACAATTCAAGGATGCTTTTCTGGAGAAAAAAGTACAATGTACATGCATTATGAGCATATAGACGTTTTCCAATATTTGATTAATGTTCTTCAATGCAACGATTACAGCCAAAGAAAAGGAAGCAGAAGATGAGGAGAATGAAGAAGAGGGTGAACCAAAGGAAGAAAAAACAGATGAAGAGAAAAAAGATGACAGTGCTTCACAAAAAGAGGGTACTGGTATTACAAAACAAGGCACACAAATCAGTATCATGAAATCAGGCTTAGGTATGTATCATATATATACATATATTTTTGCACTTTCCAGTTTTTGGTGTCTATACAACAGTAATTTAATTTTCACAAATTCACACCAGCCACACAAGTATTTCCAAAGCTACAAACATTTAGTGTGGTATGTCAGTTTACAAAGTGATTTCCAAATGTAAAAGAGTAGCGGTTGATAACAAGGCAGTGATTCAAATTAAGAGAGAATTTGAATTTAAATAAAGAATTGTGAGAATTATGTATTGATTATATATTTTCTGGTGTTTAATAATGGACTCAATCACAAACATAATATATTTGCTTTTTCTTTGTAAATATTAAGTTTCAAACTTTTTTTATTATAATTGGATACGTTTTGCCAAATAATAACTCTGTTACTCCTCAATCTAATTAATATCATGTTTGTATGTCTATAAGAATTATCTTGGTATATTTTCAATGAATCTTCAGTTTTCATTGAGTTTGAACATGGCCTTTGATATATTGCCATTCTTCAAGTCCTTGAATGCATCATCAAAGCCATCAAGGCTGTAGACCTTGACCCCTAGCTTTTCATAATCCAGGTAGCGTTCCCCCATAGCAGCTACTAATGGGACTGCCTTAATGAAGGTATAGGGGTTGATCAGGGAACCTACGATTCTTAGCTCCTTCATCATGATATCAGCAGGGCAGATGTTAGCCTTAGACCCACTAGGGCAGCATCCAAAAGTACACAATGTAGCACCTCTACAAAGTAAGGGAAATATGGCCTCAATAGCTCGGGGAGACCCTGTACAATCCATGATTAAATCAAACCCATGAACTGCTGTGTCTACGTCTTTGTACTGTGTTGCTAAGATGTCTGGTGTAAGCACTTTCAAATTGAGCCCAAGGTTCTTTGCAAGTTTTCTTCTCCCATCAGTCGGTTCAGAAAGAGTGATATTTCTGTAGCCTTTGTGGTGAAGCAGAGAGGCCCAGAGGAGTCCAATCATACCAGCGCCAGTTATGAGTATCTTGGCATCATCAAGTAATGGCTGAATCATGTCCCATCCACGTTGGAGGCAGGACATTGGCTCACATAGGGCACTGGTAGCAAGACTCAAATCTGCTGGGAGGGAAAACACCTGGGCTACAGGGACCACACAATACTCTGCCCACCCTCCATTCTGGAACATTCCAATTGCTGACCTACCACCCCCTGTTGGGCAGTAATTAGGCTGGCCTTTGAGACAGAATGCACATTTCATACAGGAGCTGTTTGGATCAACTGCAACATTATCTCCAATTTTGAATCCAGTCACCTCTCCTCCAATATTCTCTACAGTTCCAGTAAACTCATGCCCCATGACAACTTTTTCAGCTGCTGGAAACTCTTGTTTCATAACATGGAGATCAGTCCCACATACGCCACTGTAAGCCACCTTGATGAGCAGTTGGTCTGGCTTGGTAATCTGGGGTTTCTCCAGTGAGACCAGTTTCACTGACCCTCTGCTAGCATCCCAGTGGAGAGCCTGCATTTCTGAAATGCAGAAATAAACAAATAGGTGAAAATCGCTTATTTTGTGAAAATCTTCTTTTTATTGGAAAACTTGAGAGAACAGATCTTAGAATCCAAGAATGGGGAGACTATATTCCCATCCTTCGTCAAATATTGTTGTTTAAAAAAAAACAAGTATGATTGAATAACAGGATTTTAAACAGAATTTTTTGTCAGTATAAATGAGTTCATTGCTTTTTACCTAATATCATGAGTTATATTGGTTGCAAATCTGCTTTTACTCCACAGTTACTGACATTCATAGGTAAGGATATCATGTCAAAATAATTTTTCTGTAACCAGTGTAAAGATAGATATACCATTTGGCAAATTTTCACTTAACCATGAGATACAGCATCATATCCATTACAGATTCTTACTACTTGACTCGAAATGAGGCTGATAGGAATCAGTCAGTTTGGAAAATTTAATTTGAATCATTTAAACACTCTTTAACTACTGTATTGAATAGAAAGAACATCTTATGATTTACTCATGGTATGATTTTTATCCACTTCTTGATATTAATTTTCTTAACATACTCATTCAGCATTCTTGTAAAGATATCATATCCATTTGCCATAAGAATCATATCTCTAACAAAACAGACAAAAATCATATCACTGATAAATCAAAGGATTTCCTCTTGATATAAATCATAGGATCCTAGGATATCATCTAGATCTTCATATTCAATGTATTTTGTGTATACTAACTTGAAAATTGAGGTTGTCCTGTAGAGTTTGAATTGATAGACTAGTCCCATGCAGTACAGGAGAGAAAGGGGAGTGTTATCACCAAATTGTTATTATTATGTATGTATGTAACAAATTAGATCACTGGACTCCTTGAACTGATAGTACTCCAATGAATGGTTTATCATTAACTTGATAGTTCAAGGCTAAATCCCTATTCATCAAATTCATTATGGTAATGCTACCGTAAGGTGAATTGCATTAATTTTTCGCCAGAGGTAGGAACAACTGAAGCCTTGTGAATTAAGATGTTTTTCACATCATCCTGAAAAGTTGCCATTGCAAATACACACTTATCAGCAATGCTCATTGTGCCTATATAAACATGAAATAACTGGAAACATTAATTATGTGATTCCATATATTTATTCAGTCAACTTACCTCAATTCAAGACTGGACTCTTTGGATTTCTTAATTCCCACATTATGAAAAATATAATGAAGAGAGATGACAATGATGAATCTTACTTGTATTGTAATTTTCAATATTTGAAGACTTATGTGTTGATATGAGCTTTGGTTTCAGTTTCAGTTTCAATAATCATAATGTACAGAATATGTGAAGGGGTCAAGGGCAGAGTACCAAAATGACACTTATTCCTGACAAAAGATGAAAAGAAACATGTTTTCCATAAATCCTGCATGGACTCTATGTTTATGTTGATTAAAACAAAAGTTATTTGAAAATCTTTGTAATTCAAATATTTTGTTTATTTAAAACTTATGAAAACATATGGGACAATAGTATAAAACAGATAAGATATGCTGACCACTTCTAACTTGAATTGCATTTCAGTTTTCTTTATGCAATGCAAATACAAATAATAAGTAAATAAATAAGATATGTTTTTTTTCACAATTTATTCACAGTAAAACCTGTATAAGTGGAACACATTTGGTACTTCTAAAAAAGTGATTGATTTGGCAGGTTACCCAGGTTACTTTAACATTGAGTCAATAACACAAATGCGAGTACTTATTATTGTATTTCTTTTCAATGATGTTCATATGTGTATTACAGAGAGTCAAGGAACTATGATGTCTACT
The DNA here is from genome assembly GCA_903813345.2 of Owenia fusiformis. Taxonomy (NCBI): domain Eukaryota; kingdom Metazoa; phylum Annelida; class Polychaeta; order Sabellida; family Oweniidae; genus Owenia; species Owenia fusiformis. The sequence goes on from CAIIXF020000001.1 coordinate 2,475,625, forward strand.
GCTAGTAGTATATTTGGTAGCAAAGAATCTGGAGTCAGTGCAGTTTCTGATGTACAATCAACTGGAAAAGATGATATTCTAAAGGTAAACAAACATTGACCAACATGTTGCACCATATTTTTGACCATGTTTCCTCGAAGAACCTCATTTATGAAAATCAGTCCGGGTTCTTACCAGGCCATAATACACAGAAGCAACTATTTTCTATTGTTTATATGTTAGCCGATAATTTTGACTCTAACCTAGCAACCCGTGGAATATTTTTAGACGTGGAAGGTGCATTTGACGCAGTCCCACATTTTTTGTTACTCCATAAGATGAAATCTTATGGATTAGGCAACAATATTATAGAGTTATTGACCTCATATCTAACAGATAGGAAATTAAAAGTAAGGATCAATGATACTTATTCAGACATTTCATGTAATGCTGAAACTGGTGCAAATATTCCTCAAAATCTTCAAAATCGAGACTCTAGATCCTATGAAATAAATAGTGGGGTTCCCCAAGGATCAATTCTTGGCCCCCTATTATTTTTGTTATATATTAATGACTTAGCAGACTCAGTTCATAATTGTAAACTTTTCTTATATGCTGATGATAGTTTGATCTTCTTGACAGTACCAAAGAATGAATCAGTTGAAACAACAAATCAAAAAATTCAATCAGATATCAATGAAATGGCTAATTGGTCCACTAAATGGAAACTCAAATTTAAGGCATCTAAGAGTAAGGAGGTTATCTTTCAATCTAAACACACACGAAAAGTTAAGAAACAAATTCCAGTAACAATGAATAATGAGCAAATACCTCTTGTAAATAGCCATAAACATTTAGGCATCATTTTAGACAAACACCTTAGCTTTGAAGAACACATTAACTCAGTGATTACTAGGTGTAATAAAATGTTAAATCCATTAAAAGCACTCAAATTTTCAGTAAGATCAAAACACTTACAGACAATTTACATGGCATTCATTCTCCCACATCTCGAATATGGCAATATTATTTTTGACAGCGCAAATCTAAACCTCTTAGCAAGTTTAGATAGAGTCCAATATAGAGCGGGTCTTATTGTAAGTGGTTGCATCCAAGGGTCAAACTCTGAGAAGGTGATGGCATGTCTTGGATGGAGATCCTTATCCAATCGAAGAAAAGAAAAAAAACTAGTTTTTATGTTTGACTTTGTAAATAATTATAAGATGCCTTCATATGTTTCAAATGTTTTTGAACAGTATAAGAATCAGGTAACCCACCAAAGACTTCGTCGTAGCAATGATTTTAAGATCCCATTCAAAGCATCTGCTAAACTTAGAAAGTTTACAGCTTTATCCAGTATTAAATTATGGGATAATTTACCTGATGAACTGAAACAAGCACACTCACGCAACTCATTTAAGTATAAAATTAGAACATTTTTGAATGGGAAAAAGAAAGAATTCACAACCCCAAGATTAAACCTATCCAGAGATAAAGAAATTGTCTTAAATAAAACGAGATGTGATCTCATTTTTAGGCAGCATCTTTTTACACATAACTTCAAAAATATTCCAAATGCCAAATGTAAATGTGGTCACTCTACTGAATCAACCAAACACCTATTGCTCCATTGCCCTCTTTTTAACACTCAAAGACTCAATTTTCACAGAGAACTAGGGGGACTGCCATCCTTTAATTTAAACTCTTTTAATAATAGAAAACAGGAGGACAGGGTAGACTTTTTACTTTTTGCAGATCCTTCTCTTGACACAATTACAAATAAAAAGGCTATTGAATTAACAGCCGAGTTTTTACACTCTATTGTCAAGGAAGTTAAATAGTCCAATATTCATTAATTTATACATATATCTCTGACCTGTCTTCATGTTTTCAAGATTATTTTCATGTTCATAAATATGTTCTATATCTATCATTTTTACATTATGACCTATTTTAACTTATATTGTAACTACTTCAACAGGGCCAATAATGCTTCGGCGTAGGCCCTGTATCTGTTTGTATGATGTATTATGAAATAAAGGAAATATAAAAATTTAAAAAAACATGTTGCACCCAGGCTGGTTGAAGTTTCCAATTTTCAGACATGCTTGCATTTTTTACCTTATTTCTAAGAACTGGGCCAAAACTTGACCATCTTGACTAAATAGTTTATTGAAATTTGTCTTTTTTGACCAAAAATCTCATTTTCAAGAAATTGTTGAATTCCTTTTGAGAACCTATCCTGGGTCTGTGTACTATCCACCAATTATGCTATACTCCTGCTCATGCACATTTAAAGTGTTTAACCCAGTTAAGGCACATAACTGATACCATTAAGAAATGTGATGATCCATTGTCTCTTTCTGAATTATGCATTTTTAATATTTTATCAGATTTACATTAAATAGACCTTTAAATTAAAAATGAACCTTTAAGTTGTTCCATGGATTTCATTTGTAAATTGTAATACTGTTATTTTACTATACATGTACTTGTATATATTTTACTTTTAGTCTGATAGTTTGCGTAAAGATCTGTTCGTCATGGAGCGTGTGGTGAATAATAACACATACCAACCTAAACAAGCCTGCTACAGGGGCTTTGACATAATACCAGGTATACTGTTTTAATATTCTTCAGCAGAAGGGGCAATTTCATATTAATCTGATCGAGCAAGTTAACTTTACAAAAATATTTCATTTTGAAACAGTGAAGAATACACTGGTTTGCCAATTGTACATGTCACCCCTAATATCACTGATTCTGCCTTTAAAGTTCATAAACATCATAATAACTTTCCTGCAAAATGAATTCGTCTTTCAATGTTTTTAACTTTAAAAAGTAGGCTTTTAACCTTCTCCTAAAATAGAATTAACGGTCAAACATAATCAAGACTTGTAATACTAATACTATTAGTGTCTGAACTCTGAATGGAGTTCTTGAATACATAATAGCATATGTATAATACAATTAGTATTCACATGTACAAAAACATGAATTGATTGCAGACATTGACAAAGTGACAAAGGAAGACACAATGCTTGGGGCACTGGAGGAGATGGGGCCCAACTTAGACAGACTTTGGTCATTCTCATGTCCACTTACAAAGGGAAGGAATGTTAGCTGCATGTCTTGGAACAGAGCAAATCCTGTAAGTTAATGTTCAGTTGTTTATCATGGAATACACAGTCAATGTGCAACAAATATGGCACCATTTGAGCTACAGTATCATACAGTACAATGATATCGGAGTGGTGATTGAGGGTGAAAGGGAATAACAGGATAATTTTATTCAGCAAAAGATATGAACATTTAAATCATATTTGCAACATTATAAAGTAAGAAAAAAGAAAATATTCAAGGATATAATAACAACAAATGCCAAAGAGCTGTAACTTTTGCTATGTTTGCTGTAACAGCAATAATAGATACTACATAATAGATACTATTGATGTTTACTTTTCAGGACTTAGTTGCAATAGGGTACAGTCAGTTTGAGTTTACCAATCAGAAAGGAGGCTTAATATGCTGCTGGTCTTTGAAAAATCCAGAGGTAAGTTGAAATGAAGTTTGATGTTCATTGTTGTTCAAATAAAGAATGATTGAATTGTACCACATAAACCTTTTTAATGAACAGAAGTACTGAAAGGATAAGGGTGGTTTTACTGAACATTTTATTTATCTCCAACATCAGTGAGTGGATTAATTTCTAAACTGTACATTTCAGTATCCAGAGCGTATCTACACTTGTAGTTCTGGGGTGACTGCCATGGACTTCTCCACTGCACATGCAAATCTGCTGGCTGTAAGTACCATTTTTTTTATGTACATTATCCCTCATCAAATTTTATATCATTTGCAATGTGATTTCCACGGAAAGTGGTGCAAGTTTCATGAACAACAGAGAAAAATCTAGATTGTGTCAGATCAGCAGAGATATTTTTTAAAGATTATAACTTTGAAAAAAGTAACTAATGTTCCAATACATTTTTGATGTGGGTCAACCTGAAATATAATTGAAGGGGATAACAGTGGGTTTCTGGCCTGATCCCTTTACCAACTAAATGTATAGTATAAATGACATATTAGGAAATCTCAAGACATGGGAAGTAGCCTGTTTTACTTACTCTGAATATCCAACAAGTGTATATTACATCATTTTGTAGGTTGGATTGTATGATGGCACAGTAGCAGTGTATAATGTTCGCAATACAATCAATGCCCCCATCCTTGATAGCCTGTAAGTATGAACTGTAATTTTGTAAAGAAGGCTTTTAAATATTCAGGATTATCAGGGGTATCCAGTCAGGATTCATTGTTGATGAATACTTGTAAATATTTCTGTAGGAGGGAATTGTCATTAAAATTCGGCTTAAAATCAACCATTGTATTTCTGCTCTACCTTCCAACAACATTAGAAAAAATATTTGATAAAGGATGACATGAGATAAAAAGTTGAGACTAATAAATTGTAAAATGTTTCTCCCTATCACTTTCATGAATGCAAATACAATTTTATAATAAGAAATATCTCGATTCAAAATTAAAACGAATGAGCTTATAGGTTGCTTAGGTTATACTGTATAACATACTGATGCTTTTTAGAGATTTGAAGATCGACCCACAGAGGTATGCTATCGCACGTAACAGAGAATCTCATCTAGTGAATTGTCTATGTTTTTTATAATGTAATAATGTATGTGTCTGTCAATGTATCATACTTCTTCTAACAGCCTCACTGAGGAATTCTTTCATGCACGTAATGTTAATAAAGCACATATATTGTAATGATATTCTGTTTTATAATAGTCTTGCATCAGACCCCTTATTTACCTCATTTTCTCAAGACTTGGGTAAATCCATGTACCGTAGATTAGATAGTAAGGACATGGTTGAAACTTGTATGTAAGACTATGTTAATTAATATTTGTCTTCTATTTTAATAGTATTTGTCCAATACTCTATTCTTTTAAGAAACAATCTTAATTTAAAATATTATCCAATAATTTTAGAAACCCGCAGAAAATGCCAAGTGTTCTAAAATGTGTGTTCAAAGAACAGAAATGGGATAAACAATAAACAGATCATTCTATACTCATTTCATGATGTTAGGCCTATCCCTGGGCCAACATAATATATCTGCCCTTTGGGCTTCAGGCCCTCAGGCAGATACATAATACTGGCCTAGGGATAATCCCAGTATTCTGATTCTGAACCTCATATAGTATAATCTCTATAGATTTACCATCACTTTAATATTGATGTATTTTGCATCAAGAACTAGCTTTATATGAGTTTTTAAAAATGATGTCTGAACATTGCACAATGTTAATTGCATTACCATTACCTTAAAGATTTTAATTTAAGAGGAAAAAAGGCTCCAAAACTTAAATTTCATTAGAAATTTCTCTTTCATTGGAAATAAATCACATCAACCAATGTATAATATGCAACTCGTGATTCAATACTTCAGTCAAATAGCCTTCATTTTTTATTATGATGTGTATATTTCAAGGAATTTTGTGTATTGTTTGTGGAATAATGGACTGTCTGTGTGAAATGCTAATATTCTTTTAGACATAATCTATTTTTTGGTATTGTTTTGAACATGAAAGTATATGTTAAAATGTTGATGTTGTTGGGCATGTATCTTATCCTTGTACCATTAGAAATTGTTACTTTATTTGTAATTTTTTCGAAAAGAAAACTTAAATCAGTATCACCAATTTAATATGTTTTATGATCAGATATGCCTTAGACGAATTCTCAATGAAAATTCATGTCACAGGAACAGAGTGGATGATGACTGGTGAATTGTGGAGACATAGTGTTTTTTGGCTTACAGAATAGGTTAGATATGTCCAGGTTAAAGAATTATGGTTTGACACAATCCCCCAAGAAATCTTGCTTCAATACTGTCGACCCCCCTTATCTTCTTCACCAACATAGAAGACCTTGTGAGAAGGTGTGTAGTGGTGAGGGGAGGGGTGGGTCACAAGGGCCTGTAGTTAGACTATCCTCCTAGGACAGTTGGATCTAGAAGCTATAAATATTAATCGCTCTATTGTTTATATTTTAGTGAATCATCCGGCAAGCATACTGGTCCTGTGTGGCAATTGAGTTGGATTGAGAAGGAGAGAGGGTCAGGAGATGAGAGAATGGAGGTGTTGGTTTCAATATCAACAGATGGAAGAGTTACACAATGGTATATAAGGAAAGGTTTTGAATGTGCAGGTAAGGATTGAGTATAAAGCTGAACAATATTTTAAAGAGTACTTATATCCTTTTATGTCGCAATTTCGAAATTTTGCAGAGAAAATATAATCATTGAATTTGTTTACAATGATTGAACCACTGTGAACCACCATGTGATAACTTATATCTCCACTTGAACACAATTTGCAAAATGATACAAGAATATACAAATTTATAATTGATAGATCTGATGCGGTTAAAGCGAGTGACTCCAAAGCAAGGTGCCCCAGCGATTGCAGCTGGCAAGGCCAAGGAAAAGAAAGGAGATGCCCTTATAGCAAGACAGGCAGGGGGAATGTGTTTCGACTTTAGTGCCAAAGATTCAAATATGTAAGTGAAATGACTTTGAGCTACTTCGTACTAGAATGGCAGAATTGTGATCAAACTTGGAGGCATTATAAGTAACATTTCTGAACTAATTTTCTTCATAATGAAAACCCAGTCTTCACATTTTGTTTTTGAGTTAAAATATCGGAATACAATTAAAATCCACATTACTAAAACGAGACTAAATTGCTTTGCTTACAACAAGTGTTGCATTGAAATTGAAACTCAGGGATGATATCTTGTACTTCAGATACTTAGCAGGGACTGAAGAGGGCCACATACACAAGTGTTCCTGCTCTTACAATGAACAATATTTAGAGAGTTTCTTTGGTCACACGGTAAGTTTTACTGTACTGTATTTATAGAATTTAGATCACCTCCTACAAACATTGAGTTATTTATTTTCGTTTCAGATAAATAAAGAAAATGTATTCTGATTCCAATTTATACACATGTACAATAATTTTTTCAGGGTCCAGTGTATAAGATCCAGTGGTCACCATTCATTCCTGATGTATTCCTAAGTTGTAGTGCAGATTGGAGTATACGACTATGGCTACAAGACAGATTACAACCTGTCTTAAACTTTTTCTCATCAACAGTAAGTTACAAATATTTGTTTCATGTAGACAACCCTCTAGAAATTCATCATTGCATGGAGGTTCTTCTAAGAATTCTGGGTTATTTCCTCCTCTTGTATAAATCTCTATTTTATTTCAAAAATGTCAAAATGAAAGAGAAATATAAAAAATAAAAAAAAGGTTTGAACATTAGGTTTTCGGATGAAAAGGCACATGTGGAAAATCCTTTACAGTATGAGTAAATAAGACTGAAACTTATTTCTTTTCAGAAAGCTGTCCATGATATGTGCTGGTCTCCACGGTCCTCCACTGTGTTTGCATGTGTCAATGAGGGGGCAGTAGAAGTATGGGACTTAAGCCAGAGCACGTATGTTCATTGACCTATCTCTCTTAAGCAAGAATCTATATGTTAATAAATTGTTTTTTACAAGTACCTACCTTTTAATTGTGTAGCAGGTTGTCCTGCTAGATACATGTTTCTTTGTAATTGATGACTATAAATAAATAATTATGACAACAGCAGGATTGAAATCATTTTGCCATAATATTGTGTTTGACATTTTACAATTTCAGACTTGACCCAATCATTGTAAATACAGCAAACAGTGGGGTGAAGTTTTCTTCAGTCTCATTCTCCAGGAATTCAGAGGTAAATTTTCATCACCTTTGTATGAGGTCACTTCTTACACTGATTCTAGATGTAATCACTTTTGTTAGTTGGTAGGTGGTAATCTTACTGTTGACTGGGAACAAAAATTAAGGTCAACAGTTCTTTCTAGGCTTACAGCTGAGGTATGGTTGATCAAAGAGAGGAGTTAACAATTGTTTGATTAAAAATATTTGGGAAAATACATCTGGTTGATAATCTAAAAGCAATGCAATCCTGCATTGAAATCCTGGGATCAATTATTGCTACCAAAACCTATCTAGTATATTTTCAAACTGTACATTTATATGTAAGAAATAGAAATAAGTGGTTAATGACACCTCAATAGATGTCATTATAGAACCCTATGGGTCAACAGTCAACAGTACATTGTAGCAGCTGTTGACTTTTAATGAACCAATTGCAGTTTGGACAAAGTGCCGAAATGCCATGCACTAGCACGTTTCTTTAGAATTTAATTGAATAACTATGTATAATTTGGGTGAATTCAAATGTCCAGTTGAATAGTTAATACTGCACACCTCGTGTAAGAAGCCTTCAGTTCAAAACATTTTTTATTCCAGAGTATATTAGTAGGAGACAGTGAGGGTCAAGTGACAGCATTCCAACTGCGCTGTATGCCTAAGCCACCTAAACATCAGGCTGATGCTCTACATAAGATCATCAAAAGTTCTCTAGCGAGTCAGATGCAAGGATCTAAGGACACTAAAGACACTCCAAAAGAGCCAAAATAAACTCTATTAAAGCTCTTTTCTCTTGAGAATTTAGAATCTTAGTTCGTGTTTCCAAGGCCAGAGATTCAGTCGTAAATTCTGGTATTTTTGGTGTACAAAGAGTGATGGACAGTCCTAGTGTAGCTAAGTGGTTCAAAATTGTCTCATAGATTATTTTGAGCGATTGAATTCTTCCGCACAAAGACAGCTGTCATTGAGTAGTCTCTTCAGTGGAGTCATGTGTTAATTATAACATATTGTGATACAAACAATATCCATGAAAAGAATGAATGAAAATGGATCTCTTATATACACATGTATGTATGTACAGTACATGTATGTTTTTTATTGACATTTGTGTCATAACAATGATATATGGGTCAAAAAATTCCGTCCAAACATAAATTATCTTGTATAATTTTATATAGTTTATGCTCAACTTTGTTGAACCATTTTTATATTTGCATTATTTATGGAAATATTCTGTTAACTTATTTAATATAAAATAAATAAAAAATGTTCAAAAATGAAACTCAACTTGGTTTCTTGAGGTTCAAATACATAAATGAAGCAATAATACTTTATTGATGGACCAGACAATTATACAAAATGGACCAAATGCAAGTAGTGCATAGAAGAATGAGAACTTGGAAGACAGCAACTCCCAAGAATAGAAAATCCCACGGAACAAAGAAATATCAATTTACACATCATTTTGAACATTTCATGATAGAAATAACCAGGTAGTAGTATTGTCTGTTTTTGGCAAAATCTTCACTCATGATGTTACTTATATAACTTTACTTGACTTAGATTAAGGGACAAAATCTTAAACAAATCTGACAAGTGGTTTATTTGAGGAAGGTCTATCAAAGATTATTTATCACAAAAAATGCAGCTATAAACAAGTGTTCATCAATTAGTTTTTTTTCATGAAAAATCGAAGTCCTTTTGAATTTGGAGGTCATCCTATCTCCCCAAGGTCTTTAACATTTGAACCAAGTCTATGTGCTGGTGTTTGGGTTATCGATGATTCACAAAATATGGCAGCCAGTTTAAGCAACTACTTTTATTGAACATTAATACTTGAGCAGAGGTTTTATGCCCTTAAGGCATGAACCAAAAATATGAACCAAATCCAATAAACGATACTTGAGTTATGGCAAAGATGGATGGAGAGACAGCTTCTCTATATCCCAATTGAACTTTGTTCGATAGGATAATTTTGGGTGGACCAAAGACAAGAATTTGATCTATGAATAATTGTACATTTCAAAAGTACTAATAAATGTTTAGATTGATAGACTGTAATATTTATTCATGATCTTTACTAATTGATGTAGAACTACATGTCAAATAATAAAATGTATTTGTACAAAATGAGATAAAAATGCTTCAAAGTATAATTCTACACATGTTCAATGTACTTTGATTTTTCTCAATTCATCTACATTATTGAAAGATTCAAATAGATATACATACAGTATTATTTTTATATTATGACAAACAACGCCACACTACTTATTATTGATTATATATTGTTAAACATAATTCAATTCCTAATACGCTAATACATAGATATCTGATCAAACAGAAGTTATATTATTGGGGATCTAAAATGAAAAACTCTGACACAAAGTCAGAACTTCTGAACCTTTTAAAAAAATAGGCAACTATCAACTCAACTCATCCCAATCCCTTTTACTGCCTCAAGTAATAATGATCTTCAAATACTAAAAGCTAATATTTTATACAAGTACACCACGCTTTATATTTGAGGCTCAACTCTTGAAACAGTCAACAATCTTTAAACAAACAAAATGATCCCAAATATTTAATCTAAAAAAATTGTGATGTCTCATTAGTTTAAATGAAAACACAAAATGAAATGCATCATATTAGAAGTGTAACTAATAAATATTTGAGTCGCTTTTAAAAAAATAAATAGTACTGTGGGTACTGGGCTCACATGGTGTTGCTCAAAAGTGAATGATGGCTAAAATGGCAGAAAATAAAAAAAAATTTTGCCGATTTTTTGTAACAAAATCATTTCATACAACTACTCTTTATAGTGACATGGCATTTTACAACACAGGACACCTGAAATTATTTGTAAAGCTAGGAAATGGGCCAAACGTGAATTTCGCGAGACAAAAATGGTGACCATTTTGAACATAGGTGAGCTTTTGAACCAGGAGTCATAGGGGATTTTTAATTCTATATTGATGTTGAACAAAAATAACTTAAAACGAGAATCCTATTGACAGAGGTTTTAAGGCAAATGGTCCTAAAGTGGATTTCGCGAGACAGATGGACAAATCAAGGTTAACTAAATGGCTGAAAAAAAAGCGGATACAATTTTTTGCCAATTTTTTGTAACAAAATTATTTCATACAACTACTCTTTACAGTGACATGGTTTTTTACAATGCAGGACACCTGAAATTATTTGTAAAGCTAGGAAATGGGCCAAAAGTGAATTTCACGAGACAAAAATGGTGACCATTTTGAAAATAGGCAAGCTTTTGAACCAGGAGTCATAGGGGAGTTTTCTGTATTGATGTTGAACAAAAATAAGTTAAAACAGGAATCCTATCGACACAGGTTTTAAAGTAAATGGTCCAAAAGTGAATTTCGCGAGACAAAAATGGTGGCCATTTTGAAATTAGGCGAGCTTTAGAACCAGGAGTCATGGGGGGTTTTTGATATTGATGTTGAACAAAAATAACTTAAAACAGGAATCCTATTGACAGAGGTTTTAAAATGGGCCAATTGTTGACAGATGGACAGACAGACCAACAAGTGAGTGATTGCAATAGCTCACCATGTGAGCTAATGATCACGCATGATGATACTTCTGCATAATATTCATTAAAATCTATGAATTTAATTTTTGAAAAAATGTGTTCTTGGATACTCCCTTTAATTTATTCTGAATCATTGTTACAAACTTGGAAACCATACATCTCCTGTTCACCATCATCTTTCTCAATCTTAACAACCACATTCTCAAGAGTTCCCACATCTGTGTTGCTCACAAAATCAGATAATAATTTTTCACGAGAAAGTGACGTTTCTGCTCCTGCATTTTCCCCACAGTTGCAGAGTGCTTGACTGCCATTTGTATGATTGTGGCATGTTGAATAGTCATCATCTATCGGCTCAGTCTTGACTACAACTTCAAAGTCATTCTCTCTATCATTTAGTTGGGTTTCACTTACATCAGAGATTCTTTTATTCAATTTTGGTCTACCTCTTTTCTTCTTCCTTTTTACTTCATCTGGATTTTTACGTGGTCTCCCACGCTTACGTTTGAGTATTTGATAAGGTTCAACAACATCATCATTTGTTCTCTCATCCTCATCCGCTGGCTCAATCTTGAAATCATCATCTGCACTATCAGGCTGTGTGTCATGATCAAGGTCAGTATTCTTTTTTAGCTTTGGTCTACCTCTTTCCTTCTTCTCTGTAACTTGATCAGGATCCTTCCGTGGTCTTCCTCGCTTGCGTTTAACTCCATCTGTCCCTTGCACAGTCTTGTTTTTTAACGCTTTGATTGATCCACGAAGGTCTTGACTCCAACCATATTTTTTGGGTTTGTCAACTTTCTTGAATTCTTTTCCTGAGTAAAGTTTTTCCATTAGAGCTTTAAAGACATCATCAGGTTCATTCTTTAATGTTGGATGTGCAGCTTTCAACTGTTGATGTATCTCGGATTTATAATGTTGTCTTAGTCTAGGTGCCTTAGCATAAGCTCTCTTGCAAACACCACACTCATATAGATTCTCGTACCCAGGGTGGTAGACACCTATGTGAGAAAGTAACGATTCAATCTCATTCGCAGCATATTCCTCACACATAGGACATGGATAGGGTCTGTTTGGATCATGTGTGGTCATGTGATTTGCCATATTGCTTTTGTTGGAGAACTGTCTCGGGCACTCGGGGCACGTGAAAGGCATCACATGGTCTGGGTTATGCTTTTCTAAATGTCTTTGCAGGTTCTGCTTTGATTTAGTCATATGGTTGCACTTATCACATTTGAACATTATCTTATCTTTATTTTCAGTATGCATGTTCTTTTTATGCTTTGCGAGATATTTTTGACAAATAAATTTTTTATGACACAAATCACATTGAATATTTTTTTCTCCTAAATGTACATCCATATGTTTCTTAAGATCTCCAACCATTTTAAAGCGAAAGTCACATATTCCACATTTAAAAGGTCTCGTATTTGCATGCTTTCTCTGCTTATGTTCCTTAAGTTCCCAAGGACGCTTGCATTTAAAATTGCAATTAGGGTCTTCACAAAGAAATGGCTTCTCATCAGAGTGGTGAATAAATTTATGCCATTTTAGATCAGATGGTAACGCAAAGCAGCTTGAACATTCCTCACATTTGTGCTTTTTCTCAGCCTTCTCATGTATTTGTCTTGTGTGATGTCTTAAGTTAGAGTTGTATTTTGATTCATAGTCACATCCCTCAAAAGTACATCTGAATACCCTTAACTTATGCGCCGCACTATTGTGTCTATAGACATTGTCCCGGCTATTGCTTGAGAAGTCACAGTTGGGTTCAGGGCAAGGGAAAAATTTATCCTTTACTTTTGGATGCTCTTTCTTGTAATGAGTTCCCATATCATCTTTGCCCATACATGTGAAATGGCAATATTTACACTCGTATGTTTTCGCTGGTCGTCCAGCTCCAGAAGCTCTTTTACGACCATCTGTTTTCTTATCCCTCTTCGTCTTCGTCTTTTCCTTCACTTCTTTGAAGCTTTGTCTCCACAAGTTAGCATCATATACAGAAACTGAAGCAATCTCTTGGTCATTTATTGATTCATTAAGCTCATCAGATGCTTCAGTTTTAATTTCATCTATTGAAAGGTCAATTTCATCATTATTGTCACATATGAAACTATCGCCTTTCTCTATATCGGCATGTGTGAAACTATCTTTGTCTTTAATGTCATTTATGAAACTATCATCTTTGTCTTCATTGTCACTCATGGCAGTATGATCTTTATCTTTATTATCTCCTATGAAAGTATCATTTTCATCTTGATCATCACTCATGAAAGTATCACCTTCTTCTTTACTGTCATCTGTTAAGCCTTCATCTTTAGTGTCACATGCTTCACCATCTGTATTCATATTGTCATTTGTTAAAGTGAACTGATTGTTTATATTGACACCTTCATCTGATGACTGGATAGTTACACTCTCTTCATGTAAATCTGACATCTCTGTTGATTCATCTGAAAATAAATGACAATAATATTTTACTCAAGGCATGAAGGTTGGTCCCACTCTATGTAATAATTGAACCAACTGAAAGAAAAAGACAAAGAATGAGTTATGTGTACCTTAAAATAACACGAGACTTCAATTAGGAAGGCATTAAAATTTCAGAGCATGAGCCTTTACAGTCAAAAAGTTGATTTTTGAAAATGTTCAATTCCTTGTTTCAAATCCCTCAGCCTACTTACTATAAATGTGGATCAATTGATTGAGTGTGTTGAGTTCCGCCATTTCGAAACCTGTCACATCAATCCTCCTTGGATCACAAACATGGCGTTTCATGAAAATATTTGTTCGATTTGGTAGGAATTTATCCATCATTTGCGGGTATGAAGCTTTGGATTCATTTATTGTGCTACTTACAGTGGGGATCATAAAGAATTGCAAAAGCTATGAAAATTACATGCTGTCGCACATGTAATAAATTCTTACCTCAGTGTATTCAGTGCTCTATTTTCTCCGTCTTAGTAAGTCCAAATATAGTGGAATTTGTGTCCCTAATGACAAATAAGAACTTCAAAAGTTGAATTGGATATTCACATGTTATGCCGACTCTTCAAATGTTGAGGTGATTTTGTCGCCCGATTGCGCCAGAACGGAGGATTGGCTCCCAGAATGCAACATGACACGTGCGAGCTTTCAAAATGCTGTTCCGCCATTTTGAAACCTGTCATGAGTAAATACGGTTAACTGATGTTGCATTCTGGGAGTCAACCGTCCTTGGATAACAAACATGGCGATTCATGAAAACATTCATTCGATTTGGTAGGGATTTATCCATTATTTGCAGGTATGAAGCTTTGGATTCATTTATTGTGCTACTTTAGTGAACGGGAATTATTTTTCTACCGCTTGGGAGAGTTTGAGACACGAAACTTGGAAATAAGCTCATTGTGACAACTTGTGAACGTTGAGTTTTATTTTTGTCCCCCACTGTAGAGTGAACGAGCATTATTTTTCTATGAAACTTAGAATTTAGCTCATTGTGACAACTTTTGATGGTTGAGGTTTATTAATGTCTCCGACTGTACTGTGTAGGTCTATTCCAATAAGCTAATTAGACAATGGCTAATTAGGCTAAAAAAAGTCAAGTTATAAAATTTCTTCCAAGAAAATTAAAAACCTTTTGAAGACTAATTACTGAATTATTATAAAAGTTTATGGCTCCGTAAAGCCAAAATTTCCAATAGGAATTAAGATAATGAAATATATTTTACATTGACTGTAGATCTAAATATTTACAAAAATATGAGGGCGATAGACTAATAATCTAGAGTATTTTTAATTTGGATATTATTGGTAAGAATAGGGGCCGAATACTTTCAAGTAAACTTGCGAAAATTAAAGGGATACATAGAAATGCAAGGGTAAATACAGTTTAAAGTCAAATTTCTTATCAGTTTTGAATATACCGGGATAAAATACCCACCAACAAAGGACCAGCTTTCTACTTCCTGGACGAAGCTCTTCTGTATTGGAGGAAATAATAAAATGGCGGTCGCGGTCAAAGCATGAACATTCGACATTTCAGGTAATATTGTCTTATTAGGGGTGAAATTGGGACAGAATGGGGTTCTTAAAGAATCTTTTATAAAATAGCTTTCGATTTAAATACATAAATTTCCGGAGATTATTGCGAATACATTGTAAATTGATCTGTAAAAATATTTTCCAAAAACATGAAAAATTCAAAAATTTCATTTGAATCCAGTAGGCCGATACTTACGCTTGGATCAAGAGAGGAAATCCTGGGGCCGTGAATTCGTGCGATCCCCAATCCAATCCGCATAAATTTTATCTTTTGGGATAAATCTTGGATTACTAATCCGATAAATATTTGGTGAATTCATACGATTCCGAGGATTATGTGGGGGAATGCCCAAGTTTGCATTGGAATTTGGATAAAATTTATCCAAAGAGTAATCCACCTCAAGAGGTGGATTGAGATTTATCCTGAGATTAATCCCAAGGTCGTACGAATTCACCGACTTTTGGATTAATTCTTTGATTATCCCACAATGCATCATTACTATGACAAAATTTATCCGGATCGGATCTCGGATCGTACGAATTCACCGCCCCAGGTCTTTAAAGATGACACACACAATTACGTCTCTTGCTTACTATCTTCGTTTGTCAGAAATATAACAAGCTAAAACAACACGTCATTGTGATATTTAATTGATGTTTCACCTAAGAAAGGCAAGCAGTTCAATGAGAAAAATAAGAGTTACCTTGTGATTGTAAATGTGATCCTCCCGCGCCTACCAGATGGTGGTATACATTGAGTGATTTGAACCCTGTCAGTTTAATTTTGTCAACATAGAACACGAGTGGAGTAATCCATATATAGTAATTAGCACAAAATTAGTCTTCGTAATTTTTCAATGTTTCCATTTTCGTATCTTTGCGCACGTGATGTTGCCTCTATCATGAAATTTATATGATTGTATCATTAGTCACAAAATTTATTATATATTGTAAAAAGTCTAACAATGCCCCGGATTTTCACCTGATACCAAGTAAAGGTTTTTTCCGGGAATGCCCTTATCTCCTCTAACGAGCTATGATACTGGTTAAAACTAATATTTAAAACCACCATTGAATTATCTGTTGACCAGTCAGCAATACAGATTTACATTATAGACGTATGTCATCTCTGAACCCTTGGGTTATTCCCTCTCTTGCTTGGATCAAATAAATTAATGTTTGTTGATCAGACAAAGTTATTCAAAAAAGTAGAATCAGGTTAGGAGAGAGAAATAAAGTATCAGTCAGTATGTTTGTTTATAGTCTTAATTTGAAACATAGGATCAAATCCTACACTAAGGGCTGATGAAAAAAAGTCACTCCATCCTGGTGGGAATCTAACCCACAACCTCCCAATTACATGTCAGATGCCCTACCACTTCGAGCTACAGAGCAAACTGACTCTCTCACAGCAATTTTGCATATATGGCTCAGCCATGACTCTAATTGGGGGAAATACTATTTCAGAAATTGACATGTCATGTTCAAATCTGAAAATGCTCCTTTTGTTCCAAGTCCAGAACCCCAGATACCAAGTCTAAATAGTTATATTGAAACAGTATTGAAATCCTATTCGAGCTACATGGAAAAATCCTTCATTCTTGTAATTATTTTGGTATTTTGAGAATTTTTGTAAGTCAAATGAGCATGACATTTTACCAAACAATATGAAGAATTTAGCACAATGTTTTTTCAATTTAAAAGCTATTTAATCTCAGACAAAATAAATCACCAATGCAATGGGTAAATCATTCTTTCTTCTGCAGAAATTTTGTTGTAAGCCAGTTTTGATGTAACACAAAGTTGTTGAAAACTTGTTCACTTCAAACCTTAATATGCTTGATAGTAACTTAACATAATTTCCGTTTCAGTTACATTTAATCTGAGAATTCTACGATCACAGTTTATCCATAATGTCTTCGTTTATGGGGCCTCATATGACCCTGCCCCACACAGCTGCCCAAGGTGCATTAGAGACTGCAGCACTCCTGGTGGACAAGCATCTAGTTGCTGATTCCAATTATCTTGATCTCTCTGAACTACTTAAAGTTCCTTCACACTGTGAGTATGAAAAGCATTGTTTACATTATTGTATCCTGTTCCAGTCACAATGAAGGAAGGTTTTGTTTGAATGATGATGATCATCGGCCAATCTAAATAAGAACCAAGTCACACTATTCTAAACAGATTCACAAACCTTTCTGTGATCTCCCTATGTTTTTCAACATCACCGTCGTGATTCTGAGATCACTGCCTTTGATCCTCGCATCAATTACATTACATTGTACATGTATAATTTCTACATTAACTGCAATTCAGTGTTCCTTGTCTGGATATCTTGTATGTAGATATTACGCAATTTAACAACTTCTTATTTCAGCCCAGCCCAGTACAAGTGGTCAGCAAGACTTTGATTATCCCCAGTTAGCTGACCCAAGACTTGAACTAGGCTCTGTACCGGAACTTACCAACTTAAAAAAGGTACCTCTGCCCCCAGAGCTGGTTGAGCAGTATGGACGTATCCTTTAAACAAGCATATATGAGCACTGTATTTTGTTAAACATATACACATGTTCTATAGAACACCTCTGTAAGTAGAACACTTCAGAGTTCAATTACCAATTGACTTAATGTCAAATGGATCGCTTTAATAATACCTCCCAATTGGAACATAATTTAGAGGTACCAAATGTGTTCCATTTTTATGAACCTGAAGTTCTTCTTATATGATGTAATCAAATACATAAACATGAAGGAGCATCAGCATCAGCGGTAAACCAACTGGATACTGCTCCTTCTTGCCTGAAATTAATATTAAGGAAACCATGAAAGTTTTGAAGGTTTAGTTTCTTCATCCAAATTGATAAAGTGAGAATTTTACACTCGCAATATGTTTCCTTGGGATAATGCACCTCACTTTTTCCTTGACGTCTCCCCAGACATGCAGTGCAATTGTCGTATGGGCTTGTTCCCAGAGATCAGCAGAGCATGGTTGACCATTGACAGTGACATTTTTGTATGGAATTATGAGGATGGGTAAGTATTTAAAGTTTTGCATAAAATTGTGTTTCTGTTGAAATCAAAATATTTTGTGTTTAAAACAGCTCTCTGACACCCAAATCATCTGAAGTAAAGTACATTTTTGCCAAAAATGATTTTACGGGCTTAGTGAAATTGAATCATATCTAGTGAAATAACTGAATGAATGTAGCACAATATATTGTCAGTGTTGTCGCTCATGGATATGGACAATATCCACTCATGGATAAAAATGATATCCTTCAAATATCGTAGGATATCCTCTTTGTCCTTTTTGCTGTCTAGGTAATGTATTGTGTATTAATTGCTCTATATTTCCAGGCAAGACCTTGCTTACTTTGATGGCCTCAATGAGACTATACTCTCTGCAGGACTGGTCAAACCAAAACCTGGTAATTCAATAATTCAATAGTTAATTCAGAAAACGATTACTTTATCTAGTACTAATTAACAGAAATAAGATGGAACACACTTATCTGAACATGGAGTTAATGGACTTTAATACATTGTGAACCAGAAGGTCAAAATTTAAAGTTTCCCTTCAAGTACAGAAGAGATCCCCAGAAAACCATACAAAAAGTAATCTTGCTGAATTGAGGCGCTGAGATCTCCAAATGTCGTTGTTAAAAAAAACAAATTGTGCATGTTTGCTGATGGTAAACAATGGATCAAAGCAATTGACTTTATAAACATACACAAAAAAAATTCTTTGTTTTATCAAATTTTTCCTTCCTAATTGTTTCCTATATAATAAACAAATTGTTGTTTTTCCAGGTATATTTCAGCCCCATATTCTCTACCTTTTATGCCTGTGTACCCCTGTGGATATAGTGTTACTGGGAGTGAGCTTCACAAAACCCTTTGAATGTAAGTTACCTAGCAAATGTAGTGTTATTTTATTTAGTGCTTTTCTACATGGTATGGATACATTCATTCCTTCTACAAGATCAGGATATTAATGTAACATACAGTCTGTGTTTGTCATAAGAATTTTAGCCATATTGTTAGAATGACAGAGTAGTCATAATATTTTCCGATATGTGCTGAAAGATAAAGCTATTCTGGCTTCATGACTTGCATTAATGTTGCATCTTGCATAGCTCAAGCATATATGTATACAGGGTGATCCAGAAGTAGGATCAAAGATATTGCCATTTCATTTTCAAAACTACTCAAGTAAACATCTTGAAATTGGGTACAGATGTTCCTCAAACATTACTGATCCTTAAGTTTTTTTGATTCAGTTATTTGATTGGATGAAATCATGGTTTCTATGGTAAAGCCATATACATATTGACTGTTGTAGCAAAGACAGCAGATCCTGGAAATGGTGAGATGCATCTTCTCCCCGACCCCTTATTCTCCATCCCAACAGACAACACGCATATCGTCAGTATACAGGGCGCTGCTTCAGGACGTATATTCATGGCGGGGAAAGATGGCTGTCTCTATGAGTTGTACTATCAAGTAAGGTTTTGTTTTGAATATATTTCAAGTAAGGTTTTGTTTTAATTATATTTCAAGTAAGGTTTTGTTTTATTTATATTTCAAGTAAGGTTTTGTTTTAATTATGATATGAAGTTTTGAGTATACTGGGCAAAATACTTGAGGGTCATGTTGATTTTTTGATATTTATCACTGTGTGTCTTGTTAATATGATTCTAGGCCAGGAGATGTGTGCATGATTTACCATTAAAAACGCAGATTTTGTTTTATTTGATATCATTCTTTATACGAACTAGAATAACTTTGATATTCAGTTATTTTTTGCATTTCTTTTTCAAAAAATAATACGATTTCTGAAAAAGTCTTACCGCTGCCATCAATTTGTCCATCGATTTTGCAAGTCTTCTCGTACTTGATTTCAGCTCTAATATTTCTACTTTTAGGCAGATGATGGTTGGTTCAGTAAGAAGTGCCGTAAAATCAACCATTCAAAGGGAGCATTGTCTTACATTATACCACAGTTCCTCAATTTCTCTTTTTCTGATGAGGGTAAGTTATACATTATTAGGGAATTTATCTGGAAGCTGAATGATGTTAACGTCTTATCACCCATCCACTAAACAAAAAGTGTTAGTATGTAGAATATAATGCAAAACCATTTTACATTCATTTTCCCACCACTGGAAAACCTGTGTAATTCGTATGGCTCTGGGATTGGCCAAAAGTGTTCAAATTAGCAGGTGTTCGCATTTCAAGGATTTAAAAACATGTGAGTCAATGGGAGATAATAATATTGGGACTGAGAAAAAGTGTTCACATTGAGAGATGTTCAGACTAAAGAGGTGTTCAGATATACAGGTTTCACTGCATTGTGTATTTGTTTTAGATCCTGTTGTACAGATTAGTGTGGATAACTCAAGGAACATTCTTTATACAAGATCAGAAAAAGGCACAATTATGGTGAGTGTATAGTGTAGAAATGTTTATACACAATTAAAAAGGCACAATAATGTTGATTGGTCACTCTTTATTCACAAATTAAAAGTATGTAGTTTTTGTAGTACTCAGTTCACCTACTCATGAGTAATACCTTGAAAATTCAAGCCTAGAATTACTAGAAAGAATGTCTCACGCAGAATTTTCTGCAAGCAAATAATCACAATTAAAACGCTTGCATATTTTCTGATCTAATTTTAATTTCCCCAGTTTATATAACAAAAAAAAGTAAATGGTAGATTTGGGAGGTATTTATTTACATATGAATGCAGATGTAAACAAACCTTTTAATTTGCATGATGATGTATAAATAGGCCAATGTAAAAGAATTCTTTTTCAAAGCTTGTTGATTTCTGACTTTAGCTTTATGACCTTGGTGCTGATGGCAAGGGGATGAACAGAGTAGCTGGTCTTGCCCAGAATTCAATCAGCCATCTTGCTGCACTGACTGCACGTACAGATAGATCTAACTTTAAACAGATTGTACATATTGCTGCACTGTCTCAGTCTGAGTCTAGAAATATTCATCTTGTTGCAGTCACTCAAACAGGTACTTACAAAATATCTAGCATTTTTACAAATACACTAAAACTTATACTGTATACTGCCATATGTACATTACTTCCTTCATGATACATTAATGCATACATCTCCAAAAGTTGTCAAAAATGTCCTCCTTAGGGTTAAAGTCATAATTGCAGAATCCTGTGACTGACAATGTCATTCCTGTTCTATATGATAGGCTTAATGTTAGTCACTTTGTATGAAATTATGCTGGTTTTAATACATGAAATGCTTCTGATTTTACAGGTGTTCGTCTATATTTTACAACCAATCCATTTGGTCAAGGTAACAATCGGCCATACATGCTCCAAATGGTGCATGTTCGCCATCCTCCAGGATTCTCTGCTAGTGGCGCCCCCATGAGACCAAGCAATGTGCACATGGCGCATTATGATAGAGGTGGGTTAAAGGACCCATGTAAAGTTTGAAAATAATTTACCATTTTTATGTCACCACCAAAAGTGGTGACATATTGTTATGGTCTCCGTTTTTTTTGCGACGGCGGTTGGCGGTTGGTGGTTGGTGGTTGGAGGTTGGCGTCCGGCGTCCGGCGTCTGTAACAATTTCTTACAACTTCCTATAACTTAACAAATACTGTTTAGACTGACTTCAATTTTTTTCTAAATCATCTACATGTTCTCAGAAGTTCAAATCTGACTTTAGATTTGACATTTGACCTTCAATGACCTTCTTAAGGTCAAAAAGGTCTTTTTTCAACTTGCTTCACATTTACTAAAATTTTTTTCAAAATCATCTACATGTTCTCAGAAATTCAAATCTGACTTTAGATTTGACATTTGACCTTCAAATCTGACTTTAGATTTGACATTTGACCTTCAATGACCTTCTCAAGGTCAAAAAAGGTGAAAAAGGTCTGTTTTCAACTTGCTTCAAATTGACTAATACTGTTTAGACTGACTTCAATTTTTTTCTAAATCATCTACATGTTCTCAGAAGTTCAAATCTGACTTTAGATTTGACATTTGACCTTCAATGACCTTCTCAAGGTCAAAAAGGTCTTTTTTCAACTTGCTTCACATTGACTAAATTTTTTTTCAAAATCATCTACATGTTCTCAGAAATTCAAATCTGACTTTAGATTTGACTTTAGATTTGACATTTGACCTTCAAATCTGACTTAAGATTTGACATTTGACCTTCAATGACCTTCTCAAGGTCAAAAAAGGTCAAAAAGGTCTGTTTTCAACTTGGTTCAAATTGACTAAATTTTTTTTTCAAAATCATCTACGTGTTCTCAGAAATTCAAATCTGACTTAAGATTTGACTTAAGATTTGACATTTGACCTTCAATGACCTTCTCAAGGTCAAAAAAGGTCGAAAAGGTCTGTTTTCAACTTGCTTCAAATTGACTAAAAAAAATTTTCAAAATCATCTACGTTTTCTCAGAAATGCAAATCTGAATTTAGATTTGACTTAAGATTTGACATTGGACCTTCAATGACCTTCTCAAAGTCAATAAAGGTCAAAAAGGTATTTTTTCAACTTGCTTCAAATTGACTAAACTTTTTTTTCAAAATCATCTACATGTTCTCAGAAATTCAAATTTGACTTTAGATTTGACATTTGACCTTCAATGACCTTCTCAATGTCAAAAAGGTCAAAAAGGTCTGTTTTCAACTTGGTTCAAATTGACTAAATTTTTTTTTCAAAATCATCTACGTGTTCTCAGAAATTCAAATCTGACTTAAGATTTGACTTTAGATTTGACATTTGACCTTCAATGACCTTCTCAAGGTTAAAAAAGGTCAAAAAGGTCTTTTTTCAACTTGCTTCAAATTGACTAATTTTTTTTCAAAATCGTCTACATGTTCTCAGAAATTCAAATCTGACTTTAGATTTGACATTTGACCTTTAATGACCTTCTCAAGGTCAAAAAGGTCTGTTTTCAACTTGCTTCAAATTGACCAAATTTTTTTTTCAAAATCATCTACATCTTTTCAGAAGTTCAAATTTGACTTTACAAGTTCTCAGAAGTTCAAATCTGACTTTAGATTTGACCTTTGACCTTCAATGACCTTCTCAAGGTCAAAAAGGTCTTTTTTCAACTTGCTTCAAATTGACTAAAAAAAATTTTCAAAATCATCTACGTGTTCTCAGAAATTCAAATCTGACTTTAGATTTGACATTTGACCTTCAATGACCTAACTAGGTGGTGACATTTTGTCATGTTAATGCCTTGTATTTTTTTAATATTAATTACTAGTTGTTAAAAGAGTATTGAACATTTTTTTAAAAAAGTAAAATTTTATGACACATTTTTCAAATATTTGAAATACACATTACACATCATTTTAAGCTATTGTTATTGTTACAACCTGAACTTTTCATATTTGTGAATGTTGCAGGTATGTTGGTCCTTGCATGTGCACAGAATGAAGAAGGCAATGTGAGGGATGTAGTATGGGGCATCAGTGCAGACTCTTTCCCATTTCAACAACAACTTATGGAAACTAGTGTAAGCATTTATCTGAAAAAATATAAGTTTTAAAACATTAAAGCAATCTGTAATTTCATTAAGAAGCTTGAAAATCATGCTCACTCAGTAATAAACTTCAAGTAATACCAGGGGTTAAATATGAAAATATGAAAATCTTGATCACTCAATGTATTCAATTTCTTTACTTGTAGACAACCTTACCAATAGAGAGCCACACATGGGCTGTTACAGAGTCTGTAATACCCCAGGTACATGAGAGACTTGATCCTGGACAGAGCCCTAGTCCTAAGGCAGAGCCACCTTTAGTTGTTACTCAACATATGGAAACTATGAGGAGAATTGTCTTACTCAGCTCACAAGTAAGATAACTTGTCATTGATTTTGTTACACAAACTCCAATTGAAAAAACAGAATGATCTCTACACATGTTTTTGATAAATTAGTATATCAATTAATTGAATGGGAACTGCCTTTTTGCTGGATTTCAATGATAAATGGTCAACATTCAGCACTTTTTGAATTGCATAATCATGTTTTTTAGAAGAAGATTCTTGACTGGATTATTCCAATTCTTGTGTATATATATCGATATAATACTCCAACTTTGAATTGCAAAACAATAGACAGTAGGTAAAATGCATGTTTCCAGGAATGAAGATGTTAAGAAAAAAACTACCCGTTAACATATACATGAATAGATACATGAATGTCCCAGAATTCTTGTTTTATGCCATGTAAAAGTTAAGTCTTCCCTGTATAATTACTCTCCATGTTGTTGTTAGGGAAGTCATCTTGTTACAAAGTTGCGTCCTGTAGACCAATTACGTGAGATTCTCATCAAGAGTCGAGGACCTGACACAGAGGAGGTTCGGGCCTTCTTTCAGCTACATAAGGTACGTGGGCCCAAGAGAAGGGTTGTTCATGGTTGGATTAAGTTCAGCACAGGTGATTACAAAATAACACCACACCTCAATCAGCAAATTCATTCAATCAGATCTACCTCTATATGGCTCTGAAAAGCGGAATTACAACTTCAAAAATAGATTTTTTAATTTTGAAAGGCAATTAATTTGCTACAGTGAGTAATTTTTTCTAAAACTACAAAACTATTTTAATGAATCCCTCGTTTGTGACAGAATCTACCCTATCCTCCTATGTAAGGTCTGTTAAATAATTGACAATTGATTTTTGACGCATAAGTGTTGTATGATTGTAGGAGGCCCAGGCTTGTGCCACATGTCTTATCCTTGCATGCTCCAAGGCAGCAGTTGACCAGGAGATTGCAGAATGGGCAACAAGGGCTTTCTTCCTTTATGGTGGGGAACCCATATACAACATGGGAACTTCAGGACCCATGCAGGCCAGCACTTTAGGCCCAGCTGGACTACATAATACAACCTTTGGTTTGTACATTTACTTTATACATTGTTACGCTTGTTGTTAGAGATGCTCATGAGAAGCAATTTTTTATTAGTCTTTCTAAGAATCATTAGATAACTTTTGTGAACTGTGTTCGGCATTCACTGGCATTCAACAGTCAGCTTCTGTAACAAATGACAGGTGGTGACATTTTGCATGTTAATGCCTTGTTGAAATGTTTAGTTTGAAAATGTTTGAGTATTCTGAGAAATATGATAAAATCTGTAGATATCTCAAAAACATTTCTTATTAGGATGTGTTGAAAGTTTGATTCTTTTCTTTTTTGTCAATTCTACTCTGGTTGCTGAAACTAACTGTGTATTTTTAACTAATATTTATTTAGATTTTATATTATTTATTTGGTGAATTGTGGTACTAACAACTTATTAGTCAATCATTTATTTAATTTGGGTGTGATGCTTTAATTATGAGAGTGGAAATATCCCAGAATTCATAGATGAACATCTCCTTGTAAATATGAACCATTTATCCCATTTATGAATTCTGGGATATTTCCTCCTGTTATTAATGAGATCTGGGTATTAATGTCTTTGTTTTGCCATGTTTAGCATGTGTGCTTCACTTCCTTTTGCTGCAGGTGCCACGCCCCACCCTGGGCACATGCCCCATGGTGGCAAAGTCTATAGCCCCTCAGTGTCTACATTTGCAACACCTGGACCAGGTACTGTCTAGCTTTTATTCTATTATGATACACTCCCCTCCATAAGTGTGGAAAGTGGGAGTCTTCTTTTGGATCACTCAGCCTGTTTATGTATTGTGATTTAATTGATGAACAAAATTAAGATACAATCATTGATAGGCGTTGATATGCTATCCAGTGAAAACTTCCCATTGCCAAACTTTAAGAGGGGAGTGTACATGTACAGTAAAATCTATGGAAATGTTGTTTTGATTTTGATGTTCAGTGTTCACTGTAGAAAGGTATTTACTGTTTACTTGCAAATGATTTACTGTGCACTATTCTGGCTGTTTTCTGTTGTTTTTCATTTGCTGTATGGGGTGTTCTTTGTGAGACATTATTAGATGTGTGACAAGATATATAACATTGTTTTCTGTCATAAAATACATCTATTGTTTTGGGCAGATTTATTTTGAATTTCTCTCTACTCATTGAGAACTTTTTCATTTCCAGGTGTGCCAAATCAGATGTCTACCCCAAACCCCAACTATCTGCCCCCTCAACAACAGCAGCAGCAACAGCAACAACAGAACCAAACATTCCCTCCCAATGTTAACCTGTTTGGTCAAGAAGTCACCTACTCAGGCAAACACAATGGAATATGTCAATACCTTGCACGTATATTAAGGTATATTTATTGTACATATTGTAATTTTTTGTATAGAGACATTATTTAGGTTTTTGAAAAGGAATTAGTTAGTAATATGTATTTTGAAGTACTGTATCTAAAAACTGAGAAATTTGATTTGAAATATGAGAACTGGACTGAACTTTTTAATTGCAGGCCAATTTGGGAACATAAAATTGTGCAAGATTTTTCTGTCACAAAGCCGAGTGAGCAATACACAGTGGTTGGTAGTACTCTCTCCGGGGAGGAGGTCAGCTGGTTCCTGGAGCAGTTGATTGGTCTCAAAGACTTCATACAGCTCAACTCTAAATTCTCATCACCCCTTGCAATAGACAGGTATATTTACTTGAAAGTAAATGCATTGTACAGTGTAAAACATGTTTAGTTCGTGAATGCAATTTTCAGAAATATTTTATCAAAGTTTCTCCATTGTTATTATTCTTGATGTAAGTGAAATTCACATGTTTTACAGATCTATTTTATACAGATATTTGGCACGCTGAGTAAATTTTTAGGCAAATTTTTGGGACAATGTTGTTCATTGTGTGCCTTATTTGTCTTTCAAAGTTCCATCTGCCTTTTGATCAACTTTAGTCTTCCATTGTTTCAGCCTGTCCATGTCATATTCTAGCACCACCCTACAGAGAAGTATGCTATCAGGGAGGGCAGACCAACAGATGGAAGACCAGCTTAGACGGAGATACCAGGGTATGTTCATTTTGGTCCATTTAGAGACATTGTCTGTTTAGTTGTTTGTTAATGAAAAGAGGACAAAGTGACTAGGTTTTTTAATTGAAAAATATGTTAAAATGTTGAGCTAATTCTGAAATCCTAAAAAATGCAAAAAAAGGGTTTGACCAGACATATGACCAGAATAGTATAGTGCTACAGAGAATTAATTTATATGAGCCTTAATATATAATTATGGACCAACTCTTAGATTTAGCCACATAAAGAAGCTGTGGGATCTGTGAAAACTTATAAAACTGTGATGTGTAGTACATTAAAAATGGAGGAAAATATGATGCATGAGATTTACCATTGATTTAGCAACAGAGATTAACTGGTCCCATTTAATAAATATGTCAGATTTAAGTTCTCATTGCTTTATATACAGCTGAGGCAACTGGTCAGGAGAAGTTCTCTCTTCAACAAATCCAAGATCTCATAATGAAAACATGTGAAGTTCTTGGTCTCTGGAAGATATTATGTGAGCATCAGTTCCATCTATTAGCAGCTTCTCTAACTGAGGTAGGTTTTTGGCTCATTTAACTCTTTCAACTAGATGCTTTACTCATTAAGGAAGCTCTTTAACTAAGGATTCAAATTTCTCTTAGCCACTAGTAAATGAGTTTGGTATTTTAACTAAGGATTATATATACACGATGATTGGATGATTCCACATCTAAGCCATCTTATTCATTAAGTCCAAAATTGATATTAACTGCAATTCATCAAATATGAACCTGTATTGTGGTACAGGAACTAAAGAAAGAAATGTTATTCCAAATCCCCAATCATTCATGGAAAATTGAATAAATGAATCAAAATAATTGTGTTTTAGGATCAAAGGAAGCAGTTGAGGTCTATGACATTCAAGCAGATGGTGGTCAGCGGTACTGAGGTATGGATTCATTTTATTGTAATAGTCTTGCTTCTGGTTAGTTTTCTGGTTGCCAGAAGGTAGAGGGGCTGGCAGATATTTCAAGAAAAAAGATATGACAGCTTTCACTATTGTGGAGAAGTCTCAGGGGGAGGGGTGGTTATAACTGTAACCATTGTTAAAGTCCCAAGTTGTTCGTCTTACAATTCATTTCATTTATCATCTATTATTACAGATAACTGCTGCTATGATCACATGTCTGGTAAATCGTTACCTTGGAGATAACGCTACAACAGATGCCATCAGTAGTAGGCTGAGGGAAGTGGCGCCATCTTTGTATAGTGTGGAAGATGCAACCTGCTCAAAGGCAAGTTAAGATTTTCTGTTTATACTCATCAGGCATTATTAACAAATGAGCTGTGGAAATCTTAAACTAAGTGTAATACTATAAATAACTGAATCCTATGGTTTCCCTTATTTTAGGCTCATGAACTGGTGCAGTCGGCTAAGCTGTTGCAGAACAAATATGACAAAGACAAAGTTCTTAAGGAATCTCTCCAGGTGGGCACTTTACACAATAATTATACTACAGTGGTGTTTTTTCACTCAGTTGGTGAGCCAATATAATCCCAACTTAACCAGGTCATCCGTCTCTCTGTCTTTCCATCCATCAATTTTTAGACAAAGAAATTTCCATTCTATTCACCTGAACAAAGGCTCATATTTATTTTTTGTGGCCCATGTTTGTACTTAATATCCTGGCTTCTACCTTTGCCTTGTTTTGAATAAATCCACTTTTTATCACTCAACACCCTTGTCATGTGTCCTGAAATTATCTTGTTTAGTTTTTGGACATGCTGGGTGAATTTAAAGGTGGCCATTTTGGAGTTTCCATCCATTTTATAATGTATTACGAGGGGTGATCAATAAGTAATGGACATTTTTTTACACAGATACTTTTTATAGACCAATCCCTTTGATTTTCCTACCAGTGATACATCATTCAATTATCTATCAATTCTGAAGATTTGAAGACAAAATATATAATACATATTGATATATCCTTATTTCAGTGAAGGAGGTACAGGTACCCCGGGACCGACATTTAACTCACATATTCAGTTTTTTAGCCAGTTTGGCAAATTTCAGTTGGATTTGAACTTTTTTATGTTTGAAATATTTTGCTGACTGGTAACACATAAACAGTAAGTATTGTGATGTCGTGTAACAGTAAGAAGTGTGCGTGTTGTATGGTTGTGGTTTGCAGGTCAGTTTGGGAAAGCATTGTGGAAGAAGGGGTTGGTGAGAGAAGGGAACACCCTTCTCCACATGGACAATGCACCTGCCAACAGATCTCAAAATGTTCAGAAAACAATATCCCCCGACCACAAAATTGAGCCCTTGGCCAATGCACCATATTGTCCAGATCTGCCCAAATGTGACTTATTTATTTCTATACTACTAATATTTCTATATATATAGAGAGAGAAAGGACGCAGGTTTATTGACATTGATGAAATAAAACAACCCGTGCAACTGCATCTTGCTACCATGTCAGAGAATGAATTCAGCCTTGTCTCGCAATCTTTAGTTAAGAGGATGAGGAAGTGTGTACATGTAGCACTTGATGGGACATATGTAGAGGGCCCTGTATACTGAATGTGACATGAATACCACACAGTGATGATAAAATATTCAAAATCAACCATGTCATAACAAAATGGTGTAATTCATGACCATCATGGTTAGTTTTGTTCAGCCTGCATTCAACTGCATTGCATGTTAAACAAGCTAAAATAGCTTCAGAATGTGTGACGTGGTGTCGGTCCCGGGGTACCTATACCTCCTACACGGAAATAAAGATATATCAAAATATATTACATGCTTTGTTTTCAAATCTTCAGAGTTGATAGATAATTGAATAGTGTATCACTGGTAAGAAAATCGAAGGGATTGGTCAATAAAAAGCATCTGTGTAAAAAAGCGTCCATTACTTATTGATCACCCCTCGTACATGTCTATTTCCAGCTATACAAAGAAGTTGCCCTTCAACTGGATCTACAGGTTGTGTGCCAGCAGTATGTCCAAATACGTTACTATGATGCAATAGTGGATCTCTGTATAACAGCTGCTAATAAACGAGACCCACAGAATTTAGCTTTGCATTATTATCGCAATGGGGAGCCACCCGAGGACACCCAAGGGATGCAGGCATTCATCATCAGGTATATATGTTTGATATCTGTTGCTGATGCAAATTATGATATGACACTACCAATTATTATTTTTTGAATTTAAATTACCCAAGTCCTTGATAACTTGTTGTGTCAAATTTGAAATCTTAATGCCTTGGAGTGTTTGGAAACTCTCAATTTTTCCAACGAAGTAAAACTTTTAATAGCAATAGGGCATATGTATGCATATGTGATGACTAAGAAAATTTATAATTGTGCTCTTTGTGCAGTCAGAAAAATGACTGGAAGGTTGCCTATCAAATAACTATAATGAAGAATAAAGCATGAAAAGCTAAACATAGAAGAGTTGGAAGGATTTGATTTGTATTTAAGTATTTAAAGTATTCTTGGCATAACAGGAGTATTTATTGTAGCAGTATAATAAATAAATATGTACATAATATAGGTAGTATAATAAAGTTGACACATTAGGAAATCTCTATAACAACTATTAGAGCTCTCTACGTCAGAGAACCACTTACTAGACTCAAGGAGTAGCAAATCTATTATTTATGCAGATTGGTGAAACTAAACTTACAGGAAAATTGCATCATAAACTGAAACAATGTTTCACAGAGTTTAGTTGGTATCGCATATAACAAGTATTTGAATAGACTTAATTGATTGCTCCAGATGAAGTCATGGCAACTAATGGATTGCAAAAAAACTTTTGCCTATTTTATAAAATTACGCATTGCCCACTTTGACCTTATTTTTAAAATGTACACCATCCAATATAAAGACTAATTATAATGATAAATATGTACATATATTACATAAGAGTAATTAAGATACATTTGGTAAATCAGATTAAATATTAATGACCTGCAACCACAATACAATCATTTGAATATTTAAGAAATGAATTATTTATTCATTTATGATTATTTAAGAAATGTTATACAAGTCTGTCATTTCAATGATTTAATATTCAGAATCCATATGATTTATTTAATTATACTGCAGTTACTAGGTTTTTTTTAGAATTGCAGGTATACAAGAATTTAAGATGTTTAATGATCACTGAATGACTAATGGATTGTTGGTTATTAAAATATTAAGTGTTCATAATACAATGTGAAAAACTTCATAGCGAAAATTTTATTTCTTTTTGCATTATGAACCACTCCTTCTTTTAACAAGTCACACAAAAAACAAGCATTTAGTATGGTCTGTCAGTTTTAGCAAGCATAATAGTCAGTTGACAGACCCCCTGGTAGATGAGGCATTGAATGGTGCGTGTTTATTAAAGTAATTTGAAGTGTTTCTACCATTTAATACTTTTCTCATCTTCCCAAGCATTAGAACGGTTTGCTCTTTCCAATGCACTTTTCTGGTCAGTTTTATTCTCCTGGTGTGGGGTTGAGACAACCCTATTCTCAACCCTGTTCTTTAGTACTCCTGTAATGTTCCAACACAGTAAGAATATTTCAGCAATTGTAATGATGGACATGCCAACAAAGAATCCCAAACTACCTCCTATTTCAGAAATCATAGAGTTTATTGTGAAGTCTTCAGCCTGTTTAATTACCTTCATCTCTAGATCCTTGAAGTAGACATTTAATCGAATGAAATTCTGTCGCAATGTATCGCCATATCTTTCTCGAAGTATCTTACTTTCATTTTCCGGTTTTGCAAAATCACAATATTCTGAGATATTGTGAAATGTATCATAGATGCTTGAGTTGATATAGTTGTCCGCAGTCATGATTAAGCGACAATAGAATGTTATCTCAACACCCCTCATTGGCCATTCTGCCTGGGAGAGCGTCATATCATATGTATGATACATACACTTTTCGCGACATTGACAACCATCTTGGGCAAGAATATCTGAGGAGGGATATTCACGATTTTGGCAACGAAGCTTTTCCAAGTCATTCTGAATTATAGTTAGATTGTACTGACTGGAGTTTAGCTTTAACCATTCTTGTGGATGGATTTTTAGACAATATTCTTTATGTGCTGTTACCTCATCGACAGGTAAAGAGGATTTGATGCATCCACATGTTTTGTAGATGAATCTCTGTGTACAGCTTAGTTGACAAAGTTTTTTCCTGTATGTGAAACCACCGTAGACTTCGGCATCATAATTCGCACATTTACCCCATGGTGGTTTCAACAGCTGTCGTTGATTTACAGACAATGCGGCATTCACTGAATGTCCTGGCTCAATATCAAACCCATCATTTTCTGGATCTGGAAAAGTCCCCTTTTCATGGATAACAACTCTTACACCTTGACTCCCACTTGTAGGATAATCTGGGTTGTATACTTGTGAGGCTTCGCTAGCATCAACAAACAAGACTAAACTCAGTCCACCTTTAGGGCCCGTGATATTTGTGCTAGGATTCGAGATTGTATTGTTAGCTCCATTAAATGTGTAACATTTATTATGTTCATGGTGATCCAGAGATTGAAAGTCTGATTTTAAACAGGGCTTTCCTTGGTATCTACAAATTGGTATAAACTCCTCTTGTTTATGGCTGTAATCCCTGAATATATTAAAGTTTTCAATATATCCTTGAAACGAAAACAGCTGTTTAGAAAACACATTATGAAATTCCAGTTTCTCACGATAAGCATTTTGTGAAATGTTACTGTCGAGGTAAATAGAGGAATATACTATCTGTGTGTCAAATGCAAGCATTTCTGCATAAGTATCAGCATCTATTTTCCCATTGTATAGATCTTTCAGTAACTTTGAATTCTCAGACTTTGGTATTCCAACTAAAGGACAAACAGTGACTGATGGGAAGGTAATATCTCCTTCCTCCACCTGGATTCTGTCTTTAGTTTCAAACAAGCCATATCTTATAACTATTGTTATGACCTGCCATATTGCTACACCTGTACATCCCAAGCAAAGGATAATCCAAACTGCTTTGCTTAATGTTGTTGTTCTTTGATGGATATTCCCCCAGCCATGGGCGGTGGTGTTACTTGCGAAATCATTCAGTGTTTGCTTCATTCTTGCTGCCTCATGCACAGGTCACTTGACTGTTATGCGCCTGTCTCTAGTATTTTGCCTGCTTCATTGTATACCTGCAACCATAGGGACCAGGTAAATTATCAATTGTCATTTCAGTGATGTCCACAAAATTGAAGTGGGTGTGTTCTGCATATGCCTGTATCCACCTGCTATGAAGTCATTCACACCCATTGAGGAAAACCATGAAATCTTGTTGCCTATTAACAAATTCTGGAGAGTATTATGAATTTGCACAAGCAAAATTAAGCTTATTTTTCCTTGTATCTGGTTTGTTCAAACAGGCATCATATTTTGGTTATTGCAATGACTGTAAGCTTTATATTGTCCTGGAAGAACACTTAACTAACCCCTTGCCCACAGCTTTATTGAAAAACTGATCAATATGCATTATAAGATGAATAGACTTATAGAGTAGAAGTAATGTTTAACCAAGGGTTGAGTCCTAAAACAAATACAAAGTTGGGGAGTAATTTACTGGAAGTTTCATACATGTATGTAACTTGTTGTTTGTAGGCTTACTAATGTAGTTAAGATCTAACTTTTTCAAAAAGTTGTCTTTAAACAGTGTTTCATACCAATGCATAGTGTGCATCCTAAGCTATCTTGTGTGTGACATCAAAAAACTGTGAAGCTGCTATAAAATCGAAGGCATGCATGTCGTTTGTTCCAAAACAAAGCATGCATGTTGTTTATTTTAAACAAAATAATCTAGAATTTTGCTCTTTTCAGTCTTGAATTTGATGATTTTCTAGGAAGGTTTGAAGTCCCCTCAGTATGCAAAACATGCAATCAGTACATTCAGAAAGTTTTCTTGTCAGAAATTGATTTTAATTATGTATAAATTCTCTCTCAATAGTATTAGGTCCATTAACCACTGCAAAAGTAGTTCATATAAGAGGGGCTGTAATATGTAAGTGGGGTTGCCTATTACTGCTTTCCATTAGTTGAAAGGATTACATCAAGAAATCGCTACCACTTTGAAAAAGTGCTTTATTGTTATGTCCCCACCACATAGTGTGGGACCATATTGTCGGCCTAGGCGCATCCGTCTGTCCGTCCGTACGTCCGGGAGTTTTCTCCTAAACCGCTACAGATATTACCTTTAAATTTTCAGGGATAACTTATGAGTGCATATAGATGTGGATGAAAAACTTTTAACTCGATACCTACTTCCTGTCGGCCATTTTGAAGTCAAATGCTAAAATCCTTGTCTGTAAACTTTAAGAAAAACGGCTTCACAGTTGCTTTTAAAACTTTAACATCTTGTTCAGCTCACTTCATTCTAGATCTGATTAGGTTTTGGACCTGTTAGCTCAGTCATGTCAGCCATTTTGAATGTCTTAAGAAAAGTTAGCGCACGATGATACTTTGTATCATATTGAATGGTGTTTCTGAGTTTTTCATAATTTAACTATTTAGTAGCTTTATAAATAATTTCAGATGTACTTTGTTGTAAAAGCCTATGTTATTATTAATAGTAGTTATATGTGATAATTTTGTAAAAAGAAATCAGCAAAAACTCATAATCACTTTTTTATTGTCGGCCATTTTGGATTTTTCTGTCCTAAAATCTTGTCTGTGAAGTCTTGTCTACGTGTTTTCAGGTGAACCATTTGGTGGATCAATTTCAAATTTTCAGGGATGATTCTTAGTATTGAAATCTAGATCTGATTAGATTTTTGGCACTCTGGATAAATGTCAAGGCAGCCATTTTGGATTTTCCGTCCTAAAATCTTGTCTGTAAAGTTTTGTCTATGCGTTTTCAGGTGAACTGTTTGGTAGATCAATTTCAAATTTTCAGGGATGATTCTTAGTATGAAAATGTAGAAGTGATTAGTTTTTTGGCATTCTGGGTAAATGTCAAGGCAGCCATTTTGGATTTTCCGTCCTAAAATCTTGTCTGTAAAGTCTTGTCTACGCATTTCCAGGTGAACCGTTCTGTAGATCAATTTCAAATTTTCAGGGATGATTCTTAGTATGAAAATCTAGATCTGATTAGTTTTTTGGCATTCTGGATAAATGTCAAGGCAGCCATTTTGGATTTTCCGTCTTAAAATCATGCCTGTAAAGTCTACGCGTTTTTAGGTGAACCATTTGGTAGATCAATTTCAAATTTTCAGGGATGATTCTTAGTGTGAAAATCTACATCTGATTAATTTTTGGCATTCTGTGTAAATGTCAAGGCAGCCATTTTGGATTTTCTGTCCTAAAATCTTGTCTGTAAAGTCTTGTTTACATGTTTTCTGGTGAACTGTGTGACGGATCAATTTAAAATTTTCAGGGGTGGTTCTTAGTATGAAAATCTAGAACTGACTAAATTTTTGGCATTCTGGATAAATTTTAAGGTGGCCATTTTGGATTTTCCGTCCTCAAATTGTGTTGGTAAAGTCTCGTCTACTCATTTTCAGAATAACCATTTGATGAGATGACCCATTGGTGGGGACATATTGTACACATTTGTGTTCTTGTTGTCGTCTTGTGCTGAATTTTCCATAAAGTTTGTCATAAAAAATTATCCGTTCAACTCTAAAATACAGATGCAGGAGCAGACTAGTGCTACGATCTAATTATCAGGTTTAGGGAATGTTGGCTAAATAACATGATGGCCATTTTGAATTCTTTGATCAATTTTGAATTGTTCATGATTCTTGTCATTAGAATTACAGGAAAACCAGGTACCAGTTGTCTGTTCAACTTGAAACTTTTATACATGTACGAGCAGATACGTTCCAACATCTGAATATATTTTTGGCATGCTGGTTTAATAACAAAGTGGCCATTTTTAATCACTATTATATATTGAGTGTTAATTGTATAAGTCTTCATATTGAAAGTTTGATTTCTTTTTGCATTGTGAATCACTCCATTTAATCAGCCACACAAGTAAAAGGTACAAGCATTTATAAGTGGCCTGCAGTTTTGGCAAGCATATGAGTCAGTTGCTAGACAAATATTCTAAATGCTACCAGTTTATAAATAAGTAACTTTTTGTAGAGTGTTTCTACCATTTCATACCTTTCTCACTTCCCAGAATTATTAGAATGGTTTGATATGTGAGATGCACTTTTCTGGGTAGCTTCATTCCCCTGATGTTCAGGTGAAACAGTAACCCTTTTCTTTAGTACTCCTACAATGTTCCAACACAGTAAGAATATTTCTGCAATTGTAATGATGGACATACCAACGAAGAATCCCAAACTACCTCCTATTTCAGAAATCATAGAATTTATTGTAAAGTCTTCAGCCTGTTTAATTACCTTCATCTCTATATCCTTGAAGTAGACATTCAATCGAATGAAATTCTGTCGCAATGTATCGCCATACATTTTTCGAAGTATTTTACTTTCATTTTCTGGTTTTGCGAAATTACAATATTCTGAGATGTTGTGAAATGTATCATAGATGCTTGAGTTCATGTAGTTGTCTGCAGTCATGATTAAGCGACAGTAAAATTCTATCTCAACACCCCTCATTGGCCATTCTGCCTGGGAGAGTGTCATATCATATGTATGATACATACACTTTTCTCGGCATTTGCAACCATCTTGGGCAAGAATATCTGAGGAGGGGTATTCATGATTTTGGCAACGCAGCTTTTTCAAGTCATTCCGAATTATAGTTAGATTGCCCTGACTAAAGTTTAGCTTTAACCATTCTTGAGCATGAATTTTTAGACAATATTCTTTATGGGCTGTTTCCTTATCGACAGGTAAAGAGGATTTGATGCATCCACATGTTTTGTAGATGAATCTCTGTGTACAGCTTAGTTGACAAAGTTTTTTCCTGTAAGTGAAGCCACCGTATACTTCAGCATCATAATTCGCACATTTACCCCATGGTGGTTTCAACAGCTGTCGTTGATTTACAGTCAATGCAGCATTCACTGAATGTCCTGGCTCAATATCAAACCCATCATTTTCTGGATCTGGAAAAGTCCCCTTTTCATGGATAACAACTCTTACACCTTGACTCCCACTTGTAGGATAATCTGGGTTGTAAATTTGTGAGCTTTCATCCGCATCAAGGAACAAGACTAAACTCAGTCCACCTTTAGGGCCTGTGATATTTGTGCTAGGATTGGAGATTGTATGGTTAGCTCCATTAAATGTGTAACATTTGTAATGTTCATGGTGATCCAAAGAGTGAAAGTCTGATTGTAAACAGGGCTTTCCTTTGTATCTACAAATTGGTATAAACTCCTCTTGTTTATGGCTGTAGTCTTTAAAAAAATCAAAGTTTTCATAATATCCTTGAAACGAAAACAGTTGCTTAGAAAACACATCTAGAAATTCCAGTTTCTCTGAATAAGCATTTTGTGAAATGTAATTGTCAAGATAAGTAGAGGAATATAATATATATTTGCTAAATGCATCTAATTCTGCAGAAGTATCAGCATCTATCTTCCCATTGTACAGATCTTGTGTAAACTTTGCACTCCCAGACATCGGTAGTCCAACGAGGGGACAAACTGTGACTGATGGGAAGGTAATATCTCCTTCCTCCACTTGGATTCTGTCTTTAGTTTCAAACAAGCCATATCTTATAACTATTGTTATGACCTGCCATATTGCTACACCTGTACATCCCAAGCAAAGGATAATCCAAACTACTTTGCTTAATGTTGTTGTTCTTTGATGAATATTCCCCCAGCCATGGGCGGTGGTGTTACTTGCGAAATCATTCAGTGTTTGCTTCATTTTTGCTGAATCATGTACTCGTACAAGTCACTTTATTGTTATGTTTGCTCTTTTCTGTCTTGAATTGATGAATTTTTTTCAGCAAGATTTGAAGTCCTTCAGTGTACAAAACATGCAATTAATATACTCAGAAAACGATGTTTTGTCACAAATTGATTTTAATTATTTATTGAATTTTCTCTCAATGGCATTGAAGTCCATTAACCACTGCGAAAGCATTGTTGGAATAGAATAGACTAAAAAGCTTAATGAGAGGTAGTTTATAAAAATGGGGCTTTAATATACAAGTTGGGCAGTGATGTATTTTTGATTTAGTAGAAAACAGATTATTATCATATCAGATGCGGATCGTGTCAGAATCTAATCTGCAATTCAGCTGCCTTTATAAAGTGATATATAGGAAATAATCTTTCTTGTCTATGGACACACCCAGTTCTTCGGATGTCAGCAAGAACTGTGATTGACACATGTATGTCATATTTTTTATTATTGTTGCACTTTGAAAGTGCTATATTGTTGTCTTGTGCTATTGGGTATTTGTGCGTCTACATTCGGATGGACACAACATTAATCTTTCCTGGTGCTATTGGGTATTTGTGTGTCTGTGCATTTGGATGGACACAACATTAATCTTGTTTTGAAACGGTTTATTTATAAAAGGTCCTGCTTTTCGACCATTTTTTATTTCTTTGAATAAATTCGCCTCCACGGCTTCTCTGTAAATTTGAGTAGATTTCCAGTTTGAGTGTACTCTAGTGATCCTTGGACCTTTGTAACCAATATTGACACCAAATTTTCCATCATGTAGTATTCTAGACACAAATTCCTTATCAGGATGATATTGAAGAGCATGGCTTATGTAATCTAAATTCAGGGGATTATACTGCATTATTTCCAATGGATTTTGTGCAATCACATTTTGTGTAAGGCAACTTTTTAGATTTACAATTTTTGCACACATGTTTCTGAAGCATCGCTCTCCGAAACTGCACTC
Organism: Owenia fusiformis; assembly: GCA_903813345.2. Classification (NCBI taxonomy): domain Eukaryota; kingdom Metazoa; phylum Annelida; class Polychaeta; order Sabellida; family Oweniidae; genus Owenia; species Owenia fusiformis. The sequence goes on from CAIIXF020000001.1 coordinate 2,514,749, forward strand.
ACCATATTGATATTTGTTGCATAATTCTCCAGTTTTGTCACCAATCTTTGTTTTCTCCGACGTTTTATTTGTTTCCACCTTGTTGTCCTCACGAAAAGGACAATTAGATACAAGGTGGTCTCCTTTGCATCGATAACATCTTGTTGTTGATTGTTTCACAGCAGATGCATCCAAATTAGTTGTGTACAAATATGTGTCTATAGTGCTAAATTTGAATGATTTGGTAGCTCCTAATTTTATTCGGAATTTTGTATCGTACTGGTAAACTGCTGACCAATTGTACTTTTTGTCACAATCTTGTATATGAGATCTGTAGTCACGAAGCTCATTATATACTCCAGGGTGTTTCTCCATTACTATTAGCTCATAAATATTCCATGCTGTCATCCATGTCATAAAAGACTGTATATGTGTTTGTTTATGTTTTTTGGCCAACTTTAATTCACCATTGTCACTACATATTATTTGTTCATTTCCTTGTACATCGATATACTGATTATATAGATTTGTTGGTAACAATTCCGTCATATTGACGTACTCACCATTGACTATCAATTTTGAGATCTTAGGTGGTACTCCAACTTTGCACCCTTCATGTGACACTTGTAAATTAATGTCTCCTGTGTGCACATTTGATGGCAGTGGAGGTTGTTCAGGTAACAATGGCAAGGTTTGAACAGGTTTCGAAATGTTTTGTAACATAAAAGTTCGCATTTCGTCTTGGTCTTTTTGTATCTTTGATGTTACTACTGTTAATTCGGCAATTTGTTTACCCATTTCGAGAATAGCATTCATCCATGGGGGTTGTGTCACTTGTGTATGTTCCACTTCTTCCTTTGTGTGAAAATTCATATTTTCATTTGTTTCTTTAATCGTGCAACTCGGACCGTAAGGCCCTAAATGTCCTTTCGTGGGATTTCCACACATACTACAGCATCGTGCTCTCGCACCTTCTTCTGTTTCGGACATGTTTACAAAGTTCTATAGATGATAAATTGATAAAAATCTCACAAAACTTCAAAATTAAAAATCATTTTTTCAAGACCCCCAGCGAACTTCCACCCAGAGTGCAATTTTACACTGAACGAATGTTGATCCCCGGGGATATTTCATACATCTCTTACATTAAAATTAATTTATAATATAAATATACATATATGGTAATGTGTATGTAGGTTCCATGGCCTTATTTGGGAGTGTGTATGTAGGTTCCATGGCCTTATATGGGAGTGTGTATGTAGGTTCCATGGCCTTATATGGTAGTGTGTATGTAGCTTCCATGGCCTTATATGGGAGTGTGTATGTAGCTTCCGTGGCCTTACATGGGAGTGTGTATGTAGCTTCCATAGCCTTATATGGGAGTGTGTATGAAGCTTCCATGGCCTTACATGGGAGTGTGTATGTAGCTTCCATAGCCTTTTATGGGAGTGTGTATGTAGGTTCCATGGCCTTATATGGGAGATGAATGAGAAGTGAATCGATGAATTTTTTCTAAATCAAAGAGCATAGAAAGTCCAGATCTTAGCAAGGGTTATATAGTAATATAACTGATTAAAATCTTGTTTTCTAGGAGGGAGAGTTACAGATTTATCACTGAGTTATTGGGTTACTTCCTGAATACAAGCGCAGCCCATCCATACGCCTCCAATGTTCCTGTCACCCCTGGGCCTCCCCCTCTACCTGACCCCAACATGCTTTCTGCGGTAGAAGCTGAAAAGTTTGTAAGTAGTAGGATTTCTTGTACAATATACATGTTTATATATACATATTTCATATTTCAGGGCTTTAGGCCTGTTTGTAGATGATCAGATATTTAATGGAATAACCCAGAAGTCAGTAGGTTGTAGTTACCAGTTTCACCACCAAGTGGCTAATTCGGGTCAGATAACATGGCAGATATATTAGAAAGTTCCCTTAAACTTGAATATTCGTCAGCTCTAGTGGATCAATTTTCATATTTTTACCCTTATATGTATCTGATAGTTATACAAATGGAAATGTGTCCAGTTGAACAAAATATTATCTGTCCAATAAAAGAAAAGAAACTTCACTTTTCATGATTTTATAACATTGGGTCTGTGGAAAGTCTCCCTGACCTAGAAGCCACATTTTCAAAGAAAATTACATTTTCAATGTGAATTAGCATTTTTGAATCCACATGTAAAACATATAGATTTCAAATATGATATCTTTGACTGAATTTTGAATCTAATGATGTAAATCAAGATTATTTCTACTTACATCTAGTCCATTACTCCATGTCAAGTTCAAAAATGGTAACTACATTTTGGTTGCTAGAGCAAGTCACAATGTACGAAATACAATATGTTTTTTCTTTCAGACAGAGGATGTTCTGAGGATGATTCTGAAGTCCACAGATGAGATGTTACATGTGGCCCTGTATGACTGGCTCATCAATATGGAACTCTCTGAAAAACTACTTGAGGTAAAGATACAATTTGTCTTGTCATTTATCGAATCTCTTTCAGTCATTTCAGGGGCCCAGAGTAAAGCATGCTGCCACTATTGAACATGTTTCTATTTCAGATCCAGTCTCCATTCCTGGAGCCCTATCTAAAGTGTGCTGCCACTATTGAACATGTTTCCATTTCAGATCCAGTCTCCATTCCTGGAGCTGTATCTAAAGCCTGCTGCCACTATTGAACATGTTTCTATTTTCTGTATTTTAGAACCAGTCTCTATTCCTGGAGCCCTAGCTAAAGTGTGCTGCCACTATTGAACATGTTTCCATTTCAGATCCAGTCTCCATTCTTGGAGCTGTATCTAAAGCGTGCTGCCACTATTGAACATGTTTCTATTTCAGAACCAGTCTCCATTCCTGGAGCTGTATCTAAAGCGTGCTGCCACTATTGAACATATTTCCATTTCAGATCCAGTCTCCATTCTTGGAGCCCTATCTAAAGCGTGCTGCCACTATTGAACATGTTTCTATTTCAGATCCAGTCTCCATTCCTGGAGCCCTATCTAAAGCGTGCTGCCACTATTGAACATGTTTCTATTTCAGATCCAGTCTCCATTCCTGGAGCCCTATCTAAAGCGTGCTGCCACTATTGAACAGGATAACTTGGACACATTAGATCTTCTGTGGAAGTACTATGAGAAGACCAAAGATTATGCTTCTGCTGCAAAGATCCTTTCTAAACTTGCAGACAGACAATGGTGTGTATAATATGCATGATTATCTTCTCATATCTTATCGAAAGATAAAAATACATCCTGTAAATTTATCCCATGATACTTACTACTAGTTCCCAATGAATAATGCAAGGGAATATTTGTGACATTGAAGAAATCGCATTTCCCTGTCATTCGCTTTTGTGAGAATTATACTCACCTGTCAATCCCGTTCAAGAAAATCATACTAAGCTCCCAAGAGTTTCTGCCTCTGGGCCCTGGGGAAATATCATATTCTCCCTTTGAATAAAACCCATATTCAATCCTTCTCTGTAAATAACCTGTGTACAATGGACTTTGAGCAGTTTAATTTTTTGGGATATTTTAAATTAATTGATTATGCCACAAAACATAATTTCTTTGTTACATTACAGCATAGATATCAACCTCCAACAGAGATTAGAGTATCTCTCTAGAGCAGCTATGTCAGCCAAGAGTTCCACTCTAAGAACAACTTCATCCACTCAGGGAGAATTCCTGCATGAACTTGAAGAAAAGATGGAGGTAAATTGACACATTTCACCACAATTTCTACAATAAGAAAAAACAATGATTTTCTCTGAAATGGAAGTACTTCTAGATTGCAAAATATTCAGGGAAAATCAGGGTGTTTTGGACTGCTAAAATTAAATGCACATTAAAAGCAGATGTTTGTAATCTGTTCAACTATTGATAATACAACAGACATACATGTAAATAATTTCCTTGTTAATCTTATGTTTATCATTGTTGCAGGTAGCCAGGATTCAGCTGCAGATATTTGATGCTCTGTCAAGGAGAGGAGATGCAAATAAGATACAAGATACTTTATCACGTCTTAATTCAGAGCTCCTTGATATCACTACAGTAAGTGTATATGTATTTCCACTTGAAGTCATCGTTAAATTATCATGCAAATACTGGTCAGTATGTATGTGTAAATTATGTACAATACATGCACATACCAAAGTTAAAGAATAAATACAATACAATTTTTGTTTACTCAAAGATTCTGAAATCATTAATTACTTTTAATTGATGCTCAGTATTTGGTTAGAGTAAAGTACTGGTATTATATAAACATTTCACCCTCTATAGCACTTGCCTGGGGTCATTAAGCCTTGAGAGTCCATTGCAGTTCACACATGAGAGAAAAAGGCTGTGTTATGAGTCCTGAGAGTTTTGATTGGTGCCGAATATTGAACCACAAACGGAAATCTTAAGTTTTGTCTATGTAAATGATATATCTTTCGCATTTGTAGTTGTATGGGGAGTTTGCAGATCCATTTGACCTATCAGAGAGTAAGCTAGCCATCATCCTGTGTGCTGGTCATCATGACCCGAGTCTAGTAGATGCCCTCTGGCAAGATATCATAGAAAAAGGTAATGATAAATCTTTAGACTCAATTCTTTTAATGTATTCAATACTTTTCTGGACTGTTTCACTGGATGTGAAGCTTTGATCTTCAATACAGTGTGTTATCCTTATTATATATTTGCTATTCATATGAATTTTATCTTTATTGTAAAAAACTAAATGTCATGTTTACAGGTGCAACCTCATAGATTAATCATCTGCAATAGTAAGAGGGTATTAGTAGTATGGCTAGCTGGTGTTGATTCAGGCCTCAGGGTAGCCTCCCACATACAAGAAATTAAAAAAGAGTTTTACTTTATATTTAAACCTGTATATCTGAACATCCCTCTCATCTGAACAGTGAACACCTCTCAATATGAACACTTTTGGTCCCACTTTTAATCTGCCACAGATAACCATTGCTCAGAAACCTCAAATGTGAGCACCCGTCAATCTGAACACTTTTGGTCCCACTTTTAATCTGTCACAGATAACCATTGCTCAGAAACCTCAAATGTGAGCACCTGTCAATCTGAACACTTTTGGTCCCACTTTTAATCTGTCACAGATAACCATTGCTCAGAAACCTCAAATGTGAGCACCTGTCAATCTGAACACTTTTGGTCCCACTTTTAATCTGCCACAGATAACCATTGCTCAGAAACCTCAAATGTGAGCACCTGTCAATCTGAACACTTTTGGTCCCACTTTTAATCTGCCACAGATAACCATTGCTAGAAACCTCAAATGTGAGCACTTGTCAATGAACACTTATGGCCCATCCCATCAGTGTTCTGACTAGACTGCTTTACTCTACTTATATTCTATGTACTTTAGAGCTTGAACTGACTATTGGTAGCCCAGTTAACACGAGGATGGCAACATTAGGGAGAAAGATCATCAGCCTAGGAAAGATATATGCTGCTACAGAGAGATATTTTCCTGTCCGTAAGTAAACCTTTAGGACCTCTTCTTACTGCTGCGAGGATTTTTCTCAACTTCTTTTTCCAGGCTGTTTAACAAAAAACACATAGGGCAGTATGATAATCAAATTTTGAAATAGCTCTAATAGTAAAATATATGCAATATGACACACTAAACAAACATCAAATATACATGTATGTCAACAACTTGCTAACATGCATGGTACTTTATGTCATATAATATGTGAATTTCATTAAAGAATCATGGTGAATTTATAAAATGTTGCTATCTTATGTTGAAATCAAGAATGCATTCAAGTGAATTCATTAATTTAATGAATGCAGTTTGATGTTTTTCAAAGCTGGTACTTCTGTCAAGTAATAAAGACTCTTAATCTGAGTGTAATGAATATATTTATTTATTTCTCTTTCTATTTGCTTCTATTACAGCTTTCCTGGTGAAGTACCTTGAAAGAAAGAGTTGTGAGGGTGGCTTTGACCAGAAATGGGTGTTCACGATAATGCAAGACGTAGGAATCCCCCTTACAAAACTACAGGAGATCTATGATAGGATGTTCAAGTCAAAGGTCAGACATCAATTCTCAATTGATTATCATATCAGCTTCAGTAGATTATATGTATATTATGTCTCATACCCTTCAGGGTGTATAACAAATGTTGCTATACTCTTGGTAAAAAATATATTTGATCAATTTAGTCCAATCACAATTATGTTGCTGTTTTATTTAAGAGATTAATCTCTTTCACAGAAGGAAATGTTCAATTTACAACTTGTGATCGGCTTTCTAATACAGCTCTTTCCCATACCCTGATGGTGTTGTACCAGGTATATGCTCCACTAAAGTTATCATGCCATTGTAGGATCCATGCTGGCAGGCTGCCAAGAAGCCACTTCATCTAATGGGCGTGATCTACCATCTTCTGGCCTCCTTCACTGAGGCACCAGCTGTTGTCCCTTCATATGAAAGGTAAGCCAACCTTGTGGTGGTTGACATTGTATGTTTTAGAGAAGGGTCGGTTACGGTTCGGTTCGATTAACCGCGGTTTTTGGCCTCACGGTTCTACTGGGACCGTCTGATCACCAAGAACCAAGTCCAAAACCGTTCCATCATTCCCGGGGAAATACTTTATTTTCGTGCAGTGTAACATGAATACGAAATTTTTGCGCAAATAATTACAGCTCTATTTCATCTAAATAGCGAATGAAAGTACCACCGACAATTGAACAACTTTAAACGATCCATACGGTAATAAAATCGTTTCCTTGGATATTTCATTGTTCTTCCACGTCTCGAGGGAACATAATTCTACTTACCAGCGTGAATTTATTTCGTGCGGAAACACTTGTGTTTTAAAAATGGCGGACAGTTTTCGAAGTCGGCAAAGAGCTAGTAAAACCATAATAGAGCCTTTTCCCGCGATGCCTAAGTTGGATGCTTGGAAGTATTCGGTTTCTACGATGAGAATACATCTACCCTATGTCGGTTGTGCAACACGACATTGAAATAAGCTGCAGGTTTCCAATTTTTGTGATAGAAACTTTTTGTAAATTTTTTAATTTTAAAAATTAAGACTGCGATCTTTATTAGACTTCAATTCATTCCCTATCTTGTAACTGCCTCCTATTACCCACTCATAGTAACATTTTTTATGACTGATATATACACTTTTTCATGTGTCCTACCTCAGGTCCCAAGTCAGGTTGAGAATTTGGGTAAACACCCCCTAGCCCACTGCACTGTTATTCCCAACTGAAGGACATCTGTGCTATCCATATAATTTTAGTTTTCAGGAAACACACTGTTTGCCATGAGGAAACATATTGAAAGGTCTTACCCAACCAGACCCAGTTTAAAAGGAATCCCTCCCATCTAACACAGGGCAAGCAACTTGTTGATAGCCACATACAAATAGTTCAATTCTAGTTATTTAATTCCATAAATATTCAATGATTATCAGCTATCATCATTCCATATTGATCATTTATAAGATTGAAAATAAAATTATATCCCCTAATAATACAAAATAAAAGTGGAACACCTTTTTATGTTGCCATATTTGTGGCACCAATTGCAATTTATGAGGCCCACCTTACTATTAAGTATATGATTTAAGAACCGACCGAACCGAGAGACAAGAACCGAGAATCGTACCGAACCGAACCGTGACCGACCCTTCTCTAGTATGTTTGGTGAAGTCACTTGTTTTTCACATAAATAACACTCATGCAAGACTCATGAATTTGATTTGTCTTCCAATTTTTGCAACAAGATGTAAATTCACAAATATAAGATGATTTTGAGAAATGACTATAATGGCATTAGGCAAAAATATTACCTTAGTATCTTTTGTCTCTCGGATGTGTCATTTGGGAATTCATAGGTAAGGGCCCAAAATCTCAAGTCTTTTAATTCAGTCGTTTTTATGAAAAGAATATTCAATATATCCAAATTCTGCTCTTACATCTTACTCACATTTTGAAAATTTGGGAAAAAATGGCATCGGAACCCCAAAATTTGAGGAAGGCCAATTTTTGTCAAGATACGTCATATTCATAATTCTGCATGTTCATATTTTTCCAGGAGACAGTTCACCACGATATGCCTGGACACTTTAGCCAGCTATCTAGTAGAACTCCATGCTATGAGCAGCACAGACCCAACAGTGCGCAAATACACTACAGATTTCAAAGGACTCCAAGCAAAATTAGAACGATTATTATGAGAATTTACCCAAATCTGACTATTAAAAGTATTGTTTTATATTTTTGTATAGGCCTAGAAGTCAAATACATGTGACTTCAACAATATTTGATGCAATCATGTATAACTGAAATTCAGGAACTGACAAAGGTGCGTTTTATAGTTGGCCTTCATTCTCACAAATGGAGCCAGAGCTAGCTCTTGGTGGGACCAGTATACTGCTTTTTTTTTTTTTTTTAATTTTTTTATATTTACTGCTTTAAGCATGTTAAATGGATTAAAAGTTAATTATAAGGCCTGAAAATCGAAGTATTAATTAAGCCTTGAAATGATATGTTCGGATAGGAAGGCTTTTATCATCATAATAAAAAAATAAATGAAGTATAAAAAAATATCTTTTGTTAAAAACCATCTGAGATTAAAATATAATGTTTCAAATAGCTCTCCAACATCATTTATGGAAACTTAATGCTAAAGGCCACTTTTATCAAATTGCTTATGAATACTTTATGAAAGCATTTCCCAGACACTAATCACTGTCTAAGGTTTCATTTTGATGATAGAAAGCTACAAATAACCCAGAAGACCAATATCTGTTCAGAAACTTGCTTGACATTGAGCACAAACGTTTATACAAGTGAAAGGCTTCTCATAAAAATATTGGTTTACAGTACCAACACATAGACCTACACATCACAGCCTGCCATACTAAAAGTACAGATAACATATACCAGTCCCAAACGTAACATGACATGCTGCTTCTAAGTCATTACTACATCCCTGGTTGCTCTCATTTTCACAAAATGTGAAAATAATTGGTACATTAGGTAACGGATCCTTTGCAACATAATAATTGAGTATGGAAAAATTTTAAGAGATTTTTATGAGAGAAATGTGTCAAATCAAGTTCATTTATACTATTATGTAGTACATTTTTGAAATGGGAAAAATAACAGCACTAGACAAGTTTTCCACAGCTATTGTGAAATAATATATTATTTGAGATGGTAGGATATACAAGTCCTTGTCAGTCACATAATATCTCACCAAAATGGCTAGAACTTGGATAATTGTTCAATTCCTACAAATATGTATTAAAGCTTGTGTAGCTTTTCTCTGTTCGGGAAAATTCCCAAAGAATCGAACACTGAATATTGGATGGAAAATTCTCTGGTATACAAGAGTTTAAAATATCTTAACTATACAATAGCTTCCTAGTCAACTCGTACCCAAGACAACTGGTACCCAAGACAACTCGTTCCCAAAATTATTTTCAGTATTATGGGTGCATATTAGGGAAAAAATTGAGTGTAATGCTATCATGTTATAATGTGAATCAAATTAGCCTCAATATTTTTTTAGATTTAGACTCAATGATTTTTAGATTTTTCTCAATGGATCAGAAACGCATTTTTTTATTAAATAAAAGAAGTGCTTGAAGCGCTTGTTCTCAACATTTTTTTGTCAAACATATATATAAATAAATATAATTACAACATTAGATCTGACACTTGTTCCAAACATTCATAAACATACAATATTTTGAAAAATGATTATGAATATGTGGAATAAACATATGTCTCTTCACTCGAACATCCTGAATCGGTGACCAATTTAAATAAAATATTAGTCAATATAAATTAACACTCTGCTCAAAATGTCACAAAATTGAATCAATTTCTTCCGAAAATTCTTCAAACTTAAACTATTCTGAACAGTATGTTACAATTATAATATGTATATCTATTCACATTCCCAGTCCAAAGCTCGATTCAAAACAAAATATATACTTGGATACGAGTTGTCTTGGGTACGACTTGTCTTGGGTACGAGTTGACCAGTTACCATTCAATACAGTAATATGGGTAAGGGCCAAATAATTGCTCAGGAGATCTTCAGATCAATCTTTTAACATTTCAACACTTCAACAAAACAGAATGAGTAATGTTCTTCTTTTATTGTGTAAATGCAACAAAGATATGCATGTATTTATTATATAATATAAAAGTATATAAAATATAAAATGTATAAAAAAAATAATATAAAAATATGCACATTTATAAAACTGATTCAATACAAAAGCTTACAATACTGGTCAATTGCTCATATGAATTCCTGAGTTGTTCTGCTGTAGGTCTATCTTTACTTTTCTCAATATATTTAATAGCAGTTGTTAATATTGCACTGTTCTCGATATAGGCCTAATAGATCATTGGAAATATCACAGAAGACTGGAGAATTCTTCATTCATCTTAAAATGTCAAATACTAGTAGTACTGTAGTATAACAGTTCAATATCAGCAGATAACGACTAATTCTAAGCTCATCTCAGTTATCAGAATGTGATCTTCCTCTGCTCTTGATCAACATGGAAGTTTGCTTACAAAGATGGCGTTTCAATCTCTCTACTCAAATCACTGCCACGATCTACACCACAGCCATTGCCTTATAGATGTACAAACCAGACAAGACACTATATTATACATGCCTAGTAGCATCCAAGGCACAGAACATCCTGAAAAATTTTAAAGCATAATTACGACATGTTGAAGGAATCTTTCTTATCCAGTCTTAAAAATATACTGTAATGTACTTTTAAATTTGGTAAAAAAGTCAAAAGTGTACATCACATATTAACAAAATCAACAATGGCTACTTATAATCTTTAATTTACTGGTGTAACAGAGAAGCAAACAAACACTGGCATGGATATGAACTCAACTCTGAATGTAAGAGTGATCAGTAATTAATAGCTATTCTACTGGTATAAAATTAATTAATATAATTAACCTGTAATTAGCTTATAATAACAGGATGTTTTACAGATGTCTATCAAACAAAAATTTCTCTAATAACTTAACTCCATCAATCAAGAACTCTAATATAATGTACAATTACAGTTGAATACTAATGTCTTCATCCTGGGATATATTCTTCAGGTTAATCATGATAGCCTAAAGTGAATTACTTTCCTTCCATCATATATACAAAAGTCACTCTCTGATCATTTTGAATACATAGTGAGAATAACAATGAGAACATTTTTTTAGAAAATATCTCTCCATGCTTGCTCTCTAGGGACTATTTGAGTATTATTACAGTAGTTCCTCTTTGAAAGTCATGACAGTGTAATTCCTATTAGAGTGTTATTAAAGCAATTCTTCTTTGATGAGCTAATAGTATGCCCTGTCATTTTGCATAAAATAGTACAATTGGATTTTTGTGCATATTATTAATTTTATTGAACAGTGACACTTTCCTACATATAACCATTCTGACAATCATCAAATATGTAGTATGTTGTAATTCAGAGAGGATTACAGGTAGCCCCTTTTCATTTATAAAATCCTATTTCTAGATAATAACCAAGTAAAACATCTTACCTGTTTCTTTAACACTTTTGAAGCAACTTATCACTTTGCTGTATCACTTCTCAAACTAATTATGGCATCTTCATGTATCTGTTCATCTTAATGACCATGTGATATATCCCATTTCTTCTTCAAATGAGCTAAAACTATACTTTGGGAACTCTTAGAACTTCATTTCAAGATTTCCCAGAAGCGCACATCACATATCAACATACTCTGCTATCATGTCCCCCATTCAGCTAGTCACTCTACCTCTTTACTTCTAGAGACACATATCTGATTGGGACAATTTCTCAAAAACACCTTTCTTGTCCTTTTATGGGTGTTTCAACCGAATAAATCTAAGGCTGAAATAACGAAGCACAGGAGCCGACTCCAAGTACATGTAGATATATGAGGAGGATAGACAAAGTAACTTTCTAATTTAAGGAGTTGAGATGAACTATCAGGGCAGAAAGGTAACTCTCAATTTTAACATACTTCACCCCACATAGAAATCTAATGCACGTTCATGGTTCGATATTAATTGGTCCAATTATTAAAAATTGTAAATTCGGTATCTATTATTCAAATATAAATATCAAAACCAACTGGGTCAATTATCTGAATGAAATGTTCTAACCAAGATTCAATTTACCAAAATGCATATAGTTATCAAATTACTTGATAACTTCTTATATGTGGTGCACCGAAGTAGTTCAAACAGTCTGTTATTTTCCAAAAGTTAACTTCCAATGTTTCTAAGAGGTAATCTATGTCAGACTCACTGGTGTGCTATTTTGGGCATGCAAGAGTGAATAAAATTTTAATATGGAATTCCTAATGATTGGAGCGCTCTATCAGACATTCTTAAACACTGGCTGAATTTACAGACTCTGTACACAAGTACACACCTCTGAAATCTGAGATTATCAAACTAAAGTGACCAGAGAAAATGTTAATGAATGATAAAGTGTACTGAGGTAAAAAATATGTGTACTAGTAGCTTACCAAATATTATCAAATTTTGTAGACTATTTCAAGCTGAATCGAGATACCTGACAACCACTCTTAGTAACATGTAGTAATGGAACATCAATAACATATATATATGTCTAGTTATTACTCAATATAGAACTTTGAACGATAAATTAGTTCAAGCTCACTTAAAATGTTGAATAAATGAGCACAAGCTATTGGAGCTTGACATTTATGATGTGTAGTGATCAAAATCTGTTTATAGTAGCTGTCTTCAAAATCCCAAAGCCCCATTGGCCGGCCATGCCACATGAACTGTTCCTCTATCATTGTCTAACATACCTTTCTGTTGGTACTATAACCTCACTCAGTTCAATAAATGTTACCCTCAATTCACCATACTACCCCCAGTCTACAACAAGTGATTTTCTAAATTCCCCTCAATTAGCCACATAACCCTCACTCTACAACCTAAATTCCCCTCAATTAGCCACACTAACTTCACTCTAAAACCTAAATTCCCCTCAATTAGATTTTGTAAATTTATTGCCAACAACTAAATGCTTTATTTCAGAATGAATGTCATCTAGTTACACAAGCAGAACATCTATGTTGTCTGACTACAATCCTGATTTCAGACATGCTAGAAATACATATTTAGTAACATGGAATATGAAACGAAAGAACACTTAGATATTATACACAATACAAAACTAGACATTTATTCATCTTAATCCATCATCTGTTTTTCTTTACATATAAGTTAAAATAAAATTACTATACACTACTATGATAAAATGATTTCTCAAGAGGAAAAGGGATGTATGATTAAAATACTTAAAATGTACAATTAGGTCAAAGCTATTTTGACTTGACACATATCTCCAAAGTATGTTTTCTGACCTCATCTGGCTTTTATAAATGAATCATGATCCAGTCTATCTTATTAACTACAACTACTAAAAATATATACAATAGCAATATATTATGACACGGGATCCATTCAAACTGTCTTTTACTTACTAAACCCATCTATCAGTTGTTGGTCAGACTTCATCAGTAAGTAGCTCATCATACATTGGTCCTTAGTTACTTTTCTACACATGAAACACTGTATTACAACTAGCTGGTGGTTTTCATGAAGACTCATTTGCTATTTTAAACATAATGTCAAGGTCATCTTGATGACTAAATATAGTTTTGTCTCTTCAAGAAAGGCCCTATGCCTTGATATCAATAGTTCTTGTCTTGATAGCAATACTTTGTGTCTCACTCAATAAAGCTATAAACTGTTGGGTCTTAGTCTATTGTGTATATGTGTTTCACTAGTTTTAGAGTCTATCTCTCACTTTGTGGTTTAACTAGCTGATAGTGGATTGGTTCTTCATAAAATTTCCTGTTGATTAATAAAGATAACATAACATAATGTAATGTAATAATCAGGTGAAGCATACAAATTAACATACAATCAAAGAAATAGGCTACAATTCCATTTGCAGCTGATGCTATGTCAGAGCTACAGTTGCATACATGTGATCTGCTTATCTATGAAAACAAAACAATTTTATCAACTTGAACTTTAAATTGGTTAAGATGTGAACTGTGTCAACTTTCTGTGTGCAATCTATCTGTTACTACATATTGAAATTACAAGTAGCTATCTAATTTATCAGATAATATATAATTTGTCAGCTACTTTCAGAAAAAGGAAGCTGCACTACACGGAATTGCTTGTTGTGATTTGCATCTTATAGCTATTAAACTGTGAAAAGCTTAAATCAAGTTTCCACGATCCTATAATATTTCAGACTAGAATCTTACAAGTGTAGCATTCCTACTTAATGTAATAATGAGTTGCTTGAGCTGATGTTAACTACTTTCTATCAATTAATCTAAGGATATTTCAATCCAGAAAGTTGATAATGATACGAATTAATGTTATCTTGCCACAAGCCCTACTCTCTAAACTAAAATGTGTGTTTACCTGGGTAATGTCTCCAAATCTTCATTTCTGATTCTAACGGGACCCTCTGCTACCACCAGAACCTGTATAAACACCATCAACATATAAACCATGCATAATATTGCACTGTGGTTCTTTGACTGTTTATTTTTAAGGTTTGATTGACTTACAAAAAAGTAATTTTGACGATAAACTTAAACCAAGGCATACCGTAGGGTCCTGACGATCTCTGGGAATAGTTACTGCTTTGCCTCACGGGGCCACCACTACTTTGGCCCTGATAGGTGTCACTGTACCCAACACTACCACCACTGGCTCCACCTAATATCAAATAGAAAATTCAAGTGTCAGCTTGTTATGATAGAGAATTAAATAGTTACTTTACTGAAATGTTCACTTCAATTGTCTAGTTTACTTATAGACCAATAGTTTTACTTTGTCCAGCACTGTAAGAAGCATCCCCACCAGAACTGTATGAGGCAGACTGTTGAGAGTAGTCTCCTCCTTGGACTGCCTGGGCTCCATAACTCCCCTGCTGGTTGTATCCCCCACTTGACGGCTGTGATGGCTGGCTTGACTGATTGTATCCACCTTGGTTGTAGGCTGTAGTAGACTGCTGGTTACCATAGTTTCCCTGTGCACTCTGCCCACCATATTGTTGTTGTTGTTGTCCACCCTGGTTACCATAACCACTCTGTCCTTGGTTACCATAACTACTTTGTCCTTGGTTACCATAGCTTTGAGCTTGGTTTCCTTGGTTGCCATAATTTGACTGACCGCTCTGTTGATAGTTTTGGCCCTGATTACCACTGCCATAGTTTCCACTTTGGCCTCCAAAGTTTCCACCTTGGTTTCCACCCATGTTACCTCCTTGGTTTCCCTGGCCACCAAAGTTTCCTCCTTGGTTTTGGTTATTGTAGTTGTTGCCTTGGTTACCATATTGATTACCAGTATTTCCTCCAAATCCACCACCATAACCTGGAATTATACAGTTGTAGGTTGAACATACCGGACATGACAGGTCTGAATAAAGCAATTAAAAGTGAAAGGAACTTTCAAACAATTCAAGGTTGATTTAGAGGAACCAAGAGTTTTTGGAAAGCAGTACATGTATCATATCTCAACAAAAAGCTCACCATGTGAGCTAATAACCCAAGGAACATGAACAATACATAATACACAATAAGTAATAACATTGCTGACTTTTTAGTATGAAAATAAAGAAGTTAATAATAAATAGAAAAAAAAAATACAAACCTTGATTTCCACCTTGGTTGCCACCCATATTTCCTCCACCCATATTACTACCACCCATATTTCCACCTCCCATTCCCATATTTCCACTTCCCATACCCATATTACCACCACCCATTCCCATGTTACCACCTCCACCACCACCCATTCCCATGTTACCACCTCCCATTCCCATGTTACCGCCACCTTGTCCTCCGCCCATATTTCCACCCCCCATATTGCCACCCTGTCCTCCCATGTTACCCCCAAACTGGCCACCACCACCACCTTGGTTGCCTGAAAGTGAAGAAAAAAGATTTCTAAAAGCTAAAAATGCAATACACCTATCCAATATGGCATATTTTCAAACTCTTCATCTTGATATTTTCAACTTACATAAAACATATGGATATCTGTACAAGTTTCAAGCTACATATATTTAGGGTTGTGTACTGGGAGGTTTTTATGAAGGCAATACAGAAATTTGCTTTCCACTCATTAGATAGAACCTCAGTAGGCATATGTAATACAGAAGAAAATGAAACAAAGTAAACATATCTGGTCTCTTATGAATAGATATATAGAAGAAACTGAAACGTACCACCAAAGTTGCCTTGGTTATTGAAGTTGCCGCCACCGCCACCACGGCCTCCTCTACTTCCTCCTCTGCCCCCGCGAGCTCCACCTCGGCCTCCTCTCAAGCCACCATCACCTCTTCCACCTTGTTGCTCATTATTCATGTTTTCTCTAGGTTCAGCCTTCTTGACATCAAGTGTATGTCCATTAATACGATGACTTCTTGTGAGTATCAACTTGTCTGCAATGTCGGTATCATGGAATGAGACAAATCCAAATCCACGACTCTTCCCGGTATCACGATGGGTCATCAAATCCAAGTTTTCAATACTTCCAAAATTTGAAAAATATGCCTGGAGATCAGACTCGCTCATATCATCCTTGATGCCACCAACAAATACCTTCTTTGTGATAATATGTGCATTGGGTCCCATCTGTAAATAAAACAATATATTACATATATTGGTGACAAAATTACGATCAACAGTTACAATTTTATAACCATGTATCTTTTACCATTCCAAATAAAATAAAATAAAATCTCAAAAAGATGATATCTTAAATACAGTAATAAAAAAATAGTGAAAAGTAACACCTCATAAATGGAACAATTTTCAAGAATCCTGTAAGTCATTATTTTCATGTTATTGAACCTCTGTAAAGTGAAAACTTAAGTTAACTGTACTTGAAAAAAGCATTTTTTTATCCAATAAACTTACAGTCTGTCAACCTTAATTTATGGAGAACTTTCTCAATTTGGGTGAAATTTCATGAAAACTCTTGTCTGCTCAATAAAGCATTTAGAGGTATATGCTTGAATCCACGACAGAAAACACAGAAAATATTCTTACGTCTTTGGGAATAGCCCTCTTAGGATCGACTATCCTTCCATCTAATTTGTGAGGTTTCTCCTTCTGGCAGGCATCAACCATGCTGACCTTGGCATAGGTTACAAATCCAAACCCCCTGGACCTAAAACATGCAATAATTCAGTTCAGAATAAGTTAAACGTCTAACCTCATTGAATCAATGCAACCAATTGTGAAACATACCATTGACTTGTTACAATACTCGATGTATGGCGTCAGAATCAAGTTCTGGTGATAACACCAACTACGAGTCAAGAATTTAGGCATATTTGTTTTGTAATGGGTGAACCTTTATAATTGCATATAAATTTGAAATAATAATGTATATATTACTTATGGGTCTGTGGATCCTTGATCACTACGCAATCAACAATATCACCAAACTTCTCAAAGTAATTTCGCAGACTCTCATTTGTAGTTTCATAGTTGATGCCTCCAATGAACAGCTTGCACTGGTCTTCTGGGTCAGAACTTCCGTCGTTGTACTATAATAAAATTTACTACATTACTAATGAAAAGTTTCAGGTCCTTAAACATCACTAAAGTGTAACATTAGTGGGCTATATAGTAGTGTTGTTGCGATGTGCCATAATCGTACATCGATGCATCGGCAATTTTCAGGAGTAAACATCGATGCACATCGCGATGTACATCGAGAAAAAGTCCGAGAAAAGTGCACTGAAATACCGAACGCTTATGCACTAAAATACCAAACAGAACAAATAAATAAGAGTACGCTGGTACATCCGGGAACTTCTAGTAAAGGTGAAATGAAAGTAAAAGTAATTTTTTTAGATTAATGGTTCATTTCGACTAGGTAAAGCAGTTTTAAAGCGAAAGAATTTCAGAAAACATTGGAAAATGAAATAAGTCATGAGAAAGGTAAGCGATTTGCGTCAAAATAAGATGAGGGTGATTTTTAGCAAATTAATTTTTTTTAAAAAACATCGATGTTTTGTTTCAGACATCGATGCATCGCCAGAATCAGCTTTGGCGATGTATATCGCGATGTATCGATTAATCGCGACAACACTACTATATAGAAGGGTCCATTGGTCGGCGACAGGAGCTGGGGATGTTTTATTGACCATTCTACATGAGAATCCGCTCAGTCTTACATCTTACAATAATTATGAAAACTGGACGAAAATGTTGTTAATGTCTTGACATTATAACTGGCTGTAAATTCAAAGTAGCAATCCAAAAGATTTTGACTAATAAACTGATCGCTTCTGGTGTTTTGAAATTTTTTGTGCGGTAATAAGACCAAAACTCGCAATTCAATTGATTTCATATTTTGTGATCACAAATGACACATATATCACAGAATAGAAGGTTAGCGTAAAGCTGCAACAAAATATATGAAGATACCAATGTCTTCTTCCTTTATTTTGTAGATCTACCAGAAAATAGAACAATGTGTGGTGTAGCAATTTTTTAAAAATGTTTTCTTGAACATGTGTCTGAGCTCAATAGTGGTATAGAGCTTTCATTCACTTCTTAACTTCGGTTTGATTTACAACTTGCAATTCTGCTCCCCAGTCCAGTAGACAAAGAAAACAAAATTCATAAAATTCAAAAATGGAAATGAATTTCCGGTCTCATTAAAATGGAGTATTTCGATATATCTACTCTATGTTAATATTACTTAACATATACACTTCATAAAATATATATAAACGCATTATGAAATACTATATCTATCACGTATTATGTCTTAATATCGTTTAAACAGCACTACAAACCTCTTTCACCATTTTGTCGATCTTTGTCACGCTATTTCTTTAAATCACGTGACCTTCATCGGATATTTCCGACACATATTCAATCTGTTATAAAATGTATATTCGGATAAATTATTTAAATTGGATCATTTAAATCGGTTTATATCTATCAAATAATTAATATTTTTATATTTAAGGAGCATAAATCGCCAAATAAAAGAAAAACTTTGATCACGGAAATTCACGACCTCATTCCCGCGCACATTTTGTGAAAAAAGCCCGGATATTTACAAAATCGTGAGCAAATCGCTGTGCTAAATCAGGTTTGTACACTTATTTTGCAAATAAAAGAATAATTGATGATGACTTTTCTTCTGCCCGAGGAACCCAATATTATCAATTTGCAATTTGATGTAAAGCTTCTGTTTTTCAATACAATTTATAAGCAAGGCAAAGAGCAATTTTTTAAAACAAAGCCGGTCTGAATTCACATGTTTTGAACTTCATTATTCAAAAACAAATTCAATGTTGATAAAATCACCGATAGATGTAAGAAACATGTCGAGAAACATATCATCATCATTAGGACGTAGTGGTCTAGCCGTTGATATCGTCCTCTTCATTACTAAGGCACCTCGCTTCTCAATTTTGAGATTTTTTAACAAGACCAAAAAATAGATCTATTTTTATCGAGTGAGCTTATAAGCTTAGTCTTACTACAAGATCCTGTGTTACTCTAGAGGATATAGGGGTAATCTCGGACACGGGGCATTGTCGGACGATCTTCAATAATTCTTTGTTTTATATGGTTTCTTTATTGAAACTTTGTATTAGGGCGAAGGGGTGTAATGTCGACGTGTGGGGTAATGTCGACATAATGGACGGGGTAACTTCGACACTTACGTATTAGAAGTAGAATTTCCGTTTTCCGCCATGTTTGATTTCTGGAAAAATTAAAATCTCGCGAGATCTCGATCCATGCGAGAAAAAAAACATGGCTTCCCCCTAGATCGGAAATTAGAGCAAATAAACAACAAGGTGTCGAAGTTACCCCACATGTCGAAGTTACCCCAAAACGGTGTCGACGGTACACCCCTTCGCCCTAGACACATCATATTATAAATTTGGTGCTATATATTGTAAAAATTCTAACTTTGTCCCAGATTTTCACCTGATACCAAGGGTTTGTCCGGGAATGCCCCGTGGCCGAGAATGCCCCTATCTCCTCTACCGAGCTGACAGCTCTGGGAAATTGGATGTATGTGTACTTGAAAAGAATAAATCAAGCCCATTTTGACCAAACGCTGTGCTGAGTAGCGTTTATAATACGCTATATATTTGAATCAATACATAATTTATTTGTTGTTACCTTATTCTGTTCCTTCAACAGTCTGTTGTTGTAGTAAATCAATGTTCTATTATACAACAGAACTTTTGAATTTAGATTCCAGGCAATTTAGGTCTCACGAGATCTCGTGACTTTCGAAAGTAAAAATTTGCTACAAAATAACTCGCGTTAGCTAAATATGATATAGTCACGTGATCTTTCAGCGGTAATACCCATGCGCATAAAAAGTACAATGCGCATGTGCACGTATGCGTAAAAAGTTAAAAAATGGTGCGCTCCAGATCTGGAATTTCTCCACTTTAACTGCAATTACACAACAAGTAGGACTTATTGTCACCACGCGTCATGAAAAGGGCAAGTTACATTCAGTTATCTTCTTAAATACCGTTTCTTATTCCAGCGCGCCTGCTGGAAGTTGGAGAAAACCGCTTCACAAGACGGTATATTTTAACGGTTCGTCAGCTGGCTTTTGAGCCAGCTGTGTTCAGTAAGCTTAGTCCTAAGCTTACTATCTGTTTTCTCAAGTTAGTTCACAACCTTCTCAGGCACAGGGTCAGGAACAGAAAGATCTCAGGGGTTTCATTAGCAGCAGGCGATTTTCAATGGTTTAATCTCTTGCATTAGGTTTACTGTGGGGCTGGTTTTACTGTGTCTATCTTTTCAGAAATCAGATTGATTTTCTTAGATTTTGTATTTGGATGACCAGTGGCCAAATTTGCCACATTTAGTTTAACAAGTTAAACCTAGTTAAGGTGCTATGGAAGTTAACAGGAAATGACAAAACAGGAAGTGACAATTTTTTTGCATTTTTAGACATTTTTTGAACAAAGATAACAGAGTTCTGTTTTGACCTCCAGTCAATTCAACTAGTTCCAAATATCATTTACAGGTCCAGGATCACAATGTGCAGGGTTAGAATGACCCTAAACATGATGAAATAACCTTTTTAGCCCTTTGAAAGTGTGACTGAAAAAAAGCTAAAAGTAGGAGCTAGGGAATGTCACTAAACAGAATCTTTTGAATTTTTCAGAAAATGTGCCCAATATAATGCTCTAACTGATACAATCTTTGAAGTTTTAGAAAATTGTCTTAAACAAAAATGGCAGTCATAAAAAGGAAAATAAATCGCTTTTCAAATCAGTTTTTTCATTTTTTTCTTTTTCCATGAATGACATCAAATTTTCAAAGATTGTATCATTTAGAGCAATATATTGGGCACATTTTCTGAAAAATTCAAAAGATTCTGTTCAGTGACCTTTCCTACCCTCCTACTTTTAGCTATTTTTCAGTCACATTTTCATAGGGCTGAAAAGGTTATTTCATCATGTTTAGGGTCATTCTGACCATGAACATTGTAATCCTGGACCTGTAAATGGTATTTGGAACTAGTTGAATTGACTGGAGGTCAAAACAGAACTCTGTTATCTTTGTTCAAAAAATGTCTAAAAATGCAAAAAAATTGTCACTTCCTGTTTTGTCATTTCCTGTTAACTTCCATAGCACCTTAATTCAGGATTTTTTTGACGGGTGAAAAAATTACTTTCCCGTCGTTGATGGGTGAAAATTTTGGTCACCTGTCAAATTTGACAGGTGTTGAATTTCTATTATTTTGAGCACTGCACTTACTAATAATATAAATGTAACTTAATATGAAAATAAAATAAAATATCAATGATGCATCACATGACAGTCATATTACTCAAAATTACTGGATGAAATATGGGGTGAAATTTTTTTCAAAATGTTTCTATGGTACATATAAAGTGGGTAGGGTGCTGAGAGTCCAATGCTTTCAAAAAATTTATAATAAATATCTATATTTTAGAATTTGTTATCTATTTCCTAAGTCTCGACTCTTTTTGAGCTTCCAGCCCTGTACATGTATGTGGTTAATCCTTACTTGTGACCTGAACGTATTTTTTTTACTATAACCAATCACAATTTTTTGTAGGCATTATGGGAAAAACAAAGGAAGAAGATTCTGCTGAGGAAGGTGAAGAAGAGGAAGAAGAAGAGTTTATTGTAGAGAAGGTTGTTGGTCATAGGAAGAAGAATGGAAGGACAGAGTATTATTTAAAATGGAAAGGGTACACAGAGTAAGTAAATCTTAATACATATTAAATAGTTCTGCAGTTATGAAAACAGTCATCTATTACATATGTTCACATTGAATCATTAAATATATAGTATATCATTCAGTTCTCTAATTTACATTTGTTTTGAACGTGTTTGATGTAACCAAAGCTTAAAAACTCAAAAAGGTAGAAATAGTTATTAATTGTGGTGGTATAAGACCTTTAAGATTAAGTTGAACCTATGGCCATGATTTATTACAGAGCCTATCCATTTTCTCACCCAGAATGGAGAAATATAAGGGTTGATGTTCGCAGTATTGATTAATGTTATTGATGTTAATCTTAGATTTTTATTATTCCAGAGCAGATAACACATGGGAGCCAAAAGACAATCTTGACTGCCCTGATCTGATAGCTGAATATGAAGCTAGCGTGAAAAAGAAGGAAGAGAAGAAAAGAAGTAAGGCAGATGATGACGATGGTCCAAGAAAAAAGAAAAAAGTGGCTGAGGTAGGTCTATTAAATCAACTTTAGAAAGAATTACCATAATATGCTCCGATTAGCCATAACTTGGAAATCAATGTCATAGGTATCACATGGAGCTGTTACACTTTGGGTGGGCTCACCATTGACACAGATACTTTGAGGAAGATGGCTAGGCACGGCATGGATACAGATAGTTTAACAGCGAGATATTCCCTATAAGATAATCAAGAAACATTACATAAATTATGCCCAAAATTAGCCGCATGATGATGAATGGTGGGGCTACATTCCTAATGTGACAGTTACTTTAGGCAAATTAGTAGAAGGTTCTCAAATTCTTTATTTTGTTGTTATATCAAATGTTATCTGTTTTTTTACTACTTCCTTATTTGACAGATTTTCAAATCAACTTAATATAAGATGAACATGTTGTAAAACCAGTATTAATGAAAAATACACAAAGGTCAAAAGCATGTATAATGTACATTTAAACATTTCAAATATCATTTTAGGAAGAGGATAACAAACCACGCGGATTCGATAGAGGCTTAAATCCCGAGAGAATCATTGGTGCTACAGACAGCAGTGGGGAACTTATGTTCCTCATGAAATGGTAAGGTTCCATCTCATTTAAAATCAAATTTATTGCCATCTAACAGGTTCCTAAGATTCTGCGGTTGTTAAAAGGTTCATCCATGATCTTTAATCTATATTTCATAAGCAAGCAGATTTGGTCCAGAACAACCTCTGAGACAACCTCTTGATTATTGTTTGTTTATCTAATTTTATGATTCCACTTTTTCAAAACTTCTAAAATCTTAGAGTTGTTGTATCACCTGCTTTTTCAATGCTGGGGAATAGAAGTCATTGAGTTTGGTATAGTATTTGAACACTTTCCATCAATATTATAAACGGAACATACTTTTTCAGGAAAGACAGTGATGAGGCTGATCTGGTACCCGCACGACAAGCAAATATAAAATGTCCCCAAATTGTCATAGCATTTTATGAAGAAAGACTTACTTGGCACACACACAATGATGATAATGAAGACAATGATTAACAGTGAACAACAAATATGAGGAACATTATGTAGATATTATCAGACTGAGGAGTAAGTGGGACAAAAAGCCATCTTTGAAAAACTGTGGTATATGTGTAAAAACTACCACCAATATTTACACTACAGTATTCAATCTACACTGTGATGCTGTCTCTTATTTGTAAACATCAGTGACTATTCCTCAGTTTTCTTTCATGGTTTCTATGCTGGCTTTTTGAGTTAGGATAGGAGAGATTACAGTGTATTGTACGTACAGTGTCGTGAAAATATGTGGATATAGTCAAAACAAAAAAAACGGTGAATGAAAATTCCTGGCTATTTTGAACTTGATGTAACTTGTTAAAAATTTTAAAATGTAAAGTAATTTTCTGGTCATTTCTGTACTTCAACATTGTTTTTATTTTTGTAGACTGTAAGTACTTAGTGTGTGTTGTAACGAGATTCAAGACCTATCCAAATACCGCTTCACTTTTACATTACATACATTGGAGTATCCCTGGCCCCTGAGCAGTTTTTCTTGATCTCAATTTCATTTTGATTTTCTTGAACAACTACTGTTTTTGTAAATACCCGTGGAATCATATATTCTGTATTTGTATAGGTCAATCCGTTAACATTGTGTAGATAGTTGATCTTGTAATCCTTTGTGTCTAATCATGTACAAATTAAAGTTTATTTCTGTTTTATCATTCCAACTGTAACTAACATCATATGTTCAAAGTTGACTATGTGCTAGAAAATATCAGGATTTCATACCAACCTAAATATTTAAACAAATTTAAAATGAAACTAGAAATTCACCCTAAAATGCAACCTGAAACATATGAAGGTCCATCATAATATTCCGAAATAAGAAGGTTGCATTTTTGGAGTCACCTTGTACTATAAATGCAACAAAATCAACTAATCATGTAGTTTTTAAAAAAAATTTCCCATACCAATATTGAATATTATGATGATCTAAAAATAAGCAAGAGGTTAATCTTATGTTTGTATTTATATGGCATCATTTTCAATAATCACATGGTTTTCCTATAAAATTGTATTTCTAGTTCTACACATTCTGATTTATTTTAGTTTGGTTCAGTCAATAAAAAGTACATGTATTTTATAATGAAGTGTTTTCCTTTTTTGTATGTATGTTAAACACTAACAACCTGATCTAGCGTGGCTCAGTCACCCACTCATATGAGCATATGTATCCATCTGTTATATAAATCCACCATTTGAGCCCACAGAGACTGCAGGTTTGGGTAGACCAAGAGTGAAATCAAAAAGTATTGAATGAAGGTTTTTGAGGGTTGAGTGTTATCAGAACTATGGAGGTTTTATATTAAAAGGCCTGTTAAGTGCAATATGTGGCTCAATTTAGGATTTCCCGCCCCATGTAAAGAATAACAAATGATAAGCTCATGTTGTGTTGAGTCTATATACTGTATTTGTTTTAATTTTTGGGCCTATTGGCATATATTTAATTTGGTACTTAAAAGGCGTGGTCTTGGTATCTTTCCTATAACTGGAAATGCACCACACGAAAAACATGTCAAATTCTCGGGATTTTGGCGACTATTTAATTTGGCCAAATTAGAGACAAATACAGAATGGAATTTTCACATGCAAAAAATATGCAGGACATTCACAGTTCACAGAATCTGGAAAGGTAATTGAATCTGTGGAGGGCTTGAGGCTCAAAGATGTTTCAGTTATATTGGCTTGCATACTGGAGGAATTTGAAAAAAGGGTAAACGGTGATTCATAACTAGAAAACAGCAATTCCACAGAGTAGCAAATCCCAACGAGCACTGTATTAATCATGAATCTGTACAGTCACAATGTGTTATTTACTCCTCCCTTCAATAAATAGTTGAGGTCATTGTTGTATCATGTAACCATACTTTCATGATACATGTAACTCTAAGTAATGACGAATTCTTGCTCCAGGCAGCCATTTTGAATTTTCTTAGGCAAAAATCAGAAAAACAATAGGCCTACTACCTTAATTGTGATCTTCTCTGAAATTCCTTCAATTTGAGTATAATATAGCCATACTTTTAAGAAATCAGAAAATAATTGCGAAATCCCACATTAGGTGGCCATTTTGAATTTTACGAGGCCCGAATCAAAAAACGATACAATATTTGCAACCTACTCTAAATTGCCTTTCATTTGAGTATAATAAAGCTATAGTTCAAAAACATCTCAAAATTAATGCAAATTCCTGTTCTCCCATTCACGGCCTCTGGGGATCAGGGTGAAAAACACGGAATATATGTAAAATAGACAGATGTTGTGAATAAAATACCAAATTTTCAAATAATGATATTTATTATTTTTGTTAAGCCTAAAATGTAAAACATAAGATTTTGCAACAAATTCACGCCATTTTTAAACAGTCGGCAATCTTGAAAAAAAATTTCAGTAAAACTATTCACCAACATACATCTTTCGACCAAATATGAAGAAAATCTGTCAACTAGTATTCGAGTTATCTTCCGGACAGAAGGACGGACGGATTCACTATATCCCTATTGAACTTCGTTCGTTGGGATAATAAGGGGGATAAGAGAGGACTGAAACCCACCCATTTTATGGATCAGAGTGCGACAATATTGAAAAGCAGCATTTATGAATGGCCTGCCAATTTTCTTTGCCACCCCAAATTAAAAATCCGAAGATGCCCATAACAGGTGACCGCTACAATGAACATAAAGTCAATCTAATCAGGACTTCATCTCAATATCATCACCAAAAATGGTGACATATTTCTTGTGGATGGTGGTTGGTGTTCAGCAGTAACAAATGGGAGGTCGTGACATTTTGTGTGTTAATGCTTTGTTTTATTTTGACATCTTGATGTATCACAATGTATTGTAACAAATATAAGGAGTTTTAGTGCTAAAGTAAACATTGCCGTCATAAAATTAACTGCTGAAAATCTTGACTCATTTCATCTGTTGGCATTCAATAGATGGCGAGGAATTCAGTGGGTATAACTCTATAATTATTGTGACATTTGCTATGGTCTCCATTTTTGTGACAGCGATAGATGGTTGGTGGTTGGCAATCAGGTGTCTGTAACAATTTCTTAACAACTTCCAATTTTTTTTCAAAATCATCTACAAGTTTTCAGCAGTTCAAATCTGACCCTAGAATTAAGACCTTTCAAAGTAAAAAAAATTCTAAAAAGGTCTTTTTTCAACTTGCTTCAAATTGAGGATTTTTTTTCAAAATCATCTTCAAGTTTTCAGAAGTTCAACTCTGACTCTAGAATTAAGATTTGACCTTCAATTACTTTTTCGAGGTCAAAAAGGTTAAAAAAGGCTTTTTTTCAACTTGCATAAAATTGACCAATTATTTTTTTTCAAAATCATCTTCAAGTTCTCAAAAGGTCAAAAAAGATTTTGATCTTCTCAAGGTCTAAGATTTGACCTTCGATGACCTTTTCAAGTTTTAATATTTATTAGTATTTAACAGTTTAAACACAAACAAATGATAGAACCCACTAGAAAAATAGTTAACTGTTATCTACACAAGCCATTTGCAAAGTGAATGAGGCATTGACATGCAAAATGTCACACTACCTACCATTTGTTACAGACACTAAACACTGAATGCAGAATGCCAACCACCAGATGCCACCCCAAAATAAGTTGAAGACCATAACTAACTTCCGATAGTAAAAATGACACCAAAAATTATTTTATTCAAAGTAAATTATTTTATTACCCATTTCACTGTATCACAATAAACACACTAAACAATAATAAAAATTAGATAGAATATATACCTCTTTATTCAACATATTCAATATTCGCCACTTTTAAAATATAAAGAGTAAAGGAATGTATTATGCATATTTTAATAAAATATCACATTATTATATCAGCATACACGATAACATTATACCTCATATTCTTACTCAATTTTTCACATCCCTTATGTTTAGTAGGTGAATACTGTAAAAGTAGGAGTGCAAACATTTTTTTTTGAAAAGTTACATCTTAAAGACTTGCTTTTTCAACTAGTGTTAAGGAAACAAAAAGTAAATAATAGGAGGAGGACCTTTTTTAAGCTTAAGTTCTATCCTTTCCTAATAAGGCCAAGCATATTTTTATTCAATAAATGTTTAGTTACACTTAGACCCACAACAGAAGATTTAATCATTTAAAATAAAATCTGGATGTTCTCAGTTCTAGTATAGCTATTAAATTACCCTTCCTCTAGTTATCTAGCTATCTAGATCATATGCTATGTATGAAAACTACTGAGTTACTCCCTGCTGAAGGACAAGGGCACAGCCGATGCTTCCACTCTGTTGTGTGTCTAAGTGGTTATGGGACATGAACACTAATAATAAATACATTTACATGAATAATCACTTCCCTAGACCAACACATACAGTAAAACCTGTATATACAAACATCTCTCTGATCTGAATACCTCTCAATGTAAGATATTTTCTCTGATTGACTTAAATGTTTATAAAGCCTTGAAATGTGAACATCAAATAATCTGAACACTTTTGGCCAGTCTCAGAGCCTTTGAAGATGCAATATTGAGATATTCCCTATTTATACAAAAAAAAACTGGATTTTAGTTTGCTCATTTAAGTGGACTATTTTTCAATGGATTTGAATCTGAGCTTTGCTATTTCAAGTACATGTACAAGCGCTTTGAATGAGTTAAATAGTCATCATAACACCAGGAAAAAGTTTGCAATTTTTTCAGTTAATAAATACTTCAACCCATAAAAATGATTGAGTAATGTACACAAGTCTTTTTTTACAAAACAAAGTCTGTGAGTTACGTAAAGAGACTTTATGGATGCCATGTATTTGAACTCCTTTAGGACCTCTACCCATCATTACTTTCACTTTCATCATCACTGAAATTAATCTGTGAAGGCAAGGACATAAAATTCATTAGACTCATGCCGCCACTAGGCTGGCTTGACCTACTGGCCTCTTGGAGTCGCCTCTGTACCTCTAAACCAAGCCTGTCTGACTCTTCATGGATATTCTCATTGAGTTCCTGAAAGCGTTGCAATATGGAACCAAACGCAGGATTGGTGATGACTGCTGGATTTAGACCTGGTATGTTGGGAAGTGGAGCCTGAATGAGTGTGCTAGTGTCCGTTTCCATTGGGGTTTCAATTTCCCTTTCCACAGGGGTTTCAGGCTCCACTTGGGCTTCTTTTTCAATTGGGCTTTCAATGGCTTTAGTAAAGTGGGTTGGTGGATTTTCTTTCGTCTCAATTGGTTCTGACTTTATGGATGGCGAAATACTTTCAGATGACTGTATCTCAGTGCCTAATAAGGAATGTGGAGTGGGTTTGGCAACAAGATTGGGTAAGCCTGGTTTTGGAATGAGGGTAGGCATTCTGGTGGGCGGTTTATTGGTGGAGGGTTGAGACGAGACTATGTTCGAAGCCTGTGAGGTGCCTGTTGACTGGACCATTTGGAACTGTAGGGGCATTCGTGCTGGTAAAACTGCTGGCTGACATTGTTGCACAGGAACTGCTACAAAAGGTTGTGACTGACCTGGTAAAGTTCCCACTGGAACAAGGATCATATTGCTACCTGGTTTCAATGGTAGAGGCGGGGCAACTTGTCTGATTGGAGCAGACATTTGGATCTGTGTTTGCACCTGGGTAGGACTACGAGCTACACTGGCACCGATTAATGGGGCAAGTTGTCTGATTGGAGCAGGCACTTGGGTCTGTGTTGCCACCTGGGTAGAACTAGGAGCTACGCTGACAGGAAGTGATGGGGCAACATTTTTCTGATTAATTGGAGTAAAATTAGGCGTGGTGTTTGAGTGGACCAGCCTGGTCTCACCAACAACTGAAGCCTCTGATAAAAGAATGGTTTCTGGCAACTTGGATGTTGACTCGTTTGATTGGATAACTATTGGCGATTTAGTCGATTCACCAGATTTTTGATCCTCAGTCTGTTGCTTCATACAGTAGGTAGTTTCTTTGGCTGCCTTATCAAGAGATCTCATTGCATCTATGGTGCTCCCATGAAACAAAGGTATTCCTTCTGTACGGACATTCTGATTCTCAAAGAAACGTATCAGGTCCACATAATGTGCCCTAAGATTTTTTCTCAGACGTTTATCCGTATCACGATCATACGAAGTCTTATGCAGTCTAAATTCAATGGCATATTTTAGAGTGTTTAGTACATATTCAATGTGTTGTATCAGCTTTGGTAAAAGTTCATATTCGGGCCTTGTTGATAATTGTATCTTTAACCTCTGGACTAAATCCATGGATTCTGGACTGTAGATTTGGTGAACAATCTGGTTGTGTGTCTCTGTTAAACAGTTTTGTATGTGCCATGCAAGAGATCCTGGAAGCAAACAAACCTCAATGGTTTCAGTCATTCTCCTAGATAACCAAACTCAGGAGAAAATTAGTAATTTGCATTCTACATTCCTAAATACCCAATTATACACACTATTTTCAAATATCAAATCTCATTTCTAACGAAAACAAATATTTGGATGCATTTCGTAGAATAATGGGGTCACTGCACATAACCCCTATCTAAGCCTATCTTGCTTAAAACTCTTAAATATTCTTCAAAGTATAATTTGACATTGAATTAGTTATTGTAAACCTAAAAATAATCTGTTCTGGACATATGGGTTATTATTCATTTTGTAATTGATGTTTTTATGAACATCAATTACAAAATGACAAATAAATAAATAAATGGCCCCTTTGGGATGAAAGGGTTAATACTTATTTTTGCATTCACCAAAAATTCAAATTAAATTCTGATTCTAAAAACTGTCACTCTCAGCTTTCCAATGGTGTATCAGAACCTTAGTGCAGGTGAAGTCATTTATTTGACCCTCGTTTGCTCTACTATAAGGATCTTACCTCCAAAAGTTGAATTACAATGCTTGGCCTCCATGATGGCATCCAACAGAGCTTGGTTATGTGTCTGCAACAAATATCATGAACTTCAAAAGTATGTCTGACTTAACCTCAACGAGAGCAACAGAAACTCCACAGAGAAGCAAATCCCAACGAACAAAACATGTTTTGGTAAATAGTGGCCTCTTGATAATTTCTTCTTGAATAGAGCTCCCTTGTCCCAATGTCCCCAGGTATCAGCATAAAGAATCTGAACCAAATCTGTCCACTGGTATTTGAGTTATGAAGGATTACATTTTTTATGGTGGCAATTTTGAGTTTTCAAAGATTAGATTTTTTACCAAAAATGGCAGCTATTTTGAAATTCAGCTTTCATCTTCAAATTTATTCTTGGGTAGAGTTCCTTTATCTCTAGAGCTCTCTAGGCATCAACATAAAGAATCTGAACCAAATCTGTCCACTGGACTGCAATTTTGAAATTCAACTGTCATCTTGAAAATTTATTCTCAAGCAGAGTTCCTTTATCCCTAGGCATCAGCATATAAAATTTGAGTTATCAAAGGGTACATTTTTCATTAAAAAAATGGTGGACAATTTTAAGTAATCAAAGATTATGTTTTTCTAATGAAAAATGGTGGCCATTTTGAAATTTGGTAGCCCTCTTGCATGACCAGAGCTCATTTGTCCATCTACTGATAATTGGATTCTCAAAGATTACAGTTTTTACAAAAAATGGTAGCCAGTTTGAAATTCAGCTGCCATCTTGAAAATTCCTTTGCGGCCAGATTTCCTGTGTCCCTAGGCATCAGCATATAAAATTTGAACCAAATCCATCAACTAGTATATGAATTATCAAACATTCGAACATGACTGTATTCACGCCTTCTATAAACTGTAAACAAAGTCAACATTTCATCCGGGGTATATTCACGATCAATACCCCTGGTAATACGTGTAATGTGTGACGTCATAACGGTGGATCATAGTAATGGTGGACCATCGAAACATTTTGGTGAGTTTTCATGTACGAATCGTAATATAAACCTCAGAGCAGGGGTTATTTTGTCGAATACATCCCTTAGAGCTAAGCACAAAAGCTTTCGAACGCCTCACTGCCTAGGCCTGCGGGGTGTATTCGACAATATTACCCCTGCTTTTCAGTCTATATTTCTTAATTACATTTTTTTATGAAAAATGGCAACCATTTTAAATTGAGGGGACATATTGAAAATTCCTTCTCGAGCAGAGGTTCTACACCCATAAGGCATAAGCCTATAAAATTTAAAATGAATTTGTCAACAAACAGCAAATGGACAGATGGACAGCTTTCCTATATCCCCCTTGAACTTCGTTCGGTGGGATAATAAGGTCAATATATATACATGTACTATGAATAAATTTATAGCTAGTCTTTAACTAACTGATGAAGAACAGAAAACAACAACACTATAAATCTTGTGAATTTGTGAATTCTAACATATACAGAATGTTGGATAAACATTAGATGGCTAGAATCAAATGTCAGTTTAACTTGGAAAAATTTAAGAACACTGAGCAATTTTTTTGTTGCTATTGAAATTACATGAAAATGTTGAAATTTTCAATACAACATTATACTTTCTTTTAAAACTAGGCCCATGAGCGAAAAATGATTAAAACTATGCATTAGGATCAATGGAAATGACTCGCTGGAAGTTGTCAGGAAAATATTCGAAGTAACTTTAATTCGAGCATAATCAAAAGAATTACAAGAAGGACATTTTTGAGACACCCTGTGGTCACAAACCAATTAGTTGGAAGATCAGTTGCATTTTTTGATTACCTTGTACCAATCCTTTATGTTTGGTTGAATAGCTTTCACATCAGTTTTGTTGTCCTTAAGAATACTGCATGCTATGGTGCCCAATAGGGGATGTTCAAGGGCAGCATGCTTCTGCATCTCTCCTGGGTCATTGAGGCAAACCTTACACATGTTGCACACATACAGGATCTTATTCTTCAGGTGCATTTCCCTGGAATATAATTGGACAGTAAACATGTTGCACACATACAGGATCTTATTCTTCAGGTGCATTTCCCTGGAATATAATTGAACAGTTTACATGTTGCACACGTACAGGATCTTATTCTTCAGGTGCATTTCCCTGGAATATAATTGGACAGTAAACATGTTGCACACATACAGGATCTTATTCTTCAGGTGCATTTCCCTGGAATATAATTGGACAGTTTACATGTTGCACACGTACAGGATCTTATTCTTCAGGTGCATTTCCCTGGAATATAATTGGACAGTTTACATGTTGCCCACGTACGGGATCTTATTCTTCAGGTGCATTTCCCTAGAATATAATTGGACAGTTTACATGTTGCGCACATACAGGATCTTATTCTTCAGGTGCATTTCCCTGGAATATAATTGGACAGTTTACATGTTGCCCACATACGGGATCTTATTCTTCAGGTGCATTTCCCTAGAATATAATTGGACAGTTTACATGTTGCGCACATACAGGATCTTATTCTTCAGGTGCATTTCCCTGGAATATAATTGGACAGTTTACATGTTGTGCACATACAGGATCTTATTCTTCAGGTGCATTTCCCTAGAATATAATTGGACAGTTTACATGTTGCGCACATACAGGATCTTATTCTTCAGGTGCATTTCCCTAGAATATAATTGGACAGTTTACATGTTGCGCACATACAGGATCTTATTCTTCAGGTGCATTTCCCTGGAATATAATTGGACAGTTTACATGTTGTGCACATACAGGATCTTATTCTTCAGGTGCATCTCCCTGGAATATAATTGAACAGTTTACATGTTGCACACATACAGGATCTTACTCTTCAGGTGCATCTCCCTAGAACACAATTGTACAGTTTACATTACCTAGATTTAAACCTGTTTAGTTCACAGCGTGCAATAATAAAGGACATTGTTCATCATGTGCATCTCCTTAAAATACTATAGTACAGTTCACATGTAACATTCATATTAAAAAGAATTAATCAAAAAATAAAATAATATAAAAGACCTTAAATTTATTGTACAGTTCACATGCTGCAACAATACTGGACATTGTTCTTCTTATTTTCTAATTTGTGTAACATAACCAACTTGTTCTTAGAGGCTTCAAAATAAAGATTTTCAGAAAAACCAGTGGCAACATTGACTTGTAAATTTAAGAGCATGGGTTCTATCATTTATTTTGTTCCTACTACTTACTAATTTGTTTAAACTTAAAGAATATACATAGACATTTATAAGGTGTTCATTGTTGGCGCCCACTATACATAGAGGTTTATGCTATTTACATACCTGTGTTGGAGAAAGAGCTTGGGCTTGGTATAGAACCTCTGGCAGACTGGGCACACATATAGATGGCGCTCTGTGCTATGTTTCACTGCCTCAGCAGAACTACAGAAGGTTTCACAACATATCTTACACACAAAATGGTTGTCAGTGGTGTTACCATTAACAATTGCATCTTTTGCCTTACGTTTTGTCTGTTTCGTATTCAAATTACAATCATATCTATGAGAATCTAATAGGGCCATCTCACAAAAAGTATTTTCAAGACTAAATTGTTTTGAACGTTGAATTTTTACTGCGCATGAGTTCTTAACACCAACATTTGTGACAGTAGAAAGATGGTGTTCTTGGACCGCTTTTGCATTTGGAAATACCATATCACATAGAGTACACACACATTTTGTCTCAGTTTTGCCACACAACTGACGATGTAACAATAACCCATAATTATTGTAGCACCATTTGTCACATGTTTTACAGTTGAATGTTTTTTGATCATGGTGATAAGAATGCTGTTTGAACTGTTTTTCATTTTCGTGAACTAACCCACATTGAGTGCAGTACTTTTTATTCCGTTTGAACTTGCATACCAACCTGTGAGTGTACCATATGTGTCCCGTATCCGCTTGTCTACTACCTGCTCCACATACTCTGCAGAATGCCTTACAATACACAGCGCAATCGTTGACCCAATGCTTCACAATACTCTCCTCTGAAGTAAAAGCAACTGAACAACACGGACACTTCTGGAACACATTACGGCTATTGTCAGTTGTAATATGTCCATTAGACTGAGAGTTCATCTCTTTGACAGGTTCTTTTGATTTTGGCTCTTCCTCATCATTTTCGCCTGGTTGCTTGTCAAGAGAATCATCCTCTACATCCTTCAGAGAGTATGGAGTAGATATAAGACAAAGAGCCTTGCCTTCTGGGGCATCTGCATCATAATTGCAATCTACATCTATAGGCTCATCTTTGACGGTTATGGTGTCAATAGGTTCATCTTTGATGGTTATGATATCAATGGGTTCATCTTTCACTGTAACTGTATTCTCATCAGTAGATTGAGTCTTGCCTGCAAGAACATGAGATTCAGATACCTTGTTTGAAGGCATCATTTGTTCATCAATATTTTCTACTGCTTCTCCCATTGCCTTTAACTTCGCTTCAAAGTCGTCTTCTTCATCATTTTGTATTTCACTAAAGCACTTACTGTATGATTCTGGTGCAGATATTTTGAATTTCATAAGCAGGTCTTTTCCTTCATCTTCACTCAATAAACAGACTTCATTATCTGGGATCTTTTTTCCCCATGCAAATTCTCCAACATGAATGAATTTATCTTTTGATTTTTCCATTTCATCGTCCTTTTCTGTTTTAACAGAATGATTTGCATAACACAGCCTTTCGTGTACTTCCTTAAATCTTTTGTTTTTACAGGGGAAAAGACAGTGTTTGCAAGACACGGATTTATCTTTTTCACATTGTAACTTGTGAGCATCTAGTTCACATTTGTGCTGAAACACTGTAAAACATTCGAAACAAGTATGTAATTTCCCATCAAGTTTAGATTGGCATTCTATTTCGTGGTGCATAAAGGGTTTCTTACCATTCTTGACATCAAACTGAATCGCACAACCTCTACATCTTTTCTTTGCATGCTCTTTCAGACACGAACAATGATGTTGTCTGAGCTTGCTATAGGGCTTCACAAAATAACAGTTGATACATCTCAGGCCTACGCTTCCATCAGGTTTTACATTCGAATACTTCCCACTGGTGATTCCATTTCCACAAAATAAACATGGCCAAGTTTCTCCAAGGCAAGATATGCACTTATCAATATTTGGTAATAGTTTAGCCTCAGTCGTTTTTATATAATGTTCTGTCGTGCAATTTGAGCTCTCACATTTTGTATATAGCTTTCCCTTAATATACTTTAACCTATTTTTTCCTTCACATGTGACTTGGATTTGAGACCTCGACTTTTGGACAGATTTTTTGTCACAGTTATCCAGATGCTTCTTAGCCATTTCTTTAGATTTAAAAGTCTGCTTGCAATACATGCATATAACATGAAATACACTGGCTACACAATCATCCTCATGGTGGAGCCATTGATAAGCATTCACCAACTGAAAAGCACAGAGCTGACATTTCATTTGATCTGTAGAACATTCAACAGTGTGTTCCTCAAGATGCTTTTGGGTACGAAGGAGCCTTTCACAAAGAAAGCACTCATATCTTGGTGTCTCTAAACACCCAACCTCATGCTCATCAAGTTCTTTCTGGCTTGGAAAAGCATCTCCACATCTCGTGCAGACAACAAGACCATCAGTGTCCAAGCTGCACACAACACAGTGCTTATTATAAGCATTCTCCTTGGAAGGTAAAAACAGTGTCATACAAACTCTACACCCAACAACTTTTGATGCTGGGACACAAGATGACTTTTGATGTTCGAGGAATGCCTGCTGAGGAAATGATTTCCCACAGCCAATGCATAAATGTAAATTTCCATCAACAACTTCAACATCATTATCTCCCTTCATATCTAGATTTCCTTTTGGTTGTGCATGTTTTTTCTGAATAAGGCTAACTGTACTAGTTTTCCTAGCAGCATCTGTTGAAGTTGAAGTTCCATCAGCAGGCTTTGGAATGATCATGGTTGGAGTTACACGCTTGGTATGTGCTGAATTAGTTTTAGGTAAAGAGGATATGACACGAGAAGTTGTAGACTGCTGGCCCAAAATTGATGAGGAAATATTGTTAACTAATGGCATAACTTCACTTTTTCCTACAACATTTATCTGTGGATTTGTGTTCCCAGTTGAAGCAGATATTTGAAGTATTTTAACTGTATCATTAGTTATGGGTCCCATTTTTGGTAATTGCAGAGTTATAGGCCCATTTATATTTCCCTTCACCACCAAGGCAGCAACAGTTTGACTTCCAGGAGTGACCGATTCTGAAGTATTCACTTTTGACTGTAAACTCAAAGGTTTCGACTGGCCAAGTTGACTGTTTGGTGAATGCTGAAGTTCACACCTCTTCATATGCTTCTTTAGTTGCTGTTTAAAAAAGATTCTGTTACAATGTTGACATTTCACCCTTGAAGACTGCTTATTGTCATTGCCTCCGTACAGATTTCCCTCTTTGCACTGCATTTGATGGTGGCCTAAACACAATGGATTGTAGTAGATGTAGCCACAAAACTTACAAGGGTACATTTTATTATCTTGAACATGTTTAGTTCTCATCTTACAGTTAGCCCAATGCTTGTGCACAAATTCATCAAGAAAGACAGTCTTACACAGCATGCATTTTAATCTTAGTGGATTTGCGTTATAATCTAAGACTGCTACGTTTCTAAATATCCAGCAGTCTTTCTCATGTTCAGCGAGTAGACGTGGAGTTGGGTAGACTCTGGTCTTTGAGCAATGGCAACAAAAGACTGTTTCTCCAGTTTTCCCATGTAATGATCCACAGCGTCCTTCATGACTCAAAACATGATGAGGCTCTGTGAACTTTCTGTTACAAAATCTGCAATCTATCCACTTTATGTTTGCACTCTCTCTTTGACTAATTAGCTCAAGTTCATGATCTGTAACCGAAAGAGCTGTATTGACTACATTCAACATTTCTTCACAAGCATTCTCATCCATTAAATCATCCACAATTACTACATCATTAGATTTTCCATCTAATCTTGGCTTTTTATTTCTTGAACTAGCTTTATTTGGACTTCTTTTCCTAGATACTTTACTTATTTCAAAATCTGGATCATCCCTGATATCATCAGCTTGCCCTGGTTTAATAAGGTCATCTGAGTCTGCAGTATCACTAGAATAATTATAATCAGGATCTTCATCTTCATTTGTTACGTTATCTTCTGTTATTGTCTCATTATCATCATTCTCAGTATCATTCATGTCACCCAATCTTCTACACCCAAACTTCTGATGACTTTTGAAAGTGGTGATTCTCCCAAAGGACTTGCCACACTCACATTTAAATCTTTCCTCGTTTTCATTAATCTTCGCTTTTTCATTGACCATTTTTGTATTAGTTGAATCCTCAGTATTTTGTTTAATATTATAATTGCTAGGTGAGGATTTGTCTGTCGCCCTTTTCAAAGCAGCATGTGGTAGACTAGGGCAAGTGGTCAATTTAATACTATGGTCCTCCATGGATGGCTTACATATCGCTTCAGTGGGTTTAAATCTAGGTCCGCATGGAGTCTTTTGAATATCAGAAAACATGGTATGTTTGAGTGGAGTATTGTCTTTAGCTGTAAGAGTTCTGGGGCCACAAGTCTTTTCTCTAGCAACTTGAGGAAGTATTTTATATTTATGTTTGAGTCCTTCTTTAGATGGCTCTTTATCTTTTTTCGCTCCCAGTATTCCTCTTGTTACATTATATCTTGTTTCATCAACTGGTAACACAGGGGCATTGGTCTTGGCATCGAATATTTGAGAACTTCTTTTCACCCTTTCATTTGGTAAATCTGGAATGTTAAGTTTGAAGGATAACTCTTCACTATCATTCTCATCAATCTCCTTTTTTATAACCACTTCATCGGGCTCAGCCTTGACAGCGGCATAACATATTTCATTTTTGTTATCTTCCATGGTGTCAGAAGGAGATACGACACATAAAGGTCCTTCACACATTTCCATATGTCTGTGGACTTGGAGTATGTTCACAAATTTTGCTGAACATTCACACTCATATATGTAATGTGTTTTTCTCAAAGTTGGTGACAATTTTCCATATTTCCCAGTACAATCTACTCTGTGATTATAAAATGATGTCATATTCGCGAAGAGTAGTTTGCATGCACATTTAATTGTTGGCCCATTGTAAAATATTTGATTTCTATTGACATCCTGATCAATACTATTTCTGCTCTTTGTTCTTGGAGCCGTATTATCATCATTAGCATCCACTTGATTCAAATTGATCTTATCTGCATTTGCACAATCAACAATTCCATCAGTACCACCATTGTGAAATAGTTTCAAATTATCAGTAATAGCATGGACACAACTTACTACATGTTGCTCCCAATCCTTTTGATTTGTAAATATTTCAGTTGAATTACATCTACTTGAACATTTCAATTCACCATTCATAGATTTCAATGTGGCAAAGTTGACACTAGCTACATCATTAACTACCTTAGGTGTAAGAACTATGGGGCAAAAGATGCAAGAATGATTCTTCGTGACTGAAACACATGACTGACAAGAATTATTAGAATTTAAAACACCACTTTCACCTTTCCCACATGTGTGACATATGTTACCCTTCTGTATAATGCCATCCAAGCCTGGGTCCCTGGCACATTGTTTTGCCATTATGGATGCCTGGTACAGGTAATGTCCCTATAAATAGATATATATGTTTAAACATACTACTGACGAAATATACCAATACGCGATAACGTTTAATTTCGTTCAGTTTAGCAACCTCTCGTTTGAAGAGCTCTCATGTATGGTACAACTTCATCTACATCCGGGTTCTTTCCCATTGGATTACACAGGGGTGCTATTTTCAATGCCGCACTGCGGCTCTATTAAACATTTATGTAGAGTTTCATTTGCACAAACGATAGGTATGTATGTAATTAAGATATATGACAAAGCAATTTGAGCTATAATCCCCAAATCCGAAGTAATGTGTAGTTAAAAATGCCGTCCAATTCCAGTGACGTCACTGATATACCAGAAATTGCTCAGACGCCATCGAATATCGAAAAATATAAATAATGTTACTTTGAATCTCCGATTATCTTTCTGATTATTGAATAGATTGGATTATATAACTATGCTTGAGGGCTGATGGAAGATCAGAAGCTGAGAAACGTTCAGAGTAATCGACTCGTTCGGCGGGCCAATGAAAATTTGTCCCTTCCAAAGCGATGCATCATGGGAGATATTTATGTAAATTACCACCTGAACTCTTATCGCGAATAGGAGTATTACAATGGATAGACAATGTAAATGCTGGAAGCATATTATCTTTAAAAATCAGAATTTAGGACAAAACTTACATTCTCCGAAGCATTTTAGCAAGTTTCTTGAGATCCCTAGGTATCAATGCATTTGGATGTAAATTAAGAACTAATTCTTTTCAAAAATTATTGAATTTTTCACCATACACATTTCTTTACATGAAGTCATATTCCTTTTATAAGACAACATTAAGTGTAACAATGCAATGAACTAACTCAAAATCTGACATCTAAAAGAGAGAAAGCGCAATAGCACTTGGAATTTACTCTCAACTTGCCCATCCCTTCTAATCCCTATATAGTTGAGATTCTCAAAATTTCACACCAATTGTCTTTGATTTTTTTGATGAGTTACAACGGGATAAAATCCCAGTGACATTTCACCCCATGCCCTGAACTAAATGTGTTTTGTCATCCTGTGTGCTTTCTTGACAAAACATACCCACATAGCAAAAGAAATCATACATTTAACACATGATTACCTGTTATCTATTGAAGGTATCTTTGTTAAGCATATGTGGAACTCATAGCTTTTCCAGTCATTAGGCGTCACAATATAACATACTTTGTGTGTCAGTCACCAAGGATTGAGTATAAACCTGAAATATATTTAAATAAATAAAATACATGAGATCAATAAACAAATGTTAAAAATATTTTGATTCTTGTGCATACTTTAAATATATATCTTATGAATCATGAAATTAAGTGAATTTTTTCCATACTGTATACAGCATTCTAGCTCAACTCAAACCATTATGTCATCTATTAAACTATCAATATAGCAAGTCATCTGTTGGCGTGTAATATGCAGGCACAATCAAACAACATTTCTAGAATAAGAAACTTTTCAGCCATATCAATTCATTGGGATTGTTCATATCCAAAAAGCCTCTACCAAGATAGATAGATGGTCTAAACTTCACTTTAGTACTTCAACATACATGTATAAATAATATCCTTGTTGATCTTGAAAGTCAGGTTTAACATATTTTCAATGAAACTTTAACTGTAAGGGTCAAGTTATCAATTTCAATCCAAGGAGTCCAGTTATCACCTTGACAACCGTTTAACTAGTGACCTAGGCTTGAGTTTCTTATTGGTTATATTATGGAATGCAGTTATGTGAAATAGCGTCTTTGGATTGGCTGGAATCAGATATACCTTGCCTAGCTATATGTGAATCTGAAATTATTTCAAATGTAGTGGTGCAATTTTCTATATATTGGCAGCTCAGAAATAATGAGTAATGGTTGGATAAATTGTTTGAATTGAAAAAAAAACACTGTCTTATTAAGGCAAAAAATCATAAAAACCTGTGAAAATAGATCCAAGGTGATAACTCATTTAGATCACAGGGTTACCAATATTTTGATGACACTTTATTTTCTAAAAAAGAAAAAGGCCTACTCATCTTCCAATAACCCAGATGCGAGTAGAAATAATCTTGATTTACAAAATTCAGTCAAAGTAATATCATATTTGAAATCTACATGTAAAATTACATCTAGAAATGTGGTTTTAAAAAGTGGTTATCAACTTTGAAAAATTAATTTTCTTTGAAAATGTGACTTCTAGCTCGGGGAGATTCCCCATAGACCCCATGCTATAAAATCACGAAAAATGAAATAACTTTTCTTTTAGTGGACAGATAATATTTTGCTTTACTGGACATATTTTCATTAGTATAAGTATCAGACACATAAGGGTTACCGTATTCTCTGTAATTAGCGCCCAGGGCGTTTAGAAAATTGAAAATACATTATTTAGACCATTCTAATAAGCGCCCATGTATGAAAGAAATCAGAAATCCCGAGGAATTTCATGTATGGCAATTTTTCTTGACAAGAATGCATTTTCTTCAACATATTTTTATAATAATATGACAAGTGCTGTTATTGGAGAGAATACGGTAAAGATCGCTTAGACAATATTGACAGTGGTTGAAGACCCGTCTATGTCTAATTTATTTCCGGCACGCCCACTTTGTCATTATCGCCGATTACCTTCAATATTTCCACTAGAGACTGCTGGATATCGATCTAAAGTTATACATTATTTCTAATTTGATGAGAGATCATCATTATTCGTGCAAAAGCCGTGTAAAAGTCGAGAAACATTAAAAAGAAACCAGAAAGTTCATGACCTTGACATGCGCAGAACATCTGCGCAGTAGCTTTTGAAATTTCTGAATGCCGATAAAGAACAATTCCTTCATTCATTATGGACTATTTGGAGACAATATTAGCATGGTATGGTGTGGGAAGCACCCATCGATAGATATGTATCGAGAGGATGCATAGAATTACAAAACGCGTCGTGTTTACAGCAGTTTTAGGGTAAGTACTCTATTATCGCCCGCTCCTGGATTTTGAGAAATATT
This sequence comes from Owenia fusiformis, assembly GCA_903813345.2. Classification (NCBI taxonomy): domain Eukaryota; kingdom Metazoa; phylum Annelida; class Polychaeta; order Sabellida; family Oweniidae; genus Owenia; species Owenia fusiformis. Next base: position 2,557,198 of record CAIIXF020000001.1, read on the forward strand.
TTTTTCCTGATATATTCTTCAATTCTTGTTGATTCCTCGATGTTTCTTGAACTTTGTGAAGCGGGGTGGGCGCTTATTAGAGAGTGGGCGGTAATTACAGAGAATACGGTATATGAAAATTGAGCCACTTAAATTGATAATATTCAAGTTTAAGGGAACTTTCTTATATACCTGCCATGTTAATTGACCCGAATCAGCCACCTGGTGGTGAAACTGGTAACTACTTACTCGCATTTGGGTAATTGCAAACATACTGTTAATCTCGAGTTTTGTGTCCATTATAGGTTCTCTTCAACATGTTCATGAAGAATAATTTGACTGAATTTAGCAACCTGACCCATACAAAACCCGTAGCACTACCTTGTTCTATATTTTCAGCCATATTTTTCAGAGGCCTAAAAATGTATTGACGTAAAAATCAAGAAACAAAATACAAGCTTTGGAGGGCATCTTACTTTCTGCTAGTTAGACCTTGATATATATTATGGTATTGAAAAGGTTAAATTTTTGAGATATAAATGAATCTTATAAAACTCATATCTTTCCACAATTTAGAGTAACCCTGTATTATCATAGCTCCACATTATTACTACTAGACTGTAATACACTTTTTTCTAAGTTTCTAAACAACATTTGAAAACCAAGCTACAATTCATTTTTAATTTCCTCAATACTAGAGTCCATTTCACTGGTTCATTTCGTCAGTAGAACGGCAAAAATAAGAAATTGGGAGACCATTGTGCAATAATATATGGAAAAGTATTTTCATAATGTACATGAATGACATTTGTTTATTTCAGATTTTTTAGTTTTTTGTGCAATAAGCCTGTGCCGTCTTGTAATTTGAAGAATTTCAGCCATGTTAATCTTATTGAAAATAACATGGCAGAGAAACATCCAAATATAAGAGGCCACACACTTTATAAGCCAAACTAGAAGCAATCCAAGATATACAAATGTCATTCATGTACATTATGAATATACCTTTCCATATATTATTGCACAATGGTCTCCCAATTTCTTATTTTTGCCGTTCTACTGACGAAATGAACCAGTGAAATGGACTCTAGCTTGATGCAACAAGGGGCAACAAGGATGGGTTACCTGAGACTAACATATGTAAAATGAATAGAAACCAAGGAAATATATAGAGGTTATTTACTAGGAGGGATTCAATATGGGTTTTATTCCGAGGGACAATATGATATTTCCTAAAGGCCAGGAAATGCTGATGTTTCAAGAAAATGGCTGCCTTTTCAATTTTCCAAACTTGTTCTCCAACTCACTTACCAAAGAAGACAATGTTATGATATTTTCCTGAAAAAAGCAAGGAAAAGCACACATGCCTCCATACTTTATTTTGTACCAGAAAAAAAATATATATAAAAAAACAAAATGATATATAATAGAACAATTGTCAACAACCCTGGCTCGAGATATAACCATTTATGTGACATGAGGGTCAAAAAACACCTTTTCAATTTTCATCGATTTTGCGAACAATAGCCTATTTCTACCAAATTTTACTGTTCAGTTAAAAATTGCAACATTGTCATGAGTCTTTCATAATTGGATATTATATATTGTTTTCATTCAGTTTTTGAACCATTCATGCTCAATAAACATGTGTATGCTTATAAAACAAATTAGTTTCTTCTTAAGTCTGTCCAAATATGGCTCAATAGACCCACCCCCCGGACCAATCCTCTGATCGGATTATTCGCTAAAGACGCGAAAGCCTTTGGTATAATTGATGGATCTCTGTGGAAGTACTGTTGAACTCGTAATTATTCATTCTTTCAGTTTGTCTACATCCCTGATAGGCTAGTGATCTTCATAGACCAACTGTTCTAAATGCCCCAAGTACTATACATGTTATCAACAGGATAGACTCTGTATATCAGTAAGCAAGAATAGGTACATTTGCGATAAAAGGCTCCTCAAATCGAGATGACATTTTTCTGAAAGGGTAGTGGTGTCCACTCGGAGTTTCCAAAAAAGGAAAGACCGTACAGGCCCTGTTTTTGTTGAACCAGGAGCAAAAATATACTCTGAATGTTAATGACATGAGGTGTTAAAAAGGACTCCTCAAGGATATAAAAAACATGTGAAAGAAATTTCATTTTCTGATAGGAAAGTGCTTCATCACACAGGTCCAATGCTACCCTGGAGTTTTTGGAGATTCGAAATGACACCAACTCTAGCCCGGACAAATGGCTTACTGACAGTCCAGATGCCAATAATGTTGATTACCACACCTGGGGGCATCTAGAACAGTTGTTATTTAAAGATACCCAGCCTATCAGGGATGTAGAGGAACTAAAAGAAAGAATAATAAATAGCAGTTGAATGGTACTTCCGCATACATCCATCAATTATGCCATCAACCAATGGCTTCTGCTTCTTAAGCGAATAATCTGATCAGAGGATGGGTCCGGGGGATGGGTCTATTGAGCCATATTTGGACATACTGAAGAAGAAATTAATTTGTTTTATAAGCATACACATGTTTATTGAGCATGAATGGTTCAAAAACTGAATGAAAACAATATATAATATCCAATTATGAAAGACTCATGAAAATGTTGCAATTTTTAACTGAACAGTAAAAGGTAGAAATAGGCTTTTGTTCGCAAAATTGATGAAAATTGAAAAGGTGTTTTTTGACCCCCATGTCACATAATTGGTTATATTTCTATATGGAGTTATTGAAAATGGTGCTGTTATATATCATTTTGTTGCAAATTAAATTATCTTTAAAATGATATATCATTGCTGGTGTACCTGTTAGAAAATAAAAATTTATCAGGACTAATGGCTAGGGGGGTGGTTTTTTTGGCCCACCCTGTATATATCTTGAAAATAACATGTGCAGATATAACAATTTTTCAGAAATGTTTTCTTTCCACCAGTGCCTTTTATATATATGTGGTAGTTTAATCTTTCTAACATAATATAGAAAACGGAGTGGCTCCAGGACCGACAATTGTCGGTACTGGAGATTGTCCAGGGCTATTTGCTTGGGTACCGACAATTGTCGGCACTCTATCGTCACCTAGTAGTGCCAGATAGAGAACCGACAATTGTCGGTACGCAAGTGGCTGCTACGTGTTTTTGCTAGAGAGCCGACAATTTCATAAATAAATCCACTACTTTTACTTTGAGATTAACCCTATCACTGGTAGCGCAGTGGTTAGCGAGCACGACTCAAACACACTCGGTCCCGAGTTCGAATCCTGGCAGGACCTACTTTTTTTTGAGGGGGGGGGGGGCATAGTGCTTCTTTTGCAGTATTTATTTCAACAAAAAAAGATTCAACTTCCATCAAAATTGTCGTACAAGCTTCAATTAAAAAACATTTTAAAGCTCTTTTCTTGTTCTATCTAATGGGTCGATATATACAGTTAGGGGAGGGGAAGCTTTCGCCCCCGTTGCTCTCTACCCTTACTACGCCATTGCACAGAAGAAATATCTCATTTGGAATATATCACGGTTTACTTTGCGTTTGGTAGCTCTCTCATGCGAGATGGAATCGTGGCCATTAACTAAGGGAGCCAAATGCAACTTCCATCAAAAATTGTGCTATAAGGTATGAGTACCGTAATCCAACACCAAATTCGAAAATTCATAACAATACTTTGCACATATGGCGTTCGTGACCAACTATGAAACGCTTACCCCCCCCATAGTGTTATATATCAAAATGCACCTGTCCATATAGGGGTTCGATTGACCTACATCAAATTATAGGGAGTCCGGTTACTTTTTGAGATATCAGCGTCCGTTTATTGTAACTCGCGTTTGCTACCACTTCCTCAATTCTGATATGACGGGCAAACGCGTAGTAAACATGCTCACGTTCGGAACTATTTTGACCTACATCGCTATTTTCGTAGTTCAAATGTAAGTTGAACTCCTCTTTATTTTGATACCAAATAGTGGCATACTAGGTACCCTAGAAGCCAACTATGGGTTATTTAGAACGATACCACAGGTTTTTAAATGGACTATATAGGGGTCATACCTTTTGGCGGATGGATATGGAACCTCATACCATAAGCTTCAAATAAAAAACATTCTAGCTATTTTCTAGTGGGTTTTGCACTTTTTCCCAAAATATCCGTATGATATCTGAAATATCCCCCGCGTATTGCGCATGCGCTAGAAAATTCCAAAATCATTATTTGTCGGTCCTCTAGCGTGTAAACACAGCATATCTCCCGTACCGACAATTTATTTGTCGGTCCTCTAGCGTGCCACCATATCAGAGTCTAGAGTACCGACAATTGTCGGTACTCTAGCCTTTACGTATAGAAAAAGTATTTAATGATTTTGCACTTACCAAGAGATCAAAAGATGGGGCTCTGCATGTGATTCCAATTCTTATTCACTTTGTACATAATCTCCCATATTGTAGATACATGTACATCTGAAAATCATCAATTTTGAGAACATAAAATCCAACAATAATTTCAATCATCTATATCACAGTGTTTTGTGTATATATAAAGTAGATACTAGTTAATGAATACATGTACACAAGTTGGTAGCAATGTGCACCTATGCAGAACTGGTAGTAGTGATAACACCACATGAGATGACTATGGCTAATCAGCCATGCTAGGCAATGCATGTTATCAGGTAATCACAATGATAAACTGCAGATTTTCCTATGGTTAAATTAGCCCTATTCACATGTCAGCATGTTGATGATTCAGGCCTGTCAACTGTCCCGCAATTTGCGTATTTGTCACGCATTTGCTGAAGAATTTGAAGTCACGCCAGTTTTTTTTGCGTGACAGAAAATGTCACGCAAATACGCATTTTACCTGGTAATTGTCACGCAAAAATATTTCTGTAGAAAATTTTTCAAAATATGTTGACGATACAGCAAAAATACGAACGTCGGAAAAAACCGAACGCAATTTGTTCGGATTTGTCACACGAATCCCGTATGTGTCACGCATGTCAATTGAAAATTTTCGTACCTACCCCCCCCCCCCCCCCGTTGACGACATCGCGAGTGTAGTGAGCGCGAAAAATTGAGGTGTCCAAAATTTGATTAAATGCAATAAAATTGAAAACAAGGTGCTCAAATTGTGGCCAAGATGTTCAGATTTGGACCAAGGTGTCCAAAATTTGAACAAAGGTGTTCAACATTTGCAAGTCACTCATGTTAGGTGTCCCCAAGTTGACAGGCCTGATGATTGAGCATACTTTTTCCCATGCACATAAAATGTTAAGTTTCTTTGACTGGCCCATTTGGTTTTGTATTCATGCAAAGCAACCAAGTATGTCCACAAATACAACATCACAAATCATATCATTTTTTGATGTTACCATAGTTACCAGTTATCTGGTTAATTTTATCCAATATTAAGGTACAGCTGGAAAATAACATTTTGGGAAAAAATTGCTACACCTGCACATGTTGTTTTCTGGTACAAAATTAAGTATGAAGGCATGTGTGTATCTCCTTCCTTTTTTTCAGGAAAGTATCATTACACTGTCTACTTTTACTAAACTTGGAAACAGGTCAATAACGCAGATGCGAGTAGGTAGTTTCCAGATTCACCACCAGGTGGCTCGTTCGGGTCAGATAGCATGGCGGGTATAGTAGAAAGTTCCCTTTAACTTAAATTACATCTATTTGCGTGGTTCAATTTTCATATAACCCTTATGTATCTAATAGTTATGTAAATTAAAATATGTCCAGTAAAAGAAAATGTTATCTGTCCAATACAAGAAAAGATAATTCACTTTTTGTGATTTTGTAACGTGGGGTCTATGGGGAATCAACCCGAACAAGAAGTCACATTTTCAAAAAAAAAAACATTTTCAAAGTTGATAGACAATTTTCGAAACCATACTTCTAGATGTCCTTTTACATGCAGATTTCAAATATGACATCGCTTTGACTGAATTTTGAATATTTAATGACGTAAATCAAGATTATTTCTACTCGCATCTAGTCTATTGTAGCTCCTGTGTTGTCTGGAAACTTCAAAAGAAAATTTGGAAAAATAGAAAGTGTGAAATATCAGAATTTCCTGGAGTACCCATTGAACTCTTACCAGATTTACTAAAAGAAGACAATGTAATATGAAATATGAAATATAGCATTGTACCATATTCAATATGAAACACATCACTATACAATATGTTGGCTGATCCATACTAAAGTTAGCCCAAAGCAATTTGAGTTGATAGGCGTTACTGCACACACCAAATGGACTTCCTTGTCTCATCATTTCAATTCATATTTACTGCCTATTGATGTAGAAAATGATCAGTGAAGCAAACCGAATTGGCATGAATTCAATGTGACCACATCCCACCTATTGAATAAGTAGGTACTTATATCTATATCTATAATTCTGGAAGAAGGATAGTCCTGTATAATCCAGATACTTAAAGGTTAAAACAGGGATGGACCGTATGAGTATTAACTCATGAACAAAGGACGATTCTCGGTTTGGAGAACGAAGTTCATCAATCTAAATGAGCATTATCCCTGCTTCGGACAAATTTGATTTTTTTACATAATATAGATTTGAATGTCTTCTTTTGAATAGTCATAATTTAATTTGGGTAATATTTCTAGATTTTTCGCAAAAAAATATCAGCGCAGTACACTGATGAACTTCTTTCCCCAAATCGAGACTTGTATTTTATTGAATCGGTCTATTTGAGCATTATCCCTGCTTCAGACCAATTTGTAATTTTTACATCTTGTAGATTTAATTGTCCTCTTTTGAATATTTATAGTTTAATTTGGGTAATATTTCTATATTTTTCATGAAAATTTTTTTAGCCCAGGAGGCTGTTCTCCAAACCGAGAATCGTCCTTTGAAAGTAGATTTCATATCTTAAGGTAGAAGTTCAATGTCTATTCCGAAGTCAGTTCACACGTTCCTAATACCAAAAATGAGAACTATATACAACATCGATATTTGTTCATTTGAAAAATCTCGCTTTGCTGTTCAAATGCAGCATGGCGCGATCCAGATTAAGACGCAAAGCATCACTAATACTGTATTAAACCCTGAGAGACCGGATACGAAACACCGCAGAATCCATGACACACTAATGCTGTCATTATATAAAATGGAATAATAATATTTTACCACAGATTCATATTATTCTATATTTTATTTTTTCTCAAGATACGGACAGTGAATTCTTTTGAAACACTTTTGTATTCTCATAGAATAATCAGAAAATCTGAATTGTGTAGTTTTAAAAAAAATAAACAAGAATTTCGTATTGTTGAGAACAATGTTAAAGGATAGGTATCGATATGGAGAACTGAATTCAACAATGTTTTTCTCTTAAACCAATCATTGAAAACATTCTGTAAAAAAACATGGTATTTTATGTAATGTTGACTAATTGACAACAATTTAATGCGAAAATTATTTAGAAATATTTTATATAACTGTTTTTGTTAACATTTTTTGATTTTTAGTGCAATTGTTTTTGCTCCTTTCTACCAATTCTTGAGAATGAAATAAAATGTCTTTCCGAACCTTGTTGGAACAAAATAGCATATACAACATGTTTTTAGACCTCTCAATATTAAAGTTATACAAAGGAATTTTGGGTTGATTTTCAAAAAGTATTCAAAAAATTAAAATAAAATCCCCCAAAATAAATAAAAATCAAGAAAAACCTTTTATTTCATTAACAAGATACTTTTTTAAAATCAACCAAAATTTCCTTTGTACAATTACAATATTGAGAGACCTAAACATGTTGTGTTTATGTCGTTTTGTTCCAATGAGGTTCGGAAAGATGTTTAATTTCACTCTGGAAACGTGATACCAAGAACAAAACAAGTGTTTGATGTGTTTTTTAAAACAATATAGATGAACGTATGTATATATATAAATTATATTGTTACCATTCAAAAGATGGCTATTAAATTGACAATTTGTAAGATTTTCAGAAATTTTTGATGACTGGTTTAAGAGAAACGTGTGTTAAAAAAGTTTGCCATATCGATACCCATTCTTTAAACATTTTCCAGAAATAACTAAACAGTCAATCTTCCTAATTTTCACATATTTTGTTATTCATCAGTATATCTTTCACCTTGATTTTTTAAAGAAAATCTGAATTGAAAAGAAAAGTTGGTCAACATTGAAGTTCTACCTTACATGTAACAACACTGTCATGATTCTAAAGGGGCAACAAGGTATGTGAGAAAATTCAAAAATTTTACTTTTTCTGAGCTATCAGGGCAACTAAACATCTGACATACCTTTTTTCTTAAAATGTATGGATAGACTATCAATTTCAGCATTAAGAAGTGTAAATTCAGTTCAAAGTTTCTATGTTATGAAGCTACCAAATAGTGTAAATGTATATATTTTCAGACTATGTAGAACTCTATATGCAAACTACATAACAGCATTGCTAAGCATAGTTAATCCCATTGAATGACTATGGCTGCTATTTTTGGAAATGGCCACCTATACATTGAAGGTCAATCTGTTTTGGCCTAAAGAAGGTCATTGAAGGTCAAATCTCGAATCTACTGTCAGATTTGAACTTTTGAGAACTTGTAAATTCTCAAATTGGTCAATTTGAAGCAAGTTGAAAAAAGACCTTTTTTGACATCGGAAAAATACCTTTTTTGAAATTCAGAAGCTCATTGAAGGTCAAATCCTTTTTGACATTGACAAGATCATTGAAGGTCAAATCTCAAATTTATAGTCAAATTTGAACCTTTGAGAACTTGTAGATGATTTTGAAAAAAGAAATTGGTCAATTTGAAGCAAGTTGAAAAAATACCTTTTGACCTTTTTTGACCCTGAGATGTTCATTGAAGGTCATATCTCAAATTTATTGTTAGATTTGAACTTTTGAGATCTTGTAGATTCTCAAATTGGTCAATTTGAAGAAAGTTGAAAAAATACCTCTTTTGACCCGAGAAAAATAACTTTTTTGAAGTTCAGAAGCTCATTGAAGGTCAAATCTTTTTTGACCTTGACAAGGTCATTGAAGGTCAAATCTCAAATCTATAGTCAGATTTTAACTTTGTGAGAACTTGTACATGATTTTGAAAAAAGAAATTGGTCAATTTGAACCAAGTTGAAAAAATACATTTTTTTACCCTGAGACGCTCATTGAAGGTCAAATCTCAAATTTTAAGTCAGATTTGAACTTCTGAGAACTTATTGTAGATGATGTTGAAAAAAATTTAGCTTGAAACTTATAGGCAATAATATAGCACACGATGGTTTGATGGAAATTTCCCAGTACACAGCCCCAGTCACGCTTTCGCACCTGACCATGATTAGACCTAACCAAACCCGTCTGGCCCAGTTATCTACTCTACGACGTCAGGAGTAGATAACTGGGCCAGACGGGTTTGGTTAGATTAGACCTATCAGTAAGCATGTACCAAGGATGCAACACGCCTGTGTGTAACCTTGCACCATACTATGGATTGATCAATCAAAATAGTCAGCAGCAGCACCATCTATCTTATAAAATATAGACTTGTATGTGTAGTTTAACATTGGTGTGGTAATCGAAACCTGACAAACCTAGTGAACCAAAAACATAAACTCATCCAATCATGGCGTAGTTCAATACAAATGTAGGTCAAAATATCATTCGATAACATTTACACTTCAGAGATTCAAAGTTTAATCTTACCTCTGGAAAATTGAAAAACAAATGCTGATAACATTACACTTCAAAAGTTTTATGGTACTTATTGTACAAAAAGTGACAAAGTAACAAAAATACTCACATTCAAAATGTATATGCAGTCTTGCGGAATACGAAGCTTTCTGAATGAACTGATCCGAGAGGGGACATAGGATTGACTTACTTTATTAATCACCTTTTTGCTTTATAGACAGACAGGAAAATACAAACGTTGAAAGGTTTAAAAGTTTTTTTGTTCATAAATAGTCACACTAGGTAGTTGAATTCAAAAAATAATTATATAATTACATAATCAATGAAACGTGTTCTTAGTTCAAAGGTCAACTTCGTCCAACCTTCATCCCCTTCTAACAAGTAGCAACTATTTTTCTTTTCGACATGGCAGCAGAAGCGATATCAAAAGGTAAGCTTGTTATTTTGTTCAAATATGTCTCTCCAGCACAGTTTATAGAGACAAAACGTCCATTAGTTTAAGTCTAGTGTGCTTGTGTTACTACGAGTTACCGGTCCACTGGCATCGAAACAGATAGTAGATAGTTGTCCCTGAAAAGAAATAAACAAGTCTCAGTGACTCAGTCTGAGTCTCTGAGTGTTAGCCTAGGACTAGCCTAGATCTAGTCCAACAAGTTAAACACAGTCTTGATCATTGGGCTAATTTTTACCTGACATATCAACATGCTATCTACTGCAAGACTAACGCCTGGCATAACCGTTACCATGTTATTCAGTGTTTTTAAGTAGCACAAGGATCCTGCCTTACCTTCTTCTAAGGCGACTGTATCGTGGCCTTCCAGTAAAGATATATTCCTGCATGAACAACTGGTCATGTCGTAATCATAAAATTTGAAATCATATGTCCGCCATTTTTCCACATCACAATTTGAATTCTCGAAATCGTTGTTCCCTCTTCAAAAGAGGAGACGCGAAAATCTTTCCTTATAAGGTCAAACTATTTCCCATGATGCAGTTCGCGGAGGAACAAATTTATACTTCCTTGTTTTCCCTCATAGGTTTAACATGGGGATTTTCACACCTATTTTTCAAACGATATATTCGTTCATATTCCCGTACGAGAGTACAGAAAAAATTATTAGAAACGATTGATCTCTTATTAATCTTAATGTAACAGCTATTTTTTTCATTGTATTGATTCATAGCGTGGTATAAAACGACGATTGAAAAGTGAGAAAATATTCCGGAAGAGAAGGTCACGTGATCAGTTGACAAGTCGCCATATTGGAAAAAACAATTCCATTCGACTTTCAATACTTTCATGCCAATCTTACCGCATTACAAACTGCAACATCGATGCAACAACTGAATAAAAGTATTCATCTTCAAATCATATTATAGAGTTACGTTAAAAACCCACAGACAACTGAGCAGTTGACCAAAGAAGACGCGTCGCTAATATCTAGGTCAATCTGTTCTGTGGTCCGAAAGCAAATCTATAGTACTCGTTTCCGAATTTTGTTGTTCATTGTACAATCTTTTATTGATTAAACTTGGTATACTGACTATTAAAGCAATGACAAAGAAGAATACTTCCGATGGTGTCATTGTTTTATTTAGCGTGCGGTTGTAAAAACAAAATTGCGTAATTAGTTTGATTTAGAACTTTCGGGTCACGCAAATAGCTACGCGAAATGCATAGTGGGAGAATATTGACCAATCAAATTTTGTCCTTTTTGAGTGCTTTTTTAGAACATATTTGCGAACGTTCTGATTCAAAGAGCGAACCGCGAAAGGGAGAATTGCAAGTTTTAGTCTTATTACCTCACCAAAAATTCCAAAACACACATAAAGTGATCAGTGTATTAGTTCACATTCAACCTTTTGGATCGCTAACTTAGAATTTACAGCCAGTTACTAATGTCAGACGTTAAGGTACAGCTGGAAAGTAACATTTTGGTAAAAAATTGCTATACCTGCACATGTTATTTTCTGGTACAAAATAAAGTATGAAGGCATGTATCAATTTCCTTGCTTTTTTCAGGAAAGTATCATTACATTGTCTTCTTTTAGAATATCTGGTAGGCGTTCAAAGGGAACTCCAGGGAATTCTGATATTTCACACTTCCTGTTTTTCCAAATTTTCTTTCAAAGTTTCCAGACAACACAGGAGCTACCATTGACCTGTTTCCAGGTTTACTAAAAGTAGACAGTGTAATGATACTTTCCTGAAAAAAGCAAGGAAATACACACATGCCTTCATACTTAATTATGTACCAGAAAATAACATGTGCAGGTATAGCAATTTTTTACCAAAATGTTACTTTCCAGGTGAACCTTAACGACATTTCGTCCAGTTTTCGAACATCGCCATTTTTCTTGGAGCCATTTTGTTTTAAATTTAGACGAAATCCTGATGAAATCATGTCATATCTCATCAAGGAGCCGAGCGGGGTCCGTTTTGATTAATGATTTATTTATCCGGCAATTTTTAAAATATTCAATAAATTTATGACAAGGCGGCCAGCTTTTTTCAAATGGAGTTCACAGTATCCCAGATGAAATCCCCTCTAGCCAAGTATTGGCTAGAGACTCGAGTAAATCCTACCATGACCGTGGTAGTGTTATCGTAAAAGCCTGGTATTACCGCGACAATGCTGTATTATATTGCAATGCCTGCCATGAAAGTGGTAGTGTAATCGTGTAAGCCTGGCGCGACCGTAACTTTTATATGACATTCATGTTTCGTCCGTTATTTTTTACGGAGTGGCTCCAGGACCGACAATTGTCGGTACTGGAGACTGTCCAGGGGTATTTGCTGGGGTACCGACAATTGTCGGCACTCTATCGTCACCTAGTAGTGTCAGATAGAGAACCGACAATTGTCGGTACGCAAGTTGCTGCTACGTGTTTTTGCTAGAGAGCCGACAATTTCATAAATAAATGCACTACTGTTAATTTCAGGAATAACCTCATCTCTGGTAGTCTAGTGGTTAGCGAGCACGACTCGAACACACTCGGGCTCGAGTTCGAATCCCGGCAGGACCTACTTTTTTCTTTTGAGGGGGGGGCATAGTGCTTCTTTTGCAGTATGGAATCGTACAGGCATTAACTTGTAGTGAGCCATAATTTATTTCGACAAAAATTGATTCAACTTCCATCAAAATTGTCCTACAAGCTTCAATTAAAAAACATTTTAAAGCTCTTTTCTTGTTCTATCTAATGGGTCGATATATACAATTAGGGGAGGGGATGCTTTCGCCCCCGTCGACCTCTACCTTTACTACGCCATGGCACAGGAGAAATATCTCATTAGGAATATATCACTGTTTACTTTGCGTTTGGTAGCTCTCTCATGCGAGATGGAATCGTGGCCATTAACTAAGGGAGCCAAATGCAACTTCCATCAAAAATTGTGCTATAAGGTATGAGTACCGTAATCCAACACCAAATTCGAAAATTCATAACAATACTTTGCACATATGGCGTTCGTGACCAACTATGAAACGCTTACCCCCCATAGTGTTATATATCAAAATGCACCTGTCCATATAGGGGTTCGATTGACCTACATCAAATTATAGGGAGTCAGGTTACTTTTTGAGATATCAGCGTCCGTTTATTGTAACTCGCGTTTGCTACCACTTCCTCAATTCTGATATGACGGGCAAACGCGTAGTAAACATGCTCATGTTCGGAACTATTTTGACCTACATCGCTATTTTCGTAATTCAAATGAAAGTTGAACTCCTCTTTATTTTGATACCAAATAGTGGCATACTAGGTACCCTAGAAGCCAACTATGGGTTATTTAGAACGATACCACAGGTTTTTAAATGGACTATATAGGGGTCATACCTTTTGGCGGATGGATATGGAACCTCATACCATACGATAAGCTCTAGATAAAAAACATTCTAGCTATTTTCTTCTATCTAATGGGTAGCAAACGCCCCTTTCTACGCCTGATCGGCTCAGGAGAAATATCCTGTCTGTTTAGAATATATATAGCCGTTTACTCTGCATTAATAGCTCTCTAACGTCTTACTTGTTCATGTTTTTTATTGGGTTTTCAACGTTTACTACCATTCCCTGTTCCCGGGCTACCATTTTTTGACTGGGTTTGGTAATCCCCGGGTAACCGGGGCTAATGCCCTCCCCGGGTTTTGCACTTGTTCCCAAAATATCCGTATGATATCTGAAATATCCCCCCGCGCATTGCGCATGCGCCAGAAAATTCGAAAATCAATATTTGTCGGTCCTCTAGCGTGTAAACACAGCATATCTCCCGTACCGACAATTTATTTGTCGGTCCTCTAGCGTGCCACCACATCAGAGTCTAGAGTACCGACAATTGCAACTTCCATCAAAAATTGTGCTATAAGGTATGAGTACCGTAATCCAACACCAAATTCGAAAATTCATAACAATACTTTGCACATATGGCGTTCGTGACCAACTATGAAACGCTTACCCCCCATAGTGTTATATATCAAAATGCACCTGTCCATATAGGGGTTCGATTGACCTACATCAAATTATAGGGAGTCAGGTTACTTTTTGAGATATCAGCGTCCGTTTATTGTAACTCGCGTTTGCTACCACTTCCTCAATTCTGATATGACGGGCAAACGCGTAGTAAACATGCTCATGTTCGGAACTATTTTGACCTACATCGCTATTTTCGTAATTCAAATGAAAGTTGAACTCCTCTTTATTTTGATACCAAATAGTGGCATACTAGGTACCCTAGAAGCCAACTATGGGTTATTTAGAACGATACCACAGGTTTTTAAATGGACTATATAGGGGTCATACCTTTTGGCGGATGGATATGGAACCTCATACCATACGATAAGCTCTAGATAAAAAACATTCTAGCTATTTTCTTCTATCTAATGGGTAGCAAACGCCCCTTTCTACGCCTGATCGGCTCAGGAGAAATATCCTGTCTGTTTAGAATATATATAGCCGTTTACTCTGCATTAATAGCTCTCTAACGTCTTACTTGTTCATGTTTTTTATTGGGTTTTCAACGTTTACTACCATTCCCTGTTCCCGGGCTACCATTTTTTGACTGGGTTTGGTAATCCCCGGGTAACCGGGGCTAATGCCCTCCCCGGGTTTTGCACTTGTTCCCAAAATATCCGTATGATATCTGAAATATCCCCCCGCGCATTGCGCATGCGCCAGAAAATTCGAAAATCAATATTTGTCGGTCCTCTAGCGTGTAAACACAGCATATCTCCCGTACCGACAATTTATTTGTCGGTCCTCTAGCGTGCCACCACATCAGAGTCTAGAGTACCGACAATTGTCGGTACTCTAGCCTTTACGTATTTTTTAGGGATTTACCTTATTAATTGATCATTATAGAAAGTATGTTCTTTCGAATCGAATCTTCTTGAATAAGAGTAGAGATATGGTTTGTTCGCAAATTATTTAGGAGTTAAAAGTAGGGTTTCGTTGTGAAATTTATACACAATTTTAGTAGTCTTGATTTACATATTTAAAGTAGTTAAACACGAGGAAAACTGTCATTATGGTGTTCTCATGCTACTTTAAATGTTATTTAATACAACCACGGTCATGAGAGGCCTTGCAACTATTGTCACGGTCATATCAGGCTTTAAGCTTACCACGGCCATGACAGGCTTTAACATTGTCACGGTCATGATAGGCCTTGCAATCATTATGACGTTCATATCAGGCTTTAACATTACCACAGTCATGACAGGCCTTACAAGCATTGTCACGGTCATATCAGGCTTTAACATTATCACGGTCATGACAGGCCTTGCAATATAATACAGCGTTGTCACAGTTATACCAGGCTTACACGATAACACTACCACGGTCATGGCAGGCATTGCAATATAATACTGCATTGTCGCGGTTATACAAGGCTTTCACGATAACACTACCACGGTCATGGCAGGATCCTTGGGCTACTTAAAAACACTGAATAACATGGTGACAGTCACGCCAGGCGTTAGTCTTGCAGTAGATAGGGTCTCGACATATCTTTTGGCCTGCTATTTGGTGCATCTTCCGCCAAGTACGCAGAAAATTATGGTGGTGCATTTTCGACAAGCACTTGCAATTCATTCATGATTTTGATATGATGAGATCAACAAGCAAACATACATAGTGCCTGAAAAACATATATAAATATCGAGCTTGATTTTGTATCTATACATGTTCCCAATTATCCTGTGCCATGACTATAATCCTGAGAACATCTCAATCTTTTGCCTGTACGATTACAACATGGGAGAATTTTCTACGGCTCTTACACTTAAGATACCTACTTCAATAGATTCCTGGGTATTTTAGGATTCTTTTCGTGTAGTTGAATCCACAATTATCTGGGTTTATCGGCAGAACAGGAACATTTTTCTTTTTTATCGAGAGAGCTGATTCCATCACTTCTTAAGATGGAGGTTGGATCTAAAAGGGGATTCCCCGTTTGACTGGCCCGGAAGTACCAATAAATGGAGAAATTTGACGGTTGAAAAAAGTTAAATATTGCAATCAAAAACAAAAATTTCTTCGTTCTGCCTATAAACCAAGATAATTGTGGATCTCATTCAGTCTGTTGGAAACATACTAGGGCCTATACATATATACTTTATGAATAAAACATTATCCCATGTCCTTCTGTGTCCTTGATGATGTATATTTTCAAAAGTATCGGAGATGGCTTTGGAAATAGTCATTCCAGGTAACATTGAAATGGCAAAACGTGTCAGTAGATAAACTGCCATTAACGACAATGACGAAATGTTGACAAGTACTTAATACACTAAACAAAACGGTAGCAAATAGCCTGGTATGCAGGAACAGTAGGTTTGCAATGAATAATTACTTTGCATACATTCATGCGCTATATGAATCAGTCAGATAAGATACATGTTAATAATTATCAATTTATTAGATAACAATTTGGTTTCGTTGCCAACAATTTTTTTAGCGACGCACATGGCCAATGAAAAAAATTCAATTTAGAAATTGGTAAGAATAGCCTCCTTTTTTGGCTCACACAGTGAGCCTATGGGATCGACCAGCCATCCATTGGTCCATCCGTTGGTCCGTCCATCCATCCGTCAACATTGGCCGTACAAATTAAAAATTGCTTTTCGGATTGAGTCATATCCACATTCATTTTATGCATATCCATAATGCTTATTTGACCTATCATCGTCATTTCCCAAGTTCACCCGGTTTCCGAGATATTGCTGATTTTGACGTCAAAAAGTCAAATTTTCTGTAAATATGAAGGTTCTACACTGTGTGAGCACAGGACCGTGGGTCCTTTATTTAAATGAACATTTAGCGCCAAAATGTTACATGGAACCATCAATCGTTTGATGCTCTAGGTGTTTTTGTATTATTGTTAAATATCTGTCGCATATTATCAAGGAAAATTGGTTTCAGCTGATCCAAAATTTGCAGTGCATGAATATATAGCATGGCAGTTAAACCCAATCTAGCACCGAGAAAATTCAGAAAAATATATTAAGTCGGATTTGGGTTTGTGAACTAAGTCCCTGTTAATTTAGCTATACTAAGAAGCACAATGAGCAGCAATTATCCCGATATACTACTGTACTCCAACTCATATTTGAAGCTATTATATTTGTGACTTCTTCAAAATTGTCCAGCCTCTTTTTTAATTTCTTTGATCAAAATCTTTTAGGACCCACAATAAATTTAATAAAACAGTACCTTCCTTCCTACCTTTTATCGCCAAGCACTGGGCAGAAATATTGTATATACTCAGTGAAATAAATTCCCCAGAATTTCGCTACTATTATATTTTGCAGATTAAAACTATTGGAATTTTGTGGCTATTATATATGACAAATTTTTCAAAACTCATGAAAAGCGCAAATATAGCAGCACACAAAAATGTCCAGGAGTACAGTATATTATTTTCCTTCTCAGCACCATGAACAAAATCCCCAGAGAAATGTAATGACATCACATGTTGTAAGTTGTGTAATATGTGTTCAAATAGTGAGGAATTAATTTGTGTATGGGGCTTTTGAGACATAAGTTCCAGATTCAGAAGCCTTACTTTCATTTATTGTGTTTCTCTAGATGAAGGACTTCTACTAGCCTGACCAAGACTACTAGTGCCATCTATATTTCTATCTGTATAGAAATTCCTCTTTTATCAAAGTTTCTACCGACGCAAATCACATTTTCACATTATTATAATGCAACATTTATATTTATTCTTCAATGATCAAGACCAGCTTAATGTTTTTCAGATGTTGGTGAAATTTACTCCAGATTGTTCGACCATAAACCTGTGATACAGGGTGAGATCAACTATTTCATCAAAGAGTTTGAGGTAAGTCAGTGTGATACAGTGTGAGATCAACTATTTCATCGAGGAGTTTGAGGTAAGTCAGTGTGATACAGGGTGAGATCAACTATTTCATCAAAGAGTTTGAGGTAAGTCAGTGTGATACAGGGTGAGATCAACTATTTCATCAAAGAGTTTGAGGTAAGTCAGTGTGATACAGTGTGAGATCAACTATTTCATCAAAGAGTTTGAGGTAAGTCAGTGTGATACAGGGTGAGATCAACTATTTCATCAAGGAGTTTGAGGTAAGTCAGTGTGATACAGGGTGAGATCAACTATTTCATCAAGGAGTTTGAGGTAAGTCAGTGTGATACAGGGTGAGATCAACTATTTCATCAAGGAGTTTGAGCTAAGTCAGTGTGATACAGTGTGAGATCAACTATTTCATCGAGGAGTTTGAGGTAAGTCAGTGTGATACAGGGTGAGATCAACTATTTCATCAAAGAGTTTGAGGTAAGTCAGTGTGATACAGGGTGAGATCAACTATTTCATCAAAGAGTTTGAGGTAAGTCAGTGTGATACAGGGTGAGATCAACTATTTCATCAAAGAGTTTGAGGTAAGTCAGTGTGATACAGGGTGAGATCAACTATTTCATCAAAGAGTTTGAGGTAAGTCAGTGTGATACAGTGTGAGATCAACTATTTCATCAAAGAGTTTGAGGTAAGTCAGTGTGATACAGGGTGAGATCAACTATTTCATCAAGGAGTTTGAGGTAAGTCAGTGTGATACAGGGTGAGATCAACTATTTCATCAAGGAGTTTGAGGTAAGTCAGTGTGATACAGGTTGAGATCAACTATTTCATCAGAGTTTGAGGTAAGTCAGTGTGATACAGGGTGAGATCAACTATTTCATCAAGGAGTTTGAGGTAAGTCAGTGTGATACAGGTTGAGATCAACTATTTCATCAAAGAGTTTGAGGTAAGTCAGTGTGATACAGGGTGAGATTAACTATTTCATCAGAGTTTGAGGTAAGTCAGTGTGATACAGGGTGAGATCAACTATTTCATCAAGGAGTTTGAGGTAAGTCAGTGTGATACAGGGTGAGATCAACTATTTCATCAAGGAGTTTGAGGTAAGTCAGTGTGATACAGGGTGAGATCAACTATTTCATCAAGGAGTTTGAGGTAAGTCAGTGTGATACAGGGTGAGATCAACTATTTCATCAAGGAGTTTGAGGTAAGTCAGTGTGATACAGGGTGAGATCAACTATTTCATCAAAGAGTTTGAGGTAAGTCAGTGTGATACAGGGTGAGATCAACTATTTCATCAAGGAGTTTGAGGTAAGTCAGTGTGATACAGGGTGAGATCAACTATTTCATCAAGGAGTTTGAGGTAAGTCAGTGTGATACAGGGTGA
Organism: Owenia fusiformis; assembly: GCA_903813345.2. Lineage (NCBI taxonomy): Eukaryota > Metazoa > Annelida > Polychaeta > Sabellida > Oweniidae > Owenia > Owenia fusiformis. The sequence continues at coordinate 2,576,562 of CAIIXF020000001.1, forward strand.
GATCAACTATTTCATCAAAGAGTTTGAGGTAAGTCAGTGTGATACAGTGTGAGATCAACTATTTCATCAAGGAGTTTGAGGTAAGTCAGTGTGATACAGGGTGAGATCAACTATTTCATCAAGGAGTTTGAGGTAAGTCAGTGTGATACAGGGTGAGATCAACTATTTCATCAAGGAGTTTGAGCTAAGTCAGTGTGATACAGGGTGAGATCAACTATTTCATCAAGGAGTTTGAGCTAAGTCAGTGTGATACAGGGTGAGATCAACTATTTCATCAAAGAGTTTTGGGTATCAGTTGTAGCTATGTCAATCTACAAATCTTCATTTAGCAGTATATCCCAATGTCTATTTACACATAGAGGCTACTGATTTCTGAGTTGTAATATCCTGTTTGAGGTCAGATGAAGACACATCAGTCATTATAATGTGTCTTCAGACTGATTGACATGTTTTGAAATGCTTAAGGAGGTCTGCACAATAAACTTATCTTTGGAAATAATTCTCAAAGGAATGTGATATATCATTCAGATCTTTAAAGTTTGAAGCACCCTGGGACCCTTCTGGTAACTCAAAGGATGAGTAGCAGCCCCCCATGGCAGCAGCAGCACCTAATCATGAGTTGCCAAGGGTCTCTGTTTCCTGCAAGTGCTTTCAAAGGCCAAATACTTAGATATTGACATTTGACCTTGATATGACCTTGACCAATATAACATTGACCTTGACCTCAGGTCACTTAATCAAGGGTCGCCATGGGTCACACGAGTCCCCAGGGTCTTAAATTGCAAATACCTAGATATAGACAGACCATTGACCCTGGAATGACCTTGACATCAGTTCACCTAATCATGGGTTGTCAGGGGTCATAGCAGCTCCCAAATTCCTTAAGTCACCAAATACTTAGACATTGACCTCTGACCTTGAGATGACCTTGCCCTCAGGTCACCTAATCATTGGTTGCTAAGGATAACAGCAGTCCAAAAGATCTTAAATCACCAAATACCTATATATTGACTTTTGACCTAGGAATGACCTTGACCTCAGGTCACCTAATCAAATCATGGGTCACCAAGAGCACAACAACCCCCAAATGTATTAAAACGCAAATACCAAGATATTGACCTTTGACCTTGAGATGACCTTGACCCTTAAACATTAACCTTGACCTCAGGTCACCTTATCATTGGTCGCAAAGGGTAACAGGAAGCTCAACGACCTTATATCACCAAATACCAAGATAATAACCTTTGACCTTATAATAATCTGACCGATAAAGTTGACCTTGATGTGTCGTCAAGGCAGGGTCACAGACAGGCAGACAGACCACTAATGCTTTACAGTAAGAAGAAGAATATACATAGACATTGGAATATTTCTAAATGAACCGATTTGTTGTATGACATAAATATCTAATATCAAAGAAGCAGAGACTAGCAAAAATGTAATGAAGGTAAAGAATGGTAAATGGATGAATTTACTCGATAATTGATAAACAAGGGTGATAAAGAAATAAAGTTATTTTCCTTATGTCTACATTAATTGGTATTTTTTATGGTATAAGCTTCTTATGACTGATATAGTATATAGTATATTCAGAAATCTGGAGGAAGTCAAGGAAATCTTGATGCTAAACAGGGAAAGTGAGAAAGAATGAAATTTGATGTATTGAAGTGATGAAGTTTCCATTTATGACATTCTGTCTCACTTGAACTTGTATTCTTTGAATTTCATGCATTTGAATTTGAATTATCATCTTGTGCTTCAGGAAAAGAGACAAGATCGAGAGGTAGAAAGGCTCCATAAGATGGCATATCACATGGAAGAACTGAACAATAAGGTTATGCCCGAGTGCCACAATAACATGGAAAAATACCTTGGTGATATTGAAGCAAAAAGTAAGCATGACAGTTTAATAACGTAACATGCAACATGACCAAATTCTTACAACTTCCAATAACTTAACAAATACTTTTAGGCTGACTTTGATTTTTTTCAAAATCATCTACAAGCTTTCTGAAGTTCAAATCTGTCTTTAGATTTGACCTTCAATGACATTCTCAAGGTCAAAAAGTTCAAAAATGTATTTTTTAACTTGCTTCAAATTGACCAGATTTGATCTTCTTTTTTCAAAATCATCTACAAGTTTTCAGAAGCACAAATCTGACTTTAGATTTAAGATTTAACCTCCAATGACCTTCTCAAGGTCAAAAAGGTAGTTTTTCAACTTGCTTCATATTGACTGTATTTTCTTTCAAAATCATGTACAAGTTCTCATACAAGTTCAAATTTGACCTTAACTCTAGATTTGAGATTTGACTTTCAATGACCTTGTAAGGTAAAACAGCTCTTCTTTCAAATTGACCAATTTTTTCAAAATCATGTAGAAGTTTTTAGAAATTCAAATCTTATTTTTAGATTTCAGATTTGACCTTCAATGACCTTCTCAAGGTCAACTTGCCTCAAATTGACAATATTTTTTACGAAATCATGTACAAGTTCTCAGAAGTTCAAATCTCACTTAGATTGAACTCATAATATTGTGAGCAGCTGGGTGGTGACATTTTGTCATGTTAATGCCTTGTTCTTGATATCATATTCGTATTTTTATCGAAGTATTTAAAAAATTAGAGTAAATTCCATGAACCATTCTGTATTTGTAAATTTTTGGTATGAGTAGTTATCTCATGTAGAAATTCTATTAATTTCAAAGTATTACAACATTTCTGTACATACTGGGAATCATAAAATTAAGATTACACTGGACGAAGTCCTGACTGGTGAATATCATTTGATATTCAGTGGAAGTGGAAAAAGCGATATCTATGGAATACGGAGAATATTCCACAGATATCACTTTTTTCCACGGATTTGAAAACTCACGCCAATGGAACGTGCATTGTTACATGGTTACATGTTATATGCTTACATGGTGATTTCATGATGTCACAAATATGGAAATGATTAATGTTTTGGCTATAGTTCAGACAAATAAAACTGAATGTTGTGAAATGCTTTGGAAGGTGAACTATGGGATGATTTGACCTCAACTATGGGATAATTTGAACATCCTATGATTTTTTCGTGATATCATTTTAATCCACTCTTTAATATCAATATCTGCACTCATTTGCTACGCTCACTCGTCCAGATATTGATATCAACTCTTGGATAAAAATGGTATCCCTCAAAATCATAGGATATCCTATACTTATTTTTTTTGAGGAATATGACAGTAATATAATAATCTAATATATTTCTAGTAAAGGCTGCAACCTATATGTGCAACAAAGTGACTGAAAAAGAGGCTGCATTGAACTCTGATGAGTTGTTGAAGTCCTCGAGAGCTGCAAGGGTTAAGGAGTGGTCTGAATTCATAGAAGAGATGTGCGAGAAGAGTAAAGCAGTGGATGATAACCACGAAGAACAAGCTCAAAAACTATTGAATCATTACAAAGAACTAGAGGAGAATTTACATATTGTGCCATCACCCTATGGAACCCCATCAAAGTGAGAATTTACATATTGTGCCATCACCCTATGGAACCCCAACAAAGTGAGAATTTACATATTGTGCCATCACCCTATGGAACCCCAACAAAGTGAGAATTTACATATTGTGACATCTCCCTATGGAACCCCATCAAAGTGAGAAGAGGAAAGGATATTCATTTCTTCTTATTTGGTTTGTAATTCAAAAAGAAGTATAGGTATTCAAATATTTTTTTTTAGTATTTAAGATTGTTGTACTAGATCACAAGGTACATGATGCTTTGTAAATGTATGAATGTTGATAGCATTCCAATGCTAATGAATTGATGAATATTTGTGTTAATATTCAGTAAATATTTTAATGCTTAATATAATGTCAATATGGTATATGTTCTGTATATATGAAAGGAATAAATAAAGTGCAATATTATGTAATTTTTAAAATTAATTTGTTGTATTATACATGTAATTTTTATTTAAATCTTTATTAAACTTTCAGTCACCATTCATTCACTTTTCCTAGGAAGTACTTTCTGTATACTCTACATATACAATATTACTGTCAATTGTATAAACTCATATCACATGGTGAGCTATTGTAATCGCCCACTTATCTGTTCATCTGTCTATCCAACGGTGTGTCAACACATTAGTCTTATATTCTTATTCTCCAGTTTTGAAATGCGTCTATATAGTTTTCTGACCATCTTTGTTTGATGTTCACTGGAGAATCAGATTGAATCTTCTGATTTTAACCGTCAATTTCATATTAAAACTTGCAAAACAATATGTTTAACAATGAGGAATATGACAAATTCTGGCTTCGAGTGTAAAAGTCATTTTTTAGATTGGGAGATGATGTTTCCATGAATAATTCAAATGTCTCGATCAGAGCAATAGAACTAAACCATTTTGGTTGATTTAATTCTGACCATATATGAGCTGAGCACAGGGTACGTAACAAATTAAACGTGACAGTTGAACGCGCGGGATACGGTACAATACTAGGGTGATGAAATGTGAGCAAACAGATGTTTTCATCGTTTCGGAAAGATGTGGTCTAGTTTCTAGATATTTTTATATGTAAATATTTGTAACATCCGAGACAGTGATCTTGACGGTGAATTTCATAGCTAAACCTATACAAGCTCCGAATTTGGTATACGGTATAACGCGCGATAATGGTAAGGTACAACACAAGGAATTGTGATTTGCGTTATACCATATCTTACCTGCTTATACCATACACTACATTCTTGGTTTGTGTAGGTTTAACTATGAAATTCACCGTTGAGTTCACTGTCTAGTATATTTCTACAGATATTCACATATAAAAATAGAAATTACACCAGATCTTTCTGAAACGATGAAAACATGTTTGCTCAAATTTCATCACCCTCGTGTTGTACCGTACCCCGACCATACCCCGCGCGTTCAACTGTCACGCTTAATTTGGTACGTACCCTGTGATGAATGCATGATTGAAACTGGACATGCTGGAGAGACATTGTGATTCTAGTTAATTTCAGCATGATTCACACTGGTGAGACAATATTTCTTTGATTAATCTGGATGTCTTGATAAGATTTCACATTGGTGATTTGTAAAATTGGATAAATCTGTATTACCTGTATCATTTACTCTGTAGAAATGTTAAGATTTTAAAGATTTTTAATGACGTCTTAGTTACGCATGATTCACAACGGAAGGTTCACACGGGGTGCACCCCCCTCCTCATAACCAATAAAATTAATAATTAACGAGAAGGAGGAAGAAAATAGCTTTAAAATGTTTTTTATTTGAAGCTTCTAGCTCAATTTTGAAGGAAGTTGCATCAATATTTGTAAAATCCAAAATAAATCTTATTTTATTGGCTGGTTTATGCCACAAGCGCACCCCCTGACTGCCGATTTGCGTGCCTTCGCGCGTCTGGGTGGATGCGCCACATACTATATTCTAGTAAATTGCTTATCTGTGCAACTTTAATTTTTACAGATAATTTGGCGACCATTTTGATCTTTTTTGATAAAACCTTTTTACTATATTTATTGCTGTGTTTAATAAATTGTTCTGGCATGAGAAATTAGGTTTCATTGGAAAAAACTAACAGATTTGATTTTAAAAAGTTAATAGGGAGTCCAAAATGTGATAAAACGATGTAATAGACATGAAAAGGATCTCTAAAAGTGTAGGGTATCTGCGCCGTTTTAAGTACCTACGTTTTCGAACTAGTTTCCAAAAAAAACTGTAAATGAATGATTCATTTGGCCATTGCGTTGGGTGGTTTATTTGTCCGAGATAAAGCAGCATAAAACTAGTTCGAAATTCTTGATATTTTTAAGGGGAATATCATGCTTGGGTCATTCCCAAAAGTAGACGTTCCCAATTCAATTAGTGTTTCTGATAGTGCTGGAAATGACATCTTGAGAGATCATAGCCTCCTATCAAAATGATGTTTCGGGGAATAGTAACGTCCAGAAAAGATCCACACTGGTGAGATATAATTTGAACATATCTGCTATCACAATTAAAACGTTTGGTTACAACCAGATGTTGGAAATCAAGGATTGCTAGTCTCATACTGCACCTTTTTTCAAACTTGTTCCATTCAAAGCATTATAAAATTGCCTCTCTGTTGTAACATTATTTTGTTATACAGGGTGTTCAAAAAAAACGCAACCCAAGGAAATCGCTATATCTTGGAAAATACTCATCAAATTATGTTTATATTTTCAGGAAAGAAAGAAGAGACTGTATGTATAGCTCCTGTTGTTAGTTAGTTGTAAAACATGATGTCTTGGACATTTGCTCAAAAAACAGTTGTACTAGCAAAATACGAAAAACGTGAATAGAAAATCACTATATCTTGGAAAATACTAATTCAATAATGTTCATTTTTTTCAGGAAAAGAAAGAAGAGACTGTGTATGTATAGCTCCTGTTGTCAGTAAGTTGTAAAACATGATGCCTTGGACACCTGCTCATATGACAGTTGTTCTAGGAAAACATGAAAACGCAGTCAAAGGTGACTGCCACAGCAATAAAACCAAAAAATAACTTTCTAACCATGGTGTTTTGGCACTTCAGATTTGGCACAAATTATCCTCATTCAATGTGTGGTGAATTTGTGGAGTTTCATCAAAATCACTCCAGGGACTTTACAGTCATGGTCAAAATGCCTTCTTAAGTCTCCCTGAACCAGGGCGTTTGACTGCGATTTGAAAGCATTTCAACCATTAATGTAAAGTTCCTGAAGTGATTTTAATTTCACTCTGCAGATTTACCATACAGTGAATGAAGATGATTTGTGCCAAATTTGAAGAGCCAAAACACTATGGTTAGAAAGTTATTTAATTTTTTTGAGGTTGCAGTCACCCCGGACTGCGTTTTTCGTATTTTCCTAGTACAACTGTCTTTTGAGCAGGTGTCTAAGGTATCATGTTTTACAACTAACCATTTACAGGAGCTATACATACACAGTCTCTTCTTTATTTCCTGAAAATATAAACGTAATTGAACCAGTATTTTTCAAGATATAGCGATTTCTTTTTTTGAACACCCTGTACTTAGTCACACTTCCAGCGCGGGTTACTCGAGTCTCTAGCCAGTGGCCTTAGAAGAAGGTAAAGCGCGGGCATTTTGGTCCCCAGCTGTGAGAAGGACTTCTAACAGCTGGGGACCAAAGCGCTTCTAAAACGAGGGACTTTACAATAAAGCAATACACCGACTGAAAGGCAATTTCGTTTTGCTTTGAATGGAACAAGTTTGAAGAAAAACGGTGCAGTAGAAGACTAGCAATGCCTGATTTTCAAACATATGGTAGGTCAAAAATTATTCAAATTAACAGCCGAAGTTAGTACCGCGCGATGTTACTAAACAAAATGACATTCCTCCAGAATCCCTTTACAATCCATAATTGCAAACAAATTAAAACTGGTCAACTTTTATTACAAATAAAGTATATTACAAAGTTTGATTATGAAAATTGAATTCCTAAATGAACTGCATCACAAACTGCATCATTTATTTAGTGTAAGTGTTCATTCACATATTGATCAAAATCCGACCATTTACTGTCTTTTAACTTTTATGGATACATCAAAAGATTAGTAGAAGTTCCAGTATATACAGTCACAAGTCCCATTGCTTCGATTAGCTAACGCTTTCCTGCATTCGTGCCACATTCAGCTTTGCAGTCTATTTCACGGACAAAATTATTTCGGTTTCCCCTGCACCCTCCGTAAGTGAACTTGGTACATTTGGTGCCGTCCCAATAGTATCTGGTATACGCAGCCTTACATGGCCCTACTGTCATTGGTAGGGAACAAATATTTGCGTTGCCTTCTGTGCCTGAAACAATTGACAAGTCAGATTTTAATTGTTATATAGGTGTTAGCTGCTCAAGTACAGGGTGGGACAAAATTGTAACCCCTGAAACAAATGTTAATAACCCAGTCATCCAGCATGAGTTTTACCTTATATTTGGCATAATTCCACCAAGTTTCACTGGTCTACTCCAAATAGTCATATCCTCGTATGGCCATTAACAAAACGTGCTCCAAATGCCGAAACATGCCAAAATATGAACCCCTAGAATTTTATCTTTTGGGATATTTCATAGATAATATCTACAGTTACAACCATAGAAGCATCAGAGAGTTGAAACAACAGATTAGAAGGAAAGAGAGAGAGCCATCACACAAGATATCTGTGAGTGTGTATCCCCTGATGCGTTCAATTTGTCTCTTGAGACTAGACCGCATTTTGACTAAATGCATGTTTTGTTAAGGTGCCATGGAAGTTAACAGGAAATGACAAAACAGGAAGTGACAAAGCCATGCTGGATTTTGATGACCGGGAACACAACGGAAATGGTCAGAATGACCATAAACATGATGAAATAACCTTTTCAGCCCTCTGAAAATGTGACTGAAAAACAGCTAAGAGCAGGTGCTCAGGAAAGGTCAGTGTACAGAATCTTTCGATTTTTTCAGAAAACGTGTCCAACATATTGCTCTAAATGATACAATCTTTGAAATTTTAAAAAATTGTCTGAAACAATAATGGCTGTAGTAAAAAGGTAAATCGATCGATTTTCAATTCAGTTTTTTTTCATTTTTTTCTTTTTCTAAGAATGATATCAAATTTTTTTAAATTGTATCATTTTAAGCAATATATTGGGCGGATTTTCTGAAAAAATCAAAAGATTCTGTTCAGTGACCTTTCCTGAGCACCTACTCTTAGCTGTTTTTCAGTCACATTTTCAGAGGGCTGAAAAGGTTATTTCATCAAGTTTATGGTCATTCTGACCATTTCCGTTGTGTTCCCGGTCATGTAAATGATATGTGGAACTAGTTAAACTGACTGGAGGTCCAAACAGAACTCTGTTATCTTGGTTCAAAAAAATTTCAAAATCCAGCATGGCTTTGTCACTTCCTGTTTTGTCATTTCCTGTTAACTTCCATAGCACCTTAAATGGCCACAAAATCGTATCCATTTGGCACAGTCCAATAAACATTGAACAAGGTTCAGGATAACATTTTGGCCCATCCTGTAAATCACTGGCTGAACAAAAATATAATAGGTATTACAAAAAGGCCCCGTGTTTGTTCCCCGGGTCCTCAACTTTGTATTGGTATGAGTGTAGTCTATATCCAAACGACTGAATTTCCTGAGAATATTTTGATTCCATATTTCAAAGAAATTTCAGACTAGAGGATATAGTCTAGAGTCCATTTCACTGGTTCATTTCGTCAGTAGAACGGCAAAAATAAGAAATTGGGAGACCATTGTGCAATAATATATGGAAAAGTATATTCATAATGTACATGAATGACATTTGTATATCTTGGATTGCTTCTAGTTTGGCTTATAAAGTGTGTGGCCTCTTATATTTGGATGTTTCTCTGCCATGTTATTTTCAATAAGATTAACATGGCTGAAATTCTTCAAATTACAAGACGGCACAGGCTTATTGCACAAAAAACTAAAAAATCTGAAATAAACAAATGTCATTCATGTACATTATGAATATACTTTTCCATATATTATTGCACAATGGTCTCCCAATTTCTTATTTTTGCCGTTCTACTGACGAAATGAAGCTGTGAAATGGACTCTATAGGAACTGAAAGTAACATTTATTGCACTGTGTAAAACGGTTTATCATATTATTCTTACCTGATATATGTGCAAAAACTAACATGGCCAACAAAATAACATTCAGCCTCAACATCTTGGTTATCCTTGGTGGGAAAATATTGGTCGTTTCGTTATCACTTTGTGTTACCTTTTCTTCTACGTCTGAATCTTTTCTGCGTTCGTAATCTCTTGATTATTCGCCTGTCCATAGAGCGTGAATAAGTATTTGAGTAGACTACATTTTATACCTACATGTAATACTAATACCCGATGGGCTTCGTTTTTGGAAGCGTCGTAATTTACGATTTGGTAGACAATGGACAAAATAGTTTTCCCCGAATCCTAAGTTACGATCGTACCGAAAACAACCACATTTGAGAAAAACGCGTCACATTTCTAGTGTCCTCGTGATGGGATAATAACGCTCATAAGCTCACACCGGTGAGCTATTGTATTTTACAATCAAAACCAGTCACAGTTGAATTCCTCGCTTCATTGAATGCAGTCGCTACTGATCACGCAGATACTTTGTAATGCCGTGGTCACATTTTCTCCGATTTTTATTACTACTGCGTCCGGCCGATTGAGTGTTTTGTTCAAAATTGTATTCAATTTTGAACAAAATACTCATCGGCCGGGCACCGGTGCTGAAAATCGGAGCAAATCAGTGACCACGGCATAAGCGGGCTAGCTCTGAACGGGCCTTGAACGTGGTGACGTTTCGACCATTGAACTTTTGTTCTTTTCGGTTGATTGACTGCGTAAAGCTATCCCCAAATCCTATTAGTCGTAATAGTCATTAAACTAAAGACGATTCCACGAAACATCGAACATCTTTCTTAGTGGTCGGAATTCAATAGCTCTATCGATAAACATCCACATGACCGTCATATTTTATCGCACAACCTTGGAATATGCTATTCGACATCATATTATGAAACGCGCTTCGAAAACTCAAAATCTATTCTGAAGCCGACGCCGGGTGCATTCCATGATCGCTCTTGAAAAATGCAAAACAAATAAGTAGATTAAAAAACATAAGCAGATTCAAAAACAAAAATAGATGAGATCATCTTGTAAGCTTCTCAGCTCTTCGTCTCGACCATGCACTATAAAAGCGTCAACGACTAAACAAAGCTGGTTGATACGCGCAGTCAAGAAAGCTGTTCTAAAACGTTTCTAACATCAGACGTCAAGAGGGGAGAATAAATATCACCTCGAATAAATGATATTACAGAACATTCAAACGCAACAGGGACAATCGGATCGTCAATACTGAGGACCTATCGCCAGACCCACTGACATATACGTCATGGTCTCGTCGCACATCTTTATTGGAGCGTTCTTATTCACGATCTCTATTGTTTTAGGCATTTCCAATGCCAATGGTTCTGCCGGTAGGTTTTCAGGTTTTATTTAGCTTTATTGTAACCTGGGTATTACAGTATGACTTTGAATAAAATGGACCGATTCATTTGAATATTCTCTCATTTTATTTACATTTCAAATAATATCTAAACATTTATGTAACACGCCCGGTGATTGTACAAAAATGATGGTGGGGGGATTAGGCGATTTCAAAAAATAAGTTATTTTTTCAAGAGAAAATTTACAACTGAATTGCCAATTGAATAGGCGCAATGCATGGCAAAATATGTTAGGTCATCTAGTATTTCTTTTGAATTGATGCCCTTCTAAGATATGAGATCTATTAAAAAAGGCGCATCATCACCAACGTGCAATAGTCAATGTTTTTGCTATAAATCGGGCAGCAATGGTCTACACGACCTGTAATAAATAGGTATAAGGGACGTTATTATCACAATACTAATGACATTGCTCACTTTTTAAAGATAGTTTCCATGCGTTATACAAAAAATAAAAAAAATAAATGATCCCTCCAAATTTGTTGAGCTTTCTTGCAGAAATCGCCTAATCCCCCCTCCATCATTTTTGTACGATCACCGGGCGTGTGTAAGTTCAAACAAAGTTAGTTTTAGTTGCAAAACGTTTGGATATTTTGAATTGCTTGTGGTTTGCAATTATGGCCAACAAAAGATTGGTATCGATATGGTAACTTTTTGAACACACGTTTCTCTTAAAGGTCAGGGTGTATGATGGGAAATTTTCTGCATTCCTCAATTGAGTCGCATGTTATTTTTCAAACAGGAATCACCCCTTCCCCACATTTTCTTTATTTTCCAGTTTTGCACAAAGAGTGCACCTATGTGCCTAGAAAAGACTTGTGAGAAGAACGTTTTGATAAAGTGTATAAAAAACAAGAAAATTCAGTGGAAAAAATTCTGAAAATGCAGAAAAAGGGATGCAGAAAATTCCCCATCATGCACCGGCCTGAAATTAACCAGTCATCAAAGAATTCTGAAAAAAAATTCTGAAAATTTTACACATCGTCAATTTAATGGTCATCTTTTGAATGGTGACAATATAATTTGAAAAAAATATATACTTTTCTCTGTATTGTTTTAGAAAACACATTAGACACTTATTTTGTTTTTGGTAACATATGTTTGGAATGAAATGAAACATCTATCCGAACCTCATTGGAAAAACAAAAAACGACAGAAACACAACTTGTTTAGGTCTCTCAATATTGTAATTGTACAAAGCAAAGTTTGGTTGATTTTTAAAAAGTATCTTGTTAATGAAATAAGAGGTTTTCTTAATTTTTATCCATTTTGTGGGGTTTTGTTTTAATTTTTTGAACATTTTTTTTGTAAAATCAACCTAAATATCCTTTGTATAGGCTAACTACGTATAATATTGAGAGGTCTAAGAAAATGTTGTATATGCTATTTTGTTAAAGGTTCGGAAAGACATGTTATTTCATTCTCAAGAATTGGTAGAAAGGAACAAAAAACAATAGCACTAAAAAAACATTTTTAACCAAAACAGTTATATAGAATATATATAGATACCTTTCACATTAGATTGTTGCATTACATTGTCAACATTACATAAAGGACCGTGTTTTTATAGATCATTTTCAATAATTAGTTTAAGAGAAAAAAATTGTTGAATTCCGTTCACCATATCGATATCTATCCTTTGTGGATTCTTGTACTTTGATGCTTCTCTAACATGTTTTTTATCTGAAATATACAAATGTTTTTCATGTAGGCATAATAAATGAATGATTTTTTTCTCATGAACTATTGTACTGTCCTTTGTTATTTTTCAGATTTGATTGATTGACGCGTTATTAATGGCGTTAACAATTGCCACATTTTCTTCACTTTCAGACAATGTATGTTCATCCCTCATGGTTCTCAAGAACGCTGGAACATTTTCATCACCTGTAGGGAGTGATGGACAATACCTAAGTGGTCTTAAATGCGCATGGTCAATTACAGTACAACCAGATCACGTAAGTCCGTGTAGTGTGCACTACGTTCTTGTATTATACTATAGGATCAGTGATTCCTCTACTCATGAGGAGGTTATGCGATATGCGTTTTTCAGAGATCTTGTACGTGGAGATGTAATACGATGACCCTTACTCAAATATTACTTTTGCCTCTCATTTCGATTTTCCAGGGACCAAATTTCAACTATCTTGTATAGGATAATTCAACAGGTTCACGTACAAGTTCTCTTAGAAATGTGTACCTTTCTCTTTCCCTTCACCAATAGAGAAGGTGTATTTGTATCAGTGGTGCATCCAGAATCTTGTGTTAGGTAAGGCGCAACAATTGGCTGGGAGTCATCTTCGTCAAGGAACTAGACCTGGCGCACGGGACAATATTGTCAAACTGAGTTGACGAAGGCTCACCATTTGCGACGTTTAGAGTTTTTACTATTCATTTAGGCAATTTTAATAGATTCGTAACTTCTGATCTGTAACCATTTGTGCGATTTTGTCAACTTGTTAATAGCTATCAAAAATCATGCTCTCTTAATAATTGGATTAGAATTGATGTTACATCTTAATCCGCGATAATATATTGTCTATTGTATATAGCATCTAATTCCAAAGATTATAATTTAATCGCTTTAAATAAGCTTCAACGATTACTTTAATTTTCCTAAGTAATTAGATAACGAGCTTAGAAAGTGATTACTAGGCCTCCCTTTTCTTATCCCACCGAACAAAGTTCAGGAGGACATAGAGTACATGTCTGTTCGTCCGTCCGCCCATCCGTCCATCCACCCGACCGCCGAGAAACAACACAAATATCGTCGGTCCGATATTGTTATATATTTATTTGCATAGGCTGTATGTACCTGTTTATTGTAGGCTGTATATTTTGAAAGTGGCCGATGGGTTCAGTGTTGCTTTCACAGTATTTTTATCATGTAAAAACATATTATCTAAGTTTTACATAATGCATGAAATTATTCATAATGTTAATTTTCTCCAAAATACATTTTGACTTTTACTTGCTATTCTACGTTTTTAGCTGTGAGTTGTAACTTGAAAATCAGAAGAGCAATTTTGTTGATTATTTATCATCAGTGTCAAGATTTAGGGACAAAAATTTATGTCATTTTTAAGTAAAGCTTTTTTTCTTTACAATGACGAGTTGAGAAATTTAAAAACATCCAACTTACTGAACTTTTAAACTTTTAAGGCATGTATTTTCAAAAAGCTTTACATTGGCGATATTCCATTACATTCTTGGACTTTGATTATTTTACGATTGAAAGTTGTGAACTTTTAATGCAGGCATTTTCAAAAAGCTTTACATTGGCCATATTCCTTTACATTCTTGGACTTAGAATATTTCACGAAGCAACGTTGTGAACTTTTAATGCAGGCATTTTCAAAAAGCTTTACATTGGCCATATTCCTTTACATTCTTGGACTTAGAATATTTTATGATATATAGAAGTGTAATTTATGGCATGCATTTTCAAAAAGCTTTACATTGGCCATTTTCCCTTACATTCTTAGACTTAGAATATTTTACGATCTGAAGAGGTGAACTTTTACAGCATGCATTTTCAAAAAGCTTTACATTGGCAGTTGGGTTAAATCTCAGTTAAATCTTGACATATATATTATTTATGAATAGATAGTTGGAAGCATGACTGTCATGACACTGGAAAAGTAGTTGAACAATTTAGTTGTTCATTTATATGTTGATACTTTGAAGCATGACACTTTTTTGACTAGTTTAATGCTTCCAAAGGAGTAATAAAAATTCAGAAAATGACCTACCCTTGGCGTAATAATTCAAACGATGCATTTGTAAATATTTAATTGTTTACAATCTCTTATCAGTTGTTTTTAACTCTAAGCCGATTTCAGTATTGGATTAATATTTGATATTTATCTATAGGTTATCCAACTGACGTTTTCAAAGTTTGACTTGGAACAGTCGTTGAACTGTGAAGATGGTGACTACATCATTGTTTACAACGGCGAGAGTTCGCAAAGTGATACACTGGCAACAATCTGTGGGGAGAATGCAAAACCAATTTTCTCAACGACTTCCAAAATGATTGTGGAGTTTATCTCAAATGATAAGATTGAGCGCTCTGGGTTTACAGCCAGTTTTAAAACAGTTGATCAATCAGGTATGCAAAAGTATAGTATAATTAAAGAAGAGGAGGACATACTCTAGAATTCACAGATGAACATACTACAGAAATATAAAGATGATCCTCTAGAGGTTCATCTTTAAGGGGAAGGTTCATCTATGAATTTAGAGGTATCACCCTTTCTATAGTAAACGACAAACAAGATCATCCAGTGGAAATCTCACCAGAAAAGGCCAAAAGATAAAACCCATATATGTCTCTCATTACAGAACTGGATGTCTTTCATATAAGCTTAGCGTTATATAAAAAAATCAAAAAGAATTACAACAAAGATTCATTGCTTTCATTTAAAAAAGAAATCTTGCTACGCTGATGGATGAATACATAGCTTCCTTAATCCACGAGCAATATTGTTATCATATGATTCTGATTCAAATATTCTGTTCCAGCTGCCGCTTGCGCTGGTGGAAGAGGTCCTCTTAAACTGACAGACACTAAAGGTTCAATCAGATCACCGGGATATGATGGTAACAACATATATCCCCCTAATGTCATGTGCCAATGGCTCATCGAGGCAAATGAAGGAATGGTAAGTTATGATGGTACATTTTGAGTATACTTTAGGTTTCCAGACCTCCATTGATATACAATGTATCTAAAACCAAATTGAAAGTATAACTACTAAGAGTGCAATTTTTACAAAAAAACTATGTTTACAGGAGATTGAACTTACAGCCGATAGATTTGCACTTGAAGAATCCAGAGGTTGTAACCACGACCATGTTGACATCTTTGATGGGTCTGAACCCGTGTTATCTAAACTACTAGGGAAATATTGTGGCATCCATGCTCAAATTGAACTCGACCATGCACCTACTTCAAACATGATGCTTATCACATTTATATCAAACAATAATGTTGGCGGACTTGGATTTCGTTTTGGATACAGTATGTATCCCACGACTATGTCAAGTAAGTATAACCACATATGGGAAATCTTTCACCATGTTCTCTGCTGCATCTCATTTGGGTATTTACACTAATATTTGTATTATGGATTTAACTTTTCAAGGAATAATCTCTGTGACTTCATTTTCTAGCCCATGGCTTTCATGGTTTCTCACATCTTTCAGGGTCGAAACAGAATGGTGTCAGAGCTTTCTCAAATCTTCCTGGTTGTGGAGTGCCTGCTATCAGAGATGAAGCGAGGATAGTTGGTGGTGTTGAAGTCACTCCCCATAGTTGGCCATGGACTGTCATGCTAGTAGACTCTAGTGGTAATGCATATTCACAATTCTGTGCTGGTACCTTAGTGAGGAACAACTGGGTTGTCACTGCAGCTCATTGTATTGGAAGGTTTGTATTCAATGCCCTATTTAATTGGATACGCATACTCTTCTTTCTCTCCTACTCCTGAAATAACAGTTCAGTAACAATCTTTTGATGTATCATAGAACCTTTAAACTAAAAAGTACAAAAATATTGCGAAGGTCTTTGCATTTATATGAATGTACTTGTTATGATATTGTATACAATATTAAATGTTGTTTTCAGTACTTCACCATATTCACTAAAGGTTAGGCTTGGTGAACACAGTAAAGGGGCTACTCACGATGGAGGCTATGTGGTAGATGTTGCAGAAATCATTAAACATGAGAAATATTTAAGTGCAACTAGTGGATATGATTTAGCAATGTTGAGGCTTGCAGAACCTCAACAGCTGAATGATAATGTTCAAACTGCTTGTATTGTACAAGAAGATATTCTTGATGGTCCTGATTATAACTGTGTTGCCACTGGATGGGGTACATTGTCATGTGAGTTATTGTGGCTTCTTTTTTAATGTCATTGCATACTCTTACATGTAAAACAACATTCTTCTCTCTATTCTCATTACTACTGCTAAATTCATTTGAAAAATCATGTATTACCCCACTTCATGTATTACACTTTTATTTATCTTTCTTAAATACCCATGGGCAATGGGACACAAGTCTATCTTATTATTTGCTATATTAAATATATGATCGTAACAAAATTCCAGTTCAAGGGAGTTCATCTGAGGTTCTCATGAAAGTTGGTTTGCCTATTCTTCCAAGACAACAATGCTCTGAGGCATATGGGAATTTCTTCACTGACACCATGATATGTGCTGGTTTTATGGAAGGTGGAAAAGATTCATGTCAGGTAGGTTTTTGAATGCTGATAAAACTTTTGTTCATATGTCCATATTTGGAATGCTATTATACATAAACTTATATACTATACTGTATGTAGCCTCAATTAGTGTTAATTAATTGTATATTTCATATTTCATTGCAGGGTGACTCAGGAGGCCCATTGGTGTGTCAGTCATCATCATCCCCCTCTGCACCTTGGTATCTTACTGGTATAGTCAGCTTTGGCAACGAATGTGCAAGTCCCGGGTATCCTGGTGTCTACACACGAATAGCAAATAATGAGATTCAAAGCTGGATCATGGATAGATTGACTGATCAGCCAGCGCCAACAGTTGATCCAAATGATCCATGCTCAAATATTGTTGAATTTACTGAATCCACTGGTGTCATCAAGACAAATGGTTATCCCAATAATTATGATAGTAATTTAGAATGTAGGTGGTTGATAAGAGGCTCAGCAAACCAGGTTTGTTATTATATATTAGTCATCATATTACGTTATGTTTTAGACTGATATAAATATGGCAAACTATGGTAGAATTTATTATTTTCTCTCAGTCCAAGACACGTAAAAGAGATTGATTGCACGGCCATCTTCATTTCAAAATTAATCATATCGTCCTTTAGCCTGTGCAAATTACACTTTCTTTAGAAGATTGTATGCTGAGTGACACAATCACTTGATAATGATTTAGAAAAAAACTGGATCAGTCGTCAGATCATCATTCATTTTTACAGAATGTAAGGCTGGAGTTTACTGCCTTCGACATAGAAGATGATGGTGACTGTGGATATGACTCTGTGAGTCTGTTTAGTTCAAATGCAGCAGATGAAGCAAACAAACTGGGAAGCCTCTGTGGTAACTCAGTAAATCCTTCAGTTTATACATCTACTGGGAGTAACATGTTTGTTCTGTTCAAGTCAGATGATAGTCTTGTGAAATCTGGTTTCCGAGCTGAATATACTCTTGTTGCAAGTAAGTACATAAAATATTTATGAATGTGTATAAGTATGACATGTATATTGCACTAATATAAAAATGTTAAAAGATTTATTGTATCAGACAACATTTTAACCCTAGCTGTACATTTTACGACCCTTGATAGCAAGTTGCTGCTACGGCCCAGCTGTAGTGGCTTAAGCCTTTATAGCTCAGTTGGTAGAGCATCAGACTTTGGATCCAGGGGTCCTAGGTACGATTCCCACACGCGGCATTGAATTTAGCACACTTTCTTTCAATTTCTTTATCTGGCTTGTTACACTATGCTTGTTAGTTAGTTATTCATGGGGCATTCGTTACATTGAACCTAGGACCCCTGGATCCATTACATACACATAGGTTTTAGGCCAATATAAAGATGGCAGCAGTGGTACTATTTTATTATGTAAGTCAAGGAGGCCGATTAGCTCCCAGGATCCAAACTCGATATTTTCAAACAATGAAATTGTCGAAATTTCGTTATTTTCTGATTCAAATCAATATCTCAATCATTTCTTGTGAGTTTTGTAATTTTTCCTTTGGAAATTAGACTAAAATTCATGATTCAAATGTTGAAATGAACAAATTGGTAGCTTTTTAAATTCGAATTTGTAATCATGACATGCCCATATATGGCAAAAATATTGATGTTGTACTCTGGGAGCCAATCCTTATTGATGCAAAACATTCATTGCTCTGCCATCTTTATTTGAAAATAATTCCTATGGCCCTTTAGCCTATGTTTTAACATCTGATTCCTTAATCCTGGTGCTTGTGTTTTAGATGGACCCTCCCCCACTTCAGACCCAACACAACCACCTTCAACTGGTCAATGTGGCAGTCCAGCCATTGCACCCAATTTACCAAACACAGTCCGTGGCTTTGAAGATTCTGTCAGTAAGGTGGTTAATGGAGAGGATGCTGTACCTCATAGTTGGCCCTGGCAGGTTATGCTCACTACATTGAATGGAAGACACTTCTGTGGAGGAAGTTTATTGAATAATTACTGGGTCATCACAGCTGCTCACTGCTCAGTCAAGTTGGTATATCTACATAGATTTAAGGCAGAGATAAAGATGGCAGCTGTGTTAGAATTTTATTCCATAATATGTAAAATTGATTGCACTGCCATCTTTATTTGGAAATTGTTTCTATTGCTCCAGCCAATATTACTATTAGGGTAATTCTAATAATTTCTGATATCCTACTGCCAGAAATATATTCTTCATGCAATCTCTCATATGTGTGGAATTCCATGAGGTTATGGAAATGATTGAAAATGAAATGTGATATTTTAAAATTTCCTAGACTTTTTGTGTGAAATTTCATTGTTGTCACTCGTCTAGTTTAGGAGATATAGGTGTTGCCTTCTGGTCTCCTTCTTTTAGGTCACCCTGTATTGATAAATTAAATGTAATCTTCTCATGGTTCCCTCAATATCCACGCATGATATTGCTGACTGACTCAAAATCTTGTTTCTTTCTGATGTGCTACTACTTCTAACCAATTCACAACTTTGAACCATTTTCAATTTTATAGTCAACGAGAAGATCAGGTGTTTGTTAGAGTAGGAGAACATAGCAAAGATGCTTCAGAGCCAAGCCAAAGGAACTATGCTATCAACAGATTTGTCATACATCAACAGTACATCAGCAGAACCCTCAACAATGATATTGCTCTATGGAGGCTTGAGGAACCTGTACAGATGTCAGATGAAGTGAGTTCAGTATGCTTGCCTGACACAGGGGATGTCCCACCTGGCACATTCTGTATGCTCACTGGATGGGGAACTATTATAGGTACAGTGGTAGAATTTTATTTTAGAAGATAATATGAAAATAGATTGATTGTACCGCCATCTTTATTTAAAGATAACCTTTATTGACATTGAGCCTATGAATGGAATCTTTAGTTTTTATTAGCTTCCAAAATAGTTTTCTTTGATTTAATCAGAGGGTGGAGCTACTGCAAGAATTCTCCAACAGACAGATCTTCCAATTGTAAGTACGCAGGAGTGCAATCAAGCGGACTGGTATGATGGAGATATTAAGCCTGGAATGGTTTGTGCTGGCCATGAGGAAGGAGGAACAGGTTCTTGCCATGTAAGTGAGAACAACTAGAGACCAGAAATCCTCAGTCCATTATTCTCTTACTATGACATCAATATCTCTATGGTTACATAAGTTGATTTAGGAATTCTTTAACATTTTACGAAGTTTCTGTAAATAGCTCTGAATTCCTTTTAAAAAATCATGGATATCAACTTAATGCTAACAATTATTATATGCTTATATGCAGGGAGATAGTGGTGGCCCCTTGGTGTGCAGATATCCTGATTCCAGCTGGGAGCTTTATGGTATTGTAAGCTGGGGAGCAGTATGTGCTGGGGCCAAAACTCCTGGAGTATTTGTCAGAGTGCCTTACTACATGGATTGGATTAATCCAAGACTGACATGTAAGTATTTGTTCTTGTGATTTTACAAGGTTTTGGGCAGATTTAAAGATGGCAGCAGAGGTCGTATTTTATTAAAAAGAAGATAATGTTAATTAGATCAATCGCACTATCATCTTTATTAAAAATTATTTCTATTAATCAAGCCTATGTGATTTTGGTTCTCAAAAAAGTTAAGACATTATTAGCTTTAGTAATGTACTCCTTGGAAATCCTCAGCTTATTTAATTATGTTCTCTATTTAGTACCAGCCCTGCCCCCTCTCCCCGAGGCTTGCAGTAGCCAAGTTATTGTGTCTACAACAGAAGACCTTGTCTTCCCACGATACTACGACTCTCCCAATGAAGATGACATGTACAGGAACCAGCTGACTTGTGAATGGTTAATACAGGCACCACCTGGAGAGGTATATGCATGTTCCGTGTTTCAATGTTTTTTCATTGTCTTTCATATCAGGCACTATCAGGCACTATCAGGCACTATCAGGCACTATCAGGCCTCAGGTTGGGCCGGGCTGTAATGTCAATCTTCTAGCTTGGATGATACCATGAGTACAAGTGAAAAAATAAACATTATAATACTGAATCAAGTGTATATGTTTCTTGTTAATATATTGCTTAACCATTCTGTGATGATTTATGGTTCATGGTTCAAGGGCTAATGATTAACAAATTAGCCAATCAATTAATCTATCAACAGGAATAGAATGTAATCTTCCAAAATTACAACTTTATTGCTTCAAGTGAATATGTAAGTCCCCTGGGGTTGAACTAGACAAAATTATCATCTTTCAATTGCAATTCAATAATTAAATTTCAATATATGGAGGAAATAAGTTCTAACTTGTATACACTGCCCGGGCAACGATACTCAACGGTGAACAACACCACAAACGAGCGTTCGATTTGCTAAACGATATGCGTCACCCTTTAATGACCTGATTGGCTTTCATGATCTTTAGCCTTGGAATTATTGTATCCTTTGATATTTTCTTCACAATAATTCAAAGAGCAGATGTGAAACTGTGCAATACTTTTTTTAGTGATAAGACTGAATTTTCTTTGCAGAATGTTATATTTAGCATCTACAGTCTCTCTGTTGAATATCACGAGCAATGTTATTTTGACTCCGTAAGTCTTTATGATGGTTCATCAGAGCAAAATACACAATTAGGAAAACACTGTGGCACTTCACCTCCACGCACAAAAACGTCGACAGGAAGGAACATGCTAGTAGTGTTTAAGTCAGATGGGTCTATAGGAGGACGAGGCTTCAAAGCATCAATATCTTTTACTGGTGAGAAATATTCCAATCCAATTTTTTACCTTAAAAATTATTCATATTTGATGTTTTATTGATGCAGCATGTACATTAATAAAGTATTCTATTTTAAAGGGTCTTTTCATGATAAAACATTATAATTGGAGCAGGATCCTTTAAATCTTAAATTAAAATTGTCTTTTGGAAAATTTTGACATGTCTCTCTCACCATGTTCATTTTTTGATATTTTGAACTAGTGGTGTTGTATTGGTTTCAGATGATACAGGAACAACAACGGCCCCTGTAACAACAACAGCCCCTGTTACAACAACAGCCCCTATAACAACAACAGCCACTGTAACAGAACCCCCAGTCACCAGTCCATCCACCACAGATTCCCCAGTTACTAACCCACCTAGTACAGGTTTCAAAGACTCCTGTTTGCGCATACACAATTTGAAGAGAGCCCTTCATGAGGACACACCTAATGTGATATACTCCGACACACTTGCAGTTTCTGCCCAAACATGGGCAAATCACCTAGCTGCTACTGATAGCTTTGAACACTCAAGTGCTGACAATTATGGAGAGAATTTATATCGCTCTTCGAGTACTCAGCCATTAACTCCTGATTATTGTTCAACGGCAACTTCAATGTGGTAAGAACAGTTTTTTGTATGGGAATTTGAGGTATAGAAAGTACTAACTAGAGTACTGCCTCGTAATGCCAGGTCTACTTTATCTTATGCCATTGTGTGATTCATACAGTTTTACACTTAGATATCAGGAATATGCAAAATGACACATTTCATTTAGGTACTGAATAACAATTAGTTTTTGTCTTTACCCAAAGTATTTTTGAAAGGGGTATACTGTATAAATCAACTGATTTCAAATAATATGACTCATATTAATTCACACAGTTATACTTCCAGGTATGATGAAATAAACCAGTATGACTACAATAACCCAGGATTTAGTGGAAACACAGGTCATTTTACACAGGTAAGTACAATAAAATAGAGTTTCAATTCATCATAACTATTTAATTTAAGCTAGTGTAGTACTAATAAGTTAAATAAACTTGCAGTCATCAGGGTGTGGTATCAGGCCTATTGGTGATATATGAATGTTAATCTCTTATATGGTTGAAATAATCAGGATTTTTTTGGCCATGGTGCATCATTAGGATTTTAGACATGCTGGTCAAAGATGAACTATGGGCCAGTAGCAATGTAATTTTTCTATACATGCTAAAAAGTAAATTGCACCTTGTTTTTGTCTTGCTGTAGGTTGTTTGGGCAAGCACATTGGAGATTGGATGTGGAGAAACCATATACACTACACCTGATGGTAGTTGGAACAGAGTTGTGCTGGTTTGTCAGTACAGTCCACCTGGAAACTATGGGAACCAATTCACCAGTAATGTTAAACCACTTCTTTCAGGTGATTCCTAGCTTTTGTTATACAATTTTATACACAATTTTGTTATTCAATTTTACAATGTTTGCATTAATATTCCTCATTGACATTGAGTGTAAAGGCTGATCAACTATTGTGTGGTCCTTGGAATAACTCCTTTAATCTTCTAACAATCTTACTATACTGTTACACTTGTAAGTATATATCCTGACATTTACTACATCTACAAAGGATGAGTCTGGGAATGAGTCTGGGTATCGACTTAGAAAATATTGAAAATTGTTATGTCTGAAAAACCAACTCAATCACACATATTATTAAACTTCAATATCTTATCCTTCTTCTGAGAGTACAAAAATATCAATTTTTATCACAATTAATGAAAAATATTGGCATCAAAGACAGTGCATATCACTTTGTCAGAATTGAAAAAAAATCAATGGCAAATATTAAATGAATTATTTATACAAAGGGTTTAAAACATATCCTCCAAAACATTGCTTACTTTCTTTGTATTATGACATTGAATGGCATTTCTGGATAAGTGAATTGGTGTTTATCTGGGTAATCAAGGGATTATAGTCACTCAAAGTTACTGAGCATCCAGTTTTGAGACTTCAATTGTGTTAGTGAAGTTACACATATTTCAGTCAAATTCATGCTGAGCACAACATTCCGGTTTCAATTTTATAATCTCTATACATGACCCTGGTGATGAAGAGTCAGAATCAGTCAAAAAACCTAAACCGGAAAACTGTGCTCATTGTGAAAACTAAAAGTGAAGCAACTTTTTTCTGATATTTCTTACATCAAATGGCAGCCATCTTGTTTTTTCCCCTTCAAATTAAACTGGCGGGAAATTCAAAAATTTGAAAAAAATTTTAATCCTTAAATATATTTCAAAAATATGATTTTCTTTTAAATTCTTCATGGGTCTTAAGTTATTTCTTCTTTGCAAGTCATACATGTTGCCATTGATGTTTTTATTCTATGATAATGACTACTTTTTTTTGTTAAGATACTTATTCTGACTCTCAGCAGGGGGTTAATTATGCATCAAAACTCGTGAAAAAGTAAATAAACTTATCAAATATAACTAGGACAGTAATAAAAAACATATTTAACATACATTTGACTGAGGGACCAAAAGGTCCCTATATCTTGGCACTGGTAGTTTTAAGAATATAGTATTTTGTTATTAATAGTGCCAAAGCCAGAATCTTGATTTATGCAAGGCAAATTACTACTAGATATACATGTAGTAAGGCCAATAAGAGTGCTTAAGTATTATTCAAAAACTATGTTGATAGTTACTGTAAAATTTTTATGAGGAATCTGCACCCTAATTGAGATCATTTTACCAACTAATTCATTTCAATTTCAAAATCTGATACAACCAAACTACAGCATCAATTTTTATAAACCAGTAAAATGTTGATATCGTCTTTTTCATCATGTTCATTTAGTTGATATTTTGAACATGTTGTATTGGTTTCAGGTGATACAGGAACAACAACAGCCCCTGTAACAGAACCCCCAGTCACCAGTCCATCCACCACAGATTCTCCAGTTACTAATCCACCTACTACAGGTTTCAAAGACTCCTGTTTGCGCATACACAATTTGAAGAGAGCCCTTCATGAGGACACACCTAATGTGATATACTCAGACACACTTGCAGTTTCTGCCCAAACATGGGCAAATCACCTAGCTGCTACTGATAGCTTTGAACACTCAAGTGCTGACAATTATGGAGAGAATTTATATCGCTCTTCGAGTACTCAGCCATTAACTCCTGATTATTGTTCAACGGCAACTTCAAAATGGTAAGAACAGTTTTTGTTTGGCAGTTTGAGGTATAGAAAGAACTAACTAGAGTACTGCCTCGTAATGCCAGCTCTACTTCATCTTATTCCATTGAGTGATTCATACAGTTTTACACTTAGATATCAGGAATATGCAAAATGACACATTTCATTTAGGTACCAAATAACAATTTGTTTTTGTTTTTTCCCACAGTATTTTTGAAAGGGGTATACTGTATAAATCAACTGATTTCAAATAATATGTAAAACTCGCATTAATTCACACAATTATACTTTTAGGTATGATGAAATAAACCAGTATGACTACAATAACCCAGGTTTTAGTGGAAACACAGGTCATTTTACACAGGTAAGTACAATAAAATAGAGTTTCAATTCATCATAACTACATAATTTTAGCTATTGTAGTACTAGATTAGTAAGTTAGATAAACTTGCAGTCATCAGGGTGTGGTATCAGACCTGTTTGTGATATTTGAATGTTAATCTCCTATATGTTTTCAAATAATCATCTAATTCATATTAAAACTCCTTCATTCTTGTCATCTGGGCTGGTACTGTAATTGCACCATTGTTACTATGCTTCCTAGTTCATGAGTAAGTTTGAAAACATAATTGCCCAATTTAACCTATTGACATGCAGTCCATTGCCCAAAAGGCAACTCATTTTCCAAGTTCATTACCAAGATTGTAACTGATTGCCAGTCAGGCAACTGTGGGTCTAAACCTTGTCATTGTGTTCCTTTATTACTGTTAGGCTATAATGTTGAATGTAACTGATTAGACACTGTCTGTGTCATCACTCATGATTCTTTTGGCCAGTGTGCATCATAAAAATTTTAGACATGCAGGTCAAAGATGAACTATGGGCCAGTAGCATTGTAATTTTTCTATACATGCTGAAAAGTAAATTGCACCTTGTTTTTGTCTTGCTGTAGGTTGTTTGGGCAAGCACTTTGGAGATTGGATGTGGAGAAGCCATATACACGACACCTGATGGTAGTTGGAACAGAGTTGTGGTGGTTTGTCAGTACAGTCCACCTGGAAACTATGGCAACCAATTCATCAATAATGTTAAACCACTTCTTCCAGGTGAATCCTAGCTTTTGTTATTATTATACAATTTTGGAATACAATGTTTGAATTAGTATTCCTCCTTGACAGGAGTTCAAAAGTTGATCAACTATTGTGTGGTCCTTGGAATAACTCCTTTAAACTTCTAACAATCTTACTATACTGTTACACTTGTAAGTACATATCATGACATTTACGACTTCTAAAAATTTTGTCCCTATATTTTGGCACTGGTGTATAGTTTTAAGAATACAGTATTTTGATTATTAATAGTGCCAAAGCCAGAATCTTGATTTACACAAGGCAAATTACTACTAGTAAGGCCAATAAAACTGGTTAGGTTTTATTTGAAAACTATGTTCAATATGTTACTGTAAAACGTTGGTGAGAGATCTGCATACTGATTGAGATCATTTTAACTAATTCATTTCAGTTTCAAAATTTGATACAACTAAACCACAGCAAAAACCAAAACTGGTTAATACAATTTTTATAAAACCAGCCGTATAACATTGATTTATTTTTGTTTCAGTTGAAACATGTGGAGTTGGCATTGTGCCCAATGGCAGAATAGTTGGAGGATCTGATGCAGTGCCGTACAGCTGGCCCTGGATGGCGATGCTGACCACTGACTGGGGATCACAATTTTGTGGCGGAACTCTCATTGATAGGAATTGGGTGATAACGGCTGCTCATTGTACATCTGGGTAAATATATAACTGCATACTAGATGTTTCAGTCTTTTTGACATCCTTGTATGCTTAGTCTTCCCTGCGTTCAGACCAATGGAAGCCAGGTAAATGAAGATGTCTTGGAAGGTTCTGCCCATGATACCAAAGTCTTAAAATCACATTGACCCTCATATTATTAACAATATTATTCTAATACCCTAAAATTGTTTCAGAATGGACCCCTGGGATGTGATTATAAGACTAGGTGAATACTCGAAGACAGATGATGAACCCCTGACGCAAGTAATTCCTGTCATTCAAATCATTAATCACCCTGAGTATGACCCTGAAACCACAAACAATGATATATCCTTGCTGAGACTTGGAGATCCAGCTGAGCTGAATGGTTATGTTGAGAAGGCATGTCTTCCTGCAGCAGAGCCTGAACCAGGACGTGAATGTGTCGTAACTGGTTGGGGTACCACTGAAGGTAATGTTGCAATTGTGTTGTAATTGGTTGGGGTACCACTGAAGGTAATATTGCAGTTGTGTTGTAACTGGTTGGGGTACCACTGAAGGTAATGTTGCAATTGTGTTGTAATTGGTTGGGGTACCACTGAAGGTAATATTGCAGTTGTGTTGTAACTGGTTGGGGTACCACTGAAGGTAATATTGCAGTTGTGTTGTAACTGGTTAGGGTACCACTGAAAGTAATGTTGCAGTTGTGTTGTAACTGGTTGGGGTACCACTGAAGGTAATGTTGCAATTGTGTTGTAATTGGTCGGGGTACCACTGAAGGTAATATTGCAGTTGTGTTGTAACTGGTTGGGGTACCACTGAAGGTAATATTGCAGTTGTGTTGTAACTGGTTGGGGTACCACTGAAGGTTATTTTGCAATTGTGTTGTAACTGGTTGGGTTACCACTGAAGGTAATATTGCAGTTGTGTTGTAACTGGTTAGGGTACCACTGAAAGTAATGTTGCAGTTGTGTTGTAACTGGTTGGGGTACCACTGAAGGTAATGTTGCAATTGTGTTGTAATTGGTTGGGGTACCACTGAAGGTAATATTGCAGTTGTGTTGTAACTGGTTGGGGTACCACTGAAGGTAATATTGCAGTTGTGTTGTAACTGGTTGGGGTACCACTGAAGGTTATTTTGCAATTGTGTTGTAACTGGTTGGGGTACCACTGAAGGTAATATTGCAGTTGTGTTGTAACTGGTTAGGGTACCACTGAAAGTAATGTTGCAGTTGTGTTGTAATTGGTTAGGGTACCATAGAAGGTAATTTTGCACTTGTGTTGTAACTGGTTGGGGTACCACTGAAGCTAGTATTGCAGTTGTGTTGTAACTGGTTGGGGTTTGACTGAAGGTAATATTGCAATTGTGTTTTAATTGGTTTGAGTACCACAGAAGGTAATGTTGCAATTGTGTTGTAATTGGTTAGGGTACCACCGGAGGTAATTTTGCAATTGTGTTGTAAGTGGATGGGGTTTGACTGAAGGTAATATTACAATTGTGTTGTAACTGGTTGGGGTTTGACTGAAGGTAATATTGCAATTGTGTTGTAATTGGTTAGGGTACCACTGAATGTAATATTGCAATTGTGTTTTAATTGGTTGGGGTACCACAGAAGGTAATATTGCAATTTTTTTTAACTGGTTGGAGTACCACTGAATAGTCCATTTGTCATCCCTATACATCCAATAGTGAACCTAGAAATTGTTAAAAGTACGATGTTTTATGGTCGATTTATGATAATAAGAGTTTTCTGAAGTGATTTAACTGGCTTGGGCAAAAAATTATATAGGCTGATTAGGGAGGGGTGCAATCGTTTAACATGGCGTTGACTATTGACTTAGTGTTGGGATACCACCATATACCTGGTATGTTACCATGGTAATAGATACAAAATTTTTCCCCAAAGTTATTTTTTTGGCAACCCAGCTAAATCACTCCCATAATCCCTAAAGATAGTATTTACACAGAAAAACATCATACTTTTAAATATTTATACGTTCAGAAAATGACAAATGGACTAGAAGGTAATGTTGCAATTGTGTTTTAATTGGTTGGGGTACCACTGAAGGTAATGTTGCAATTGTGTTTTAATTGGTTGGGGTACCACAGAAGGTCATGTTGCAATTGTGTTGTAATTGGTTGGGGTACCACAGAAGGTAATGTTGCAATTGTGTTTTAATTGGTTGGGGTACCACAGAAGGTAATGTTGCAATTGTGTTGTTATTGGTTGGGGTACCACAGAAGGTAATGTTGCAATTGTGTTTTAATTGGTTGGGGTACCACAGAAGGTAATGTTGCAATTGTGTTGTAATTGGTTGGGGTACCACAGAAGGTAATGTTACAATTGTGTTTTAATTGGTTGGGGTACCACAGAAGGCAATGTTGCAATTGTGTTTTAATTGGTTGGGGTACCACAGAAGGTAATGTTGCAATTGTGTTTTAATTGGTTGGGGTACCACAGAAGATAATGTTGCAATTGTGTTGTAATTGGTTGGGGTACCACAGAAGGTAATGTTGCAATTGTGTTGTAATTGGTTGGGGTACCACTGAAGCTAATATTGCAATTGTGTTTTAATTGGTTGGGGTACCACAGAAGGTAATGTTGCAATTGTGTTTTAATTGGTTGGGGTACCACAGAAGGTAATGTTGCAATTGTGTTGTAATTGGTTGGGGTACCACAGAAGGTAATGTTGCAATTGTGTTGTAATTGGTTGGGGTACCACTGAGGGTAATATTGCAATTTTGTTTTAACTGGTTGGGGTACCATTGAAGGTAATGTTGAAACTGTACACAGATTAGTTCAAAGCTACCCACTCTGTCTTTAGTTGAGTAAAGAATTATATTATAAATATCGCCTACTCTAAAGTAGTACTGTGCTCTTTGATCTTGTAAAGGATAGTACCTGTAGACTAACAATGTACACTTAATTTGCCTTGATGATTTAGTCTTTTATGGCCAGTATATGCCATTTGAATGCATGTCCATATATGGTATGGACACATGCACACACAGTGACATAGATGGCGCATATATTATGAAATACATTTACCTTCAGAGGG
Organism: Owenia fusiformis; assembly: GCA_903813345.2. NCBI lineage: Eukaryota > Metazoa > Annelida > Polychaeta > Sabellida > Oweniidae > Owenia > Owenia fusiformis. Next base: position 2,606,632 of record CAIIXF020000001.1, read on the forward strand.
TGGTGCGTCTAGTGATACATTGAAGGAGGTAGATGTCCCAATTATTTCTCGAACTACTTGCAATGCACAATATGGCAGCATTACAGATCAGATGATATGTGCAGGGGAACTGCAGGAGGGAGGAAAAGACTCTTGCCAAGTGAGCTTTCCAATGTTGATAGGAACATACAATATATTTGATTGTTTGCTGATAATGTGACTCACCAAATATATCATTATAGTATATATTAGTTATTTCAAATAACGATTAACCCTTTCTCGTGTCCAGGTACATATGCCCTATTTTGTGCAAAATTGGAAGATGTAAACCATGAGTTTAGTTTCCCTGTATATAAGAAATATTTTATTTTATCCAGGGTGATTCTGGTGGTCCTCTTGTATGTAAAGAAGAAAGCAATGCATGGTCTCTCTATGGTGTTGTAAGTTGGGGGTCTGGCTGTGCTAGAGTTGGCAAGCCAGGTGTATATGCCAATGTGGCACAATATCTCACTTGGATAGCTGCTTCAAAAGAAAGTAAGTACATGTACAGAACTATAATTAGTTCAACGATTTAAACACATGACTCTAAATATTAGTGACTGGTCACATCTTCCGAGCTATAATTTGGAAAATATGGTGATTTTAATGCAAAGTATAGACTAAAAATAAATAATATGAATCTAATCTGCAGCTCCGGCACCAGCTCCTGAACCCAATCTCCCACCAGAGTGCGATGGTTCATCAGCCCAACTCTCTGGAGCAAGTGGCACATTCACCTCACCCTACTATGGCCAGTATGATTATCCAAATGATGCTACCTGCACATATGTAATAACATCACCTACTGGAACTGTGAGTTGATTAAAAATGCAGTTTCATATTTACCTAAATTCAATTATACAGAAAAGAAATTATTGAAAAAGTTAAAGAATATAATGGTTTTGAATTAGAACAAGACTTTGTGGACAGTGATAATACATTATGTTACATTTTCATATCAGGTTGTGCAGCTTGAATTCAAAGAATTTGATGTTGAGCCTTATCCCGAGTGCAGAGCTGACTACGTGACAGTAATTGATGGAACAGCCAGCTCACCGCACAAACTCTGTGGGGCTGGGGAGATGGGCATCTTTACATCTACGTCCAATACACTTACAGTAAAGTTGGTAGCTGATAACAGTGTAAGACACCCAGGCTTCACTGCGGTCTACAGAGCAACTGAAATAGGTAAGGTATTTTTAAACATGACCATTTTTATAAAAATGCTTTATGCAGTAAAATATGTGCAAGTGAAACACCTTCGGTACATCTAAAGTGTTCCACTAAAAGTGTTCCACTTATTGAGGACATTTTATAACATGAAGTCAATAGGTCATGGGACTCTGAAAAGTGTTCCACTTACAGAGGTGTTCTATTTACAGAGGAGTTCTATTTACACAGGTTTTCTAGTTATTGTGTTCACTTAACAGGTTTTATGGTTAATGTTTTATTTCTTTTTCAGTCCGTACTACAACGCTATCTCAATCATCCACAACCAAAACTCCAGTCAACCCTACCCCCTCTGACTGTGGTGTACCTGCCATATCACCAAATATACAACCTAGGATTGTTGGAGGTGACATCGCTAAGAACCATTCATGGCCATGGCAAGTGATGCTGACGTCTACAACCAATCCTAGTAGTCAGTTCTGTGGGGGAACACTAATAAGCCCAAACTGGGTCCTCACTGCGGCTCATTGCACTGATGCGTAATACAATTTAAATATTTCTAAAAGTGGATTGATCTTGAAATATTTAACCTAAAATCATAAAGATATGTAAAATGCACTATCAGTCCACTTAAAGACACAAATCTTATTTTGGAATTCACCATTTTGAAAGGACTTTATGTGTGCAAAAATTAGCCCAAAAATTCCCATTAGGTAATCATAGCATTATATGTTTAAAACTCTAAAAAATGAATAATATTCTCAAAAAGTTAGTATAAAAATCTCAACCCACTCATACGTTGCTATGATAGAGCATAACACAACAGTTCAAGGTTCATAAATGATTAGGATTTCTTTCATTCTGTTTATAGATCCGAGACGTATGTTGTACTAGGTGCACATGATAAACAAGCGTCAAATACCCAAGAGGATAAAAGACAAATAATCCAAGTTGTTGAAGTGAAAGATCATCCCAATTATAATAATATTAACTTTGATAGTGACATTTCCCTATTACGCCTAGCAAGACCTGCTACATTGGGTGATAAAGTGGGTTTAGTTTGTCTTCCAACAATTGAGCCTGTTAATGATGACTGGACTTACACCACTGGCTGGGGAACTACATCTTGTGAGTACATAATTCTGTTCTGCTGATAGGTACAGTTAAATAATTTCTTTTGAACTTTGTTGTTCTAGATAATCCCTGAATTATTAGCCTTACTTAGTAATTGATTAACTCTAATATGCATGTCAAATAGATTTATTAATGTGTTTTTTCATATCTGTGTCTCTTTTTGATATGTTTATCCAAACCAGAAATATTTATGACACAAGAGATTTTCAACAAGAATGCCATAATTATTTGTCCATGGAAAATATTACAATGTATTATTATCATACTTTTACATTGATAACAGTTATAGAGCATTATGCACTTTTGTATAAGTATTTTCCAATCACTATCTTGCCATTTCAGTTCAAAATGTATTCTTTTGAATTCTAAAAACCTCATCTTTGATCTCAGGACAAAAGTGTCATTTCTCATTTCAGCTGGAGGTCTTGCAAGTCAGTTGTTGCGCCAGGTTATGGTTAAAATCATTGGTCGACCAATATGTAGTAACATGTACTCCACAGAGGAGATCACTAACAATATGATCTGTGCTGGATATGAAGGAGGTGGTAAAGATTCATGTCAGGTAAAGTGTTCATTCAGAGTTCGTCATCGAAATACAGATGATTTTCTATATGGTCATTTCCTCTGACATCATCACATAGTTAAAGAGCACATATTTAGCATTGTGTTCCTTCCACTTTATTGATTGGTTGAGAAAGGGCCAGCATCAGGTTTTAAAATGCTTAACTGAGCAGCGCTTTATGTCATTGACATTTGTATTTTGTGTCCACAGGGTGATTCTGGTGGACCATTAGTTACACCAATAGGGGAATATGGGCAGTCTGGCTGGAAGATATCTGGAGTAACTAGCTGGGGCCTAGGGTGTGCCTCGCCCAATAGACCTGGTGTCTACACCAACGTTATCAACTTTGTTGACTGGATCCAAGGAATTGTGACAGGTGAGGATGGAGATTGTGTTTAAAATGTTTTAAGAGATGACAAGTTCAAATTCAATAAGTTGATTCAATATGAATGACAGACAATAGGAATGTGCTACAAATCAAGTACTATAAAAATGGAAGACACCATTTGAGGAATCCAATGGCAGTATCAGTCAGAAAAGAGATATAATGATGCTTATGAATTATTGTTCAACAATCTTTCCATGTACTCAATATTTTTATTTTCAGATCTTCCTTCTGGTACAACTCCACAACCAACAACGCAACCTATAACCACTACAGCACAACCCACAACCAGTACAACACAGCCAACAACTGTTTCAACACAATCCGCAACCAGTACAACACAGCCAACAACTGTTTCAACACAATCCGCAACCAGTACAACACAGCCAACAACTGTTTCAACACAATCCGCAACCAGTACAACACAGCCAACAACTGTTTCAACACAATCCGCAACCAGTACAACACAGCCAACAACCTCTACAACACAAACCGCAACCCCTACAACACAACCAACATCCACTACAACACAATCCGCTACACAGCCACCTAATAGAGAGTGTGGCCAGCCTGCACTGCCACCAATTGTTACAAAAATTGTTGGAGGTGTACCTGCCAAACTGCACAGTTGGCCCTGGCAGACCATGCTTGTCTCAAGTAATGGGGCTCATTTCTGTGGAGGGACATTGATTGACCCCAACTGGGTACTGACAGCCGCTCATTGCACGGATGGGTAATACAATTCATATTTGTAGATTTGCCTTGAAATATATACTAAAAAGATTATAGTGATTTGTAACACACATTAACATTCCACCTCCAAAGATGCAAGCCTTCTCTTTCAAATTCTTCCTTTTGAAAACTTCTAAAGAATTGCTCATCTACATGTAATTAAGCAGAATAAGAAAGAACCAGGTATTATATGTCAAGTCCAGTCATGTATTTCACCATGGGTATTTTCTCAGCTTTCTCTCATTAAAGCAAATGTTTTCTTACAAGAATAGTCCACATGATAATAGAATTGATAGTTATCAACAATATCACATCATTATTAACTGCACCTTTACTTAGATCCTTGAACTTTTTGTTATTAGGTTGAGTATCATGGATTTCCATGTTAGACTTGGAGAACACTACAAGAATATTACTGATGGCAAAGAAAGGGATGTTAATATCACACAGATTATTCCACATGAGGAATATGGACTGAATGGTATTGATGATGACATCTCTCTGTTGAGGCTTGCTGAAACAATCACATACACTGATGAGATTAGTCCCGCATGTCTTCCTTCCGATGATGCCAGTGCTGGCAAATACTGTGTAGTAACTGGATGGGGATCTGAAGGTTTGGAGGTTTGATTTTTTACACCAGGCTCAGATACCCACCAAGTTAGATGAGGTCATTTGGCTTAAAATGGAAGCTGACCAATAATGAGATAAGCTTAGTTTCCACTGTAATAGAACTCATTGACCTACTAAGGCTATTAGTATCTGATGTGTTGACAGATCCAAGGAGTTATAATTGTGGCTTGACCCACTCCCAACTATGTCACTCATGTTAAGCATGGTTCATTTGTAAAATGTCAGATTCTAGTCAGAATGAGTGTTAAAATGTGCATCTGAAGGGAATTTATGGGACAAGATTTTTTATAATACTATTATGATTTTAATTTTACATATTTTATGAATTATTGGATGTTAGTATTTCAGCTTTTGTGGCCATCTTACCCATATTGACAACACTCTGGACCTCCGTTGTAGCATATAATTGTGTTTTTAGAGTATGGTGAAGATGTGAGTACAGTACTCAACCAAGTAGAGGTACCCATAGTATCAACTAGCAGCTGCAATGGGTCACAGTCTTACAATGGTGGAATCACAGAGAATATGCTTTGTGCAGGGGAGGCCAGTGGTGGCAAGGACTCTTGTCAGGTATAGGCTAACTGTAGGGTTTATCATTAGCTTACAGTAGGGTTTAACATAAGCTTTCAGTAGGGTTTAACATAGGCCTAGTAGATTTAACATAGGCCTACTTTAGGATTTATCATAGGCTTACTGTAGGCTTTTACAGAGGCCTAGTATATGGTGTAACACAGGCCTAGTAGATTTAACATAGGCCTACCTTAGGGATTATCTTAAGCTTATTGTAGGCTTTAACATAAACCTAGTGTAGGGTTTAACAGAGGCCTAGTAGGTTTAACTAGTAGGTTTTGAAAGTGGCCTACTGTAGGGATTAGCATAGACCTACTGCTGGATTTAACATAGGCCTACTATTACAGGACTACTGTAGTGATTAAAATTCAATTCTTGCCAAATGTTTGGAAACTTCCTGTTACACATAATGAATGGCTTTTGTCTTTTGGAAAGGACTTCAAAGGTAGTCCAAAGTTGAATTTAATGAGGTTGTTCTCAACTCATTTACTATCAGTATGAGAAAATGATGTGAATATGTGCATAATAGGATATATATTTGATGTAGGGAGATTCTGGTGGGCCATTTGTATGTCGAATCGGGAACACTTTGACCTATGAACTGCAAGGGATCGTCAGCTGGGGAGAAGGCTGTGCAGTTGCCAATAAGCCAGGTGTATATACAAGACTGACAAAATATTTAACTTGGCTTGAAGAGATGATGAACAGTAAGTGTAATGATTCTGGCGTATAAAGTAACAGACTTGAGATAACTTGATTTTTATTGAAACCACTTGTTACCAAAATGCGTACATTAAGGGACCAATCACTTCAGTATGTTTATACATCGTTTGATCCACTATCCATAATTTTATCCAAGCCTTCCAAGCAGTCCCTGCAGCTCCTCAGAAATAGACATAGTTCCATCTGGATAAACTCTGTATCCAAAACCTCCCAGTACATAATCCTTATTTATATTATATTATCAGCTGAAGGAATCCAAATTTCATTCACCCATGAGGAATTCTGTTTTGTTTTCAGGTGAAGAGCCTCCTCCCCCACCAAGCCTATCCCAGGCCTGTATCTCTCAGGATGAAGTGATCACTGATCTAGAAGGCAATCTCACATCACCCTATTACCCTGTAGTCAATTACCACAACAATGCAAACTGTGTATGGACACTGGAAGCTCCACCTGGCCTGGTATGTATGTATTAGTCATCCCATCAGAGAAAGCTAAGATGTCTTGACATATCATCCTCAACTTGTGTGCTCCTGGAGTATTTTCCCGATCAGATCATGCCTTACTTGCTAACACCAAAGAGAGTTGTAATTATTGAACCTTTATGTTCTTCTTCATGACTACCCAAGGGAAAGATCAATACCCGGTGATTTCAGCGGGAAGTGGCGTTTCGTTCAGTGGATGAGCTGCGCGCGCACGCATAAATGTGATTATCCAATATAATTAGGGGAGGGCTATTTGAAATAGTTTTTGGTCTCAGGCGCGACCCAGGGCTGTTGTCTTAAGGACATTTCGTTGAAAATGAGCCATTCGGCTGATAATTGGTAAGAGTTTGCGATCTTATAATGTATAACTGTTACTCTGACACATATTTTGACACGATTCTGTTGGAAATAAGCTTTGAACCGAGAGATATTCACGATTGATATGCACATTTTTGATTGTGCCATTGCTTTTCCATTGCACAATCCATGTATTGATAGAAGAAACATTAATAATGCAGATTGGTTTACCTTCAATACATGGCAGACACTACATATCGGTCTATTAATACCAGTTTGTGCCTTAAATAGTTTTATATTTCCATCCACGGCCTGGAGCCTGGGTGTGTTTGTCTCTTATGTGTATGCTTGTGCATGGACTTCTAATCACTTGCAGAATTTAACATGATGCAAACTCGACATTATAACTCATGCTGTAACATTTTGACTTCGCTGGAAAACAATAGGAACTATTTTTCTTGCCAATCAATCATGAATCACAATCAAAATTTCAGAATGAGCAATCAGGCAATGATCCAAATCAAGTTATAACATTATATGATATTCAGCAAGAAGTCCGGTAGAAATACAGAATATTTAAACATCAAAGCTGAAAGTTAAAAGCTAATCTGTCAATTTTCTGTCTGCAAAAGAGCGTTTACATTTGACACAATAACAGACTGAGGCTTTGAAATCTAGGATTCCCCAGGAAAATATGACGTCATACTAATTAGCATAAGGATTTCCCTATTGGTTTGGGTCGAGCCTTGTTCGAAAACACAATCCATAAATACATGCTAATTTCTAAGAAGATTGGAAGTGTATAACGTGTTTATCGATTTAGTTTAAATATTTAATCAATTATCAAATTGTTTAAGTGGATAAAATGGTCACACTTGCTTCAATTCATAGCGAAATCGACGGATAGAAACTGACCGAATTCCCGATATCCTACCCCGTATTACTGTAGGCTATAAGCACAGTAACCTACAGAGGGCGCTATCACAAACAAGTACTGCACGAACCGATAAATTCCCGGGTATTGTAACGCCCTTGGACTACCTACATGTACCTAGTGGTGTAATCTCATTCACATTGTGTCTTTATTTCAGTCAGTTTACCTGGTTTTTCCAACTTTGGACATAGAGACTGGTAGTAACTGTGGGTATGACAGTGTTACAGTATATGATGGACCACTTGAAAGTACTCTCCTAGGACGACTCTGTGGTATGGGTTCATCTCGGCCTTATATTTCAACAGGAAGCACAATCACTGTCCATTTTAAATCTGATAGCAGTGTAACTAGGCCAGGATTTTTGGGAACATTTATGATGACAGAAAATACCATAACCACTGATGCAGGTAGCACTACCACTACTGTAAGCACTACAACAAAAAAAACTGCTGGGAACTGTGGCGGTATGCTGACCGCAGATGAGGGAGAGATTGAATCTCCTAATTGGCCTGGGAAATACCCAAATGGGCAAGGTTGCCACTGGGTCATAGAACTAGAGGATCCATCAATGGTATAATTAATTAAAAACAGAATCCACTTTTCTTTAAGTCCTTTCTTTATACATCCAAATCAAAAAATCATAAAGCGACAAGAAAAACATGCACTTAATGTACATTTTGTTATATTATAGGTCGTTGAGCTTACATTTACTGTATTTGATCTTGAATATGAAGAAAGCTGTTCCTATGACAATGTGAAACTCATTGATGGTGTTGATGACACGTCTTTATCTGAGCCACTGTGCGGAAAGTTGAATAATCTGACTCAAGTCACATATTATTCAAATTCTCACAAGTTGGAGGTCATCTTTACAAGTGATTCAAGTGAAAATGGAATGGGATTTTTTGCAAATTATCAATCTGTTCAAGGTGAGTGAAGGCAGTACCACCATATTCACTTTTAAAAGGTAAATCTAAAAGCTCATTTATCACAGACATTTTTGAAATAAATCTTTGTAGGTGGATTTTAACTAGCTCCATTCATGATTAGAGACAGAGGTTTGTTCTTAGACATCCCATATACAACCAGCTTCTGAGACAACCTGTCATTCCCAATGAAGGATCAAGACTTCCAGCCCGAATTTCCCCCCACTGTAACTGACAAAGTTCTATGATGTAGGATGAAATATTTTACAGTAAGATATATTTTTAAAACTTATACAGAACAACAAATGTAGTAATGAATGATTTTTATTTTACAGCATTGACAACAACAACAACAACAACAACAACACCAGCTCCAACCACAACCCCTGTATTAGAATGTGGTGACCCCTTATATTTGGATGACACAACTGGTGATTTCAATTCTCCCAATTTCTACAATGGAGGATATGATATTAATGAATACTGTACATGGAGGATAGAGGTTCCAGAAGAAATGGTAAGCTTAGGGCCCTATAAGTCAAATGTGTTAATATGTTTTATTTTGTGGGATTCGCAACTCCATGGAGTTGCTTTCAGCATTTCATCAAAACTTATTACCAATGCATTGAACATGATTTAATCTCTCTGTTTCTAGGTTGTTCAGCTAACATTCAATGACTTTGATCTTGAATTTATTGATGGTTGCTTGTATGACTATGTTAAACTGACTGATGAAGCAGGGACAATTGGTCAGTTCTGTGGCAGCACCATCCCAGGTCCCATAACATCTGAAGGATCTTGGATTGAGGTAGAATTTAAAAGTGATTTCTCAACCAACGGGGAAGGCTTCCAAGCATCTTACACTGCAATAGAAAAACCAAGTAAGTTCTGGGGTAAAGTATCATGCTAAAGTTCCATGGGCTTTATTTTGAAAGTATTACAAATTGACTGTACACAAGGCACTTATTCCAAATTTGAATGCATAGATTTCATGTTTTATTGCTCTTTGTTCAGTTCTTTGTATACAATAATCTAATATAAAATGTACACCCCCCCCTACATTGGTAATATATGTTCGTACTCCTACAAATCAATATTTTCTAGGTGTTCCTCCACCCACCGAACCACCTGTAGACCCTTGTGAGAACACACTTGTGATAAGGAATGCTGATAGTGGATATATTACTTCACCAGGCTATGATGATGGTGAAAATTACGGCCCAGATCTAACCTGTAGATGGCGTATTAAAGCACCTAGTGATATGGTCAGTTTTGCACCAAATAACACATATTACCCACCTTTCTAATATAGTAGAAAAAAGTCCAGACTGAATTCTCAAGATCCATGAAACAGACCTAGCTTGTGATTAACCACACACAGGCATTTTACGTCATAAAAGCTTGTCCACTAGGTGCGCCGTTGTACATAGCAACATCCTATGCAACGTATATAAACATACCCTGCGCGCAGAGTCTAGTTATAAACTACCCTCTGCCTACTGTAGACTATATTACAAATTAGTAGCCCGCCCCGAAGTGGAAGGAACATGTGCTAAATAAGAGGGCTCATTAACTATGCAGTGATGCCATAGGAAATGACCATATAGAAAGTTGTCCGTATTTCGACGACGGACTCCTATTGGCTCGGTGAGATCAGAGATTTATTGTAAACTGAAAGAGTGAAGACGAAGCTCTTTTTTAAGAAGTGAAGTCGAACGAATGCAAAGGGTAATATAAACATTGCATAGACCATGGGCATTCAATAGTTGAATGCCCATGCATGGACGTTTAAGTGCAGCCTGTGGTTTTCATGTTTGCAATGAAATCTTCTATTCAGGAAGATGTTTTGAGCTATGATTATCTTTCATAATTTATATTGTCATATAGGCATAATACATATCACCGTGTTTCAAAAGAATTGCTTACTTTAATCCAATTTATTTTAAATTGATAGGTTTAATATTAGTAAAGTTACAACTTCTCTACGGAGGGGCATTTCTTCATTTATGGATGAATCTTTATCAAATTTGAAACATGGTTTAGCTAATTATACAAATTGTCTTACTCGTTCAAATTATAATTAAAGAAAAAATAGCTGACCACTGTTAATCCAGATATATGTAAGTAAGATACATACAAAGAATTACATACATTAAAGTGCATCATCAACTACTAGAAAACTGTGTGTAAAGTGGCCAAACGCTTGCAGCGCCCCTAGCGGACGAGCCTTTATGACGTAAAATGCCTGTGTGTGAACTATCAGATTTATACATTAAGAATTTGAGCGAGCAATTCTGAACTTTTGAAACAACCATCTTATGTGTCAGGATATTTATACATGCATCATTTATATACATTAAAAGTTAAACCTGTGTAATCAGTTCAGATTGGAAGGTGTTTGGATTAACCAGGTGTTTTGAAATGCAGTTTTTACTTAAGGAATAAATAATGATAGGCCATTCAATATGGTGAAATTCAGCACGAGTTGGACAGAATGTTGTACAAAGCACGAACCGAAGGTGAGTGCATTTGTACTAACATTCTGTCCAACGAGTGCTGAATTTCACCATATTGAATGGCCTATCATTATTTATTCCGATTCAAACATAAAAATTAGTAAAAGCCGTGTCTGTGGAACGGGCATGAAGGAAGAATACGCATGCTGTCAAGATTCTGAAGTCGGCCGGAAAAATTTTAGAATTTGTTTGGGCTGTTCTATTTTACTCCCCGTTTTAGATTTTATACGGTGTATAAACTTGAAGTCAGCCATAGTTAAATAGTTACAGTAGTTACGGAGGGAGTAAAAAAGAACAGCTATCCCCGGACAGAGCCCCAGATGTGCAGCTGAGATGTGACGTCACTCAAAACAGTGCAAATTGCAGATTGAATAGAGCATGGTCGTGCATCTATGGAGAATTAGAGAACGTTCTATATTGGCTATGCTGCATTCTGATTGGTTGAGAAATTCGAATAGAGCACGGTCATGTTTGAATGGAGAATAAAGCACTCTTTCTTCTTTTAGGTTGTGTCGTTGTATGTAGAAGAAATGGATATGGAATGCCACGACACTTGCAGATATGACAAACTATTCATTTATGATTCTAACAATGGTGCAAATAAACTTGACAAGATATGCTGTGATGAGTCTGGTGGAGAGTATACAACCACTCAGAGCAAAATGTTCATCAAGTTGAAGACAGATGGCACTACACAAGCATCTGGGTTCAAATTATACTATTGGGCACATTTCCCAGCTGAACGAGGTAAAGTGACTGATATTGTCTCACCAATATTGAGGTACAAGTAGAGACATGGGAGGGCAATTTGTTTACAATCGTGACATTAAAGATGTAAAAATGTAAATGTTTATAAGAATTGAAAAGGGGATGCCAGACAACTTTAAACATTGAATGATTTTCCAGAGTATGAAGTCAGAACTATTGGTCAGGCATGACATTAAAATGTTTTCTTATTTCATCTTGTGCAGCTTTTACATCTGATTTCACTGAGGATGAGTGTGGCATTGTACATGTAAATGAAACACATTCAAAGACCACCGAAGCTGTGTCAGCTACCCCTCATAGCTGGCCTTGGATGGTTAGTTTACGTTTGAATGGAGATCACACATGTGGTGGCTCATTGATCTCTGAGAGCTGGGTGCTTACGGCTGCACATTGTATGGCTAAGTAAGTGCAATGTCTATATTTTCCTGGGCTCAGTTTGTAAAAAACATTGTGAATAAAGATTTTGTGTTATGCATTTGTCTTTTGCAGTATTGCCATAATTATTGACTAAATTACTTTGAAAAACAGGTTCAGAAATATTATTGTTTTATTAATCACAGTATGAGCATTGATCTTTGACTGTATCACTGTATTAGTAATGAATTTAACTTGCCCAACTCTTATCAATTGCAGTGCCTTGGATCCCGAAGACTGGAGTGCCTCTTTAGGTGAACACAAACGTTCTGACAACTCTGATGGTCAAATAACACGAAACATTGAAGTGATTGTTATACATCCTGACTATGATGGTGATGTGTCTAATGAACATGATATTGCCCTGGTCCACCTTGGAAGTAATATGAAATTAGGCCCATATATTGCTCCAATATGCCTACCAGAGCATGGGGAGGATCTATATGCAGCCATAGAGGAGCATGGGGACTCTGAGAACGTGCATGATTGTACAACTGTAGGCTGGGGAGCACAAGGTGGGTCTCATGTTAATAAATCTCAATGTAAATTGGTATCTATGTTCAAAGTGGGTAGTCTGTTTTTTATATGCACAATAAAGGTCTCAATGTACAGAGGATAATATCAATTTCTTTGTGTCATCGTACATAGTGAGTCTCAATGTACAACAAGTGTAGTGTGCAGTCTCAGTATACCGTGTTGAAATCAATGTACAATGTTGCTCTTAATGTATAATGGGCAATGTAAGCTAACCAGAACATGATCATGTGAATAAAAGGTTGTTCAAAAAGTTTAGGATTTTTCATTTTTACTCTAGTCTCCCAATTTAGTAACTGTTGTATCTTACAGGTTATAATGGTGGACTGTCAGATGTCTTACAGCAGGTGAAGGTGCCCATTGTGAGCCAAGATGAATGTAATGCGGCTAATGCCTATGAGGGTGAGATCACGAGGAGTATGGTATGTGCTGGCTACATGGATAGCACAGAAGAAGACACATGTCAGGTAAGTCTGTGAACTGTAAAGACTGTAAAGACCTAATACTCCCTTTTGGGGGTCATAGCCACTATAACCTGTATATATGTTACATTGATTTTAATAAAAAAAGGTTGGAAATTCAGCTGCCTGACTGCCAATAGTAGGCATTTTTCACTTTTTGCATTTGGATTTAAAAAAAACTTGTTGCCTTTTGAATGCCAATATGGTAAACTGTGGCAATCATATTTCAGCCTTAGCCTTGAATCATTTGTAAGGAGAGTGTCCAATGTCAACATTTGTGTAATATCCTAAAAGAAATGGTAATAATTGAATTATGGATCAAGTGGCCTGCTATCCTCCTTTGCATTCAAAACAATCCAGCTACATAGACGATTAGGTGCATGACCAATTTGAAACTAGAATATAATCTAATTCAACAAAAAATCTGAGAGTACCTTATTTTTCCTCCCATTATGCTTATGCATCTATAAAGCTACTAAGGGTGATATAATAAGTTCATATAGTGGTCCATTTTGTATGTTATATTCTTATAATCTCTGGAAGGCATGGTATATAAGTTAAGTATATTAACATGAATGCATAATATATATCATTATACATTTTAGGGTGACTTTGGTGGTCCTTTGATGTGCCATGACTCACCAGATTCAACTAGCTGGTCCCTAGTGGGAGTAAGTAGCTTTGGAGAGGGATGTGCTTCCCCTAATCACCCAGGGGTCTACACCAGGGTGGCAAGTTACAAATACTGGATCACTAACACCATGGATACTGTTGATGATAAACTTAACAATAAGGAGAGTGAGGAAAGTAATGGAGCTGAGGATGACAATGGAGAAAGAAATGAAATATTATAAATTGAACACTATGACGTAATGTCAAGGCGTTCCTCTCGACCACAACTGATTTGTGAATATTGATCAGTGTCATTTCCAAGTTAATCAACTATTATGTAATAGTATGAGAATGACCTCTAAAAGTGATCATGGTTTCATAATGTTTGACATTTATATTTTCTGATAATCATGCATGTTTTAAAAAACCTCCTCCTGATTGATTTTTTGATCAAGCAACTATTGATAAACTATTGATTTTTGATAAACCACATGCCATTTTTATGATGGTGGTTGGTGTTTGGTGGTTGGTGGTTGATGTCTGTTGGCATCTGTAACATACTGTATAAGTGGTAACTTTGCCAAATCATTTAATTTGCCTATTGCCTAATTTTTGCCACGTTCGGAAAATTAAATGTTTGAAATATTAGCATCATAATGTTATCCAATGGGAAGTTTCTTGTCATTAGGAAAATAAAAATTAGGAAAACGATAAAATTTGACCATTCGGCAACTTAACCGCAAATTAACCACTCGGATTAAATACCACTTATACAGTATGGCAGGTGGTGACATTTGGGATGTTAATGCCTTGTTAAAATAATATTAAATGTTTATTAATGTAAATGTTTTATTGGTTATACTTGTTGATGGTTTAATAGTATTCAACATATCTTATGTTATTTTTGTACACTGTAAATAATTATTACATTTTACATTTTGTAGTTATGAATTTATACTTTTAAGAAGTTATGTTATTGTTCTAAAAACTGTTATTAAAATGCAAATGAAATATAGCTGTCATGACTCATATACGTTTTGTGTTCAAATGAGAGAGGTGTTCACATATCCAGGAGATATGACTGATTGAGAGAGAGATATATAATAACCCAGATGCCAGGAGGTAGTTACCAGTTTCACCACCAGGTGGCTAAGCTAATTTGGGTCAGATAACGTGGCAGATATATTAAGAATTGATAATTTCAAGCTACAGACCAGAATCACAGGACCCTGTAGAACCTACCAGGATTTCTCTTTCACACTGAAGGCCACAAACATTTTGTATTTAGCTTCTTGTTGGTGCTGCCATCTGTAGAGAAATACAGTATTTCACGTTATCAGGTTCAGCTTAACACAGGTGGTCAACTTTTTATTGTCAAACATTATTTCTCATGGATATTTTTACTTCTGCCCAATTGTAATGCATTTTTGCGAATTAATTCACAAATTCACGACCATAACCTAGACTAATGTGTCATATTTTGATACAATTGTCAATAAAAGAAACATATATAACCAACTTGACAAGTAGAAAAACAATTAATGTAAGCCATCATTCTTGCCTCAGAGACTAACCAGATGTCACTGTTTGATAAAATGTAAAGGTAATAAATTATAAATAACAATTTTGTTAATCAAAGTTCAATGGATATTAGAAATCGTAGTGATTCAACACTGGCAAAATTATACACCATTCAAAGAACAAGCTTACAAGTCCTGTGTCAAGTGTGCTAGTTGAACTTCAGATTTTTCATTTTAGCCCTTTTTGTTAAGATATCTCTTACTAAAATTGGTTTGATATAGTTCATCATTTGAGGGGATTTATGCTCTTTAATACACTTAATTCTTGATCATCATTAGATGACATCTATGTAATTTTAATTGGCAACTACTAGTCGAATTCATGTGAAGAACGATGATAAAAGATGAACATGGGCTCGACCTTCAAATTAAAATGGAGGACTTATTTACGATTTATCATTTACTGGCACTATGCTTCAAGCCAATTTAATGAACATTAACTTCAATTTAAATTATTTATAAAATAGTTTTATTTTTTCGTTTTATGTTATTACATTAACAGTTATATATAACAATGCCTGGTTGTTGAACACAGTTGCACATGTGCATATCACTCGTTCTACACATACATTTCATCTTCATATACAGAGTGACAGAAAATGTACACAATCCAGTTATACTTTCGAAAACCATATTATCATTTGAGGGTACAGTACCAGAACATTCTTAGCTACAAAATTCCCAAGTTTATTGCCACGATTGTAACCATGGAAACCATGATGTCATAATAAGAGATATAGACTTAGGAATTCTAACTTTCAAACTCTTCTGGTAATGTACAATTAAAAATTGACTGTTCATTTATATTAGTTAAGTTAATTGTAGACAATTACACTATTCAGTAAGTGAGGGTCACCCTGTAACTTATCAAAAAGTAAGAATAAGAAAATTGGCAATTGGAGAAATTACAATATTTTAATGCCTTGAAAAACATGTACAATCACTCCATGAACTGTGTTTTACATCTTAACATCCACATACATTAGAATCTGGATATTTGTCACATTTATATCTTAATTCTAGCTCCTAAATCAAATAATGAATATATTACAATCCTTTATAACAATTTAACTTTCATAAGCAGACCAATTTACTAAGTCTAATATGATTGCATCGGTAATCTGCATTTGAAGGTTAAACTGTTCATTATATTTTACAAAATGTACACGTATCACAATATTTGAACTCTGTGTTAGGTGGACTTAAGTATGTATTTTATCAAATATAGATGACTATCATTTGATGAAATTCATGCCTAGCATCCACACAACTGTATTTGCATTGGAATATAAATATACACCCTGATTTACTGTACATCTTTGGATACTGTAAAACTGTACACACGTGTCTATCACCATAGTGATAGAAGTTGAGTTGACTCATGGACAACACAAATTCAGTTACAATGAGTATTTATTCTGGTAAATGAGTATTTCAATGACCAAAATTAGTATTTTAATCAACAAATAAATGTTCTATTCAAATGAGATTCAAAGAATTGAGTATTCTAGCTTTCAACAATATGAGTGTTCCACTCGCCAAAATGAGTATTCTCATAAAAGAGTATTTTAATTACTAAAATGAGTTTTCTATACAGGTAAAACTCCAAGTTAAAACTAATAATACAATAAAATTTCATTTCATCATAATCTAAAATTACATTTAATTTTTACTTAATTTTCACTAAATCATAAAATGTCAATATTGAATAATCATATTCTTAAAAACAATTTTTCTTATGATGAATTTCATCATAAAACATGAATATAATGAGCATTCTCCCCCACATTCAACATATTATGCTATGTTCAATAAATACATGTAAACTATATATAAAATGAGTATTTCATCAGTCAAATATTCCTCTTATGGTAAATGCAAAACACTACCACTAAAAAGTGACAAATACAATCTAATGATTGTAAATGCTTTATATCTTGCCACAGTCTCAGTTCCATAAGGTTGTTGGCAAATGTCGATGCCTGTATGCAGTTTGTCACTGACTGTCTGACATAAAGTTCTCTGTTTCAGATTGTGAAGAAGTCGTTCGTATTTCTCAATTTGCATTGTTATATTCCATAGCATCACAGGTAAATGCCAAATATGGAAATATCCACCATGTAAGTTTTTTTTATAATATTCCACTGCTATATATATAGATATATAAAATAAAATTAAGTCTACTTTCTATACAAATACGGCACCATTTGACACATAGGGACTACAGCATTCAGCACACCTGAAAATACACAAAGGGGCATTTTTAACACACAATCATAACAATTCACACAATCTATGTTTTATTAAACAAATATGATATCAGAATCTATTTATAAAAAAACAAAGTGACAATTGGATGATAAAGTTTCACTTCCTGTTCAGAGACAACTTATTAATATTCAGAAAAAAATTCAATTTTCTGGTTGTTGATTTCAATGTAAACACACAAAGCCCGAATAAAAATACATCTGTCTTACTCTCATTTGTGAAATATACATCAATAGCACTTCAAAAGGGGCACAGATATGCAGCAACTCTGAATATTTCTAATTAATGTAGGTAAGACGAATTTTCAGTTCTCCTATGACTTGAATAAATATGCAAAATAAAATAAGTAAGTTTGAGTGTAAGTTTATGGTAGGAGGAGTAGAATCAATTATCTCTCATATTAAGTCGTGTCACTTAGTCCACCTTAAGCTCAATATGCAATATATAGAATATTTACCTCATTATGATTTATTTGAGGTGTCACTAGACTCTGATGTACTGTGAGGAAACTCAAGCATCTGTTGCTGCGGAGACCTCTTGTGTCGCCGTCTCTTATGCTTATAGCCATGATCGCTATCTACAGCCCCTGGAATTCAACAATCAAAATCGTGTTAAATACTTCATTTTTTGAAATGCTGAGTTAGATTTTAACTTACATGTTAAATAAATGTCGAACACATCGGTCAGAAATATGAAGCCTTTACAAAAATTTGAATATTTGGAATTTTTAATCAACAACGAAAAGAACCAATTAATATTTCAGTTCACTAAATGTACAGGGTGACCCAAAAAGCAGAACCCTTACCCTTTATTCAAAGATTTATGGGTTCTGTTTTTCAGACACCCTGTACTGTACACACTTTGTACTATATTATAAGGTAGAGTTGGCTTACCTGGAAGGGGGGTGTGGACTTCTACTTTAACAGTGGCTTTTGCCTTCACCGTTGTTGTAAAGTGTGGAGTAGATGGTGGGTGACTGTTGTAACTATTGTGGCTATTGTTGTAACTATTCTGGCTATTGTTGTAACTATTGTGACTGTTGTTGTAACTATTGGTGTGACTACTGTTGTGACGTGGACCTGACATGTTGTGCACTGAGGAGGGTGGTGTGCTCTGAAATCAGAAAATACAATTTATTAAAGTTTTATTTTGTTTACTGGTCAGTTATGTTTATGCCCATCTAGTTTTATTGATCCTGCAAATTCATTTATTTAAATGTGCAAATGAGATAGCATATTGTTGTCATCTTTATAATATATAATATTGCTTATTATGGAAAACATAACTGTAACTAGAACACCTTTGCAGTTGTCATTTAAATATAAAGGCTCCCTATCATTGATGAATGATTGTTGCTTATGTGTACTACTTACATTTCTAGTATTATGACTCGAACAGTGTCTGTTAGTATTGTTATGTGGACCATTTCCAGTATCCACAAATGATGTTTCTACGACAACTTCGGGATGAACTACAATCTCATGAGACGAATACTGTGTTGGTTCTTCAGTGATCGTAGTTAAAGATATATCAGACGGGACTCTGCCCGGAAAGACTCGTTTTGACACAGTTCTCATGGCCCTCTGGGGAACAGGTGAGGGCTCGGGGGTGGGGGGCTGAATACGGTCTGCATTGTCTCTGGGTATGATCTAAAACACACACGAAACAAAAATGGTTAATTGTTTGCAATAACATATATACAAATAACATATTGTACAAATAACATTTTGTTGATGACAGGTTTAATATTAACAATGGATATAATTTAAACAAAACTATTGAAAAAAGGCCAAATATGGAAGAGACCAAATATGGAAAATAGCTAATACTTACTTCTGCAGGAGGACCAAGGATGGAGAGAAGCACGGGGAGGAGCACTAGGCCATTCAGCACACCTATCAGGATAAGGGCTGACAGCACATAGAAGAAATACCTGGAAATACACAGGAGGAACTCATCATTAGAACACCTGGTAGACAGAGCTGCAGCATATGCAATGGGTCTACTTTCAGCCTGATGCTATATAAGTGTATTCAATATCAATTTAATTTCAATTTGCATTGAAAGTACCAAAAGTTACAATAATAATTATGGTGAAATCAACATGTTACTGAATTTCAAATACCTGAAGATTGCATGCAGTAAAGTTATGAATGTTAAAAAGTATACTTCAAAAATATTGTACATTAAACTTCAATCAATTTTGATAGATTTACTTTTTGTTAAGAGCTAAGTTTTAAGTCTAAGGACCTTCATGTTTTTTTGTTTATTAAGGTGAACCATCCCTGGAGGCATTTTTGTAATTCAATTACTCCGTTTCAATGATATATTTGATTTTTTATTTGGCAATAGAGCATAAGCTAATCATATGTTTCAGGGTACAGGCTACATAAAAGTTCACGGAGGATCACAACTGCACAAACATTCATCAACTATTTTTATAAGACTCTGGTTCATGTAAACAGACCTATCAAATGTAGGTTTTAGGACCTTTTAGCAAGCCTGAACTCTGGGATAAGAAAATGTGAGATACCAACAAGTTTGCTTCATTAATTTGTTCTTTGGTTCAAATTCATTTCAATGTAAGGATAAATATACCAAACTGGGTATCAGATCAGTTATTTAGTATGGGGATATCTTGTTTCTTTATTATCTGACTAACTTGAAACATTGATAGCATAGATATTTTTAATATTGAACTCTTTCATAAGTTTCATAAAATTTAAAAATGGATTTTATTTTATATAAACATTTTTCCACATTTTTGTTAACCTTTGAAGTAGTTAAATGTTGGGCATTTGTTATAAGTTGAAAGAGACCATGAATGATAAGAGTTAATGCCTACAGAATTCAGAGGAGTTCCTTTACATGGTAGGATCAAGCCCTCTAGCCCACAGGCCAGTACCACTCCAACTAGTTCAGGTTACATGCTTGAACAAACATAGCTATCTTGACAAGACCCATCTTCCCACTTGCAATCACATCAATACTATTCAGATTAAGGGCCACCATGTTCACAAACTATACAGGATCATGTATGATTAATTAAAATTTGGGATTTATCCAGATGTTGTTTAATACAGTTTTCAATTTGGCCCTGCTCATGTATTATGGTGATTACAAGAGCCAAAAGTGTTGCACTTATGTTGTACACAAAGTTGGGAGTTATTTATCCAGAAACAGAAGAACACTTCAGACCTCACACATTGGTGAAAAGTGGCGGCCATTTTGTAGATTTGATTCAATTTGATAAATCCTAGAAATTGAGGAAGGGTACCGCTCATACCATGTTGTTCAATGAAAGAGCATTAACATAATCCTCTTAAGATGGACCATGTTGAGTTTCCTTTTCAATATATGGGAAACACCACGGGGAAAATCATGATAAAAATAAAATTGCTCTCTGTTGATGGTAATTTTTATTTCAAATAAAGGGATAAAAATCTCCCAATGAATATGATTATTAAAGGAGGCAGACATGACAACTGTCCATTTTGCCTGTGTGGCTCAATCGAGGAACCAATCTGTTATCCTTGTAGTAGAGACTCAATGGGTCTGGCAGATTCCTAGACATAACTTATATAACATCATTATGCCCACTCAGTGAGATACAGGGAATCATTTAATCGAATTGCAGGGGGCATGAAACTTGATCTTATCTATACAATGAACAACATGACATGTCATCTCTCATCTTTTCAACCCTATCTAGTCTTGTAAAAGATGGATCTTGCTTACATTGTGAAATGATAACATATTTTAACTCAATAGTTTAACTCAGCTCAAATTCAACGGAGGGACTGCAACATACCACTATAACACTAGATAAGATAGTTTTTGAAAACTAGATTCTTTCAGTGATAACTAAGATTAAAGTTAAATCCAAAATACATTCTAGAGTAAACTCAAAGTGAACTGACATCCTTGTTGATTTTAGAAATGCTCAAAATCTCGAGATTTCTACTTAGGCACAGGAAATACTTGAGGAATGGTTGATGATTGTTGACAGTCATATAGGGAAAGTTTTCACTACTTTGGAATATGATAACACTCAAATACCAAAGTTGTTTCTGATTTATGCTTCATACCATTTCTAAATTTGAACATTTTCCAAAATTATCTTCCTAGGATTTAATGTAGTAATTCTCTAAAAGATACTCATAAAGATATATCTTATTAACTCGGTTTTTATCTTATAGCTAAAATAAAATTTCACCATAAATGAGACTAATGGTATCATACATTTGAATCATATAAAGCTTTTATCTAAAATGGATTTTATTAGTAATACATGGCCTGGGTGGTCTAAATGTGATCTTGGCATGCAAACAACTAGACTAGCCATCCCATTTGACAATTAGATAAGGTCTCAATATGGAGGTTCACTGATCCTATTTGAAAACCTCTCAACCCTAAAAAGCAAATGAATTTTCCCAACTTTTTATTCAGCCAAGTTTCAGATTATTGCATTAAACCTTTACATTGCACTGTTTGGTACAACAACTTTTGACATACCTCCAATAGGATACATTTTTGTAACAGATCATGAACTCTTCGTTTCACAATCGAGACAAGCTGAACATTGTATCTATCTATGTATGTTTTAGCAACACTATTTATCAAACACAAAAAGCATGTCTACTTTTTAAATTGAAAAATTTAAATGTAAATTGAAAAATCTAAACACCTGTATAAGTTTCTACATTTTGAAATAACTGTTATTAGCAGTTTATTGATCACTTGCATGCTTACAAATAATACATGACGACACATAAAACAAAGTTTCAACTTCGTGTTGACATCACTGCCATGTTAGACTCAAAAGAAAACTTGACCATTATAACGGATGTTTGTGACTAACATGGCCGCCAATGAGTCCCTTTACACCTGAATTTCCTAGCAGAGCGTGTCCTGAACACTGTTACACCTGAGCTTTTACCGCACACTTCATAACCAAATGTATGGCGCTGGGTGGTTAATAGCCCATCCCATACACACTGAATATAGGAGCATGACTTGACATCAAATCTACATTAGCCCGCCTCTTAGTTCCTTACAGGTGGACATTAATTCTGAACAAAAACTTGTAATAAAATATAGTCATGTCTACAAGAGAAACATTTATACATTTTCTACACTGATTTTAATCTGTCCTGTCTAGGTTCAAGTTCATGATCTTTTTTAGAAATGACAGAGATTTATAATTTGGCAAAGTAAGAATGCCAAACAATATACATGAATGAACAAATTTAAATCTTTGAACTTTACTTTTTCGGTTTAAACCAGAGTGTTTATTGTGGTCAAAATGTTCTACCTAAAACTAGATTTTTCGAGGGACCACAGGAATTTCTTCTCAGGAGGCCATCGGGTACATTGGCACTTGTCTTTTTTTCAACTGAACAGTTACAATTCTTCAATGGCATATTTTTGCAAGCGTAGAAATGTATTATATGTTTTATGAGAAAGATCCATTCAACAGAATTCTTAAATATTGCTTTAAGTGTGTTTATCAGGATTTGGTATTTATCCTCTTATACTCAAGTATTTCTCTATCTAAAGACGTAATTCTACTGAATTTCTTTGAATTTCCTCAAGGGCTTGCGGCGCTGAATATAATCTGAACTCAACAGGCTAGGGGATATTTTAGAAGTGCTGCTATAGCCTTCTAAGTTCTAATCCAGAACTGGATCCCAGCAAATCATAAGATCTCCTTCTCTTGTTTTAATTGAGCTAATATGTGTTCAATGACAGATCGGTAGAATGTTAGGAACATGGTACCCCAGAATGAAGATGTTAAAACACCGTTGATTCTACCTTAGCCAGGTGTGAGGAATTTACTCTGGGATTATTGGGAAATACTATCCCCATACATCTGCATAGAATACATGCTATCACACCAAGCCATTACCCGCTAGAATCTGTTTATTCCACTCTAACTGCCTTCTAACATCCACTACTTGTGTGGTCCTTATTGGCTAGACCACACACATCGATCGCCACAAGGTGAGACTAGTAGAGCAATATTTTCTAATTGAGCTAAAGTCACTCCGTATTGGTTCATTTTATGTTGACATATGGCCTGATATGGATACATGTTTCCTATTAAAAACTACACAATAGTCTATTATATTCTTTGGATAGTCTAACACAACTGGCTGAAAGTGACGTCTATGTGAATTGTTCAAACTACATACAATTCTTGAAATTGATTTTTTGTTTTTATTACTGATACATGTTTCTTTACAAATGCTACAGGTGTACTAAGATACACTGTTTTCAACGGTAAATATACAAAAATGTGGCATTGTCATTTATACATTGATCATTTATATTAGCTGCTCTCAAAGAAATCTGAAGACTCCTTGTTATTGTAAAAACTTCAAAATGTCATTCAAACTTTTACTTTAATGTAATGAATTACTTTCTAAATGACACATATACAACAGAATTATTGTCAAAATATTAGTTTGATTAAGATACAAAACACTGTGGTGTTAGATACGTTCACTTTGACAATTTTATTAAGAAGACCCACCGCAGTTGATTTGAGACTTATGTCAGATCAAAATTCAATAATATTATATATTTAGCTGATCTTGAGAGATAAATGTGTAATTTCATAGTCGCATCATACTCCAGGTATTTTATCATTTACAAATGGAATTTGCTTTACACAGCAGTAAACATGGCAGATGGATTTTCTTTCAGTTAATTTTGTGTCTAAAAAATATTTAAATATATCTCATGACATTTCTGAATTCTGAACATAACACTAATGCAAACTGATTGATAAGTGAAAAAATGATGATCAACATTTATAAATCAAACAGCAACATTATGTTTTTACAATTCCAAACATTAAATGAAACGATGGCCAGGTGGCCTTTCAAAAAAATGATGTCTTATCAAATATCTGAATCGCTTTTTTAACACTAGAATCTGGTTTGTGGTAACCTATCAGTGAGTTTAAATGAATGGTGTTTTTGAATTATAATGTTCTTAATTATTCAATCCTTCAGTTTAACACACAAAAAGACCAATAGATCTTCAAATAATATACACTCAACTTGTTCAACTCGACAGCCACAAAACGAACTATTGGTGTCTAACAAAATTAATTAATTTTTTATATTATCCCCAATATATTTCAATTTGTCACTGATGCTCAATCAATCTTTGGGACCCAAAAAAGAACGTAAAGTATTTGCACTTATTACGGAATAGTTTGAAATCAAAATGCTAACTTACCTAACTATGAAGTCAAACTCGGACCCAACGAGCATGATGACACCCAGCAATGTTGACACGGCACCATGCATGACAGGGGCCAACATGTGACGCAATGCTATGTTCATTCGAGCATTCCTCGTGCCGATACAGGTGATAAATGCGAGCAGAATATGCACGGTGAACTCGACTCCAATTCCCACTGATACTATTAATATAACCGCTGGTACGGCACTGAGTTTAATACTGACAAGCCCCATAAAGCCGAATAACTCCACGACAGTCATCGCTAAGACCATTACCTGAAAGTATAAGTAAAATTCATAGTTATATTTACATTTTACAAGTGAAAATTTTCAAAATCATCAATTTTCCATTTTAGAAAAATAGAATATTCACAACCGAAACTAGCATGTTGAGGCGGTTGTCGTGGATTGCTAAATTCATGACATTGTTAATGATTCTTCATAAAACATTTTTTACTCAGAAGCCAAGTCGTATATATGTGCACTTACCACCATAAATGCCGCCCATGGGTTCATCAGGATGAATGTTATCACCATAAAGACTGCGCCCAACACACAAATCAGTGACAGCATCAAGTAGAACCTTAGGTTTAAATATTGCTCCCAAAATGTGAATGGGATTCCACTAGGATAGGTTGGTAGCCCTTTAGCTACATAAGTGTCACATATTGTGCGGATTTGTTTGATTGTACTGGTTATTTCATCAGTGTCAGCCATATTGTTTAAATAAAATGGGAATTGTGCATAAGTTAACGGCTGCGACCTTGGAACTGAAATGAAAAAAAATTTATGAAATCATACACACAGATATAACAGATGTTAAAGATACAACCAGAAATATATTCCCATTTAAAGCAATAGCTAAAGTTCTTGTTTCATTATAAATGTTGGTTAAATGAAATGGGTGAACCAACGTGAATATTAAATTCTATCCATTATTTAAGATCTGGCCTAATCAGGCTGTCAAAGAGAGACTGTCACAGAGTATATAATATTCTTATACAGAGTATATGAGGCTCTCAAAACAAACTGATCTCATTGAAAGAAAAGGTTACTTACTTAGAAACTCTACTTCCTCCGCTAAGTGCAGCCATTCCCGAGGCACTGGAGTGAGGTCTGACATTGATGCATCATATGCTATAGCATCATTTGAAGTCCATGCAGTGAGGTAGATATAAAATGCGTCTATGTTAATAATCCCATCTGAATCGACAAGACGTGATGTCAGCGCTAAGTCTCTATTAATAGGGGAATCTGAATCTCCAGTTTGGATAAGTAGTTTATAAGCAAAAATTCCATCTTCAGTTGCATTGTCATACCAGCGATCTCTGGTTATACACCCTAACTGATAGTCCCTGTCAAAGGCCCGCTGTAAATCCAAGAGCCAGTTCCTCATTAATATGAGCCAGGAGTCGGGCAAACTCCCGTCCTCTTTTTTAATAATATTTTCCACACGTAAGAAAGCATTATGGTATTTATGTAACAATTGCTGATTGTTGGGATAGTCAAAGTCTTTAGTGACAGCATATATATGAAAAAAGCCGAAATATTTCGACTGAGTTTCGAGAAACTTATACTCTGTTGTTTCTCTGGGCACAATGTCTGTGAGTTCAAGGCCATCCTTGACTTTTGTAGTGCCCCACACCCCGAAGGCCAGTAACACGCTGAAGAGAATAATGACTAGAATCTTTACAGATGCTTTTTGAAGGAGAGGCCCGTACACCTTTTTGGCGAACCAGGTTAGGGAAAGCTTACAGCATTCTTGCTGCGTTTGAACACATCGGTCTTTACATGACTGATCCTCATCAGGAGTGAGGCACTGACGTGAGGATGTGGCTGAGGGGGGTAGGGATGATGGGGAGACGGCAGAATGAAATCTTGCACCATCATTGTTCTCCCCTACTAGAACTGTCACTGGGTGTACTCCATCTGGCCCCAGGGTGGTCATTGTGTTATGACGATGAATGTCTCTGTAGCTAGGGGGAGGGGATGCCTCACGATATTCTGGGGGTGGGGACTGGGGGCGTGACTGAAGCTCTATCACTCTATTTGCACTTGACCTGAAATGACAAAATTATGTTACATATTGAATTCAAACAAAATCTTATACACACTTAACAAAAGTCATTCATCTCCATTCATTTCACCTTTGAATTTAATTCAATACTGTATTTTCAACAAATCACAATATACATATAAGAACATGAACATAACAAACCCCTGAACACAAAAGGAGCCATTTTTGTAATTATGTTGTAGGAGATTCTATTTTCAAAGAGTCTAAAGATTTTATAAATAACATTTTGAATTGTACCCTTCAAAACAGCAGAATACATCTACTCTCTTCTCTTGGCGTCTCATTAAGTCCAGACTGATGATGGCCGGGTAAATGAGCAGTATGGAACCAAGGTTGAACAGAATCAAAATGGCTGCCTGGAAAACAAATATCATATACATCAGTCAATTAAAAAAATATTTTCAAATGAACATTTTTGCTATAAATAATATTATATTAATGGTGTTGTTTATACACCTGGCCTAGCTCTTGTACCTGATGCAAAAGAGGGAGGGTGGGGCACATAGTACAGTATAAGGTATATAAATGACACATTATATTTTTATCCAGCTGAAATATACTATTTACATATGTATTTAATTTAGTAGCTTAACAATCCAATAAAAATACATCATACATGGAAGGTTATCTGTTTAATATCCATTTAATTTACTTTATAAACTTGGTTTAACATGCACATGAAAGCAAGCTGAAACATACATGTAATCCTAGATGTACCCTATTCTGTATCTAACTAAGGATTTTATCTTCTCACAAAAGATACTAAAGTGAATAAATCAAAGCAAGCTGTATTTCTGGACATTTATATCATTAGAGAAGTTCTTTTTCAAGTTTTCACTCAAACCCGTATTACTTTCGCCTTTTGTTATCTTTAATTGCTGCAAATACTTCAAAGGAACCAACTGCAATTACAATTCGGATTTTACTTTCATTTATTTCACTCAAATTAGTTTATTTTTACATATGTCAAGTGTCCCACATAAAACAGTAGGACACAGCATACAAATTAGTTTTTGGAAATAAAAATTTAATTTCAAGTTTTTGCCATTTGATGATTTTGCATGTTATTCAGATTTAGGGCCAGTTTGTTTCTAATGTACATATACCCATGTATGATGTGTACTAATGCAGTTATATATTTTGCGCTGATGGTCATATTTTGGACTATTTCTATGGGGTGGTAATTTGGATGCATTTGTGTGAGTTTATATTAGTCTTAGTACATGGACTGAAAGGGCACCAGTAAGCTCCATTTAGTAAAAAAAATTGTAAAATTCAATAAAATTTCTTTTTATCAGTTGTTTTCTGAGTGAACAATTGAACAAGTGATCTTGATAGTTGCTCATATAGTATTGTAAATAATATAAGGAAAACATTTTGTGATTAAAATCTTATGACCAAATTTTATAACATAAAATAATAAAAATATGAAATGTTTTGCCAGCCCCAATATTAAATGAACTGATAACGAACAGAAAGACATGTTATAAATTCATGCGTGATAGTCATCTACACATACATAAGTTGTCCCTTTTATGACAATGTACTGGCGCCTTGTTCTTAGTGAACCCTTTTAGAGTATTCATGACTTGTTTAGGAACTTTGTAGTCCTCATAACTGTTACTCATATCCTCAGTGCTTATGGCTAATGCATGTTTTCGACTAATGTATGTTTTCGTGCATTCTTTATTGAACTTTGTTTGCATGGATTTGTATGAATATTTTTACAAATTGTGATTTTCTTGAAAACTATTTTCTCATGGCTTGTATGAAGGGAGAGCCGACCAGCCGTGAGAGGTGTTATATAAGGCTTATTTTAATTTATATAAAGCTTATTCAAAATTATATAAGGCTTATTCAATTGATCTAAAGAGATTTCAAGGGGTATCTCCACCAGGGCATCAGATCACATAACACAGCTATGTAACATTGTCCCAAGTCTTTCATTACTTGATCAACATTCTCAAAGAAAACCATCCTAACTACAGACCATCAAACAAAACAAGGATAAAAGAAATTGAATATTTAATAGATTTTTATTGATACTGAATCCTATTTCAGTTCATTTAAACAATGTGGCTAAAGCATCAAACTGGACCTGATGAATTTTAAACAGGTTTTATCCTAAGCATATGGATATTCAAATTGAGGTAAAAATAATTGATTTTAATCAAGTTGGTTGAAATGGGATCTGTTCGGTTGATTGTAATTGTAATTATCAAAGTGATTATATTGCGACCACCCAAGTTGTATTGAGACCTCCATATGCATTTCAGTTCTCTCCTAATGATGACTACTGTCATGTTGAAATTTGGTGATAGTGATTTAACGGCCATCTGAATCAATGTACACCAAACTGATCACCTGAGTGTCACCAATATACAATAAAATCTCTATATTTCACCAAAGGGTATTGTTTCAGCGCTGACAACTGAATAATTTTTTCCTCCAGTTAAAACTGCAGGACATAAGAATGTCAAACTAGCCATCAATTTTCACTTTAGTTAGTTTAGCGAAATGGGAATTTAAATATCGCCAGTGGGTAAAATATGAAGTTTCGTCAAAACTATTCTAGCCAACATAGTTAGTACTCCATGTCCACTTTTGATCTATGTTTTTAAGTGCTATAAGCCATTTACTTAAACAATTTATTCAACATTAATATTTCATCAATGTTAAAAAACCCGCTATGGTCAATGGATTCAAGTTTTCTTTCCTTGAAGCAAAGAATAACTTAGAACTGTACAGAGCATATTCATGAATTTCGCAAAACACTTTGAGCCAACTGAAAACATTATCTCAGTTCAAAACAACTTTAGATTTAATAGCTACCACCCAAACTAACGCATCAATTTCTTGGCTAAAAAGGTGAAATCCAAGTGATTTGTTAATTATTCATAGCACAATCAAGGAGTCTCTAAAGAAGACCACTTATCATCTTACATAAAAAAAAAACAATTCTATACCTTCAATCGGTTAACTTCTCTTATCACTTGAAGGAAAGTCAATAACTGTAGACCCAATATCATTTGAGATACTTAAAAAGCTAATCTTTGTAAACTTCAATGAGTAAAGCTCTTCCCTTAATAGCTCTAACTGGGTGGTCCAACAAACTGAATTTCATATTTTATCTGTTTGGCACATTCATAGTTGAAGTTAAGTTACTAAATATGCTCATACTTAAAACTTCATTACTCATTTTTATTTCAGTGCATTTCTCAAAAAATGTTTGTATAACCAAATGATAAAGTTGAATTTTTACGACAAGCTAAGATCTTTTAACATTTTCTTTTCGAACTGCTCTTGTTCATTCTTCTATTATAATCTATGTCAAATTAAGAAACTGATCAGGCAGACTTATTACAAATGGGAAATGGTATACCAGTTAACTCTAACTTATATTTAAACTCTAACTTATATTCAAACTCTAACTTATATTAAACTCAGATTGTAAACAATCAAATACAGTACATTGAAAATAAATTAACACCAGTAATTTAAATATATCTGTGTCAATACATAATTTGTCTTGTCCCGCCTCCACCCAGTCTGGTTCTGGTTGCTATCCAGAAGTACACCATCCATCAAAACAATCATCACTTACAGATATGGATGGCATTCAATATATATTTACCTACATCCAAACAAACGTCTTTTACATAATAGTTAGAATTACACAAATGGTTTAATTGCTTCTCTACAAATATTTTGTCAAAAAAGCAATTCAACCAATGATTTGAAGAGAACGTAAGACGTACCTGTAGAGCAAATGCCCGCAATGCTGGGATCGGAATTATGGCTGCCATGAAGAAAGCACACGCGTTGCTAAGCGATGTAATGAGAACACTGACTCCTGTTCGCTTCAGACATTCACCTGTTTGATCCTGGAAAAGTTAATAAATATTCTACATGTATGTGAACTGATTTGATTTTAATATATACATGTTTACTTGTTTCAATTTTAATTAATCATTTTTTCACAGTATATAGAATAGTTGGATCGCAATAATAAAAGCTTATTTGTTACAGGTTATATCGGTGCAGTATTTTTTATATTAATATACTTACTCTGCTTAAGAAATGCCAGCATTAAAACAAATTAGATTCGCATGATTAGAAACAGATATTATTAAAAACAGCATCTGCTAAACATTAAGGATTTCAGTAATGTGAGGAATAGAATTTGTGAAATCAGATTTTACAAAAGTTTTGATTTCAAACATAGCACTAAGTGAACCTTTTGCTATTTTGCATAAATATGAATGAAAAACACGTCAAGATATTGCATGCTAAATTAGACG
Organism: Owenia fusiformis; assembly: GCA_903813345.2. Taxonomy (NCBI): domain Eukaryota; kingdom Metazoa; phylum Annelida; class Polychaeta; order Sabellida; family Oweniidae; genus Owenia; species Owenia fusiformis. The sequence goes on from CAIIXF020000001.1 coordinate 2,637,982, forward strand.
AACTCATCATGTGCAATTATATTCACATGTGGCATAGTCAAGTTATGGAAAATGTTTTATATTACACAGGATTATCTAGTGGAAGTTAAATAGCAGTTTAATAGTAGGATTATCCCTTTGAATATCACATTTTAATCCAAAATTCAAAATAAATGCATGATCCCTACTTCCTTGTGCCTTAATTAAGAATACTATATTCTCATCATTGCTTAATTTTTTTGAGTTAACTGTTAAATAAGTTTGAATATGCAATAGGGGCAGATGGGACCAATCATACATGAGACACAATTTCCCTTTGAAGTGAACTTCAACTGTCATTGTGTTAAGCTTACAAGATTAACATCCAGCAGTCAATTTAATAAGCCATTACACCTATCATAAAACAGCTTGCTGGGCAAAACGTTATATAAAAATGAAAATTGTATAAATGAATTCTGATATGATTTTTCCACGATTTAAACTAATGCTCCTTTTACATATGAACATGGTAAAACATGTGAAAAAATAAACAGTAAAAATAGAAAGTAACAAAAACATTTGAAAATAAATCTTTAAAGCATACAATAAATGACATAAATACTTGACCAGGGGATGTCAGTTGTTCGGTTATTTCAGACTAGATGATATCTGACCAAGACAAATGTCAAAATAGCAGTTTTAACGTCCATTTACTGAGTGCCAGATTTTCAGAAAAGACAATTTAGATGATTAATGGCCATTTTGAAACAACCAGAAAACAAATAAAATGTGAACAGCCAAGTAAGGTAAAATTAAAAAATACGACTCTACCTACATTTATTGTACATGGTGATTATGACAGACTACAAATTCATTAAAGTTAAAACAAAAATTGCGAAATTTCACAATAATGCTTGCATCAATTCAGTGAAAAACTTTAAAATTTTGCCGCCTCTTAGCAACATAAAATATGGGTGCAAATGTATTGGTCATCGTGAGATCATTGGAAAATCTACAATTACTGGGATTTTTATTCACCCCCCTCCCTCACTTAAACACACATACTCCGTGTCAGATTCATCAAATCATTCACACTAAATTAACACAATTCAGGTGCTGCATATTGTATTTATGGCAACATACAAAACAGATACTGAATGTGAATTCCATACCTAAATAGCTGTATAAAATATATGGACAGAATGTCAGAGATTCAGGCCAAGAATATCAAGATAGAGCTATGGTCTGATCTGAGTGAGCTGTTTCTGCTAATCCAGACTTAGATTTGTTTCCTGAACCTATCAACTCCCAGAGGTACCTGACAGGTGGTACTAGTTCAGAGGATGCCTATAGATTACTCAGATAAAGCCTTATGAGTTGATATTGGTTAGAGATATATATATGGCCAGAGTCAGTGTGGTCAGGTTAGGCTAGTTTATATCTAAGACCACCTCGGAGAATCAGTTATCCTTCAGTATCTCAGATTCTAAACATATCATTTCTAGCCAGAAAACACAATCAGCTTTTACAAATAACCATTTCTTGATTCTTGAGGTACTTCTGTAAACATCTGAAGTTGTTTATAATTTGATAAAAGCTTAAACAAGTCAAGTCTCTAAAACCATAATCTAACCACTCTATATTTAACCAAGTTATCCAGATGTACACAGTTTCAAATTTTTGAAAAATTAATGCCTAACGTCAAGTTAAAGTGTTGTGCTTTGCTGTATCATTTGGCATCTTATGTCTTTACCACAATTACTGGCCAAGGGTCAAACTGACAGCAGATTCTTCAATGAAAGGAAATACAGCCATTTCTTAATGTTCCATGAACCACAAATATTTTAATATCTCCAATACAGTGTCCTCAAGTGTTTGGAGTTAAGGTTCATATCACACTTTCATACAAAAGCGTTCCATTAGATTCTCGCCACATTCACTCATTGGTACTTTCTACATTGACTTCATTCATAAACCTACTTAAACGACAACTGAATTTAACTTACCATATATGGTATGTCATCTTTACGACTGTTTTCAGCAAATGTGAGGGCGATAAGGAACATATCATCTACTCCTAATCCAAGGGCCAAGAAGGGTATTATCTGTAAAAACAGTTAAAATCGTATAAATGTAAGCTTGTACATATATAATGTTCACCATAATAAAGCTTCATATATATATTGAAATGTTATTTTCAGAAGGAATAATCAAAATTGATAATTAGAACTATTAGTACTTGATTTTGTTAAATTAGAAATTCTATGAAAGTGTAAAACACATTTTCTAGGGCCTAACCTGTGTTGTAGATGCGTTGAACCCTATCTGGAATACTGAACAAAGTCCGAGCCCTGCTGCGACTGACAACGCCACCAATAGAACCCCAGCGATACCAATGCCACTCTGCGAGTAGATGGCATCGTTCCACCTCAACAGTGATATAGCTGCATATACCAACTGCAAATAACAGAAAAATGTAGCATTTATAAAATATCACATAAATATAAACAATATGAGATATTCTGAAGTGTGAGAAACCAGGGGTACAATGAGGGGTGAAATCATGGGGACTTACCATAAGGCAGTAGCCGAGAGCAACCCTGACAATGCTGACCTCAGAAAACTGTTCCAAGATATCAGTAAGGGATATTGAAGAGAAAGAATAGACATTGTCCTGCATGGTCTCATTCAGTACCTTGTTAACAACCTAAAACACAGTAAATACATAAATGTCATTAATGTCAGTTTTAACATAATTGGGCTTTGCTACTTTAATTATTCTCCTGTTCTAATCATCATTGTAAATCTATCAACATTATAAGTGAAAACTTTATCGTTTTTGTAGCAATACAAACTTTCAATGAAGAGATCTTGTGATGGACTACCAGGTTCATATTTTATGATAACTCAGAGAATGAACACACTAAAAGATGCATTAATGTATCAGTAGAGCAATAAAGCAGACTGGTATACTTCAATATCATACAAAATCAGATAATTCTCAAATTAGGTTTCAAATAATAAAAAAAAGATGAAATATTGAGGGAAACTGAGTGTGGTCTAACAATTAGACACCACCTCCAAGTCTGATGGTACACTCTCATAATCATTAATAAAGATTATGATTCTTATTATGTGTCTGCTCATAATGATGTACTTCCCAAGCAGATAGCATCAATACATGATCTCCATATACTACAGTACATACTCTATTATCAAAATGATTCAAAACTGGCTGCCTGGTGAACAAAAATTGGCAATTCATCTACACTTCTTTCTTAGGAAGATGCAACCTATCAACCCCCATCATAGGATTAACAATATTTCTGTAGAGTTAACAGATTACATATCTCGTACCCAGTAGACTGTGACCCCCAACCACCTATTCTATGACAATGTGTAAGAGAGTATAGGAGAGAAAGGTGGGCAAAACTGGAGCTTGATGATTAAAGATATAAAACTTCACAAAATGTTACTTACAGAGGTATATTCTCTCTGCCACTTTTCCAGGACTTTCCTGGCAGCTTCCTGACTCCATTCTATGTTGTTGACTTTGTAGTCGTCAAGGTAATGCTCATACATATTTTTCTCTCCCATCAGCCGCACGATGGACTGAAGTGCCCCAGCCCTGCAACATATAAATTTAAAAATAAAATGAACAATATCAACCATAACAAAAAGAAATAATCTGAATATGATACTAATCAAAAAGCAATGTATTTGGTAAGGAAACATAGTTGGTCAATTTCCTTGGAAACTAAATATATTATTTTAGATATGAGTGGGAGGGATAGATAAAGCACCATAGCAACAGAATATTTCATATCTCAGGTTATTTGCAAGACTTCTATATTTTTACAGTGGATTATTATCAGTGAACCCAGTCTGATCAGCTGTATGTAAAAGTACTATGTTACATTACAGAAGACATGTTAGGTATCATGCCTGCCAGTTAAAGGACCAATCTACTCTTTTTGCAGTGATACAACACACAACACTTAGGGCCTACACCCCCATATGGCATATACACAATACAATGTACACTATTATATCATAAATCTCTATGCTTTTCACCCCCATAGAGGCACATCCATCTAAGTCACAAAATATCCAATTTTTTATCACACTTAACTTTCCAATGGTACATCTTTATTTCTCAACTGTTCAGTGTAAGAAAACAAGTTTGTAAAATAGGTTTTGTTTTTAAATGATGAAGAAATCTGCTTTTCTTCCTCTGTGAGAAACGTGAGTTATCACCACTGATCCTACACAGAGCTAAGGCCAGATAAGAAACAGAGTTTACACGGCCCCTTTAACAGTTTTCAATGTTGTTGCCCATGATTTTAACCTATTTCCTTATTTATACCCATTTATTATGGAATGAATAACATTCAATATTCAATGTAGATGTCAGAGATCAACTAGGAATGTAAACCCAAAGAATAAACATGTCACGGTGTAATTTATCAAACTTCTCAGCCTAGATACTACTACATTGCTCTTGATATTATACAAAAACAACAGCCAATTGGACATCACGCTATAGTAGTAGAAAGGATATCTTTGAAATTCAAATTCAAATCCTGTATGTATTCTACACTGCCAAATATATTTTGGATGGAATTGGATGTTCAATTCAATTAAGTTCCGGAGAATTTGCATAATGTCATTTCTCGTAGAATTAAAGGTTGCATCTATGAAATAAATAAAGTATTTTATCGAAAAGGTTGATACTATCAAATTCTCTTCATTTTCACATGTTCTTTATTTAATTTAATTTAATATTTCTTTTATTTATTGGTTTTCAGTGATATATCTTCTTCGTATAGATACAAAAGTCAGGTCATGTTAAGAAACTAAAAATTGTTAATAAGCGAATATCAAATGCAATGGATTTTCTGATAATGGAGAGTTTGTCAAAAACTTTGAAAAAGTGAAAACCACCACCTACACCACACATATACCACCAAATAGGATATAGCTGACCTATGTTGTGGGAGGAAGAAATATGGACTTTAATTTACATGTTATAAACACATTGAATTTCTCTGCAAGGGATTTTTCTAAATTGTTTATTCTTTGTGGCACATGACAAATAAATATTGAATTAAGTTACAATTTTGCAAAATAGAAACATTCATATCTCTCGGATTTAATAATCAAGTATGATTCTTTACACGCAGGTGCTTGGCCTTTGCATCTTGCGTTCTGTTTTACATGCCATTTGCCATTCCACTTTCTCTTTAAAAGAAACTTATGTCACGTTATCTGGGTTATTACCCCTAAAATTATCCTGCCAATTGCTATATAGGCAAAATCAGCCTGACTGCATTCAACAAAAAAATATTTTTCTTTTGGTGCCTGAAGTTTCCACATGTAACTAGTTCATTCTGTGTTAAACTAGAATGTACCTGATTGGCACAAATACTCTTTTAAGTCTTTACAACCAATATTACATACTCCCAAGAGTAAGCACGCACAAACTGAAACTCAACAAACCAACAAAAGTGGACTGTATTTCCATTCTATTAACTGTAGGTGGGCTTGGCTGATATCACTAACAACTTGAATGAGAATGATGGAGCGATAGTTTACCTGTAGCCACTATCCGTGACCTTTATATGCTAGCTTCACAGGCGCGTATTTCATTTATGAAAAGTAAACATTAGAGTAAGCCCAGCATTGTGGGACTGACAAACAGGCAAAGCCTAAAGATAACACGAGGCTCTATAACTGACATACACTCTACTTAAATTGTATCAACTAGTAATACTCCCAAGATTATCAAAATTTAAAATTCAATGAAGGGTTGTAAAATCACAATTTGCTGTTAAGTTTGAAAAACTTTCTGCTTTTCATTCAAGAATTCTTCGCAGTGGATGTTTACTACCCGTATTGATATCTACACGCTATTCATTTCTGAATGTTTTATTTGCACTGAAATTTATGAGAAAGTAAACCATTGAAAAATATATTTTGTGAATGGGGTAGACAAGTTGTATTAATGCAGAGGGAGTGCGTAAACACCTGTGTAGGAACATCAACCTTCTACCACACACTGTTACTAACAGCTATATACACAACACATCACAAACAAGCTAGCTTCCTATATCAGGAGGTTTACTCTCATTCAAACCCCTCTGACAGATCACTATCTGTTACTCAGACAATCAATTCTGGAATCTCTAGTCTATGTTAAAAATCCAACTTGACATCCGCATTAATTATGCTGGACAGGCCACACTCTCCTTTAGTCTCTTATGAACGGAGAATATTATGATTTGAATTAAAACAACTTGATATGGTGAAAACTGTCACCTACCTGAATATGTAGCCATTTTTATTCTTCTGAGCGCCCCCTATAATGAGGTCTTCTTCCCAGTGCATGTATTTAGAGGCAAACCCACTACATCCCCCAGTTACCTCTGACCCAACATTAGGGATCTGAAAAAATAAAAAATAGAATTTACGATCAAAAATATTTATAATTGATGTTTTATTATATTGTACATCAAAATTTAATAAATCATACATTGAAAATTCTTAGAAACGTTTTTCCCAGTTTTATAGATATTCATCCCTTTTTAAAAAAAAACATTGAAAGGAGTTTTCATATCTTGCTATGATATACAATAGGATGTTGGATTTTATATGTGAAGGCACTGAATGGCAGTATTCATTGACGTAGGTCTTGTGCCCTCTTCACAATAAAGCGTGAATGTCCATCATGCCTAAGATGTGAATGAAATAAGCTATAGCTTATAGATTGCTCAATGCCCCAGTCAATCAAACGCCTGTCGAAAGCTGTCAAATATGCACCGATTGACCGGGAAGCTTCATTGCTGAATGTTTAACAGAAGTATACATGCTGATTTGTTGTTTATCACAAATATTAAGAGATGTGTTTCGAAACAATTTGAATCTCAAACTTGTATGATATAGTTATATATATACATTTCCAATCTCTAATTTGTTTGTTATAGTAAACTTCCCTTTAGAGGGGAAAAGCCCCAATTTTCTTACCTGCTTGTCGTGATAGTTAGGAGCTGTTTGGGGACAATCCTCATCTGTGGGATTTAGACAGGGTTTTTCTTGATATGCACTTGTTATCCCAGCCTGAAATAACCATAGGATAAATTAATACACCATATGATATGTGATATATTTCATTATATACTTGAAAATAAATATTAACCTAAAATTATAGATAAATTGAAATATAATCATCATTTGAATAAGTTGTATTGCAGATATACTGACCCTTTGTAACATTTCCTCTATTGTATCAGATGGGAAGGGGATCTCTAAATCTTTCAGTTCCTGCACAAGCTGTTTAGGGTTCAAGTTGGCCCATGTTATACGGTTCATACCCCTAAAAACATAACATGAAACACACCTTAGAATAACATTGATTTCAATGGCGTGACAAAATTGAAATGTATGATTTGATTGATCAAGCATTGATCAATTCAGGGGAGCATTATAAATAAGAATGGTGTGATTTTATAATGCTGTGTACCACACAGTGGTACAAGAACACCATAGCACTAGCTCAACCAGCCTCATTAACTAACATAAAAATAACCTCTCTTACAATTTGTTTATTGAAGTAACACTCAAGGGACAAATAAGAATATGATTTTAGAAAATGGCACTCACAAAGTTTTATATAATCAAAAGGAAGTATGGTTGTTCTGATAATGTTATATGTAGAACTTGTTTCATAGAATATTGTTCATGTTTTAGGGAGAAATAACGAATTGCTTGCAAGAACTGGGCCACCAAAGATAAACTATGATCTGTCTTTTCTTTAAAGCTCACTCTAATCATATTTATTTTTCTGCCTCTTTATAAATAAAGCCTTAATGAAACATCTGATTTCCTTGCATTTCTTCACTTTATTGTGTTTCTTCATCCTCATCTGTTATTCCTCCCCCTTGTTTTGATTGATTCTGTTAGGCAAGGAGGCACATTCCCCGCTGTGATATTTTATTCCAAGATTTGGAGGTGAACCTTACACCATACTGCCTAGTTCTTGCAGAATCTGGTTAGAGTTCCCGAACACAAAACATACCTTCAAGACATCTACCTCAAATAGCACACCACTGAATTCTAATTTAAAAGTAGATCTCTGGCAAGTGCAGAAAATAAAACATTCACTCTTTTCACCAGTGAATTCAGATCTAAGGAGTTCCAACGGTTCATGAATCAATTGACAACTGCTCACTCCAAAAGTCAAATTAATTAACTAAAATGACAATATACTTTCATTTAATCCCATTCTTTCAAGCTAAGATGAAACGTTATACTGATTTTGAGATTGTTGCCTATGAATGTTAAGTGCATTGCTTAGTGGCTAAGGATGCCTGAGATATGGGTACCACCCAGGCCAACACTTCAGAAGTCCGCATTCTTACCAAGTTTACTGCCAAATCACAAAATAGCTGTCTAACCATCCACTTCATTATGTTATGCCCCCTTATGGCTGACGTAGATTCAGAATTAACTGATAAACTTATAATATAACAAACTAACTTCTTAGGAATTAATTTTTTACATTCATTTCTAGAACAGCTTACAAAATTGATTAAATACCTATCTACAATTCCATATTTCATTACATTTATGAATAATGAGAATGTTATGCCCAAAGTTCATTTACTTAAATAATCAAATCACATAGCTCAAGTCTTTGTCTACAATAGACTTTTTCAAATGCAGCAAAGCTATCGTTTCCTGTTTTATATTTAAGAATGGCTTAATTTTGATGTTCAGCAACTGATTTTCTGTATGTGTGTTGACATAGATCTATCCAGGGGGATTTGAACATAGATTCTCATATGATTAGCTTGTATGAGGAAGTGAACAAGCATGTCTAAAATGATCTTATCGTGCATCTTACCACTTTGGGAAAGTTGCATGTATACATGGATGATCATCTCAACAGTGAACAAGATGTTATATAACTGGTATACAGGCTACAAACAAGCCAAGTGCAGTGTTTACTGCCTATATAAACATCATTAATATATGGATTCTAACACCAGTTAGGGTCAGTAGGTGTTCCGTGGATCAACATTTCGCAAACTATTCACAGCAGACTCAGTCAGCGGCTGGCATTTGCCTTTGATTTACTTATTCAGCCTGACCTACCAATGCAGTTGATTCTACATATTCAAACACTATTCAAATCGGCCACACAAATCAACTTAATCATTGATTCTTATGCAGTCATTTAATCAGTTTATAATTCTAGTTTTGCTGATAACTTATTTAATTTTATACTCTTTTCCATTACCTATTTACCAAATGTGTGAAATTATTGCAATTTATGATTTTTCCATCTCAACAGTATGCTTCAATGGTAAGATCACTATATGAGATGAACCCATGTACAATTAAAACCTTCTAAACCAGATGGGACAAATTTTGAGACAAATTAGAGTAACATTCCCTTGAGTAGTGAATGGCCACCCAATGTAATATCTTTCAAATTAGTCAAACGAGACACTGAATCTGTTTACCCCAATAATACAGAACCAAAGGCTGAAGTCAGAACCTGGCCTGTATAAAGTACTGACAGATATGTGCCAGCCAAGAGAGACCTACTCTATCTAGGTGCATGGTAAAAGGCTTTCATTTCAGCCAGGTTGCTCTTGAAGTTATCACAAACAATAAACCAACCTAAGTTGTTTCTAGGAACATGTTACAAGGTCCCGAAATTTAACATTTGATTTCTGGAGGATTTCCTCAGAAGTTGATTAGTTCAATGTTGGTGGTCTCACTGAGCTGATTTGTTTACATATTTACAACATTGCAGATCCTGGTTTGTATTAGAGGAGATTAGGCCTTAATCTGCTTTCTATATAATTCAAAGATGGGATTCTGTGATGTGCTAGACATATCAATAAACTGGAGGAAGGAACTTTATTTTTGTTAGCATATACAATAATCCCATTTTGATTTGACTGAAGGAGTATACTGATTAACAACAACTTATGAAACACTCAGCCATCATTTTAGGATCTTTATATTTTTTCTCTTTAAATACCTCTTTAAGATTTATGTATAAGGTCTTCTCTGGCCATATTGACTGAGCAAATAATAAAACATATAATACAATAATTATCTCGTCAACATCCATTGAGCAACACATTATCATATGTCCTTCAGACTAATATGGAAAAGAAATTTGGCAGTTTTTTGTGGTTTTGGTAAAATCAAGTAGGTATATTTGAATGTCCATAGAGCATATATGGTACTTGACCTGTACATTGCAGGTATGCTGAACCAAGGGGGTCCTATAATGACCAAGTAAAGAACAAAGGTTCATCCCAGGTTCAATGTGATTTATTTTTTCTGAGCCCTTAAATTATTTGCAAACAATGAATGTGTATAATGAATCTCTATGATAATTTATTACGTACAAAAGCTGACTTATGATATATGCACTAAGTATTTTTTATATCTTGCACTTTTAGTAGATTCTTATCAAGTGTTGATGTCATTCCGCAAGGGGATACTTGCACATAGCATGAGACAGTGTCCATTTCAAATATCAAATTAGTCACTCGTCCTATTCATAAAAAATAATTATTTCAGAAATTGAAAGTAATTTTTCTTTTTATGAATATGCTGTGTGTAGTTAAGTCAGTAATGATCTTCAGTGAAAAATGAATATCAACTTAAGGTATAAGAAATATCTCATTATAACAGTGCTTTACAAAACTCAGTTAAATTGTAACACGACCAAATCTAAGGTGTTTCACACAGTTGAAATCAGTCATATGATCAGAACTGACCAATCATATGTTGCTCACACTAGACAAATCAGTGGTCAGTGATGCAGTATGTGCCTCCAGGCAAGCTCTTTGCTGAATTATTGTTCTACAGTTGGATTTATTGTTAAAATAGTGCGTTCTATACAATTAGACCTGGGACACACAGATATCTATATGCTGGTTTTCTATTGAATTTTGTTCAGTGTTCAACAGGCCAATATTAGCCCTATAATTTCATATGGACTACCTGAGGATACCTATAGGGTTTGTAACCCATGTCCTGGATTTTCTTTACTACCTTCCAATAATAAATTAATTGAGGGGCTGTATTTAGTATTAACACTTTTTGTGTAAAATCTAGTTGAAGATAACCAAGCAGTCTTTGGTCAGGCAGAATGTAAAGATAGAATATAGACATGAATAAAACAAAATCCTCTCTTATAGCAGGTGGAAATACTTCACTTTTTATCCTCGTTTCACTTTTTGAACAGTAAACTGAAGCTTATAAACATAACTATGTGTGTACTGAAGAGTTATGTGCTCTTGATTTCATTAAAACCCATGTGGCCTCACACGGTGCATTCAGCACGACAATTATATGCCTCAAAAGTTTTTTTGCTAGTACTTCCTAAATACATTGAAAAATATAAAACCTATATAAACAAGGTGATTCAGAAAGGTCTACTACTTACGGGATGGCTATGGGGTTATCTGGCCCAAGCAGCTTGCTTCCTTCCCAAAAACAATCCAAAGGAGTAATGATGACGCATGGCAATACATTGTCTAAAATCTGAAAAAAACAAAGGGCAATATCATCATACATGTACATTAAAAGTCAATGCATTCAAAATACTACAAACAGTAATAACATTTCACGATACAATACAAGCTATAATTTTATTTTGGTGTATTGAACTAAAATATTTAAAAAAACACTCAACAAGTTACAAACTATTTAATATGAAGTAAACTGGTCCAATATTGCAACTCCTTGGAGTAAATGGCTACCTTATATGCATAGCTTTGAAGTTGAAAATAGCCTATGTTTTCTGAAAGGGTTATCAGGCCTTGAATCATCAGCCACCATACTTTACAACTATGATTTCCACTTTGATACAGTTCAGTGGATATGAAAACTCAATGTTGAACGCAAGTTGACGTTGTTAAGATTTGCCAAAGCATATTTTATTTAAAATTGTACTCACACTATCTAATAAATGGTTGTCGAATCTAGGAAAAGTCATTGGCATACACAAATCTTTGAACTTCCATTTTCTGTAAAAGAATAGTAATATTTTGTTTATTGATATTTTATAAGTTTTAATACTTAACATTAAATACTTCATTTATTCTTTCTTTAAACAGTTGATCTCATCCTGAGCTAAGATGTTGGAAAAATATTACTAAAATACATTTTTTAGGTTATGATGGTAGACAAATATTTACTAAAATACATTTTAGGGATATAACATATTACCATAGAAACTGGTATCCTTAAAAATAGATTTCAGAAAGATAACAAAACCACACACTCAAGGAATAGGATCACCTTAATGAATGTGAAACTAGAGTGGTATTCATCAGTTCTGAGCATGCACACCTCATTGGTATTGACAAGTTAGTTTTAGTTTGGATTTAAACACATACTTACATATCATACATATCTACAGTAACTTTAGTGGCAGCTTCTACAGCTTTTAGATGCAGCCTAAATGATTCAGCTGATAATACATTGGTTCCTAGTTTGGGTGTTTGTACAATTAGTTGGCTAGTATAGCCACTGCCCTCCCCTAGCTTTTCTTTTGTATATGCTAGTTCTTTTTCTAACCTTCCACCTGCTGCAAAACACAAACAAAGATATCTCAATGTTAGATTCAAGATTAAGTAGTTTTGTATATATACAAGGCAAAGAAAGAGTCAATACATCATTTTTTGTTTCAATTTTGATGAAGTAGGGAGTTGTACTTAACAAGGTGCAAGCTTTTCTGTAAGTTTTACACTTTAGTTTATCACCACTAATATTTGTGTGTATGTCTAGAGAAACGACCCTGGCTCCAGTTGAATGATAAATGTTATTCTTACATAAACACCATGTCATATAGGCTAGCATTTAACATTACAAATTTTATCACAAGAAAAAAGCCACAAAAATGTTGGAAACCTATGTTCAGTAGTTAAGGTCCCTTGTGATTCTGAGAATAGATGTGAAGCTTCACAGGGCAAAGTGAACGTAAATGGAGCAGCACACTTCCTTGAAAGGTTACAAGGGGTCCCTTTAGTAAGCTATAATTACAGTTTTCACTCGGGATACCAACATCCATCATAAGTGCACTAGTTTGTACATAGAAATCAGTCAGCAATCATTTCTTAACAATACCATCAACAATGATTTCATTTTCATGGAATTTTTTGAGAAATGGGAGAACACCCCTTTCTACTTGAGCAAGGCAGATCTGTTCAGTTTCAACAAGTGTGGTTGCCGGGCAACTGACATCAACTAATTAGTATCTGGGTTCTCCCCAAAGTTTCTATTATTGTGCATGTATTTTAGCTGGGTGATAAATTGTAGCCTAAGCCTCCTACAGATTTCTCTCGCCCAATCACTTTATATATGATTGATGAACGGTTATCATTACAGGGTGAAATAGATCAATCGGTCTGAATCAAAACATTTTTCACATTTTTTTAATTGCAGATGTTCTTTTCGAGTTGTTTAGCAGGTTTACAAATGAATGGGAGGTTTTACTCTTAATGTAAAATTGAATGGAACAACATGCCAGTATTTTCCAAATATAGTAAATAATCACATGCATAGGTAGATCTGAGTATTTACTTATGGAACAATGAATTAATTTTATGAACACATTATTTTGAAAAATAAGGAACAAAAAATCCTAAGGCAAAACAAGATGATGAAGATGACCCAATTTATTTTAAATACTTTAAGAAAATTGGAAAAACAATGTTGTGTAATTGATATAGAATCAGGAACAGACAGAACAATTGATGATAAATATTCCTTATAAAATGAACCCATGAATATGAGAATGGCACCATGTTTATATTCCACTAAACCTCAGTCAACCTCCCAGCCAAAGGTTCCCCTAAAATCAACTTTACTGTAGACAGTCAAACTTACAATAATAATTGAATAGAGGATTTTAATTCTTGGAGGGACAAGTTTGTTTGGTTGTAAGGAGTCTTGACTAAACACAGATGATAGGGGGCTTAGGTGTTGGAACCTGAGGAGCTTATTAATGGCTTAAAACCCCTAACCCTAAACACAAATAACACAGCATACATAGAGGGTTTTACCCTTACTGTATATATCACATTGAATTTGAGTTTTAATTGCCACAAAAGTTGGGAGTTTCCCAGCCCACCTTGGATCTCCCATCTTTATAGAATGATGCAGAATTCCTAATTCGAATCTTAAATGTCGAATATAGCTTTCCCTGCTTATCGGAGAAGTTGAGTTTTTCATGATCTTCATTCATTTTACTCAATAACACAATTACCGTGGCAATAAAAAATGCACCGAATAGAGGCTGAAATCTGACAGATGAGATGGGGCTATTTATATGTTGATGCACTTGTATGTGTTGGAAAAGGTTGAACAGCCATTATACGAAACTGTCAAGAAATTCTATACATCCTAAAAATTTGGCCCACACACATTAAAAACACCAAAGCTATGATTCAAACTGTCTATTTGTTCTAAGTGAAAATGAAAGTTTCAAGTACTGAAAAAATGAATTTTCCATTACAAATATTAAAAACTTGCATATTACATATCTGTGGTTAAAACTACATGTTCATGTATAATATAGTTTCCCTTCCTATATGAATTTATCTCATGGAAAAAGTTCAAAATATATATGTAAATACCAATTTAATTATTCAAAAAAGCAAAATAAAAATCATATTACTTTCTCACTTGATATTTCGCAATATTGTACAAATTGTTTGATTTCAGTTTGAGTGCAAACTATGACATAGTCACATATAGCAAACACATGCAAAGGACATGGTCAACTGAACCCTGTATATGCCACATCTAAGTCAATGAAAAAACATGAACTTATGTTGCTTTAAACAAGCAGTATGGAAAATTTCCAAAATATTTTAAATTAAAAACTTGCCTGTAACAAAGTGCAACTATGTTATAAAATAGAGATGATCTTTAAATTATTTGAGAATAACTTTTTTTATAAAGTTTCAATTTTAGATTTATTTTGGGTCATTTTTCATCTACATTTATCCATTATATATACAGAAGAAAATGTTTGAGGATTGAATCTACCAATTGGCTCTAAGAACGAAGAAGTAGAAATATAACTAAGGAACAAAAAATTAAGAATTCAATGAAAAATAATTTTAGGGAGTCTTGTGACACAATGTCAGTGGCAGATGTATTTAGAATTAATATAAAAATAATTCAAAATACATTTCAGCTTATATTATCACAAATACATAACTTGAGATAATGACACCCCAACTCCTTCAGAATGTCACTCAGAATGTAGATTGCACAACCATATTTGGGCAAGAGCATTGAACTATTTCTACATATCAATAGGTTTAACTTAAAGCAATGCATTGTAAATTTTATTTTGTTGAATTTATTATGCAAAGTCATGTTTTGTAAAGCCACAAAGTCAGCCACCGTGACTCTAATTCAACATTATGAAATGAGAGGAATTTAACAAAGCATTGGCCAATGGGTCACTCCCTATAAATTGGGACACCAATAGAAACGTCATTTGGATTCATTCTTAATTGCTGAACATAACGTATGTACTTCATTCATATTATGCTACATACTTTCATTATGACTCCCAATATATATATAAAATATAATGTAATGATACCATCAGTGATTCAGTGTGCTTGGCATGGAGCTTGCTAGTTTTCGGGATCTGTAATCTTAATTCTCACTTGTTTCCTTCTACCATTCAGCCATATTGAAGACAGATAATAAACCTTGCTTCCAAAAACACAATTTCTAATTCCCCAAATAAAGTATTTCAAACCTCATCTAAGAAGAGATCAGCCTCAATAAATCCTGGTATGATATTCAATCTTATATTTTGTGAAGTAAAATATTTAGAACTTTTATTTTTAGATCTTTGAATTGAGAGGAAGTAGTATGGCAAGGGACAGAATGCATCCTGAGAGATTGGTATATCAGAAGACCTGCTAACATAGGCTAGCCAATAAATAGGTAAGTAGACCACATGGAGGTCTTCTGATCTTACACTGATGGAGTCTACTGGACTGACCCCAAACAAGATGCCCAAGTATTTGAGTTGTGTCTAGGATAAGGGGTCTCGATATTTGAAATCCTTAGTTCTTTACAAGAGATGGGCAAGTAAGGGCCAATATGTTCGAATGTGTTCTTATCTATTTTATACTTTTTTGTTTCATGAGACCTAAAACTGTTTGATTAAAATAAGGATAAAATCTGATACTATCCAAGCACTTTCAGTTGAGTTTTAATCAACCATTTTAATTACCCATTTAGGTAAAGATATAGAATTGCTGGGCAAACACAGTGAAGTGGAATTAACCACCGCATAGTTTGTTTAATATTTTCACATAACACTTATACTACAGTGTTCAAACAAAAAAGTGTGTAATTCCAATATTTTAGTATTTATAAACAAATCAACATATGTAACATGCTTCTGTAATAAAATTTACAAGCAACTATTTAAATAACATGAAAGTGTAGGATTTGGTTATTAAATTCGCAAAGTATGCCATATTTGACCTTCCGGGTTAGAACAACTGTATACCAAGATGAAAATATGGATAGGTAACGAACCTGTATGCTATATACACATACATCTGTACAACGTTCACAAGTGAAAGCTGTCTCTGGCAAACAGGATATTTCTTAAAATCAGGATACCTGCTTGCTATCTATTTTAGTTGCTATAGAAACTCACCTTCTACCCATAGCTTGTTGACATCTGTTTCTATGGTTGCAGTTTTTAATCCAACACAGCATAATGACAGAAGGAGTAATCCAACAAAAAGCACCTTGCCGCAATGTTTTTGGATGCAACATCCTAAGTTAAATAAGTGTTTCTGTAATGTTCCTCGTAATCTAAGTGCACATGTATTGCCAAAAGCTCTCCCCTGGAATATACATGAAAAATAAATAAATAAGATGACTTCAACTTTGTAATTAATCTGTATACAATACAAGGAAAAATAGCAATTTAAATGATATAAAGAAATAAGAATGTACAGTCTGTGCATGTTTTGTTTTCCTATTTTATAACTTTGGGGTTCTTGCATGTGTGGACATAAAACTGAAAATCACTTTCCCTATGACAAGATTACAAGGAAAATTTATAAATATTACTTTTGAAATTAAAAATTATTAAATTTCAATTTGAACTGAAACAAAATTGTTCAAAGAGGTTATTTAGTACAAAATCTGTAGTTTATCCCCTGTAGATAATCAATTTTAAGACACACTTTCTTTTCTTTTACTCTTAATAGTGTGCATTGTTGCCCTTTATAACTCTTACACCAAGTTCAATTTTGTATGAAAATTTCACCTAAAATGATCCTTTAACTTCATTACTTTGAGTTCAGATATACATTTTTATCCTGACCAAAAACTAGAATTTTTCCATCTCATACAATTTGGGGATCTGACTGAATAAAAATGGATATATGATACCCTAGGTGCTATTTACATGAGGAAATCCCCCTG
Source organism: Owenia fusiformis (assembly GCA_903813345.2). Classification (NCBI taxonomy): domain Eukaryota; kingdom Metazoa; phylum Annelida; class Polychaeta; order Sabellida; family Oweniidae; genus Owenia; species Owenia fusiformis. The sequence continues at coordinate 2,655,451 of CAIIXF020000001.1, forward strand.
ACTTTCATCCGATTTCATTTACAAAATTTTGTGTATTTTAAATAATGATCCCCATTCAAGTTGCTTGTAAAATATTGATCTTACCAGACCAAATCTGAAGTAGGCAAATATTGGAATGTAACATACAGAAGTAACAATATTAAGGTGTAACTTGATCAACTAAAATAATTTATGCTTGACAAATAAAGAATGTATTTCAAGTAACAGGATTTTAGCAGATTATCCCATAATCACATAAATTTCATCAGTTAAGTAAACAAAATCAGCAAATCTGAAAAAGGATCAGAAATTACTAGACATTGCGCCAGTAAAAACAATGTGACAGATATATCACATAAATGTTCTCATAAAATAATTTTTGATGAAACTCAATTATCAACTTTCATCAACTTTTAAAACTTTTTTTAGTTTGACCTAGTTTTAATTGGATTTTTAACCTTATCTAAATCACCTGCTTCCCTGCTTTATGTGACAAGACAATGATTGCACAACATGATAAACACATAACATACTTTACAAATGAATAATGCGGATCATCATTAGAAGGATTAACATGTTAAACAATCTCTAAAAAGTGAAATAGCTGTATCCTTTGGAGCAGAAGTCCTATGTTAAGACCCCTTCTAATAATCATGTCGGTTGATAAATGTAATCATAATTACCTTTTTAATCTCTCTGTATGCAGTTTTAGCATCGACCCAACTGGTTCTTGTTAGTAAATCCGAATTTGAGTCCAGATTAGGGTCTTTTGGTTGTCTTGTTGTCATAGTCGGACCCTAATAAAAGATAAAAACGTTGATGATAAATTCAGTCGATGGCAGCCATGATCTTTTGGATGCTGGGTGGTCCATTAGTTTTCTTGTAATTTCTCTTCATCGATACCATTTTTTACTCCAAAACTTTTGCCAAACTTACCTCCGATGATCTATAAGCTGGGTGAGCCCAGCTATCCATGTTTTGGAACACATATAAACTCCTAAATTAATGGATTCTTTTCTACTTTGTATTTTCCGTTCTTCTCTTGTGTACGTTATCCGAGTACTGAGGATCATTTGCATGGAAGCTCCGCCTCCTGTCTTGATTGATGGTTCAACCTACTCCACTCTGATTGGCTCGAACTGACATTCATAGCCTTGAACAGCTCACTTACATTAGTTGCTTAGCAACATTTTGGCTGGTGGAGAGACCACACAAGACCACACAAGATGGGTAAAAAGCCTGGAGGCTTACATCTGACACAGCACAGCCACAATCACACAAAAACCAACTTTCACAATAACATATTTTATTATCTTTGCAAAAGTTTGGTCAAATACTCGGTTTAATCATAGCATCTTATTATGTTTCATAAACGAAAAGACCGTTCATTCAGAATTAAGGGAAACGCATAATAGGCAAAATCAGAAAGTACAAACTAAAAACAAACCCCTAAAATACCCAGAAATGTGTTCAACAAAGTTTGTCGCATTTACATCCCAACAATGATATATAAAGGATAATTTAACGAAATTTAATTATCACGTCGGAAGTTTTGAAATAGATAATATGGGCACAAAGGGCAACTTTTCAAAAACAACAAAACTAAGTTTTGAATCATATGAAGCTGTAAACCATATCAAATACCAATATGAAATGCAATTATAAACATGAATCACATTGTCATAAAATATATTGTGAATGTTGAGAAATAGACCAAAGTAATCAAAAGAGCAAGCCACGTTGATTCATTTGAGCATGCCACAATATTTCTCGAGCAAATTCTACATCAAAAGATTATGTTCATTGATATACGTTCATTGATTTAACATCCTGATGATCTTAGGTCTATTTGGTAAATATTGTCATGAGCGCCTCTATTGGTAAACAAAGTAGAGAATAGTAAATACCTACTATTTGTATTTGCTATGAAATATTTCCGCGTGGAAATATTTCGATCTGATTTTGAAAACTGTAAATTGTCAATGACTTATCTCAACAAGACTCTGAATTTTTACTAAACGAATTATTCCTTATCGAAGGAAATAACTAGATTATCGCATTTGTATTGGAACATCTTTCAGTATGCTGCTCAGTCGGCTTCCGGAATCCAAGTTTCCGAATTCCTTCCTCAACGTCAAACTATTGGTATCTTAATTATCCATTGCCATTGTGGGATCCCTTGGAATACTCAATAAAGAGGGACTCTGATAAATCAGAATGGTCCATTCCCGTAGTCAGCAGCTTTTATCACTGACAAGTGGGGGATGCTGAACCTTGAATGCACACGAAATTGCCAATTTTGCCAAACATTTTGCCTAAAATTTAATTTTGCCGTTATTTTTCAATTTTTCACAATCTGGACACATTTTCAAGCTAAACCAATGTTGCAGTCAAAACGGTACCATTCGACATTCTCCTACTTGATAAGGGCGGACACAAACGGCAGATTGGTGTCGGTCCATTTGTCATTACTGTTTTTCATCCATGGTAACTCTTGGTAATTTCAATTCGACATTGTTTGTTGTAAAAAAGGTGAAGTGACGGTTGTGATAAGAGTGACTGGTCCTTGCTTTTGTTAAACTATATTTGCCAGTGTTTGCGGATTTCTGGATCAAAATGGTAATTGATCCGTGTTTCAGTTTTAGGTGATCTTTAGATATTTGTCCAGGCTCTATCTAAAAACATACTTCCGGAAGAAAAATAGCAATTGTAATCACTATTTGGAATTTACTTGTTTAAATGTTAGTGTGATCTAGCGAGCTCAACAAGCGTGTGTTATTTTAAAAACTAATTAAAAATACAAGACGAAAAAAGAAATAAAAAAGTCAAGTAGGCTCAATTTCAACGATCCACTGAAATTCTTGAGATAGCATTTCGGAGAGGATTGTTTATATTTGTGTTTTCGAGTGTTTTAAAGACTATTATATAATGACGGCGCCTAGGTTGAGTGTTGCGATGACAGAGTAGGGTTTGAATTAGACAGTGTAGATAGCACCGAAGAATAACTTCATCTTAGCTTGTTTCTTTAATTGCGGTAGATGTTTTGCGCCATGGGTGGCCTGAGGTACTTATCATATTCGACTAAAACAATGGGAATAGGCTATTCTTTTATCAGTGCTCGGAAGATTTTACTTTGCCTGTAGCAAATCACAGTCCGTGGGACCATGGTCATCTTGACCTACAAATGTTTGTGATGATTGGGGATATGTGTTTTTCATCGCCTTTTCTGTGACAGTTCTTTAGATATCAGTCTTGCAAAAATACGTCCCATATACTTTCTGTTTTTCAATTAATGTGTTCCAGAGTTTCCAGAGAGGGGAAGGGGGGGGGCAAGCCTAGCCTTAGTGTGGACCCCAACCACGACGAATGGTGACATATGGGGAGATCGTAAAATATGTGACAAACTCTAAAAAACTACTTAGAAATATTTTAAAATTGGTGTTGTTTGATGCGTGGATTCTTTTGAACTATTTACCACATTAATAACGCCCAGAACAAAAGTGCGCTCAATGACTTTCAGCTTTAATCGGAGTAAACTCGTCGATGCGCAATCAATACCACCAGCAATTCGCTTCGCTCATCCGTGCTGATAGTGACATCGACTTGCTGATAAAAGCGACATCACTCATTCAAAATCTCTCATTCAAAATCATATTTTAGAGAGGTTAAGCTGCTCTTTGGTCCCGATCTTCGAACCAAAAGACCAGATTGACCACGCGATAAAAGATCACAGAATAGAAATTGAGATTTTGATTATTTCATACCAATTGACGAATGCGACCCCTTTCTATTGAATTGTTTCGCCGGTTTTAACAAGATTATCATTGCTTTGGATATTAGGTTATCGTGTATTTTAACTTTGGTGTTGAGTGAACACTTTTTATATTCTGTTTGAGCCAGTGTAAGAGGGATCAATGCTCCATTGATTTACAATGTGACCTAAGATACCGTCTGTCATTTTCATACATTTGGGACGAGGAAGGACCATACAAAATGGGGACAATAATACCATGACCATAGTTTCTGCTGAATCATTTGGGATGAGGATGGATGTCGATCCCTAATGTCATCGTTCCCTCTCCCGCGCAGAGACCAAAATATAACAAGTTTCCTATTGATCATTTTGTGCTAAAAAGACCAAATAGACGGGGAGTTATCCATGGGCTAAAATATATTAACCAGTTTTCCTGAAACATTAAAACATGTTGGCCTTTTTATTATCATATTACAGCATTGCATTATGAACTGTGGCCCAAGAAGCGTTTACTATCACATTTCCTTGGATTGACTCTTTGAGATATTGTTTGTGGGCGTTGATTTTCAGTTTTTCTATTGTTGTTCTACGTCTAATATTTTACTGTTCATGTGCCCCACTATTTCCATTTATCATTTAATGAATTTCATCTTTTCATTTTACAATAATATTTTCAAAAACATTAAAACATAAATTATACAGTGAAAAGGCATTTGCATTTAGTAGATTGTGAGATTTTACACAGATGGCAACATTGGAATTAAAATTTAATCGTTCACTTTCTACAGTAACTTTTGTTTACCTCTTCATCATTTGCCGGACATGAATCTTCATATTTTGGTGGGGTTGGCCACGGTTCTATGATCCAGTGCAACACTTTACATATACCGTCTTGATCACCCAGTTCATTCGTTGCTTCTGTAGCATTATGCTGTTTAACAGTTGTGTCAACCTCTACCGCTCTCTCAACGTGTTCAATGTAATCCATATCGTCATCCGAGCTTTCAAAAATTTCCATTTTTTCTTCAGTGAGCTCGTGTATTTTCATTTTATATGATATCCGCTAAATGATGACAGTGATTCTTTTTATTAACCGTTTTGGTACGTAGTTTGATACCGTATCTCCAACTGTGAAGGTATTTGACGATGGTGTTTGTACATTTTAGCTCCTGTTGTTTTATAGCTGCTTTTGCTTGTTTCTAGCTTGCTTGATTTTAGCAGTGTATTTCCTAAGAAGTTCGGTGTTTCAATTGCTCAATCCTTATCCAGAACACTTAACTTTTAAATACAAAAATAGGAAGGCAGGTACTTGGCTACGATATGGGCCACTTTTGCTTGGCATTCATAGCGATACGGACCAGATATATGCAATCGCTGGAAGGCTATCATTGGTTCAACGCCAGGTGTAGTATTCAAACCGAGTGATCAACCTTTGATTGACCCCGTAATATACTATGAATCGTCCAGAATCACCAGCTTTTGCCATCGATGGCGATATGAAATTTTCCCGCAAAACAGACAACGCATTGCAGTTGGATTTGCGATTTGGCCAATGATGAGCACCGCTCAAGTGGCTCAACGATCAGCGAAATCATTTTCATTTGCAGATAGCGTATTTATTTACATAGTTGATCTCTAATTGAACTGGTTCAGGTGTTCTGATTTGACGTTGGGTGGGCCTTCTCAAGGGCTTACCATAGATGGACGTTTATCGCAGAATTCTTAATCAAATAAACGATCAGAATGGCTCTGATATTTTTCATTCAATGAAAACGTTTTACACAAGACGAACACAAGTAACTACAATAGACAATATTGACTTCATCATATCACTTATAAAATAAAATGGACAACTAAATGTATGGCTACGCCAAGCAAGCCCCTATAAGCCATATAAAACTATAAAAAAAGTTTAAAAACGATCAAAGAATTTTTAACGGACACATTTAGGAATTATTGGCAATCAAAAATAAGTGCATGGCAAAAATTCAATGATTTCGAACATATTTTATCTACCAGATGTTCTGCAAGGACGGTCCTGGAAATCAAAAGGTATTAAAAAATCAATACATGCGGAAAAAATCGAAGTGATACGATGAAGTCAATATTGTCTATTGTAGTTACTTTTGTTAGTCTTGTGTAAAACGGCCATCTTTTTATGGGGGGGGGGGGGGGGACTGGATGTCACATGTTTGCCACTGTTCTGTAGGGAAATGAAATTCCGTATTATGATGAGGACAAATGTAATTACGGCGCTGTCCAAATATTATTTTCTCTTTTATCTAAGAGAAATGGAAATTAATTTCACTTTTGAAACAAAACACTCTAATGCAGCACCTCCCTAGTCTCCAATAGTATAATTCATTTCATGATTTTCATGCTGGACTACTTTATCAAATTCCAACAATCCATTTCATCATATTAAAGTTAAATTCAGTTATCAAATTAGAGTTTACAGTAAATAAAGATACTGACATGAAAATGGGCTCTATTATATTCTAAATTAACCATATGACCGTATAATGAGCCCATTAAATTATAACAGGTAAGTTAACTGGTTAAACTGAGTAAGTTAAACCATTGAGGTCAGTTGCATATAAGATACAGCCAAATTGCCAAATAAAGATCTCTTGTTTTTTACAACTCCCGGACAAGCTCTCTTCTTTTTTGTTGTTTTAAGATCTCCTGTTTTAAAAATCAAAAGATAATCTCATATTTTACTCTATTGTTGATCTTGGAGATCAAGAAATAGACTAGTTTTGGTATTCTGTTTGCCTATTGTGCATAAATGGCCACTATGGACCGAGAGTGGTTTTGATTGTGGATAACTTTCACCCACAATAGCCAACAATTATAAGTGGGGTTAAAATATCAACTGAGTTTCTTGTTTAACACAATGAAAAGCCATTTTCGCAATTTCCCAACTACTAAAATACAAACAGGTTACCATTGCAAAGATAAAACTAAATTCAGGAAACATTTGTATTTTATACGAAAACCTCCACTATCTCCCATATTAAATCAATCTCCACATCTCAATTGCTAAAGAATAACATTGCATTTGTGTGGTCCATGGATTACTGATCCTAAGCAGAGAGCTCACAATTCCAACATAGCATTCTGCTAACTTTTCTTCTCTAAATACAACTTACAACTTTCTAAACAAAACTCTATTAACTTAAGAATGTTTTGGGGAGGAGCATTTTGTAAATCAACAGACTTGGTGTGAATTCCTCATTGGGCAAGTTCGAACATAGGTATAGCATAACACTGGAGATTCATTGATAAATTACAACTTAATATAAAATGGGAGTGATTGACAGTATTTGAATATTGGTAATATTTGTGAAGTGATAATTTACTGACTTTCTCGCCGTTTCATTTCAAATGTACTCACAATATAGTTGTGGTAATAAAGGATACAATACAATACAATACAATACAATACAACGCATACATGGATTTCTTCTATTACTTATCACATATATTCTTCCTACCAAAGAGCTAATTTATTGAACATTTGAAAAAGACACAATGTGATATCTTAAATTGATTACTGCTAATCCAGATGTCTATACACCCATCAGCAGAAGATGTCAACAATATAGCACTTTCAAAAAGTGTCATAAAAACAGGTCAAATTGCAGAAGTACAAAGATGACCATAACATAAAGCACTTTCAAAAAGTGCAATAAAAATAGGTTGGGTTGTAAAAGTAGGACAAATTGCAAAAGTAATTTGATATGTAGACTTAGACATTGATTTTGGGTGGCTCTCATGAATTAAATTAGTTTTTGATTTTCACACCAAAAAGCATCCCTAAAAATTTTTTAATCAAAATGTGCAGGCAAGACATTGCAGCAATTTTTTTTGTTTTAGGATGTAAAATTCTACATGGCCTCCTTCCAGCATGCCCAATATGCAATCAGTTTAAATTTTCATTCCAAAAAGCATCACTGAACATTTCAAATTAATCGTTCAAACAAATCCTTCAAAAACAGATATCACTGACATCATCCATCAAATATGAGGAAATTCATTTCACTGGTATTTGAGTCATTGCCAGGCCAGACAGATGGATTGAGAAAATGATAAAATACAATCAATATTTTTTCAATCCATAATTCAAGATGGTACATAACATATTTCTACCATTGCTTGCACTAAGTTCACCTCTCTATGTAACAGATTTTACCAAAACGGATGTTTCAAATAGAAATAGACCCCTGTCATGCAGGAGCTCTTTGTATTCCCACACACAGAGCTTGCAGTATTCTTCATTAATTTGGTGCTATTTCATTTTTTTTTGATAAATTTCGCAATACTGCCACCTGTTTAGCTTGGTGAATTTTTTAATTTTTGCCCAGATGCTTGAGACTCCAATACAATGTGTTAAAACTGTAATATCATAGTCATACCATTCTAATGATCAAATCAGGTTAAAAAATGAGAACCAGCACCAAAACAAAATTAATAGAGACTATCCATTTAAAGACTCTGGCATTTGTAATTTTCACAAAAAAAATTGGTCAATTTGAAACAAGAAAAAGACCTTTTTTACCCTGAGAAGATCATTGAAGGTCAAATCTAAAGTCAGATTTGAACTTCTGAGAACTTGTAGATGATTTTGAAAAAAATTGGTCAATTTGAAGCAAGATAAAAAACCTTTTTTTTACATTGAGAATGTCATTGAAGGTCAAATCATTTTTGACCTTGAGGATGCCATTGAAGGTTAAATCTATAGTTAGATTGGAACTGTTGAGAACATGTAGATGATTTTGAAAAAATAGGTCAATTTGAAGCAAGTTGAAAAAATACCTTTTTGACTTTTTTTGACCTTGAATAGGTCATTGAAGGTCAAATCTTAAATATGTAGTCAGATTTGATTTTCCGAAAACATGTAGATGATTTTGAAAACGATTGATGTCAGTCAAAACAGTATTTGTTAAGTTATTGGAAGTTGTAAGAATTTGTTACAGACACCAACTGCCGTCAAAAAAACGGAGACCATAACAATATGTCACCACTTTTTGGTGATAACATAATAATATGACTGAGTTATACTTCTGAAGCTAGACTTCTTATTACACAGTGTTGACAATAAGGCAATAAAATAAGAATCAAATTCATTAACCACTTTTTGAGTTATCGCTGGTATATAGGAATTGATGAACAGATAGACGGACAGATAGACAGCTTCTCTATATCCCTATTGAACTTCATTCGGTGAATAAAAATATCATGTCATTCTTATTTTCATTGGTAGATAATTGAGACTCATTTTGAAGAGAATATTTTCTACAGTTCATTTTTAATATCCCTTTTTATTGCAGAAATAGAAATGTTACAATGAATAATAAAATACATTTTGTTCTATATTTGTCTTACTCTCAAAAGTACCATTCACCCTGGGCTCCATTATCAGTGAATATACGTAAAAGATGGATGGTTATCACTAAAAGGAAAATGTGATAAACTTTTTCACACAAATTCGTAGGTATCAGTCTGAATCCACAGGGAAGAGAGCTCAAATTCTGCATAGAAATAAAAGCAGGAATGTTACATTAAATTATATCAGTTTAAAGGGGTGTGGCATAGTCAATGATTTAATAATGTTTGTATGAGCTGATGTGTCCTTTTCTTACATCTCTCATAGGGAAGAAGGTTTAATCCAGTTTGATCCCATCTTTTTATCAGGTCAATGTTTATATATTATCTATTTGTTTGTTGTGTGATGCGGCCAATAAATGACTCATCTAGACATTGTATTGTTCATTTCTCAATATTTTGTCAATTTGGTTTTTGAAGCTGTTACATCTTTGGCACTAATAGCAGATTCAGGTACATGGAGGTTGTTCCAGTTGATTGCAACATGTTGGGTAAAGGACATTTTTTAAGCTCTGTTCTATTGTATCTTATCAAATTAAATTAAGCTGTTGGATTAGGATAAGACAAGGGATTAACATGCAAAATGTCACCACCATTTGTTACAGACACCAACCGCCGATCGCAAACCCACTGACTGCTGTCACAATGAAGAAACGGAGACCATATCAGTATGTCACCACTTTTTGGTGGTGACATAATAAACCAGTCCATAATATTTTGATTTCCCAAATATCCCAGGATTCAGAGCCCAACGTTCCTATAAATGCAAAACAAAAGGAACTTTGTGTTTCTGGGCGGGCCAGCACTCACTACGCTCCCTGCTGTAAACTTTCATTTTCTTTCATAAATATGCTTACAAATTTAAATCCATCTTCTTTTTAGGGCACATATAACCTAAGCAATACATTATACCACCCTATATGACGTGAGTCCCTATTACTATACTCAATACTGGGGTTGGAGGTGATTCAACTTGACATTCCATCTTGAAGATTTAATGCAACTTCACAATGTAAATGCATTATTTTCTATTTTTTTATTTCTTAATATTATACTGTTTACACATATGAATTCATGCTCCCTTTCTCACATTTTATATACAGAGAATGTTTGCAAACTTTTTAGTCACTTTTAAGAGTTCTTGTGGGAATAGGTACAATGCTATCATCTTAGATTTGTAAACAGCTAACATGGCATATCAATTCAACTATTGTGTACATTAAGAACTCTAAACACTAAATTAATATAAATAAAACAAACAAAAATCAACATAGAATTATTGTAAATACATATAGATAAAACCCCTTTGCACATAAACTAATAACACAACACCAAGGCCTGATCCATTATCAATTATAAAGCACTTTATCTGTTATACAACTTCACATTTTACTCACTACTCAATCAAGAGTCTTGCATCAAATCTAAGGTAATCCCCCTAGTTGTTCCCAAGGAGTGTAAGAGGGAGTAAGGGATACAGGAGCTTAATGCAAGACTATGAACCAATTTTAATTGGATCTTTCTCGAAAATATGGGCATTTTGTATGGTAAAAATGTTAATGACGTGGGGAAAAATTGGCAAATTACTTCATCAATAAATTACTCCCAAAACAAAGATCAATCAAAAATCGAGTACATAGATAGATATTATAAATATTTATTTTGGTTGATTTTCATTTTGTTGTTGTAAAAAATGAATTATTGCAAGGATCATCTGATCATACATGAACTCTAAACATAGAAAATGAATTTACATCAGTGCAAAATGTACACAATTGTGGGTGTTATTCCATGAACAGGGTGTAAACCACACAGCCATCTGATCAACAAATAACACCCACTTCTATCAAAATATTATTTTTCCTCAAAGATTTATTGTCTTTTCCTGAAATTGTCTTAGATTTGAATTCTGTCCAACAGTGTGGTATTTGGGTGTATCAATAACATGGAATGAGTGTCTAACATGAGTGTTTAACATGAGTAAGTCATGTGATCTAGATTCACGTATCATATGCCATTATTACAAAAGTCACTGTTTAACTGTACAGGTCATCGTCTCCATCATCCTGGAACTGGCTGCTGTCACCTCCGCTGCCCCCTGCTGGTTGGCTAGGTCCCGCGCCACCCCCACTGCCTCCAGCTTGACTGGGGAACCTGAAGGCAAACACGAAAAAACTTTGAACATTTTGTTGGATGATTTCTGAACCAATTTTGTCTGAAATACATCAATTTCTAAAAGGAAGTCCCATCTAATCTAATTTGATAAAAAATTGATGAAATATTTTGATTAGAGGGTCATCCTATAATGCAATTTACAATTATGTTTTGGAACAACATTAAATTATTCACCTGTCCCTTACTACGAGAAAATCTGATCTTTACATGAAAACATTTCGAAGGGACATTGGACAAGTTTTCCAATCACTTATACCTTGTTAAGAGCCACCTTGATATAAGAACATATCCAGCCCTTCCTGAACATGCTCATACCAGACATGTTTTACTGTATAATAGATTTCGACATATTTGTCATTATTTAGAGACCCAAGCTGTTCATTTCAAAAATGTTTTCTTCACATTGATACTAACATTATGGACTGTTATAACACTTGATGGGTGTAATTTTAAAATCATTGAGTACAGAAAACTGGTTGAAAGTTATAACATAGTTTGTCAGACTGAAGATCTGGAGGGACCTCCCAGGTTAACAATATTCTCTTGTTACAGGTGTTTCTCAGGTGAGATGTCAATATACATATTTCTGATCATGTGTTTTACATACAGGCCCCAAAGCTGTATAAATATTTACAATTCTCATAATACATTTACACAAACTTGGTATCCTCATGTGGCCAGGAATGTGTGTTATACTTGACTAATGGGAGGTGTTCCTCAAAGGGAATGATATTTCTAACTGAGAGGTACAAGTGTAGATCAGGAACGGAAGTGGCAATACTTAGAAACAGGAAAAGAGAAAGTCTGAGATTAGAACAGGTTATAGCTTTGGGATAGCATGCTGAGTGGGCTGGAGTTTGGGGCTGTTTATATTATGGCTGGTGTATATCTGAATGTCACGTCATAGGGAACAACCAAACCCTTTATTCAGATATTAATATCTAAAATGTTTACAAATTCAACTGTCTGCAAGTTTGTCTGGGTTTCTATATAACGGCCTAATACATATCTACCACCAATTATTTGAATTTCATAAGAGACCATAATATTTCTGACTTTTGAGGTTTGCTTTTTGGCAACAAGTTGAGCAAATATTATTGTTGAAAACAATAAAATTCACCCTGACCTACAAGCTGGGGGATGTTAAACAGTAAAACTTGTTTTCCCCATTTTGATATCTCACAGAGTGCAAAATTGAACTGTCATGTTCAGTTAGTCCATTCTAATATTGTGCCATATACATGTATATAGAATAACGCCTTTTACGAACAGTCACCTACAAGAATGTAAAATCTGAGTCTGTACTCTAATGGCAATGCATATTTTGCCCCAATACAAATAGCAACAAACAAGTTTTTGATGTTTTAGCTCATGTAGAACGTAGTGTGTTGATTAGACGCAGGCTCCAGAACTCTACAGTAGAGGAAGCAAGTATAGCAGAGGTGAGCAGAGATCTAAACCAGTGTTCCATGGATCAGGGATTAAATGGCAAGCCATGTTCGCCTAACTGATCGTAGCCTGCTGTATAAACATGCCACACAGTACTTGCCCCTGGGTGTCAGTCTCACACAACATCAGCTCTTACACACCATCTCACATCAATCACAAAACACATCAAACATTTCCGCATTAAAAACAAGAAAAATCAAGATTTCAGATCAATATCCTTGCAGTGTCCGAAACCACAGGCTTTTATCAAGTTTCAATTTAATTTTCCATCTACCTGAATATATTTGTGAGAGAAACTGCCTCCATGAAACTAACTGACAGCGCTCAATCAGCAGCTCTCTGGGCCACTGGAATGCCACATATCATCAGCAAAACACACCAAAAGAAAATTGAAAGTTTCAAAGAACTACAGAGACACTTAAACACGTCATAAAAAATACAAAACATTTTTTGAACTTCCTTTTATATTCAAGAGTTTGATGACTAAATTTTTCAATGATATTTGATACAGGAATTAATACAGTGTAATAATTGAGGGTTAAGTACTGAATATAACATGAAAAAGTGTTTCTTTGATATGTTTTCAATTCAGTTTGTTACCACGACAATGATTCATTGATACTTATAATGACAAACTTGAGTCATAGGATCTTGCTTGCTTGTAGTTTATTCAGTGTCATATGTTACTTTAAATAACATTATCATATACAGTAAAACATTTTACAGAACGGAAATTTGTTCCTTTAGAGAGATTTTACTGTAGGAATAGACGAGTAAGGATATGCTGAATATTTATTTATTCATCCGAGTAGCCTCATTGTATTTTAGGGGTATGACCTGTCTTATAATGACTCAGAGTAATTAACCAGTTTTATGACTTCAAATCTTTTTTATTTCAGTTTGATAGTTGGTAAGTATAGAATGCAGATAGTGTAGTCACTAAAACATAATGAAATGCATCATCAATTTGCCACATTTGGAGACAAGCATATCACTACTGAAAGTAATAATAAATCATCTAAAAATGATTACAATTTGCTCAGGTCGCTTTTACCATGGCAAAATGTCTTCCCTGCAAACTGACAATGGAATGACACATTTTTTGAAATTCTCCTGTTCTTGTACTGAAAAATTTGGTCTTTTTGAAAATTTGGCCCCATTTTACCAAAAAGGTCCAAAATGAGCTGGGAGTATAAACATGTAGTAAAGTACAGTACAATGAAATTGTGACAAGACCATAGAATGAAACTTTTCTATTCAATACCCCTCCCCAAAGTTCACTTCACAAATGAAATGAGTCAATATTTGAATTTGATGTTGGTATTACCATGAGCACTATGTACCAGACCTCAAGTATGTATCATAGCTCAGGCATGGGTCTATATAATATATATTAGCAAACTTGGTGGCATAATCAGCTCAATGTGGATGCTAAAATGCTCACAGTATGCTGAGGTCTGGTTAATACCTGTGATTATAATCTGAATTCATTCTCATTGTTCTGCTGAACATGAATCATCTGAGACATGACCTTCAAAACATATCCTTTATGATACACAAGAATAATTGAGAGAAAAATCAAACATTTCCTCAGTCACCACAATCCTCCCAGGTCCTTCTATTGTCCCTTGATGGTTACATTAAAAGCTTTATGTGGCTACAAATTCAACCAGACAAACTCTTTTAGATCCTTTTCATATTTCTAAATAATGTTTTTCATCATAAGCGCTGATTTTTACCCTTGGGGTTCCACACTGACTGCCAATCACATATCAGAGATGGATTCATTTGGGTCAAATGTGGTCACAGAATCAATAGCTAGATGTGTGTGATCTACAGCATAGACATTTGACAGATCACATCCTAGTGGCCTCTCAAAGTAAGCTTTGAAGGTAGATAGGACTTGGTAGACAGACAAGATAACACTGTATAGTGGAAGAATGCTGTATGCTGGTGGTAAAATAACATACTAATTACCCAAGAGAGTGCTAGCACACTAGGATATGACATACACTGAGGACAATTATAACTATGGTACACTACACGTACATCTCTGATATGATTCACATGAAAAAATAAAAAATCCTGGTGGTTCCTGTAAATACAGGAAATGTTGGGTGGCTGAAATAACTATGAACTTTTTTTATGTTAAATCCAATTTCAAAAACCTCGGAAAATGATTGTGGTAAAATGTATAAACCAACAATTGCCCCGATTTCTTCAAAACCTCAACTGATAACCTTCTTCAATATGAGGCCATATTTTGGGAACAACTGATATCTTAAAAAAATATAACAGAAGAACTGAAAATAATAGCATAAACTCAGTAGGGTAGATAGATTAGAAAGACAGAAGAGAGAAGTGTTGTTCGTTGGCTGTTGGGTGTGTTACAGTAGCCAAGGTGGTGTTGGTAATGCGATATATTGTAGCACTGTTATAGACAGTGGCACACCTGGGCTAGATGCTGCTTCAGGCCAGATGGGCTCAACTTTTTGCCATACTGATTTATTTCACAATTCGTGCCAAAAAACAAGTTTACCATCGCAATGTTCAAACTAATAATAGTTACAAATTCTTACGAATGAGTGATATTAATCTTGAAACATACTGTTTGTTCTAAACTATGGCTTCCAAATGAAAATAAAACATTTGGTGACATTTTGCTTTAATTAATAATTACACATAATTTGAGAGAGAGAGCAATAAAGCAAAATATTCAGTACTCATAATATCAATCATAGACTCGAGAAATTAGTTTTGCAGAAAAAATAGATTTAAAGAATTAACCCAGAAAGAACTCCCTGCCTATGTTATAAGAGTTAAGACCACTTCAGATAGAGCCTAGCAGTTCTCTAAGTAGGGAGCAATCTAGCTTATCTAGGCAGACATTCTATTTCTTGAGAGGCCGAAATGTTTATTCATCTAGATGGGAGGTTTCTACATGTTTCCCAGATTTCATTATCTCAAGAGGAAGTAAAGAGCTATTCAGTACACTTTCCTGCTGTTTTAAACTTTATCTGGTCTTATACTGAGGTGACATCTTTAAATGTGATAGTAAAAAATAAAACATTTCACATTATAGTCAGACGATGAGGTAAATACAGACAGTAATGCCATCTTTCCCTAAATAATTTGGAAATTTTGACAAACAAATTCCTTGAGTAGTAAACTCAGGATGTTTAAAAAGCTTGTATCAAATAAGTGTAGGGGTGAGACGACAACCCGATGAGTCGAAGACTCGCGGGTTTGGGGCTTCGAGACGAGTCGAATCGAGTCGAAGTTGATGAATCGAATCATTTTCGAGTTGAGAAAAAAATTCGAAAAAATAAAAAAATTCAGAAAAATACTGTCAATATGCATGTTTTTACATTGCGTTGAATATATAAGTTTCAATGACTTGGATATGCTTGTATTAAATTATTATATTGTATGTACACATAAATGAAAGAATATATGTAATAAAATCAGAATAAACTAACGACGAATTGTGTTTGTTTATATTTCCGGCTTTCCACCATTGACGCATTAAAAATACGAACGGTCAAAAGCGATGTTGTTCGCACTTCGCGTGACTCGAAACGGATTCCAAACTCGAATCGTCATTTTCTGACTCGAATCGGATTCGACTCGAATCGGATTTTTTCGACTCGTCTCACCCCTAAAAAGTGCAATAAATTCTCATGCCAATTTTCAAAAGTCCCCCTTATCTGGTCTCATTTAGAGCCAGCTGAGGCTGTAGAACACACAATGCAAATTTCTAATAATTTTCCAAATTAATTTAAAATAGGGGTGTTATTCAAACCACAATGTGAATTTCTTAATAGTTTTTATGATTTTCCAAATTCTCAACTGCAGTGGAAATGGATTTAATTACTGGGGAGTGTGACAATTATTCAAAATGCACATTTACTTCTGTGCTTAGAAAATAGGTATTCACTTCAATTTAAATTGGATCGGTTCCTACAAGAGGGAAAAATAGCCAAGAATTCATGGTGAACCATCTCCATCTAAAGATAAACCTATTGAGGGTCAACATAGAATAGGTTCATATATGAATTCTGGGGTATTCCTCCTGTTTGTATCTACATAAAGCTTAATGACTTCAGAAATATCTGATATGTCAAACAGTTCTACATAGGATTACTGTTCCTCTGGTTAAAACAGCCATGAGGTGAATCTGCCTCAATGCTGGGGTAAGACCTAAGAGGGTAATAGGCACGAGGCCAATATTTAATATATTGATATATAAAGGCCCTTTCAAGCTAAATGCATGTTTACCAGTAACTACATCGTCATTTAAAAGCCTGCCTACTGTCATTCAATATCTCACTTCAAAACTTTATACTTGTTTAGGATTTTGTTGTGTTGACATTATCCTTGTCATTTTTGAGCAACAGACGAAGCCTGGTAATCTTGTCATTTTTATGAAACATTTCTACAGACAATTAAATTGTAATGGCCTTAACTACACCTCACAACCAGATTTTCATTATTCATGCCAAAAGCTTAAACCATTTAATTTATACTAGAGGTGGTAAACAGTGGGAGCAAATACTGACCTGAAGTTAGTGCCAAAGCCCCTGCTCTGTTGTAGGGTCTGAGCGAACATCTCATATTTTCTGATATCATTGTCAGTGACTGATCTGCGGGCAAACTTCATTGCCTCTTCAAAGTGGAGACGTGATATCTCTGGCACTGGGTCAAAGTCTTCAACTTCCTGAAAACAAAATAGATAGAGTTAAACAATAACTGATGATCCTATTAAGATTGACCTCATGGGAAAAGTACAGAAACGTACATGTTCAAGATCCAGGTACAATAAAATTAACCAAATGGCTCTCAGTGATGTAGCCAGGATTTTAAAATAGCAAGGTAAATTCAAGTCAAAGGGGTATCAGGTCCCACAAATGGACTTCACTTGGAAAAATAACCTAAACCAATAGAACATTCAGAAAAATGTAAGTGGGGCCTCATACCTCTCATAAGTCACTGGACTCATGAGATCTGTACATACACAAGGTGGCAATTCAAAATTCATTGAATCGATTAACCCTATGCAAATTTTCTGTTCCTCCGGTTAAAACAGCCATGAGGGGAATCTGCCTCAATGCTGGGGTAAGACCTAAGAGGGTATTGGTACACTCGAACAAAAATAGCAAACGACATAATGAATACATACAACAACATATTTGCTATTGTAAAACAAGCAGAGTGAACACTGTTGATTAAAGCTAAGAGTAACCGCAGTGAGACATAGCCATTCAGAAATTCTGACAACATGAGAATCAAACATCCAAAAATGAAAAAGAAGTGTTGACATTTCCACATGTTCACCGAGAGGTGTTCATATTCACAGGCTTTATTTTAGCAAAATCTTTTTTATGAAATACATACCATATCTGCATCTGGGTTATCAGCTCTTTCCCTTTCCTTCTTGATTTCTGCCTCGATGCATTCCCTGATGGCCAACTTACAAGCACGTTGACAGATCTCAGTCAAGTCAGCTCCACTGAACCCATGGGTCATCTTGGCCAGGAACTCAAGATCAATGTCCTAATAAACAAGTAAAAATATGAATATTCATTTGTATACAAGCCCAATTCGTTGATTTGCAATGTGTAATCCTGCAGTTTTTATACTATCTTGTTGAAATGAGATTGAAGTGAAAATCTCTACATTGCGGTGAGACCAAGGTGCCTCCCTTCTCGCCTACATCCCTTGACTCAAGTTGTGATGTGTACATAGACAGAATGATGGTTCAAAGTCCATTGAACCAAATAACCCTGTGAATGTTTTCTGTTCCTCCAGTTAAAACAGCCATGAGGGGAATCTGCCTCTAGACTGGGGTAAGACTTAAGAGGGTACTGGTATGTAATATTTTCTATGTTATCTATGTTTTATAAAGCAAAGGGTGAAAACAGGTGTGATTGTGTAGCATCTCAATTTGTGCATTAACCTGTCAGACACCAATCAAATGCTTAGAATCAACACACTGACTGCTGACCGCTCACCTCTGCGACTGGAGATTTCCTCAGATTGGCCTTGAGAATGTTCACTCTGGATTTATCATCAGGAAGTGGGATATAAATGAGTTGATCCAGACGTCCAGGTCTCAATATGGCGGGATCTATGATGTCAGGTCTGTTAGTTGCACCAATGATAAAGACATTTTTCTTGGAGCTCATACCATCCATCTCTGTGAGTAACTGGTTGATGACACGATCAGCTGCACCGCCTGGAATTTTCAACAAGAAATATATATAAAAATATATTTATATAAAGCCTCATCCCAACATCGTGCCAACTGTATATAGAACTGTTGTACAAGGGTCAAAATGTATGCAGTGCAGGCTGCAGCAATGCTAGGAAAGAGGGGAATATACCAGAATTCTTAGATGAACCTATCTCCATACAAAGAGGGTCATCTTTACATAGGAATCATAGATAGGTTCGTCTAAGAATTCTGGGTTATTCCTCCTCTTATACTATAAAGACCTATATGCCCTAACTTATCAAACCACTGTATGTAATATAACATACCTCCATCTCCAACATTTCCTCCCCTAGATTTGGCAATAGAATCCAATTCATCAAAGAACAGCACACATGGAGCTGCTGATCTTGCTTTGTCAAAAATGTCTCTCACATTGGCTTCTGATTCACCAAACCACATAGTTAACAATTCTGGACCTTTGATTGAGATGAAGTTAGCCTGGCACTCATTGGCAATGGCCTTGGCTAGAAGGGTTTTACCACAACCTGGTGGCCCATAGAAGAGCACTCCCTTGCTGGGGGTCATGCCAAACTTCATGAATTTGTCTGGATGCTCCACTGGATACTGAAATATAGGAAGAAGTATTTTTTATAAATAATTGAATATTCATGTCATAAGAGACTACAGAAATAAGTGCTCGAGCCTAAACCTTATATTCAGGTTTGAAACTCACAGCTGCCCGTCAATGGCAGTCACTTTTCAATCTTGGTTATGAACTTGGCAATATTAGTTGCCTATTGGGCAGAGTATGAATGCCAATATGTTAAATCGGGCAATCATGTTGTCAACCTTAGTTTTGAATCCTGCCAGAAATGTGACATAACATACCAGAAATCTGACATTACAAACCAAATATATAATATACCAGAGATGAGACATTACATACTAGAAATGTGACATAACATATGTGACATTACATACTAGAAATGTGACATAACATACCAGAAATCTGACATTACAAACCAAATATATAACATACCAGAGATGAGACATTACATACTAGAAATGTGACATAACATATGTGACATTACATACTAGAAATGTGACATAACATACCAGAAATCTGACATTACAAACCAAATATATAATATACCAGAGATGAGACATTACATACTAGAAATGTGACATAACATATGTGACATTACATACTAGAAATGTGACATAACATACCAGAAATCTGACATTACAAACCAGATATATAACATACCAGAGATGAGACATTACATACTAGAAATGTGACATAACATATGTGACATTACATACTAGAAATGTGACATAACATATGTGACATTACATACTAGAAATGTGACATTACATACCTGCACCAACTCTTGCAACTCTTTCTTGACATTCTCTAGACCACCAATATCCTCCCAGCTGACATTTGGTACTTCTACTGATGTCTCTCTCAGAGCACTTGGGTTACTCTTGCTCAAAGCCCACTGAAACAAACCAGATATGATTAACATATTATTACATACATATATTATTAACATACATATAATTAACATTATCAAGAGACTTGGTATGTTTGGAAATTACTTAAAACAAAAGTATATTGCTAAATATTATTCAATTTATCTAACACAAACTGAAACTACTATTTACAATTACATGTACATGTAAACATTTCATTTGTCAAATGATTTATATTGCACATGATTATATATATATAATATATCATAAGCCTTCCACCCAATGAAAGTAACATATTATTTCATTTAATATAACAATAACATGGTTAATTAACACAGCAGTATCAGATAATTTGATAGAGATCTTCAAATAAAAGCAAAGATAATGAAAACCACATTCTTTTATTAACAGTATGGTATACTGGTCCTTGATAGTCAGCAAATGCATGATATAAAAATATACATAAATATCAAATTAATTTGCTCAAATTCCCCTGTTTTGCTTATCAATTCCATTTCATTTGTGTTTGTTTTTATATCATTTACTAAATAGCCTTGATGGCAACAACAAGATACAGATTGTGGTTTTTATTCTCCAAAGATCTTCTATGGAAAACGCTCTACTGTTAACAATATAACAGAGGAGCGAGACTTCAACCTCACCCAACAAATGCGCTTACGAAGATCTCATCTTGCATCCTGTTCTCCCCCTGCTCCATTTGCTCTCTTTAGAGAGAATGTGGAGGGAGGGGAGGTACAGGGACTAGAAGACGAGAACTCAAGCTAAACATGTAACTTGATTATTGCACAATTGATCAAGGCTTTAGTATACAGCAGGGAAACGTAACAACATTTTATGCAGTTTTTCAATTTCTATTTTGTGTGTTGTTCTTACATATCAAAACCCCAACTATTTATAATGGCTACCAGTTCAGATTCAAATCTAATATCTATACTGATATCAAAGGAACAATCAAATTTTGCTACCATTGAATGCAACACTATGGGCTAGTCTATACATTTAATCAAAATTTAACAAGAACTTTCCATTTTATAAAATGATTGAGAAATGTATGTCTCTTCATCCATTATTCATCCTATTCAGCACATGTCTGGAGGAAAACACACAGGCATGTTGCAAGTTTGTAAATTCAGAGAACTTTGTAGGAGTGAAACAATACAATTCAATACTATAGCCAGGACCCACATCCCTAGTTATCTTTTCACTTGTACTGGGCACAGATGGTTAAAGCCCCACAAAAGCAGGCATATAACATGTAATTTATATTCTAAATGCATAAAATTGGTTATTTGTGAAAAGCAGGTGTCAAACCGCTCCCCATGTGGTTAAATTCACCATCTGCCACATTCAACTGAACAGGCTTCTCCCAACCACCATGATCTGGCACAAAAACCAATTAGGTGTTGGTAAAACAGAAACAGTGAGCACATATTCAGCAATTTAAGGTTCACCGAGGTTCGTTTTTATGATACTTATAGTTCTTTGAATAATTAAGATGGGTCAAATTACTGGGCAATGGTCCAATTCTTAAAAACATGCCTTGTTTCAATTCTTTAACTATGACGATACCATAAGACAAATAATTTCATGAAATGTAATTCTCACCATAATTTCTTGAAACAAGCTCCTGGTTCTATTTAAAGTTACTATGCTTTGATAAGAAACTTAAGCTATAACTGAATTGACCCTCCCATTATAATCATCACTAGAAATGTAATGAAACAACCTTTTAATTAACAGAGGTTAGTGATGAACTTATGTTAAGTGGAAGCTAAAAGCCTAGATTGCTAATGGCAGTCAGTCATATATCAACCAGGTAGTCATATTAGCAACCTGGGGGCCATTAACAGAAACTTCATAAAGTTAAGAATTCGTAAAGTCCATTGTGGGCCAACAATTGATTTACGAATTCGTAACTTTATGAAGTTTCTGTTAATGACCCCCTGGTTGATATTTGACAGATATCCTTTATATTAGAGCAATGGCAAGCAAGCTAAGAACATTGCTAAGCTATAAGCAATAATCCTGCCAAGAACATGTAACAAGACACAAGGCACTTTGAGCAGAATACCCTGAAGTCTTCCTGTGTCACACTCAGTGAGTCCAGGACCTCAGCGTCAATAGTGTCATCTTCTAGATCTATAAGATCCATTTTCTCCCTAATCTGTTGAAGAGCAGCCTCTGAGCAGAGAGCAGCCAGATCTGAGCCTACGTGACCATGGGTCTCTGAGGCAACCTAGAATAGCTAGAGTGTACTAGAATCTAGTCATGTAATGCCACCTGAGTGAATACTATCCTTTAGGACCTGGGGAATCCCTAACGGGTATCAGTATATGGCCCCATTCTGCATGTCAACCTACAAACCTGAAAGAAACCAGGTTCTTTCCCTCCAGGTGTGGGTGAAGGCCGAACAGCATCATACCTAGAATAGAGATGATGAAAATATGGATTCAGGATCCACTGTCGGTGTATCTTACCCTAAAATCTTCTTGTGTTACTGCAAGTGTATCTAGGACCTCTGCGTCAATTGATTCATCCTCTAAATCTATTAAGTCCATCTTTTCTCTGATTTGTTGTAAAGCAGCTTCTGAACAAAGAGCAGCGAGATCTGCTCCAACATGACCATGAGTTTCTGATGCTACCTAATCATAACATATACATGGCACAAAATGTTAGGACAAGCATTTAAAGTGGTGATATATGAAGGTTTGAAGCATTATGCTGAATTTCTGTTACTATACTGTATTTATTCAACAAATATGAGATTTAACAGCAAAATTTTAAGTTTGAACTATATATTATATCATGCATCATATTCTATCATATCCACATAAAAATATGAACAATATTCATTAATTATTGGTAATAATAATCATGAAAGTTACATTAAGAATTATCATTATGTTACATGGTCAAAAGGAATAACATTTTTGAGTACATTTCATACCTGTTCTAAATCAACATCCTCTGCCAACTTCATATTCTTTGTGTGGATGCGTAGAATTTCAAGTCTTCCAGTGGCATCAGGAATACCAATATCCACTTCACGATCAAATCGACCTGGCAACAAAAATATCCTTAAGTAAAACAAGCATGTATGTAAATCTTAACATTAGGGAGGTTAAGCTACACATTTTTAAGAGAACCTGTACATTTATACTCAAACAGCCAAGTAAATCCACATAGGATCAGAATTCTACATGTTCCCTACTATACCTCATTTTTGGCTCACATAAGATCCTACATTTCGCCTAGCAACATTATACCCATATTGAATCAATAGCTTTAATGTACTGAAAATATTACACATTTCAGTCTCCCAAGACTGCGCATCAAGTTCCATGTTATTCAAGGACTTTTTTATGGACAAATAAAGTTCCTGCAGTTTCCGAAATAATGGCATAATGATTTTCAAGAACTCTCACCAAATCGTCGAAGAGCCCCATCTATACTATTGGGTCTGTTTGTGGCTGCCATGACTATAACATGAGATCTTTGTTTCAATCCATCCATCAATGTCAACAGCTGGGATACAATTCTCCTCTCAACTTCACCATGTGTCTGGAATTACAAGATGTAAAAATGTATCTGATAGAACATGCAAAATATATCTTTATTATTTATGTACTAACAACCTCTAATTTTCCTAGTTTTATACATTGTAATATTGATCCATTTAAAATCAGATAGTAGGATGTCTTTTATATGTGAAGAAATATGATATTGCCGAACACTTATGACCACTTTATGAAAAAAAGTTGATCATTGTTTTGTATCAAAATCGTAACAAATGGAACATAAACATCAAAATTTTATGAAAATCTCATTTTAAAGATAACTCATACATCAGTTTTTGACTGATGAACAGCTAAACAAAGGAGATGGTCAATCTTATGTTTGGTTACATGGGTTCCAAACATGGTACCTATCTAGAAATAGAATATAGTTGAGGACTATATGATATCATCAAAATAGAAAGCTCCCTAGCCTTGTTCTCACTTAACAATAAACCACTTGCATAAGTGATCATCAGTTTTGCTATACAACACTATATGGTTGACACCGTACGTAACGAATATTTTATACATATCAAAACTTTATTATGAAGTTTCAACAAGAGGAATCTCACTATCCTAACCAGGTGTACTATTTTTATGTTATACTGCCTACCTCTTTTACAGAGAGACATATCTTTCATGATTTGAATCATTGCATGTGGTGTTTAATCGATATTCGTTACGTTACTTGACACCAAAAGTATCTTGGAGTCTTTGAAACCAAAATCAGTTTTTTGATAAATTGGCTATGCATCTCAATAAATACCGCAGACTAGCATAAAATCGCAAATGCCTAACCATCAATTTATATTTATGAGTGTTGAGTTTCATCATAATAGTGTTGAATGTAATGTTTTAGCACTTCAACATACGCTACGTAACAACAGGACACGATGTCAATCCAACTTCTTCAAAAATGAAAAATTCAAAAACAGAACACTTAGGATTCATATGTGATTCAAAGTATTTAGCAACGTAATTCTACCTCCAATATGAAGTATACATATTAGTCTACCACCTGGATCTTACTTTATGTCGCTTCTCAAGTATAAAAGGTAAAATATTACCTTTTTGGTGGAGTTGTTTTTAAAATTCCCGGTAAAATTCGCTACGTAACAGACAGAGCTAGGGAGCCGAAGTCGTGGCCAAAGTTTCGAATTATAGAATTTTCATACGCAGCCTAACTTATTTTCGTAACAAATTGACACTATGAAAATTTATACGAAACACCCCATGGAATATTGTAGTACATGTATCGATTGAGGGCAGCAAAGTTGTTCTTTGAGCTGATTGGTTGAAATGTTCTTATTGAACGTGATACAGACGAGTTAGTATCAGCAGAGCTGAAGTAGTAGACGATTTCATTACCGGGAGAATGATTGACACGACATGTTACGTAACGAAACGGATAATCGCTGGGTCACAGCAATAAAATGATACTCGCAGGTAACAAAAATCCAATGTCACCTTTTTAACTGTCTATCATTCATTGATTTGGAAATGTATACCAATTCGAAAACTGGTTATACTCCAAGGGATCAACAAGGCATATGACATGGTCAAAATGTCGGCCATTTTCGGCCGTTTTTCCCGACATTTTGAACAAATATTCTTGAATAGCTCCAATACCCTAATGTAACGGGATATAACTTCTCATAATCATTTCTCTACAGTATGTCTTACACTTGATAACACAGTGATATCATAGGTTAAGTGTAAATATGATGAGAATTAGGCTACTAAATGTGGGAGGGGTGAGTGTTCGGCAATATCATATTTCTTCACATATGCATTTTGTGATGTACCTTGTATATAAGAGATATTGACACATACTGTTCAGTTATTCTCTATTACCTTTTCTCTTTTTGGTGCAATAGCATCCAACTCATCAATAAATATAATAGCTGGTGAATTTTTCTCTGCCTCTTCAAATGCCTTCCTTAGGTTACTCTCAGACTCGCCAGCAAGTTTGCTCATGATCTCAGGACCTGCAAATTAAACAAATAACATTGAATTGAATCCCAGATGCTGCAAAGTTCAATATACATGTAATGAATGACATTACTTTTTTATGCAAGAGTTTCTCATAATTAACTTTAGTGAACCGTCTCAGACTTTGAACATGACATTTCACAATGATGGTGCAAATCATGATTGTCTTACCATTTATAAGGAAGAAAAATGCTCCAGTTTCATTGGCCACAGCTCTTGCTATGAGTGTCTTTCCCGTTCCTGGTGGTCCATAAAGGAGGATACCTCTAGGAGGCTTCACACCTATGGCTTTAAACAACTGTGGGTGTCGTAATGGCAGCTCCACCATCTCTTTGATCTGTGCTAACTGTTTGCGACAGCCTCCAATATCATCATAACCAACTTCATTCAAACTGTCTTCAACATCCTAAATGTATATAACATTAAGCAATTAAAGAGTGAAAGACTTTTGGGTAGAGGCAGACAGTTTAGAGCGGAAGAAATCAGGGCACATTAAGAGAGCCCTGATATAATATTGGTATGATATTAATGATAAATAAAAACCGAGGCACAGCGTGAAAAATATTGTACCAAAAATCAAATCTAAAATTTACCCAGCATTCCCAAAAACTAATCAGCTCTAGATTTTTCAACCCTTTCTTGGTTCAACAGAAATGGTGAGCATAACACTAATCAAGACATACCTCTCTCTTTACGGGTTCTCCTTCACAATGTATTACAGTGTCAGGGGCTACAATACAATATGGACTGGGATCTGTTTCAATAACTTTGAACTCGACAGCTCTCATTCCACCCCTGACAATGAACACATCACCTTTCTTCAGTGGTCTGTATGCCTCAAGGAAGTATGGTTTCAAATAAACTTCAAAGAGGTTTCTGAAACAAAACAACACAGGCCTTAGTCTATGGTAAGTATTGAATTGGAAATACCTTTGTATTTCATACTTGATTGGGTTTGGGGTAGATATCACCCGGGAATATATATCATATCTGAGGAGCGGGCAGGATATATTGTATATGTCCCGCTCTAGGCCAAATGTGGGCAGATATAATATATCCATCCCGCTCCCAGGAATTTTTGCAAAAGTTTAAACAAGTTTACAAATTTTAAAAATCTAAATTTCAGAAGTTTAAAAGTTTTCAAAAAGTTTAAATGTTACAATTCTATTGTATTGAACTGAAGGAATATTATGAAAATGTTAAATATAAATTGTGCTTTTACAGTCTAGGCCTATCTTGTCATTTGAAAAAGGTGGTAAAGGTTATATCTACCCCAAACCCACTCAAGTATGAGATACACCAGTTATGTACGGTCGGTTTTGGATACAGTGTTTATCCCGCGGGAAATATGTGTATCTCCCTCGGTCCCTGCGGTCCCTCGTGAGATACACATATTTCCCTTGGGATAAACCCTGTATCCAAAACCTCCCAGTACATAACCCTTATATATTCAATGAGTTTACTAAAATATTTATCCAACCAATTACTAAGTACTATATCCAATAAGATAATATAATTGTTTACCCTGTGAGGCCCTCTACAGTGTCATCTATGGGAAGAACATGTACTCTTTTACCATACTTCACATCTGGACAGGCTTGGATGCTGCAAAAATGTCACAAATTACATTGAATGAATTTAATACCTTACAAAATATTTTTTGCAAAATTAAAAGAATTTAAATTATTTACATGGTAAATGACTGCCTGGTTTCAAAGACAAATATCAGAGTAAAACCAGTTGTTGGACTATGGTGGTGCATACCTTACAACATCTCCTAATCGAACTCTGAGATTGGCCCTCACGCATCTGTTTATTCTGATCTTTTCATTACTGACTGTCTCATCAGACAATACAATACAAACTGTCTCTCTTCTTTTCTTTCCCTTTAGGAGGACTGTGTCACCACGAAATAACTGTAGCTCATCCATTTTGGCCTGAAATAATCACCCAAAATATGAATGGGATGATTCTTCTTTGGGCAGTGCGCGAAATAGACGTCCGACATCGGCCATTGGCCTGACAAAATTATAGATGGCTTGTTTTGATAAAAACACCCAGACATTTTGGCCTGCCAGACATTTGTGGCATTCGTTAGATTGCCCATGAATAGAACTCACATTTCAGTCCGGAAATCCTCCGAATTCCCCGCGATTTCGGCTTATTCCATGACTTTTGTTGAAGATTTAAAAAAATTTCAAATATTTTTGTTTTCATACTAAAGCCCAAGATATAACATGACTTTTGATTGGCTGTTGTTGTTTGTTGAAATTACGGTGATTTTGATTGGCTATGGATGACTCATTTCTTCATCGTCGTTCGCAAATCGAGTGCATAATCAGTATGCCGGATGTAGAAAAGAAATTGAAAAATTGAGCCGGCATCTAAGTCCAAAAAGTCGGCAGTTTGGAAGTATTTTGGGACTCCGATATCACAAGGTAAACGAATTGGTGATAGTTCACCATGCAGACTATGTGAAATGCCGATCACATTCACGGCAGATGCTTTATATTCGATTTTAATTGACGTATTTCTGAATATGATTTTGAAAAGTGAAACTGAAAGTGAAACTGTCATCATCAGACATTGTATCATTTTTAATGTTCTGTCCCGTCCTGTCTCGAAAGTATCGTGTCCCGAGACCATTTGTACCGTTCCGTACCGTACCGAAATTTATTTGGACCGTGACACCTCTAATATATACCTTGAATTTTAGTCTGTTAGTGGAGTCTGTGTACATAGTATGTGTTTTTGAATACCTTGAAGCTTCTGAGAGCAATTCTAAACCGACCAAAATCAGTACAATTTAGTTTGATCAATATGTACATGTTCCTCATGTTTTTGTAAGGTGGATCTAGGGGGGAATCAACACACCCAGGCTGTTGGTTAAGTCATCAAGTACAGTATAGTGAATGATACATGACATGCAATGGAATTAGTTTTACTTTGTTAATATTGTACTAAACTTAATCTCATTTTAGAGTGGTTGTGGAGAAATATGGAAAATGAAATTTTTGGCCAGAGAAGTAAGAAACAGGCTGCAAAAAATTGGCCTGAGAAAAAATGATATGGCTGGTTAAAATCTGGCTGGCCTGCCAAAATGTCTAGGTTAAAAAAATCCTTATTTCACGCACTGTTTGGGTTATACATTTTAAGAATTATGAAAATACACACTACAATATATAATCTGAACACCACGAAAACCAGATAAAAGTGTTCAGATTAGCAGGTGTTCATTTCATTAAGAGTTAATAATTTTGAAACAAAGAAAGTGTTCAAGTTGACAGGTGTTTGGATTAGGGAGGGAATACAGGCTATATTGGAAAATAGGAACAAGACAACATCGATCACTAGATTTCTGTACCTGTGAAAGTGATACAACAGAATTGTCTTCATTGATGGCTTCTTCTACCAAAAGTCTGTTTGGCCTGTCCTTCTTTTTCAGGATGGCTGTGGCTAGATCATCACTGTAATTCAATCAAAATTAGCATATTATAAATCATTAGGGATTAAAATTACGACATAAAGTCATCGAAATATAAAACAGAGAGGAGTGTTATCATGCAGAACACTTTAAACCAGGAAAATGATGACTTGCAAATTGAATCGCAATCAAACCAATCATCATGAGCCACATAAACCTTATAAAGAAATGATGTCATCATAATTTCACCTTGAAAATATTCCTTACTGAAAGGACTGAATGTGGCTTTTCTAACTCAAATGTGTTATGAATTTTCATCTTAGTTCGAGAGTAAAAAGTTAACCCTTTAGGAATACCAAAATGAAAACAAAGAACCCAGTTCACTTTCATAAGTGAATCAGCTGGAACAATGGAATCAAAAAGAATACACTCCAATTGCCTTTATACAGTAGTTTCTAGCAATGAAGTTACCCTATATTAATATGTTGCTATAAATCATTGTATCATGTTCTTACAATGTATATTCGGTGAGAAACAAGAGGGTAATAAAAACAATGTTTATAAAATTATTCATGCGCAGGAAGGAAGATGACACAGGGAAAATTGCAATATTTTATTCGCCTTACAAAATCATTCGTATCATGAAAACTACACCATCAATACTCCTCGAGTTTACACATCATATCAAACATGACACCAGTCTACATACCCTGCATTTTCCGCCATTGTAACTTCTGTTTTTTGCAGATATTTAAGTTTTAACTCGGATATTTTTTTCCGGCGACCGACGCTGTTTCAAAATGGCTGCTTACGACACGTGTGCTCACGTCATCGAATGATGTGTAGGAATTCCGTTTGATAAAAATAATATTAACCATGTATATTCCGAAATACTTATACATAAAGACAAGGCAACACTCAGTGTCATGATTTTGTAATATTGAATGAAACAACAAAACTTCTTTGCGAAACTCATATATTATCCAGAAACTTAAATTTATTATGTACACACATTCTGATGACGTAAATTTGGAAAACACCTAAAAATGGCAGGAATCAGAGGTAAAAAAATCTCTATGTTTTCTTAGTGTTCTAGCACTGACTGTACCATTTGGTACAATCATTTTACTATAAACATATGTACAAGCTCAATGTGATTTCATATGCACATAAATTGAGACGATATTTTCACAATCCATTTCAAGTAATCAATATTTCACAAATAGATTGAAATATCATTCATTTGAAACATTTTTAGGATGAGGAATGCAGGAAACTGTCAGTCATGTATATTTTTCCAAATGACTCATTTCAATGTGATACCTGAAGTATATATCGACACTGTACATGTAGCACATTGAGCATTTATTATTACTAGGGGCGATCTGTGAAGGTTCTAGTTTTTGGTTCGGTTTTCGTGTATGCGCATCAAATCTAGCAATTTGATTAGTTCAAATTATTAAAGTAGATCTAGTAGATCTTCAGTGCTTATAGTAAATAATAAAGGATGGGTTTTCAAACTCAACAGAGTGCTCTTACCTTATCCCGTGCCAGGACTATAGTCCTGTAACGAGCGCATTCTTTTCCCTGTACGATTACAACTTGGGAGAATTTTTCTTTTTCATCGAGAGATATTCCATCACTTTCAAAGATGGCAGTTGGATTTAAAAGGGGATTCCCCGTTTGACTGACCCGGAAGTGGCCCGGATAACCAATAAATGGAAGAATTTGACGGTTGAAATAAGTTAAATATTACACGCAAATATTGCGTTCAAAAACGAAAATTTCTTTGTTGTGCCGATAAACCCAGACAATTGTAGATTCAACTACAGGAAAAGAATGCTAAAATACCAAGGAATCTATTGGAATAGGTATCTCAAGTGTAAGAAGCGTAGAAAATCCTCCCATGTTGTAATCGTACAGGCAAAAGAATAAGACGTTCGCAGGATTATAGTCCTGGTACGTGATAACTCTTACCTTACCTTCTTCTAAGGCCACTGTATCGTGACCTTCGTCCAAAGATAAATTACTGCATGTATAACAGGTCATGTCGTAATCATAAAATTTGAAATCAAATGTCCACCATTTTTCCACATCACAATTTGAATTGGGAGGTTTGGTCTTATTACCTCAGCAAAAATTCCAAAACACACATGATGTGATCAATGTATTAGTTCACATCTTCTGGATCGCTAACTTAGAATTAACACTCAGTTACTAATGTCAGACATTAACAACATTCCATCCAGTTTTCGAATATCGCCATTTTTCTTGGAGCCATTTTGTTTTAATTTTAGACGAAAGCCTGACGAAATCATGAAGTATCTCATCAAGGTGCTGAGCCGGTCCCATTTTAATTAATGATTTATTTATCCAGCGATTTTTAGAGTATTCGATAAACTTATGACATGCCGGCCAGCTTTTTTCAAATGGAGTTCACAGTATCCCAGATGAAATTACCTAGAAATTGGCTAGAGACTCGAGAGACTCTTACCAAAATGGATTTGCCTATATACCCCTGAGACTCTTATCTGATAGAAAGAATGTACAAATAAAACAAAAGTTTTGCTATTGTAGGTAAAAAGCTCTCTTAAATTTCGAAGTGATTTTACCTGTTAATTCTGTCATTGGTCGCCATTTTTGCGGAAGTTACACTGGAACACAAACTCCATGGAACGAATCGAAATCACTAGAAAAAAACATGGCACAGAACGTGCGCATGCGCTCTAAAGTTAAAACAAATCAGACTATTTGATTATTTCACTAAAAGAAATATACCCGCTGAATTCATAATACTGTTATTTGTCATTTTCCAGGCCTGTAGCCAGGAGGGGGGGGGGGGGGGTTAGATGGCATTAGAGAACCCCCCTGGCCAAAAATTCCTTGAAGGAGCAATTTATGTTTCTTTTATCATTCAAAAACTTTCATATATTGTACAAAAATGTATTAACATCAGAGGTAGGTCTCAGGTTACAAAAGCATTATTGCTCCCCTCGCTTACTAGTATATATAATGTTTTGCATACCTTTCTTTTATTTATTTCCATGTATTGTTCCTGTTCCATCTCTGCTGTATGGTTGGTCCCATTATCTCATATATAGCGTAAGTTGAAATTAATGTTAATAACTTCAACAAACTTTACATAATCATATGGGGGTTCCTTGAATAACTTACATTTGTCTGGGGCCCTAATTTTTGTAAAAATAATGTAGTTAAACATTTATACGTGGCACTATTAGAAATGAGTGTGTAGTGACGGTATTATTACAATAGTAATATTAAAAGAAATGTTTCCTCAATTTCACAACCCTGACTTAACTTCCAGTTTTGCAAATTTTTCTTTTTCTCACTGGTTGGCAATGTGATTTCAAGTAGTCACTATTCAGTATTTCCAAATCAAAATCCTGTTTCTCATTAACTTAATGTAGAATGAACCTCTGTAGGTGGAACACCTCCCAAGTATGACAATAGTTTGAGGTACCACATGTGTTCCACTCACACAGGTCTTACTGTATTGGAATGTTGAATGTTGAAATTAACGATTACATTGTACATATTCTTTGTAGCCTGATTGGCCTGGCTTTTGCTGCTGCAGCAGGGATCACATTATTAGTGCTAGGATGTGCTCTTCCACAATACAAGTATGTCTGAACAAAGCTTTATTCTATAAGTATAACTAATCACTCAAATACTGTACTCCTGGTCA
The DNA here is from genome assembly GCA_903813345.2 of Owenia fusiformis. NCBI lineage: Eukaryota > Metazoa > Annelida > Polychaeta > Sabellida > Oweniidae > Owenia > Owenia fusiformis. The sequence goes on from CAIIXF020000001.1 coordinate 2,688,586, forward strand.
TTTTCGCATGCTACTATATTTCACGTTTTTATGAGTTTTGGAAATAGTTCTAGTACATGTAGTTTTGATTATCAAAATATAATAGTTGCAAAAAGAAACAAGAAAATGCCTTATTTATATTGCTTATATGTTCTGGCTATTCTCACAAATTTTTTCTCATAATTCCAGCAACTGGTGGCCGATGTTTGTACTGTTTTTCTACGTCCTGTCACCCGTGCCGACAATCATATCCAGACGACTTGCTGACAGTCTAGAGTCAAGTAATGCATTGACAGAAGCCATGATATTTACAACTGCTGCAATAGTGGTATCAGCATATGGTCTTCCTGTGGTCTTAGCACACACTCCTGTCGGGTCACCTATAGTAAGTATTTTCTATGTACACAGCAAAAGTACAATTTGAAATATTCACTTATGCATGAGCTAAACCAATGGAATTTCTGATTAGAAGTGTGAGGGTTTCATTTGCAGCAGCAAATAGGCGATTTTGGACTTTTCGTTGGTTGTTTTAGCAAAAACCTGTTGTTTGATCCCAAGAATCCCATGCTGAAATTATAAATTCCAATAATTTTGACTGCTTCCATTTATTTTGCCCAATATTGTCAGAAATTCTAATGAAACTCTTGAAAGTGTACATATCTCATTTAGGTTTATCACTGCTTAAAACCTCCAAAGTACAAATCATGTATATGTACTATTCTCAAAGGGAATCTAATTTCTCATTCTCAATTATTACAAAGAATTCCAAGGGACAACTGTATTTTTATTTAGATTGCTGACTTTTAATGAAGCCTAATGTTAATATAAGGAACAAGAGAAAAGCAACTGAATTGTCATATTAAATTATTATTCTTAGTTGTCCTTTTATCCCGGGCCTTTTATCTCGTTTTCACCAGTGAGGTCATGACCACCCTAACAGCAAATACCTGAAGTTGCTGATTACAGTTAGTTTTATTAAGTCTTGGTCAGGTGTAAATAAAGATTTCCTCTTTGTATATATGTCTCCTGTCTAAAGTGGCTATAACATACTTAGGGGGAGGGGGGTAGTTTTCAGCATTAGTTGTTGTTCAATTTAAAGGTCAATTCAGACAATAATGTTACTCCAACAATAATATAAGGCAAAAGACATGCAATTATTTAATGAGTCAGATGATACATTTCTTGCCGAACCATTAAATAGCTTGTGAACTATTTTTCATTTTTTGTAAAACTCTTTCTGCACATTTTATGATATTTTCTCAGTTGATTTTTTTCTGATTATCAGTTCTTTATTACATGTTTAATGTTGTTAAACATTTTTTGAATACTTTTGAAATGTCAATTGATTTTACATTGTTACATTTTTTGTCTGATTCTAATAAAATCTTCCTATTCCAAATGAAATTACATGTACATTGTAATTTAATTCTTCAACAACTGATGAATATTAGACATATCCTTAAGGTAGTTCTGTAAGTTCAGAAATTTTAATGGTTTCTTAATTGAAGTCCCATGATTTTTTCAAGAACATGGTCCACATCTTTCAGTTTTGCACAAAGAGTACACAAATGTATCTTGATTATAACTTGAGGGTAAATAATTTTCTACAATGTATAATTTTAAAAGGTCACTGAATTTTCTCCTTTTATATAGGCCATGTTATGCTATGATCCTTAACTTTACAATCTAGATATATTTGAGCACCATTTGTGCTAAAACTTAAAGAGGTGGATCGTATATAGAAAGAGTTATGTGTACCTGAAAATAACATTGGACTCAAATTAATTAGCCATTATAATTTTGAACATACGGAATTACCTTAAGGAGTATTCAGATTAAGGCACTACAAAATGTTGCAGATCCAGCCAGTTCCCTGTATACTTGTCAGTATCGGGAACACTATTATATTTGGAACAATTGGAGTATACTTCAAATTATTTGCTGGTGACAATGATTTTGAATTCTCCAGATGGTGATATTAATGTACAAATATTTGCTTTAATTATCTGTGTTTTTATATACAAGGAATTATATAAGCTTATACAGTATGTAAGAATATGATAGCTTAAAATATTCTCTTTGGGCAATCATGGGGTACTATGGCATTAGAGCTTTTTTTGTAAAAAGATGTTATGAGTACTAGTATCAGAATGATAGGAGATTTCAAATCTTCTCACATTTAGTATTATTATTTGGAAATTAATATAGCACATTTGATTCTGTTTTGAAATTATCATGCTTCAATATATTCAAATATTTCATTCTCTTGAATTGAATACCAGACTATTTTTAATGATTTGGGCAAAGTGTACTTGTATTCCTGAAGCTCAAACAGCTATCACAAGGGGAAAATATCTTGCAAAAATCTTGAAAAAATTGATTACAGCAAAACCTGTATATGATATATCCAAATACCTCTGTAGTCTGAACACATCTCATCCATGTCAAGGCGAATACTTTTTTGGTCCCATTTTTTCAACTGCCACCGACTTTCATGTTTAAAAGTGAAGCCAATCTAAAAACTTTTGGTCAAGCCCAGTGTTATTTGGAATTAACAGATTTTACTGCATGATTATGTACAGTAGTACTGTTGTATATCATCTCAATATGGGATCTCATTGAGAATATTCATCTGTTAGTGCCATGTTCTAATGCTGCAGAGTTGATGAGCAGCAGTAAGATTGAAGCATTAAGTATTTTTTAAGAATATAAGATAAGTTTATTAATTTTGGAAAAGTAGACTTGCTTTTTATTTAGTTTCTATTTGTAAATCTTCACTTTTATATAAAAGTGAGAAATAGTATGCCATATATAGTCTTAGATAGTTTAAAGCGACGGCAAAGGACGTTGGAAGCAAGCTTTTCAATATAAAATACATGTATATCCCTTACAATTTCAAAATATATGAAAACATTTGAGAAATCTTATGCGTTGGATGAATGTTGAAAAAATTAGAAATCAGTCATAATATGTTTTTTGCAATAACATCTGTTTTTGAAATGCTCTATAAGAAATGTTGATTTTGTATGATTTTATAAAATTGTGACAATTTCTTAAATACTTTCACTCAGCCCATCTCTATCTTTTGCTGTTTCTTTGATGATTATGAGTTTTTATTGAGTTAAGCTTGGTTGCTTATGACAGTTGAAGTGCCTATTGAAGTGCCTATTGTATTGCCAATGTTATATTTTAATGAAGCACCATATTTAAATTACCAAGTCCAGTATATTACCTAGCTTATCTGTGTTTTAGCAGAACATTCACCTTAATTTATATTTTACAAAAATGGTCTTGGTAGGACTACATTTTGATAAAATTGATACAACTGTGTAATGATTCATTCAGAGTAACATTTTTACAGTCTAACTAACTATATTTGAACTATTTTCGTCTATTTCTTGCAGATAAGTTTAGGTGCTATGGCCCTTGTCATGGCAGGAAACACAGTTTCATTTGGGACTATTTTAGCCTATTTCATAGTGTTCAATGAGGATTCCATGGACTATAGTAGTTGGTGAAGCAACAACAACAACGAAATCCAGAGAAAACTAGGACTCAATTGTTTATTAATGTATATTTTGACAGAATATATTACATACATGTACATATTGCATAAACGATAGCTACACATTTAAGTTTTAGTTACTTTCTGCTGTAAATAGTGTTGTATAGTACCTTTAGAATTGTGCAAAATGTTTGATTTGTTAAATATACTGTATACATATTCTAGTGAAATATACAGTATAATTAAATATTGTTTTAATTTCCTTGGCAATGTCAACTGAGTTAAGATTTTGGAGGACACCTATAATTTAATGCATGCCATTGCTTACTGTATCACTTATTTGTGTATTAACTTATTTCTTTTCTTTGTGTTCAATGTTTTCAAACAACTTTTTCTTGTATGCTTTGCTTTCTAGATAGATCTCGACATGCTTCCTTTACTTTAGTTCCATTTAACATGTAATTTATAGAATCAAACATGGTTCTTTTGTTTCTTTGATTTTTGTAATCACAGTATCAGTAGTGACAACTCTTTCAAACCATGTACAGATGATGATGCTATTACATTTGAAAAATCAAAGTGAGTCAAATAACTTTACTGCTCATTTTTCTGCAGATAGCCTGGGGGGCGTGTGCTTTAGTGCTATTTGGAAACACAGTTGTCTTTCTTACCATCCTAGCCTACTTTGTCATGTTTGGGAACCATGACGATATGGACTACAGTAGCTGGCAATGATTATAACAGCATGTTATAATCCACTACATGTTCTACCATGTACATGCAAACTAACCAGGTTCAACTAACACTACTACAATTAATTACTGTTAATTGGGTAGATTTGGCGCCTGTTTTTATTTGGCGATTTAGCAGTTCAATACATGGTTTTAATCACCACCAATAACAAGTTTACAATATATATATATATCATGTGTTATATTGTATTTTATGGAACTTTTACAAAAACTAGCAAATTAAAAATCAACCAATATCCAGAAAATGGTGAAAATTCCAAAGAACACAGTGCCAAATTAACCCAGTTAAGAGTAGACAACAGTGTACATGATTACATGCACAATTGTAGTTGTATTCAGGATCCAAATATGACTGATGTTTTTTTACTTAAATTTTAAACACTAGTATACAATGCAATCTTTTGTCTTGTGTGAGATAATTGTGCATTGCAATTTGTATACATTGCAGGGCAAAATACAACAGCTAAATACCCTAGAATGTGCTCATATTCTTGATGGTTGATGCTTTAATTCCTATACTACTTGTATCTCAGTGTTCTACCATTAACACCTACATAACATTCTTTTAAAATCATAGGTTTAAGGTGGATATAAAGATGGCAGCAGTTGTAGTTTTCATAAAACAGATTGATTACACTGCCATCTTTATTTAAAAATCATTTCAATCGCCCTTTAGCTTTTCATTAAAATACTAACAATGGGCTTGGAAACTGTTCATAACATAGATTAAGGATTTCTATTTCTTCTCCTTTTCTATCTGTATATGTGCATTTCGCATAATGAACACTATATGTGTCATATTCCATGTTATATGTTTGTGAGTAAATATCACTGCAATCAACATACTTACAATTAACCAAAAAGGTTCACTGAGATCATATCACTCATTTAAGGAGAAATCATGGATTTTAAACAGTCATTGTTGAACTAATTCCTCACTTTGTAAAAATTGCTTTGATATGAACATCTTACTAATATGCATTGCTTTGTAATGAAAAAAAGTCACACATTATATACGTATAGAGCAATACTCCCTGGTAGTGAATAGAATTACACTCCCCTCCATAAGTTTGGCAACCAGAGGTATTCATTGGATTGCATATTAAAGCATGGCAATGTTTGAATCTGAATTTTGTTCCTTGATTACAATATTTTGAAAATTTGATGATTTTTTAAATCTCCAAACACAAACAAGTTTTTGAAGAGAATCATCCAGAAGGACACTTCCAGTTGCCAAACTTATGGAAGGGAGTGTAATTCTGTTCACTACCAGGGACTATTGCTATATAGATAATGTGTGACATTTTTTTTCATTACAAAGCAATGCATATTGTGTTTTTAAATTGTGTATATATGAACTACATGTGCAATGTACCATACAGTACATATGGTTTTATGTGTACATATGGATCTACACTCTAAAAAAGTGTACCACGTTGACTAACATAAGTTCATTCATGTTAAGTCATTTGGTTGTGAGACTGAAACATGTTTCATTTACTGAGGTGTTCCTCTTTACAAGTTTCACAGTATATTCTATATGCATTGTGAATCTGGTGGATCTGAATATATGATTTAATATGTATAAAACATGGAAAAATAAACAAATTAATGAATAGACTTAAGTTGCTTTGAGGTTAGTTAAATTACTAAAGTTATTTAATTGTATCCACAGGTCTATTGTATTTTATGGTTTTAGATTTCAAGGTACCACTAAACTAAAGTCTCAGGTAAACTTTAAGGCCACTTGTACTGTATTTTGTCATTTCCCCTTTCCATGTGTGTTTTTAGACCTCCATTCAATATATATGTGACTGTTGGTCTTTCTATTGTAAATTTTGTAAATATATATTTTGTCATACAATGGCATTTTAAAATGAATATTCATTTATTAACTATTTAAACTTGAATGTCTATCAAGTTGCCATTGCAAGCCTAGCTAGAAATAGAACTCTTGTAAATTAGTGTAAATAGTTTTCATAAACTGTAAATCTAAAAGTCTAAAGGCAGGCAACCCATTAAATCAAACGGTCTCTTGGAAATTGTTTTGGTTCATAATGAACTGGTAACTGATATATGTTTTACTGTATGTAGCCTCTCTTCAACTGAATTTGTTTGGCCTCTTTGATTCTCCAAGACATTTAATGGTATTGTCTTTATTTATGTGGTATGTTTGTCTAAAAGAATGAGCCATTAATCATGCTTTCAAAATACACTAAAGAGGGTTGATCTTTATTGAATACATGGGCATTTCTATCATAAATTAGTTATGTGATGCAAAAATACTAGCCATTCAACAACTGGAGTAATGCACCAGAACTTCAGAACAACATACATTTGTGCAATAGGCAAGAATTATGGGGTGTAGTTCACCCAATTATCTTTCATGTAGTGCAAGCAGCTAATTGACTGGTTTCTCTTATATCAACGTCAGACAAAATGTTGTATTTTTACATGTTTTTTTCAAGCCATCAATAATGCCAAATATGTATTTATTGTATTGTATGGTTATGTGAGGGTTCACTGGTTCAAACACTACACAGAACAATTTATATATTAAGAACAAATATATTTCAGTAGGTTTGTATGAATAACTAGTCTGTATATTATTGAAGTAATTGTAATTTATAATAAACTGCCTTGAAACAGAGAAATTCTACATTTTGTCTGTTAACTGTATAGTTACCCTTTGCAGACTGTGTTCACAACTTCCCCTTTGTTAAGTAATATTCAGTACACATATATGAATAAAATTGAATACCAAACACGGCTTACAAGCATTAATCCACCTGATAATGTATTCATCTTATAGACACGATGGAATTTCAAACATTATTCCATAATAACATGTTTTCCCTGGGAAAATAACAGGGAATAAAATTGATATTCAAAAGATTCAGCCAATATCCCGTATCACATCCTGTATCAGCCAAAATCCCATATAAGATCCCGTATCAGAACTATCAGAAAATTTCATGAGACTTAACAATGTGTTATTATGGTATATTATGATCCAAAATTAAAAATATATTTTCCTTGGTCAATATCATATTTTCCCTCAAAATAAAATTCATATTCCATCCCTCCCATTAAATAACCTCTCTATATTGAGCTGTTTAAAGGAAATGCAAAAGTTAATTCAAAAATTGTGTACTGCAATAAGCCCCCTTTTCTATAGGCCTAATCAAACTTGATTTTCTCCAACAGGCCATTTTCTCAAAACTTTTTGTTGTCAATATTGCCAATACCTAAAAATCTGAGATTACCTAGAAAATGGCCAACAGTGTTGATGGATGCTCAGATGGATAGATGCCTAGACGATCCTAAATGCCCATTAAACTAAGAAATTCATGATGAAATAACGAGGCAGTAGTATGAAATGAAAGCAAGGTTATTTCTCACACCACCCTTGCACCTTGCAGCTACTTATAATGACCAGGTGAGTGTGCTAGTGGTGCTAGTGTGACTGGGGCAGTACCAATGATTGTTTTTGAATTCGAAGTTTTAATTTATCTAAATATCTAGGAGCTGCCGAACACTCCAAGGCATCATAGATTTCAAATTTGACACCCAAAAGTTGAAATTAAGCAATATATGGGTAACTTAATTCGCAAACAAGTGTTGGCATCACACCAGTTATACTATCGCAGTGGTCTGGTCCATTATCGAAAGCTACACAAACCAAGGGTGTTATAAAACCTGTCAAATGGTATTCAAGTTAAAGCAAAACTTCTGATTTTTACCTAAAATGATCAAAGGGCTGAAGGATGGGAATAACTGATTTTGGTGCAGAAGTATAATATTTTTCCAAGTAATATCAAGAGATTTATGCTCTTTCCCAAGGAGTTTTTAAAAACATTTTTCATCAGTATCAGTAAAGTATTCTTTGAATTGAGGTTATCACATCGATGGAAAAATAAATGAAACAACAGACCTCGTTTTGTTGGATAATAATACCCAATGGTACTTTATTGAAAGTACATTATGAGGGTAAACATACAAAATGAGCCATTTATTTTCATTGGAGCCTTTCCATGAGAAAATCCAGAATGAAGTCCTCTCAGCCTGTCAGTACTGCAAAGTTATGCATTTGTACTACCATTTCCAATGCTTGTTGGATTGTTATTTGTAATTTCACTATTGTTTAAACTTTTTGCTGAAGTTCTTTTTAGTAGGTGGTTTATATATTTCATCTGGTCTCAGTTTGTATTTTGCCATGGCTTCATTTTTTAGTTTCAATCTATCTTTACGGTTTTTATTATTCCCTCCAATTGACGTGAACTCCACATTTATTTGTCGTCCCAAAAGTTCTGTGTGGTGAAGCATCAAGGCAAACTGAAACAGGTATGGGAAACAATGTAGATGACATCATATAGCAAAAGCAGACATGGGAAATAATGTAGATGACATCATACAGCAAAAACAGACATGGGAAATAATGTAGATGACATCATACAGCAAAAACAGACATGGGAAATAATGTAGATGACATCATATAGCAAAAATGGACATGGGAAATAATGTAGATGACATCATATAGCAAAAACAGACATGGGAAATAATGAAGATGACATCATATAGCAAAAACAGACATGGGAAATAATGCAGATGATATCATATAGCAAAATAGAGAGTTTTCATGATTCATTTATTAAAACAACATAATATACATCATTGACAGGGCCTAAGCCAAGGCATTATTGACCCTGTATATCTGTATATTTATATGGCAATCATCACTTAGACAACAGAACAAGAGTTTCACAAACACTGATGATGATGTAACAAGTGAAGAATTAAATAAAATGATCAAAAAATGAAGAATGAAACCTCCAAATTTTGTGAACGCTTTCATTTACTATAAATTAATTCTGTTCTGTATATTACTTGTACTAAAAGCAATCTGTAACTGTTGGCCAATATGAGGTTGTACTGATTCATAAGTATTATAAATCATCAAATTTTTCATCCCTTCCTCACCTGATCAAATCATTTACTGTACGCCCGGTATTATTTGCGAGCTTTAATTTCGCGAATTTTGCGAAAACACGGTTTCGCGGCTATTAAATTTTGCAAATTCTCAAGCTAAATTACTAGTAGATGTACAGTAATTGCACTTACCTGATGTCAAAGTTGGATCAGATTTACAATAACTGGGATCTTTATCATCGGCAAGCTGCATATCAACTTCTATTATCGCATCGTTAATTTCGGTCTTATTTTAAAACGAAAAAGCAGTTTGAATTCGTATTTTGTATTACATGTTGGTGGAAATCATCCAATTATCGCCCAATAACACTAGACGAAACGTTTTACACAAAACGAAATGCATGTTGTAGTTCTTCTTACAGATGTACAAATGGAGGGATCAGAAGTTGACAAAATGCATCAGAGCCCCGGGTAAAAACAAATTCCCGGGGATTTAATTGGCAATTTCGCGACAATAATTTTTCGCGATTTTAACACCATCGCGAAAAGCGCGAAAGTTAATCGCACGCGAATAATACCGGGCGTACAGTATTTCCACATGTATGTACAAGTATAGACTCTACAAATTAGAAAGTATACCTACCATAAATGCCTTGTTGTTTTTGAATTCTATGTAAGCAAAGCCCCTAGGTTTACCAGTTGTCTTTTCAGTAGGAAGTCTTATAGTCTTGACACCCCCTTGAAATAAAATAAAAAGGATATTAGGCCTTTTCCATTATAATACTTATAAAGGTTCCAGCCAAGGGAATATATATATGTATCTCATACTTGAGTGGGTTTGGGGTAGATATCACCCGGGAATATATATCGTATCTGAGGAGCGGGCAGGATATATTGTATATGTCCCGCTCCAGGCCAAATGCGGGCAGATATAAAATATCCATCCCGCTCCCGGGAATTTTTCAAAAGTTTAAAAAAGTTTAAATATCAAAAGTTTTAATTTTTTAATTTTAAAATTTAATTTTTTTAAGTTTAAATGTTACAATTTCATTGTATTGAACAAAAAGAATATTACGAAAATGTTAAATATAAATATCTTGTCATTATATCTACCCTAAACCCACTCAAGTATGAGATACACCAGTTATGCACGGTCGGTTTGGATACATGGAATATCCCTTGGAATATACAATACATCTTCCCTCAGTCTCTTCGGTCCCTCGGGAAGATATATTGTATATCCCTCGGGATATTCCCTGTATCCAAAACCTCCCAGTGCATAACCCCTATATATACCTGTATCTGTATGAAACAATTATGTACATTTCTAACAGGTGAAATCTCACCATTTTCAATCAAATTCATACATTTCATGCTATATTTTCGAGTTTAGTGTGATGCAGTTTTTTTAATATCAGTATTTGGGTTAATTGGGAAAGAGGGGCTAGTCACTTCACTCTTAAAGCCCAGTGAGTGCCCTTCTACTCTTTACATTTGTTTGCCTCTGCTTCTTAAAAAAAGAGCTTCATCTATTGAGTTTGTAACTTGACTCTACACGCAATATTCCGGTTTTGTCTGTTTACCTGTTCTGATGAAGTGCTCTTCTAGTTGTTGCTTAGTGACATTATATGGTAAGTTTCCAACAAAGAGAACATAACTTTTCTTTTGTGCTTTCTTTTCAGGCTTCTTAGCAGTTTCTTTGCTATCTTTCTCTGATTTGTCCAACTCTTTCTCATTGTTCTCAGATTCTTGCTTTGTTTCTAGAAGATTGGATACTTTGTCTTTATTTTTTGATTTTTTGTTTCTTCTTCGTTTCTTGGCGGGTCTTTCAGAATCCTCCTCTGCAACAGCTTGACTCTCTGAAACAAGAAAAAATATTTAAAATAATGAAATGAAGCACTTTATGAAACTCTCTATACAGGTATAAGAGGTCACATACAATGCCTAACCAAAAAATATAATAAAAATTTGTTAATCTTGGATTGATTGTGGTTTGGCAACTAAAATGAGTGGCCTCTTGTATTTTGATTTTTGATGCTTCTCTAACATGCCTCGTATGTAATTGTTATTCTTGAAACTTTAGGGACCTACATGTAGGGACCTGTACATGTCATAGGGACCTACATGTAGATATTGAGTCTCATTCTGTATCTGAACTACTGTTCAGACCATAGGAGACAGGTTACCTGAAAAGGAAGATAGATATCATTATCTCTTATCTCAAGGACTGAAACTGAGGCAAGTCTACCCTGGCTGAAATCAGCTCTGAAATAACAATTACTGCATGTCAAGCCGTCATTCAATGCTGATTTTGTAGAAAACAGATCTGTCCATCCTTCTACATGTGAGTTTTTCCCATAAAGATGCTTGATTAAGTAGAAATTCATCAAATTATACCCCTAGAATATCAAAGTTCAACTGTACATCAATCGCGTGAGGAAAAAAAACAAATCCATTCTTCACCTTCTGTTCACAAACCCTTCTTCTTCTTCTTGGAAAAGTTGTCCCTCATTTGACTAACAGCAAATGTGTATGTTTATGCAGCAATATATGTTAGTTTAGAAAATGATTAATTACAATCTTACCTGTACTTCACAGAAACATCCTAAGTATGAAAATATTTCACTAAAAATACATGCTTCCATTTTGTCACATGTTCATAATAATTTAAATATTGATCATGTGATGTTGACAGGGAGTGTAAACGCACCTAGCGTACAGGAAATATGTTATGATATTTATTAAGAAATTAGGTATGGTAATCATTATTAATTAAGCATTAAGTATTAAGCCCCCAACCCACTTCACAAAGTTCATGAAATACCAAGGAAAGACCAAATATTAAATAAATTAGAAAAATTTGAATTTCCAAAAAAATCAAGTGGGCGATAATAGAGTCTCTGAAACATTAAATTTTTCCTTCATTAACTTATTACATACATTTTTTTTAGATAATATTAGTTTGTATGTATGTATAATTTATTTGCCTCTTAATATAAAGAGAGTTACATTCATATTTTACATAAAATGATTAATAAGTGACCAGCATCACAAAAATTATTAATAATAGTAATGATTTGATAAAAGCAGTTGTCTCTGCTTGTGCATTATATAAACGTACTGTGATATTTCTAATAGCTTCTCATGATCACAACTAATGATACCTAATATTGACTTGAGAATAAAATTGTCATCTTGGACGTTAAAGATGCTTGTTACAATGTTAATCATCGGAACCCTCACTCCAGAAAAAGCTGGACATTTGAGTAAAAAATGTTTAACAGTTTCATTTTCATTAAGCTCACAAAGCACACATGTTTTACACATAGGTGTATCACCCTCGCGACGTCTACTGTTTAAACCGTAAGTTCCAGTTAGTAATTTTATCATAAGTTTTGTGCAGTACATATAATTGGGATTATTTCTTGCAATAATCCACCAAACATTTGGTTTCAATTCTACCAAGGAACCTGCCATCATATTGAGATTATTGTACATCAGTGCTGAGAGCACAGTGCTACGAGCATGAACATTTTTGACTCTATTGTAAATGGTCTCTCTAAATTTTGATTTACTTGGAAATTTAGCATTGAAAATCATTTCCTTCACATAGTCAGTAAGATTATACTTCAGAACTGTTTCCCACATATAAAATGAAGGGGATTTCATGCTTTTACAGGTAACAGATGTGTACATCATTCTTATTAATCGCTCTAAACATATGACTTTATATATACAATTCATAGGCAAACATAACAGCATGAACAAAAACATAAGTCGGTCACAATCAATCTTCGCTTGAACTGACATCCAGCCAAGCAGCCTGACTGCCACAGGATCTGGTGTGTTCTTTGGCAATGACTGGATTCGCTTGCCAATCTCCCTGTGCGCACAATCCATCAGTTTAAAGTCATCCTCTGAGTATGGTATCACTGCACATCCATAAGTCATGGTGGGGAAAGCAAAAGACCAGTACAGTTTTGAAGCTAATAATGGGTGAATGCCGCCACACCCGCTTCCTAGGCCCAAAAGTGAGCAGAACTTTCTTCTTGCTGCGGATATAGCACCTTTTACGTGTTCGGTTGTTTTCCCAAGAGGAATCCCAACGTGATGAGCTGACTGAACAGTTTTTATGACCGCCGTTCCGAGTTTAAAGTCGCAAATCGTCCTTTTTGCCGGGCCATACGTCATTATCACACACTTATCTGGATGAAATTCAAAACGCCATCGTCTACTGTATTCGTACGCTATCTGAAGAAGTTCATTCATATGTCCTGGGTCAGTTGTTATAAGCGCGAGATCATCGGCATATGCAGGACAGCCTAGAGGGTGTCTTCCGATCTTTGCAACAAATTGACTGTTTATTAATTCGTTTAAAAGGTCGGCAATGAAGAATTGGTAGAGATGCATACTGCAGATTCCTCCTTGATGGACTCCCCTGTGCACATGAAAAGATTCAGGATTTAGTACACCATTTACAAGAACTTTACATTTATATTTACAATATGAATTATACAAGAGTCGCCAAGCGAGGCCATTTATACCGATTTTGTACAGTTTCCAGAACAACCCATCTATCCAGGTACCATCGAAGGCTTTCCTAATGTCCATTAACGCCAAAAATACCCCTTCCTTAACATTATGTGCAATAACTTCTTGAAGCAAAAATGATGTGTGAAGAGAAGAACACTTTTCGACAGAGGCACCCTGAAGTTGAGGGATAGCATTTCTGAGCCTTGGAAGCATCCTAGCGAGTACCATATTATCAAACAATTTTCTCAAAATACTCATTAAAGTAATACCTCTGTGGTGGTCTCTGTTAAGGCAATCTTTGTTACCTGACTTTAAAAGAGGAATAAGGATTCCTGTACAAAAGTTTTCTGGGATGTACTCACTTATACGAATTACGTTAAAAAGTAGTGTTATGACTATTGTCATATACTGACCACCATATTTTATATGTTCTGCATTTAAACCATCATGACCAGCGGCTTTATTATTATTCAGTTTAAGTATACATTCATTAACTTCCTCAGTTGTAAAATCAGTGTCTAAAATAGCATCCTTATTTAATACAGACTCCATTTTCATTACTTCCATGTCTGAAACAACCTCACTTTCAAAATTACTGTCAAAAATGTCTCTATTGTCATATGAAGCCAGATTACAAAAATATGATTGCCACTCGTTACAAACTGCACTTGGATCCATAAGAATCTCCCCATTGTCTGCTCTTACAGCGCTGGATTGTTTACCTTTACAATGCCGGCTTTTATTTAAAAGATACCAGAAGGTCCGTTGATCTAAGTTCTCTGACTCATAGATCTCGTTCAACGTTTTATGTTCATACTCTGTTTTAGATCTGTTGAATGCCACCCGGAAAATCCTCTTTGAGTCCTTATAATTCATTCTTGTTTGGTCCATTACGTCCCTCGGTCTCCCTGCGTTCACCCAAGCGTGCCAAGCCCTTTTCTGCAGCTTCTTCAAACGAGTTAGTTCACTGTTCCAGAACGGCTTCTGATGCTTCATGAACTTTTTAACTGGAATAGCAGAATCAGCTCTTGATTTAATTACTTTGATTAATCTATCAATGTGATTGTCTATAGTTTTACTGTCAATATTGACCGTGGTTGACATTTCGTTAAACAAAGGCATTAAATCTGTTTGCATTGGGTTTGTAAAATGTTCAGTAATATCATTTTTGGTCACCCTGGTCCACGCATAAGTTTTCATTTCGCTAATAGGCATTGAATTAGTCATATGTTTTAAAGATGGCAGGTCAAATACACTCCGTATAGCTAGATGACCAAAATCTGCAGTGTGAGCGCTAGTCATTACGTCACAGCTAATTACATGTTTCAATAAAAATTCAGATATTACAATATGGTCTATATAAGTTCTGTGCCCAGTGGCAGTTACATATGAATATCGTGGACCTTGTGAAATATTATGTATATCAAGGGCTAATAAGCCATTGCGTTGCATCGTTTGAAACAATAATTGACCATTAACACTATGCTTACCAGTAGACCGTCGCGTTTCACATAAACTGCCCAAATTGGCATTAAAATCCCCAGCAATAATACAATTTGCATCTTGTTTACATTGGCTTACACAATCTTCGAGAAAAATTAAAACATCCTCAAAAATATCATTTTTGCACCCTATTTGGGGCAAATATACAGAAAATACATAAATTGGTGTATTCGTTTCAACCTTAATACATGCAACCCTGTCAGTACAATATTTTCTAATCGGTGACACCGGATATTTTAAGGACTTTCGCCACATTAAGGCTATACCCCCATGTCCCCATGTTAGGCCACATTGCATTGAATCAAGTGATTTGCAGCTATAAGCAAGAGTGTTAAAATCAGAATCAACAGAACTTAATTTGTTAAGGTTACATTCAAACAAACGGTGCTCTGAAACAGCAACTATGTCGCTCGACCTAAGC
This sequence comes from Owenia fusiformis, assembly GCA_903813345.2. Classification (NCBI taxonomy): domain Eukaryota; kingdom Metazoa; phylum Annelida; class Polychaeta; order Sabellida; family Oweniidae; genus Owenia; species Owenia fusiformis. The sequence goes on from CAIIXF020000001.1 coordinate 2,704,208, forward strand.
AGATCTCTCAGGTACACCTCCGAAGAATTCAGACCGTTGATGTTCCATTGCGATATAGATACCATTAACTGTATTAAAGTAACAAAGGTAAACAGTAATTGCACTAAGAATATAATCTTGAATGTGATAGTTATGAAATGTATCTCGGTCTTAAATCAACATCACTTCTATCATCACTGTCAAAATAACGTCGTCTCCGACGTTCCCATACCCTACATTTAATAGGAACAGGCCACAAATCAACACAAAGAGCCCTATCTACCTGGTGTTTGGGTATCGTTATCTTGCATCCGACTTTGTCACAGGATATCCGGTTATGCACAACATGTATCTGTTTCAACCTGATATTATTATCCAATGCAAAACGTTTCACATTATTGATTGTATCCTCGTCGTCCTCCTCACTTGATTGATAGATATTTTCTAAATAGAGCACACTCACTTCCTCATACTCAATGCCTCTCAGGCCACTATTTCGGGGTCGTGTGCTTACATTGTCACGCGTTGTAATCGGTCTTGTGGGGACTGTGTTAACATATTCCTTTTGTTTCGCCGCCGCCTTCTTTCGCCGAAGCTGATTATTTCCGAGCCACGTCTGCCATTCCTTCCCAGGGGGATCTGGGCCCTTCCATACTCCGCGATCAGTGGGGGGTGGGCCGCGCCATACACCAGTCTCCGTCACACCATAGGTCACCTGCTCACTCGTCCCTTTAAGCGTATTCAGGTTAAGATTCGATCTTGGGGGTCTGGGAGGAGTGGGACTCAGGGTTCTCGGCTGCGTAGGGGTTTGGGTTCTCGGGTACGTCTTCTGGGGACTGCCACGGGATGTGGGACTCTTAATACGTTGCTTGGATGGTTCAACGTTCGGTTTATTACATCCGTTGTTAGCTGCCGAACGGCATTCGGAGGGCAGCTGTGTATGCGACACATAGGTATTTTTCGATGCATCAGGGTAATCTTTATCAGGAGCCATACGATTTACATCACAAGCTGGGGTCGCACTGACCTGGTTCGATTCGGAAAGAATGTTATTGTTTACATTATTTGACCCATCGCTGGAATTCGGAACGACTGGGTCATTTTGCGTACTCAACGACTTACTGGCATTCAATCCACTAATACAGGATTCGGCGAAATTAGTCATTACCTGTTGAGTTTGTTTAGGGGGTGCATTCGAATTCACTAGGTCGGAAGGTTTAGAGCTAGTTACAATACGTGTAATAGATGCTAGATTGCCCTGCATAGAGTTCGTATTCTGGGTTAGCTTTTCAAGCTCAGATTGCAACGTTTTACATGTTCCCGTGATCTGGTCAAGTTTCGAAGACAAAGTACAAATGTCCTTTCTCATAGAATCCCTCTCAACTTCTAGCTCCTTTACCTTCTGTGTTAGTACTGTTATTGTAACATCCATAGATGCAGCACGTTCATTTCGATGCATGTTATTAGAGGCCTCCCTGGACACGGTTACCTCGGGCAGGAAACTGTTCGTACTCAAAACACCCTTTGGGAACATATCTACGTTATCTGTCAGGTATAAATATAAGTCGCATATGTCCATAACTGTATTAGTAAGCTTGTTCTTACCCTGGCGTTTCTTAGGCTGCAGATTTACAGGGACTTCATGTTCCTCGCGCTCTGCTAACGGTCCAAATAAAGAGTCACAATGCTCCGTGACTTTTGATTTTGCCTTTTCGAAGAAGTAATCACGTATCATGTCAAAATCCTCCTCGGATCCATCATGCAATAGCTGCTCGACAACGTCGTTCCTCGGTCCTTCAGTTAGTAAATTCAGAATCTTCTCATAATATTGTAAATCCTCATCAGATGGCGGAGACATTTTGGAAACGTGTTTCCACCATTACACCGGAAGTATGTTTGATTGATATTGATACCATTGATATGGTGTGGAAAGCACACAATGATAGATAATTATCGGGAGTATGCATTGAAAATTACAAAATATGTCACTTTTGCCATGTTTCAGAGGCTCTATTATCGCCCACTTGATTTTTTTGGAAATTCAAATTTTTCTAATTTATTTAATATTTGGTCTTTCCTTGGTACTTCATGAACTTTGTGAAGTGGGTTGGGGGCTTAATACTTAATGCTTAATTAATAATGATTACCATACCTAATTTCTTAATAAATATCATAACATATTTCCTGTACGATAGGTGCGTTTACACTCCCTGTCAACATCACATGGTCAATATGTAAATTATTATGAACATGTGACAAAATGGAAGCATGTATTTTTAGTGAAATATTTTCATACTTAGGATGTTTCTGTGAATTACAGGTAAGATTGTAATTAATCATTTTCTAAACTAACATATATTGCTGCATAAACATACACATTTGCTGTTAGTCAAATGAGGGACAACTTTTCCAAGAAGAAGGGTTTGTGAACAGAAGGTGAAGAATGGATTTGTTTTTTTTCCTCACGCGATTGATGTACAGTTGAACTTTGATATTCTAGGGGTATAATTTGATGAATTTCTAGTTTCTACTTAATCAAGCATCTTTATGGGAAAAACTCACATGTAGAAGGATGGACAGATCTGTTTTCTACAAAATCAGCATTTAATGACGGCTTGACATGCAGTAATTGTTATTTCAGAGCTGATTTCAGCCAGGGTAGACTTGCCTCAGTTTCAGTCCTTGAGATAAGAGATAATGATATCTATCTTCCTTTTCAGGTAACCTGTCTCCTATGGTTCAGACGACACGTCCCATGTTATATCTTAAAAAAATCAGAGACGAGATTCGCTACAGTATCTACAAGGGACCACAGATTCATTGTACGTAAAACTAATTCATCTGAAATAAACAAACATTTTGCGAGTAAAAAGTGTATTTTTCGATATGATATTGCACTGTTTATTGAGCCCATGATTGACACAAAGACTCCATGGTACCTGATTTATTATCATTTTGAGCATCAATCTTATCTTCAGATTTAACATCTTGATCCTCTTGGTCTTTAGATTGAATCTTTATACATAAATTATTCCCATTCTGCTCCACTGGACTGACTGCAGCAACTGTGTCATCGGGCTCTTCTTTGAACATCCCATCTGCTTTTTTCCTATGTTTATCCCACCATGCTTTACGTCTATTAGCTCGCTCTTCGGCTTTACTCATTACGAGTATCTTTTTCTGACAATATTTTGGGGCTTTTTCTTTATCCTAATCAAGCGTCTAGCTTATGAGCAGTGGCTTAAATGATAAAATATTGAAAATATCCTTAACCGGAAATTGTAATGATGGGCGCAGACATCTTTAAAATTGAGAATTAACCAATAGAAACCGAGTTTACAGTGTTTGATAACGATTGTCAAACAGCTTTTCATTGGTTATTTATGTTATCCATTTTCCACAGATTTCTAGAAATAATTTTGTTTATGTTTTCAAGTATATATCCAGATACACGTTGATAAGGATAAAGTTGACTTCTTAGAATAGTTTTCAACATTCATAGCAACTATGTTGGGCGGTAATTTCTTCAAAGCTTTTGACGAAGACCCATTTTTTAGGTAAGTTTTGATATATTTGTTTTTCTCATTCTCTTCCACTTCCAGATCCAGCTTCTAGATCTACTACTTTTTCCATGTCCCGACTACGTCGGTTGATCTTTAAATATAAGAGTTACTTAAAGATTGAGAGTCTTACTTACCTTCTAGAGGTTAGTACACACTATTTTTGTTGGTCATGGGGGGGGGGTGCTACGCCTATGAGTTAGGCGCACAATACTACAGTGCAGGGTTTGTAGAAAAAACAGGTACCGGGTAGTAAATCCTCCATGCTGGGTTCAAACTTGGTACCCGGTCGAAAAAACCGGGTACCCCAAAAACGTAAAATACGAATATATAACATAATTAGATCATTAGAAAACGTCATGGGCTTTCAACTACAGCGTAGAAGGGTAGGCAACTTCCCATATTTCATACATAAGCATTGCCTTTTGGGTTTTCAAAATTGGAGAATGTACAAATTCCAAGAAAATCTTATTTTGTCCTTTTATGGATGATTTAAAGAAATAACTCAAAAATAAAAACATGATTATCTCCATACATGTTGATAATTTAATAAAAAATGGAATTCATCATAATTATGACAATACAGAAAGTGAACATTCTCCCACAAATTATATTTTTATTGGAAGGTGTTCTTAAATAATGCAATACTCGAAGAGATTATCTTGATACCTCTTATTCTTATTGGCCTTTTTGTTTATTGTTTACTTTTACATGAGATTGAATATATTTTATGCTTTAATCATATTGAAAATTGATTTTTATTCAACATAATTCTAAAACATGTACATTTATCTAATACTTTTTGAAATATTACTATAAAAGGAGAGCATGGCATTGCTCATTTTGAAAGTCTCATGTTATTACACAGAGTTGCATACCCTCTAATTGAAAGCCCATGGAAAACGTGTAAGATTTGTTTTGAATTCACAAAAATGTATGTAACTTCCTTCAAAATTGAGCTAGAAGCTTCAAATCAAAAGAATTTTAAGGCTCTTTTCTTCCTCTATCATAATGGTCATATTTTCATTGGTTATGGGGGGGGGGGCTGCGATCGCACCATCGAACCCCCTCCTGGCTACGCCCCAATTTTGAAGGAAGTTTCAGACATTTTTGTAAATTCAAAACAAATGTTACACATTTTCTAATGATCTAATGGGAGCCAGGATAGATGGCAGTTAACTACTAGGTTGTTCTCCACAACTGGTCCATTGGTTTATGTGTAAATATTGCTGTTTTGAAACTTCAATTTCTCTACAAATATCAAATAAATATCATATTTTCCTTCATCATTATTTACAAACATGTTTTAAGATCCAAAATGAGAAGTTTTGGATATATTCAATAAAATTTATCTTGGGAGATTTTTGGAACATTCTTTACATGTTAAGTATGCTACTAAACCTACTGAATTTTTTGGCATCTATTGACAGTCCTGATGGCCATTATGTTTTTTGGGTACCCGTTTTTTCGACCAGGTACCAAGTTTGAACCCAGCATGGAGGATTTACTACCCTGTACCTGTTTTTATCTCCATACCTCTACAGTGCAGTCTCTAGGGAATTGATTGTCCTTTGTACACGATACAAATGTGTACCTTTGGTTAGGAGAGTTACAGTGTAAAAAGAAGTAAAATGCCTTGGCGAAGTAACCTCATTTAAATGAGCCTCTACAGGGTTTTCACCAGGAAATTTTTAGACCCCGGATTTTTCGCGGTATCGGGACTACTCCTCCCCAATGTGAGATCAGAGATATCAGAATTAGAATACTTTTGATTCAAATTTTTTACTAAACTTGTCATTTTGACTATACTCTGAAAACACTGCTGTTATTTAAGCCAACCAAACTTAGATAAAAAATATTTTGATAACAAATACAATGGCTACTCACACTGTCCTTCGGTATTTAGTATACATCCCTGTCACACCATAGTCTTCAAATATGAAAAAACGTAAGCACAATTATCCAAGAGAAAATAAATGAATGTCAATGAATGGTAATTTCTGGAAGTCTCAATCAGTGGGAAAAGTTGCTATTTTACACATGCAAGATCTGATTCTTGATTTGTCAATTTAACATTTCATAAGTTCGCGGATTCATAGAAATCTCTGTCTCAGTTTCAGTGTGCCACCAATGTGTCTTCTTTGCTCGGTGAACAAACACCAGTGCAGATAAATCAGCCATAATATTTTTATTATAAATAATGATAAATTTGTTCTCAGATGAGTAAAATGCTGTATTTTAAATTTCCTAGTGGTCACAGAGAGCATATGCAGCGGATGAGTGAAATGTTCAACCAACCATTTGGTGGAATTCCGGCTATATCACAACAAGGTATTACAGATGGCAGACAGAGGGCCCCTAGAGGAGAACAGAGGCAGTCTCGAAGTATGGCATTGTCTCCATTTGGAATGTTTGATCAAAACCCATTTAGTGGGTTTGGAGGAATGTTTCAGAATATGCAAAATATGCAGTCAATGATGATGGGAGGGATGCAGGGAAGAATGGTTTGTACTTTTATTTTTAAAACATTTTACATACAGATACATACATACAATCTCATTATAAAAGAGAATTCCATGTGAAGGAAAAAGATGCCTTTTAAAGTTTTCATAACTTTCATATTTCAAGTCATTTTTAATGTAACCAATTTACTGGTATCTGATTTGATATCTTACAATTTTCTCACTTTCTCATATGCTGTAAGTGAATTCTTGTGCTACCATTCTTGTTACTCTATATAATTACATACTAAATCTGCATGTGTACTATTGTTTCAGATGGACTTACAGAATGATCCAAACTGCCACTCCTTCTCCTCTAGCAGTGTAATGACATATTCCAACACAGGGAATGGTCAGCCAGAGATCTACCAAGCTTCCACATCAAGAACTACAGCTCCTGGTGGCGTAAGAACAAATCAAATGCTTACAAATAATACAGTGAAACCTGTCTAATCTGAACACCATTAGGACTGGCTAAAGTTGTTTAGGATTGGCGAGTGTTCACATTTTGTTTCTTTAACATAGAGGTTTATGGCAAAATGGTACACACAAAAAGTGTTGACATAAGAAGTGTTTAAATTAGAGAGGTTGTCAAATATACAGGTTTTTACCTTTATTTAAACCTCTTGAAGAGGGAGACCATCTTCATAGTGCTGCTTAGAAATTAAGATTTGATTTTTTGGCCAATCATTTGCTCTGTTTCCTTTCCTTTTCATGCTTGGTTACCCCGACTAATAATATAAAAAAATAAGGCTAAAAATATCTGTACATTAGGCTCCATTATAAAATTATATTAAATCAAGATGGAAAAGAAATTGGTGAATAGATGTACTTGGAGAAGAAGTTGGTGAATAGGGGTACTTGGTCCATTCATTTATAAAAAACATAAATCAATATTTGTTTGTTCACATGAGTTTCACATAGAGTATTTCAACCAGTTGATCAGACTCTTAGAAAAAATATTGCTTGCCATAATTCATACTTTGTTGCATGAATTCCAGGTGCGAGAAGAGCGGAAAGCCGTTCGTGATTCTCGGTCTGGTTTAGAGAGACAGTCAGTTGGACATCATATCAGAGACAGAGGTCATGTCATTGAAAGGTCACGCAATCACAACACTGGCGACCGGGAGGAAAATCATAACTATGAAAATCTTGATGAAGGTACTTGGTACTAGTATTTTCCTGTGCAGTATATTATAGTTTGATATGGTGAAATATCAACACTACCAGCTCTATATAAACAAGACAAATCACATCATGCAAATCATGCAATCCTTGGTTGTTCCCATATCATGCTTCCATTTGAAATATCAAATGCTTCCTCTAAGCTTTCCTTATCAAATGCCAGCTACTAATTCATGGATAGACACCATGGTCATAGTGATAGGTGCTTGTCAAGAGACTCAAACCAGTCATTTTTATCTTGACCAACTTATATTTTATTTCTTGTTGTCTTACTGTAACCTGAAATCATTTCAACACATCCTGGCCATGATGCTATATCAATTAACACATTTCAAGTATTTCTCTTAATGTTCTATTTGTAGATGAGGCGGAAGGATTCCACAGAGAATTCAACACTCATATGAGCAGACATCCATACAATAATAGGTCTCGTCAACAACACGCAATCACAGACCGCTCTAGGGATAACAGGGATCGTAGCTTTAACAGCATAGATCAGGGTCAGTATCAAAGAGATCAAGGAAATGATCGCAGGGTTCGGGAGAGAGATCGTGATCGTCATCATAGGAGTGATCGAAGAAGAGCAAGGGATGATACTCATTAAATGAAACAACAAATAAAACATCTACACTCATTCTTTACAGGTGAATATCACTGTTATCCAATATGAATTGAAGTAAATCACTTAGTATTATTAATTACTAATTATTATAAGGATGTATTGTTTCCAGAAATTCATGAGTAAAGTATCGATAAAAAAGTTCATGGTAATGGACACTCGAAGCAGATGTATATATCTGTTAATCATCCTGCAAAGTTAAATTTTTTATATGTAAATACCAGCTTGGGCTTTGATTGTATTAATAGTTTGCAATTTTTGGTTAATTTTAAGCTTCAGTTACTGCCTTATCTTAAAACATATTTTTGGAATAGGAATTGGAAAAAAGTGATACTTATGAACTCTTATTTCTATCACACCTTGTTATGCTGTAGGATTTCCATCAGAGCCCACAATTAAAACCAACCCACTTATTGTTCATAGTTTAACATTTATTTTCCAGGTAACTGATCTCTTTGTGTGAAGGACTATGGTATGAAAGGACACTGGACTATATCTACTCTATGTTAAATGTAATTTTGGGTCTTTTCAAGTGTACGATGAATATTTTCATGAAGATATTGCAAAAGTTTGCGTCATATCACTAAAGAAATGTACATGAAGTGTATTTGTATTTATTTATCAATGTGATAAAAGTTGAAAAGACCCTTTTTGTACATACAGTACTATATTCAGAAACAAAAAGAAAGAATCTAAGCCATATTTGATGTTTTTTTGTAAATAAGGGAGATAATGCAGATATTTCATTGATCATTGTTTGTATTGTTATCTTTATTTTAATTGACTTACTGTCACACGCATCACATTCTCTTAATACCTCTAATTAAATGTATGTTGTTTTGATTCAGTTGTAAATAATGATCTGCCAAATGTTGATACTTACTCAAATGCAATAACAAACGTTTGGCTTTAAATTGACTTTCTATACCCACACATCACATTCTCTTATTAAATATACCTCTAATATACATTCTATTGATAAAGTTGTAAATAAATTTCTGTCAAATGTTAATGTTTACTTGAAATGCACCCACAAGCGTTTGTTTGTGCACCATGTGTATGGAAAATGCATACACTTACTCCAATGGAGATTTGGATATGGCAATATTGTACTTGTACATAGCATGGCGTAAACCCACCAGCATTATATTTTCCAATTTTTCAAGATAGACAGGATACCATTTCTGATAATATTTCTTTATAATTTGAACAACAGTGCGTGATTGTAGCAAATTTAAGTATGTGAGGCAAAACTAACTCAAGTAAATAAAATACTATGGGACATAATTTTCACATTTTTCGAAAAAGGCATAGGTATAGCCACGGGGGGTGCGATCTCCCCCCCCCCATAACCAATAACAAAAGAACCATGAGATAGAGGAAGAAGGGAGCTTTAAAATGCTTTTCCTTTGAAGCTTCTAGCTCAATTTTGAAGGAAGTTACATCAATTTTTGTAAAATTCAAAACAAATCTTATTTTTCGGCTTGGTTATTGCACAATCACACCTCTGACTGAAAACAGCATTTTTTATGGCGATCGCACCCCCCTGGCTGAAAGCTAGCTACGCCCCTGAAAGGTCAAATATTTTTTGTAAAATACTGCTGAGGCAGTTGCCTCACCTGCCTCATAACTAGCTGCACCCACGCTGGTGACACAACAGTTAAACTATATGACAATGCTGTCTTTTTTCATCTCATTTCCATATTTCTGTACCTAAGTATATTCTGTCTCCTATCTGAATAAAGAAGTAAAATTGAACAAATTATTTTTGTTTGTTGTGTGGCAAAGAATCATTGTTGGACATTGCCCTTATGGATATTAAACAAGGAGTTAGTCAACAATTCATGAAAACTTTTTTTTAGGTCATAACAACTGGCAAAAGATGGCTCCATGGTATTTCATAGGAGAAATTATTTGACAAGTTTTAAGCTTTAGGACGTGATATCACTCTTTTTAAAATCAGTATTTTGGTTAACATAAAATAGCTTACGTTATTTTTATAAATGGATTCAATAGAATATACCTAGATATGGCATTTTAATACAGTTTTGTTGTACTTTGCTACATAATTGAAAAAATAGATGACAATAAGAGGATTTTATCAAAAAGCAATAACAAAAACAGAATCTTTGAACTATAATTTTTTATTTTTCTTAAATGAACTATTTACGATGAAACTTTGGAACTTTCTGCTTCAGTATTGTTTGATTAAGAATCAGTCATTCTTATTATATGTTGTTTGGTATTTTCAATAACCCATTGAAAAACAGGAACGCATATTATCTATACAAGTACGTCTATGCAGTAAGTTTTACATCATTTTTAAACAATGTTAAATGGGCCTTAAAACACCAGTTCATGACTTTGATCCATCCTAAAATAGTTTAGCTGTTTAGTGGTCTTGAACATTCAGAGCAAAGTCACCTGAGTTCCGATAACATTTTTCTCCTCAACTTTCGTCAGTTCTGGTATGGTTTGGGTAAATGGAGATGGTACACCTCCAAATGGTGGTGGGCTCTTTGGACTAATCACAGAAGGACTCAGTTGTTTGGATGGCAGGGCATCGGCTTTAACTTCTAATTTAGTTGCGCCTGGGGGTAGTCCAGCTTGAGCCAATGCACCCGGAGGCGGTCCGCCTTGAGCCAATACACCCGGAGGAGGTCCACCTTGAGCCAATACACCCAGAGGCGGTCCACCTTGAGTCATTGCACCCGGAGGCGGCCCACCTTGAGTCATTACACCCGGAGGCGGTCCACCATGAGTCATTACACCAGGGGGCGGTCCACCTTGAGCCAATACACCCGGAGGTGGGCCTCCAGAACCCATACCTGGTGGAGGGCCACCCATTTCAGGAAAGAATTCATCTTTGATCGCTTTTACTCTTTCAAGAGTTGTGGCGAATATGCATATCTGACATAGCTGAAGTATATTAGGCACAAGTGGAATTGTGCTGAGGACAACAATCTTGCCGTCCGTCACCGTTTCCGATTTTTTCAAGATGTCTTCGACTGTGCCCGCCGCTGCGACACCGTACTTTAAAACCGCCACTGGCATACCGCAACTTCCCATTTCTCGCGCCAAAATCATCAATGGCGTTGCTGTATCAAATGGAGCGTTGATATCAATTGCGTAGAGTTTACCATCTTTGTCTTCTAACACGTCCATAGCAACGAGGCCAAAGTAGTTGTTTTTCTTGAACGCTTTGCTCGCTGGAATCACGATTTCCTGAAGTTTTGCTTCGGTTGCCTTTTGCTTTTCGTTGTACCAGACGGCACCTTGCCACTGTTGTTCCGAGTCAACCATTGATTCTGTGGCTCCTATCCAAGTTACATTACCGGCTTTGTCTAAGTAGAACTGACAACTGTAATTGCACACCGCTTCGATCAACTCGGTGTAAAGTAGCTCCGCATCAGGCGTATATTTCTCAATCTTGCTTTTCGCCTTGTGAAGATCTTCCTCACTTTTTACAATAAATGTGCCATATCCTGCAAATCCATGAGACGTTTTCATGACGCATGGAATCTTTGGTTCGGACAGTACTTTAGGCTGGGGACATTCGGTCTCAGTAATAAAAAGCTTTGATGCAACTTTATAATGTTCTTCTGGATCGACCGTTTGTAACTTAGCGTCTAATTCTTCGACGGGGAAGAGCATTAGATGTGGCACGCTCGTCCCATATTCTTCCGTCCAAACGGGTTCCTCATAAAACGAGCCCAGTGTTGTCTTCCAGTGGTCGACTAGACATTGAGGTGGACGTTGGGGAAGGTATACTTTTATTGCATTCCCCGTTATTGGCAACATCGTATGCAGCAACATTCGGGCGCCCGACCCACCGTCATCTTTGTAATCCCTGATATCGTGAATCTTATACTTGGTCGTATTGTTGAATTGAGCCGATGGAGCCCCATGACTTGATACCAGACTCATCATAAAGATGGCATCTCCGGACAAATCCTTCCTGTAAAGGTCCGACAACTTAGTCATCTTGAGACTGAAACATACCAAAAATCGTTAGATGAAACAGTAAAAAGGTAAGAGCGTAAAAAGCGTAAAACAAAGGACGAGATATAGATTCTCGTTTCGTACGCCAGGTAAAGAAGGACTGTGGAAAGATAAGTCTGTAATTTCGGATACTTCACAAAAATTGTGTGATGAACTGGACGTAGACTGGTAGATCAAATGAAAAATAATGGTTATGAATAAAGATCTGGGCAATTATAAATTGGCGGAAACATTGAATGGAATTAATATTTAGATTGAGATAAAATTGTTTCTTGTAGCGCAGATGAGAGTTGAAAATGGTTTCGAAATAATTTTATAAGTTGTTATTTTAATTTAATTTATAAACTGTAAAACGCTGATTAATAGCGTTCGCCGTCTTATCATTGTAATTAGTGGAATATGTAGGTGCTTATCTATAAGTGTCGTAAGTGTGAATCTTCAAGAGGAACTATTCATTAAAACCTGTCTAATCCGAACACCAATGTGACTGGGCAAAAGTGTTCGCACTGAGAGGTGTTTATGGTAGAATCAACAGACCTAACATGCAAAATATCACATCACCACCTGCTATTTGTTACAGACACCGACCGCCAAATCCAGAAATCCGTCCTTAAAAAAGTTAATAGCGCTGGCATAAAAATAGGATCGAAAATGTGCCCATTTTGAGAGGCGTTCAGATTAGAGAGGTGTTCGGATAACACTTATAAACCAAAATGTACTGACTTGAATTCGGTATATGAAGACGAATATTTATATTCTATGTCAATGACATATTTGACTTCTGATCGGAGAATCTATGTTACGAGGACATGATACTAATTGAAATTAACAAATTGCTATTTTAAGAGTAAACACTTAACTTTGTATAACTCGATAAGACATTAGTATATTATTGGATAGATGTAGTTACGAAAGCCAAGGAGGATTGGCTCCCAGAGTGCAACATCGATATTCTGTCCCATATATGGGCATGTCGTGCTACAAAATTTGAATTCCAACAGCCGCCATTTTGTTCACTTCAACATTTGAATCGTAAATTTTGGTCTTATTTCCTAACGAAAAATTCCAAAACTCACAGGAAATGATTGAGATATTGGTTCGAATCTTTTGAACTGTTTATTTTGAATTTATAATCGGTTATAATTTCAGAAAATAACGACATCTCGGCGTTTTCATTGTTGGAAAATATCGACTTCGATTCTGGGAGCCAATCCTCCTTGTACGAAAGCAAAAGTACACGATCCTCATGAATTCAGAATACCTAATTAAAAGTTAATACGATTTTCCCCAGTCAGTACGAGTTTTTCAGTCAAAACTATTTTTGTTCTTTTATATTTCCCTTGGAAGACTAATTAGTATCTATGGAATGAAAAGAGTTTATTTATTCCATTTTACATGTTTTCCCTGAGAAATAAACCGGGAATAAAATTGGAATTAAAAAAATCCCGTATCAGATCCCGTATCAGTCTAAATCCCATATCTGATCCCGTATTGGGTCCCGTATCAGCCAAAAATCCCGCATCAGATCCAGTATCACAACTATCAGATTTCATGAGACTAAATATTGTGTTATTCATTTTTAGATCCATTTTGGTATTACAAATGATTCTTATTTTAAAACTTGTTAATAATTAAATTGTATCATTTTATGTCACCATCATTGGGTGACGACATGCAAAATAAGTTTCAGAAAAAATATTATAGAATAAATAGGTTATTGATGGTCGTGATGGAATATGAATTTTCCCTCGAGAAAATATGATATTGGCCTATATCATATTTCCCTCGGAATAAAATTCATATTCCATCCCTCCCATTAAATAACCTCTATTTACTGAGAGGGATTCAAAATGGATGTTATATAAAATTAAGTTTTATGTCATCATCATTGATTGATGACAAATCATTTGAAAATAAATAATAAATAAGTTATTGATGGCCGTGATGGAATATGAATTTTTTCCTTGAGAATATATTGCATTTGCCTCGAAAAATGATCAATATGATATTTTTCTTATCCAATTTTCGGGATAAAATTTATATTCAATCCCTCCCATTAAATAACATCATATTTTTTTACCTTCGAAACACCAAATACCCCTTTTAATGAACACTTTTCCTGTTGTGTTAACGTCCATATGAACTCTGTTCTAGTCAATATTCCGCTTTTTATCAAACAAGTATACACTCGTTTTATTTTAAGTATGCTTTTACAATAAAAAGTCACAGTGACAGAGTTTACATAGTTTAAGCCTAGTGTGTTTCTTACATTTACAAATTATAAATATGTCATTCTGATCTAAGCAGCGAAAGAAGAGTGACATATATAGCACATGAAAACGAACAAGTCTTAAAAACTTTCGTTGACTTTCATACTTACTCCTAATAAGGTAGTGTGATATACCCTCCTGAGATGTCCTACTTGCAGCTGTGATATCATATATAAGATGTGTCTTATAACTCTCCTCATATGTAGGGACATCAAAGACATAAATATTGAGGTTGGGCCCTACACTCCCCGACACGAATTGCAAAGTCGTTCTAACAAATTGCAGACGGTACACTAGCCTGCAAAATGACACCAGAAATTAGGCTTGCTTATCTAAAAGGTTATTGTGAACAGGTTAAAGCCCCTGGGTTTATTCATATGCCCCTCCCCGTGGTTATTTTGATGACCCCCTAGCTGTAGGGTCTCACCTCTAAAATTTTACCACAAGATAAGATTCATGAAAACCATTTTTTTGGTCCCAAATTAAGTGAATCAAATTGTGATATGATTAGACGTTCAAACACCGAACGCCAAGAGCGTACCCTTATAACTGATGATGTCCTTACATGTATCAATGACACTATACCTTTACACCTTTACGAAACTAGATATAGTATTTTATATAACTGATTAATTCGTTTTTGAACTCATTAATTAAATGTTGATCTAGTTCAATCACGTTCAAAAAACATTATAAAGGGTAATTTTATCTATGACCTTTCACCATCGTGAAAAATCCCAGGTGTCTAAAAGTTCTTTTAGATGAGAAGATATGGTCTGAGTATCAAGATGAGTGTTCATAATTTTAGTAAGCATTTGGATATGTATTTTCTGCAAAATATTCACAAGGGTAATTGATTATAAAGATGATAAAAAGTAAAGCTTAAAAAGTACGTTGTATGAGCCTCGATGATTTACTTGTTTATTTAATTAGGTGCATGTACGATATACAGCGTGGGCCAAAAAAACAATACCCCTTTTAAATCATGTATTATTTACTTATCTATATTGTTTTTTGGCCCACCCTGTACATATCCCAGATACATCACAGCACAACTTTACATGATATTTTAGTGGCCATAATCTAATCTCATGATTAATTAATGGCAGATTAGACTTATCTTCTTTTCAATTTTCACAAGAACAGCTAATTTATTATTAAATGTTTTAATTGGTCCGATATACACAGCTACCGGGTGGGCCCATAACAAAAACACGATTTACTTAGAATTGTGATTTCTATCATATATAGTATTACCGGCAAACTTGTCTCCTAACTAGTGTTGAATTTTAGGTAAAAAAAAGTGTTCACTATTTTTGTACAGTCACTTTTCACATCTATTGAACTTTAAGTAGTGGCGGCTATAAGCCCGCCAATATATTCAGAATTAATTCTTGTCAGAAAAAAGTGCATCCTGTGGGAAAGAACATCTTCACCAGCTTGAAAGCTGAACGAAGTTTTAAAAATTTTAGCCAACCATTCATAGTAGGCATCGCGTTCTTCGATATCTTCAACTAGAAAACTTTCCTCGAGATCTTCTGGGTCGTCAGGCTCAATATGAATAGTCTCTGAATCACTCGCACTCTTTATAACGTCATCACTAACGTGCAACATGCTTAGTACATCCAGTGGCTTGGGCAGCTTTTTGCCCTTCCATGGCATAAGAACAACTTCAATGTCAGAGTCCCGTTCATTACCATCAGCCACACATTTGGCTTCAACAAGTTGAGACTTGTGAAGAAGAGTTGTAAGTTTGTGGACAGCAGTTGCAAGAGACATATAGTCGATATCTGGATTGGGATCAAATCCGTATGGTACAAATGTATTTGGTACAATGATTCCACAATTCCATCGAGATGGCACACACGTGAAGACCGTTCGTTGTTTGGATGTGTTGACTTGTTTCTGAAGAAAGCGGCAGCCATGAGACCAGTCGTCCAAACATCCAGTCAGCATACCTGGTCTAACATCAAAATTATACTGGGCCCACTTGTACCAGAATTTCTGCTCTGAAAATATAAAAAGGTATTCCAGAAGGTATTGAAATGTATATATGACAAATAATTCTAAAAATGGAGACCGGTGCTTTTTTCAAAGAATAATAGAGAGATTTTGAAAGGTAGAAATACAAACAGAGCAAGGTTCTAAAAACTGCTTCAAATTCAATCGGAAAGACGACTTTCATTATAAGCATACCTTTTCTGGAAAGATACGTTTTCCATAGTTTACAGACCATACTGCATTTTCCAATGTTGACAGGGTCAACGTAAAGAAGGATATCCTGAAGAAGAAATTTACACTTCAACACCCTCTCATTCCCCCTCAGAGTGGTCTTGTCCGATTCTTTTGGGTTTAAGTTTGTTTCTTTTGTTGATTTTGGAGTTTTTCCAACTAACGCAGACGACGCGTTTGCCTTCTTTTTAGTTGATTTAATAAGTTGGCTTTCTTTGATAGATGTTGGCGTTGTATTTTGATCACCTCTATTGACACCATTTGGAGGTGTACCATTTGTTCCTCGTTTATTTGTAGACTTTGGCGGTGTGCCTGATGCATCCACTCTTCTAGGTGGAGTGCTTTGAGACGCTCTTTTGACACCAGCAGATGTTGCCTTTGGTGGTGTATTTTGCGATCCCCGCCTTGCAGCAGACATCGGTGGCTTTTGAGGCGAATTTTGAGACTCCATCCGCAGAGCAGATGTCGGAGACATTCCCTTCTTAGTCTTAGTATTTGTATTCTGTCCAGCAGATTTTGGGGGTTTATTCGGTGGCCTGTCAACAGAGACACTCTTCGGTGGAGTCTCATCTGGATCGTTGGCAATTTCTTTTGAGAGAACTGTTTTGTTTTTAAATCCATCATTGGGACGTTGATATTTGGATGACATAATCGTCTTTAAGATCGTTTAGAACTTGTTGTTAAATGCGGTGATCTCGCTATAGAATTGATTTGTTCTCCAGCTTATAAGTGCACTAGGTTTTCCAATCAAAACCTCTCGGGAGTCTAGAAAAAACATAAGATCACGTTCAGGAGTTTTGTCAATAAAAAGTATAGATTCCCTTTACTGTGTACAGCACTTCTATGTAATTGAACAGTTTATTACCCGATCCCATAAGTGTTAAATTGCATTTCACCAATACATTTTTAATATTTTGACGACGTAGATAAATAATATTAATTTTGTTATATCTTACTTATTTTAGATTTTTGTTGCTAGAGTAACACAACCACAGTAGTAAAGTTTTTGGTATACATATTGTAAAAACAATTTACCATTGCGATAAATGGTATAAAAAGTCATGATATATCAAAACAAATAAGTGATATATTTAATTTGAAAAGATACATACCTTATCCTATCGAGTTTCGTGAAATGATTGACGTCTCATCTATAAAACAGAAATCGCAAACTGTGGAACAAACAACATATGAAATCGTTACAAACTGTGGAACAAACAACATATGAAATCGTTACAAACTTTGCAGTTACAGATTGGTATTGATCCAAAACTAGTACAGTACATAGAGATTTCTTATATCAAATACAATTTAGAGTTCTAATGTGTTCACTTACTTCACAAGGCTGTGTGTCGATTGGGTTGTGCAAATATTTACTTGAGCGAGTATTGTTGAAGTTTTATAGAAACTTGAAGTTGCTCTTCATTGTTGGATAAATCTACTAATATAGTAGATAAATCTAGACCTAGTGTAAGAAGGTAATATCTTCAGTAGTAGCCCGTAAAACCCATTTGTATTTTAGACATTATGTAGCATTTCTGGGGTAACATTCTAGGTATTAATTCATCAATAACACCATGTCAAAGAAGATTGTTCTTAGACGCGATTATGTAATTGCACAAAATGTGCATTTGTCACAGCACCCAGATTCACAACATATATTTCACGATGTATAGTTTCGATAAAGACAAAACAAGACCTTTCATATGGTACCAAATATGAAAAGTTGTATGGGGTGTTTCTCACATACCATGCTGTAAAGGTCTTCTACGAGAATAACTAACTTTTCTGCGTCCTTTTGGCTGCCATCTTTTATCGTAACACTTACATTTTCTTTGGTATTCTTCACTGTCAGGGTTTGGCGATTTTGGGGGCTGTCGAGTTGCCTAAATGGGTTTTGTAAAAACGCAGCATGTTAGACTGACCATCGTAGCCCCGGGGGTCGCGATGTCCACACTCACACCCCTCCCGGCGATGACCAGTCTAACATGCAAGCTTCTGCCATCTAACCAACTGCACACGCCATGTTTTGTTATTATATTGGGAGAGGGATCATGGACATTACCAACTGTTGTGGATATGACTTAAAGAAATGCATGTGGTGATCTTTGTTTAGTCGTTATCTTCAGCTTAATGACCGAACAAGCTTTCATTAAGACTTTTCAAAGAAAGTAAACCCAGGAATTTACCATAAACAGTGTGATATATGGAATTTGTAAATAAATTCAGGTAAACGTCTTGGATCGAATGGCCAGTAACCTATCGTAACCCGATCCGTCATCATGAGAAATCATGGCCTCCTATTAGCTTCACACTAGTATAGCTGGTTGAAGACAGAAAGATGTGATGAGTATCAGAATTCCGATCCGTTTATCATCGGTTTCTTGTGGTAGTCGACTTCAAGGCATGCTTGATTTCAACCTAACACTCATGGAAGTCGACGAGGGTTGTTATATTTGAACCGGACTTGAATTATACATATTTTTTAGACGTTGGGTATTTATCCCACGATTATTGTGTTATTTGTACTTTTGTACTCATGTGTTATTATGTTCTCACCCAATGATATTTCCCAATATCAGATAATTTCTTATGATATCATTTTATTGTCTGGTAGATATCAAATATCAACACTCATTCGACTCGCCCAGAGACTTGTGTTGATAAAAGATATCAAATCATCGATAAAATGATTACACTCAAAATGATCTGATATTCTGTCTTTATATTTGATTTTTCCATATTCACTTACAGCAAGTTAAAAAAATGGTACATCATGGGATAAATTCGTCAATTGTAAGACATCAATTTGTCTCTGGCCTTTTCAAATGGGTTGATATACCTCTTATTTCTCGCCAACAAACTTGAAATGCGGAATACAGAGACCAACGTAAGAAGGTTAGGTTAATGTGAAATGGATAATATACATCGATATATGCAAACTGCAAAATTAAAGAAGGATTGCGAGGGAAACATTTGCAGCGATTGGAAGATACACTCTCTAAACAGTTATTCTACAGCCGGGGTGACACAAAACCACTACAATACCTTTCTCAACTATGCTGACCTACGTAGATAGAACGGTGTTCATGGCGGGAAAGAGTGGATGCTTATTATTTGAAATTCACGACTTTGAGATTTAGAGATATCACTTTTTCGGCTTTAAATTTACGCCATATCACTCAAACTCCATGTTAAGAATATGTAATAATGTGTCATGTTTACAAAATAATTAATCATTCCATAAAAGTGATCGTTAGTAGATTAGTAACAATTTGTATGAAACAAATCCAGAAATACAAGGTGACACAAAAATGCCACCCACTTATTTTGGAATAACTTTCTCAGTAATGAGGGAATCTTCATTACTTTTTATACGTAAAGTGATTGGTATTTTTTGTGTATTGATAGACTGTTCAATGGGAGAAAGACTGCTTTAGTTGTGTAGCATCAAATTTCTACAAAGTCGTTTATGTTACATCTGAAATTTTAAAGCATATACTAGAAAATCGAGACGATTATGTACATCTTAACTGGGAAAATCAGAAACTTTCATCTATGTGCTTCCCTGTATGATTAAACAAAATATCAAAATATTTTCTTGCAATCATATAACCTCTTTATTTCTAAAATACATACCCAAGATGACACACAGTGTCGAAGTAATACATAAATTATGAACACATTCATAGAATACGTCAGTTTTAAACCTTTGGGTACTAATAGTGAAATGACCAAAATGACTTGTGTGCATGTCATGCTAGTACTAAAGAAATCTAAGAGATTCGTCATGCAAATATATGCACATTTCTACATGCTCTAAAATACACGAAAATACACGAGCCGAAAGTCAAAGAACAATATTATATTGCACAATATGAAGTTATGAAGTGAGTGAACTCGATATTCACCAAGAAGAGTATTCTGACTTTGCATTCACGGCTGAAATAAATATTCTACAAGCTAACTATGAGTCCAGATTCATATCCGTTGTCACATGCTGTTCGTTTTCCGTATCGTCCTATTTAGTATTAATATTTTGTTAGTGTCTTACAACGCCTGAAATGGTTCTGGGTCCTTTATTAAAACCATATTTGTAGTCCGCTGGTTCACTAAAATGCTCAGAATCATATTTGTTGCTTCGTGTAACTTCAAACTTCTGTTTCTCTAGGTCTTTTCCACTTCTCCTGGAAAGTCAAAAATCAGGGGCTCATTTTAGTTGTTATTTTAGATTATATAAGTGTCAGGTAAAAGACTAAAGAGATACTCTATTGGTAGATATACACTCCCCTCCATAAGTTTGGCAACCTTTTCCCCCCATTGAACTACGTGTTAAAGCCTCTTTACCTTTGAATTTTTATTTACTTAACCTGCGATGAAAATACTTATACTATTGATGGAAACGTAATTTGATTTTAATTCCAATACCTCCAAATTTTCTCAATTTTTTTCCTCAATTACAATAGGTCGAAAATTGATGATGAATTTGATGAATTTTTGAAAATCGACATTCCCATGTTAACCAATGGGAAATGGTAGGTTTGCCGCAAGTCATATGACAGAATATCCATCCATCCGAGTCCTTGCAAAAAATACGAGTTAGGCAGGTAATTGAATTTGCTAACTTTATCTAACAAAAAATTGATATGTTTCTTCAGGTTCAACAAAGTTATAGGGCTTTAAACTGTCAAAATTGATTTTTAAAAAACCTCTCCCATTGAAATAACACAGGAGGCGAAAAATAATTTTCAAAAATGACTTTGAAGCGCTGTAACTTTAATATTCATCAAATAAACTAAACACTTAGTGTTCAAAAAGTTAGACAATTCAATTTTCTATATGAAAATATTTTTTTGCTGAATTTTTTACTGAAAAGATATCCTGATTTCTGATTTGCCCTGAACCCTCCATTTCCCATTGGATTACATGAGAATGACGATTTTCAAAAATTCATCAAATTTATCATCAATTTTCGACCTATTTTAATTGAGGAAAAAATTGAGAAAATTTGGAGGTATTGGGAATAAAGTCAAGTTACGTTTCCATCAATATCATAAGTTATTATATCGCCGGTTAAGTAAATAAAAATTCAAACGTAAAGAGGCTTTAACACGTAGTTCAATAGAGAAAATAGGTTGCCAAACTTATGGAGGGGAGTGTAGAACCATTCAGGGTGACCTGAATGATGAAATATGATTTATATTTTGCCTGAAAATGGTCTGACCAAAGTACATATTCAAATACAAATGATTTGGAATTATAACGTCATGCCGTACAATAATAATAGTCACCTACCTTTTCATACTGCAGCATAAGGCTATCAAAAGCACAAGGAGAACAAGGACGAGGAGTCCACCAAATATAGCCACCCAGAACCACCATTTTCTCCAAACTGGATCCGCTTTACGTGGCGCGGGAGCTACAAAGTCAAACACTACAAAACATATATGCTTCTTAAGAATGTATCACAATCAATTTTTACGCCGTAATTTAAGAGAGATTTCGGAACGCGCACTGCATATGGGTCAGTGTTTTGTAATGTGACTCTTCTCAAAATTACTTAGATAACTGTAAATTGAAATACTTACTTGCTTTAGTAGGCGTCTTAGTTGTTGGAAGCGCCGTACTTGAACCCGGAATAATTCTGTTTTCACATAATCTTCCCGTGAAACCATCAGGACAAACACAACTAGAGGTATCAGCATCGTTCCTACACGTCCCTCCGTTCTGACAGACAACAGCGTTTGGTCTGTCACATGGGAGAACATACGTTTCACACAGATCACCTCTATAGTTTCTACGACAGCAACATGTCTTCTTGAAACATATTCCATCATTTCTACAATTCCCAGCATCTGGACATTCAGGGTCGTTTGCAATGTTTGGTGATTTTACTGTGCAGTTATTTGGAGGTCCCCAATTTTGTTCACACAACTTCTCTCCAGTTGTAGGATGGCAGGTGTAGTGCCCGCGTTCACAACTACTCTCATCTGCTTTACATCTCACAGAACAGGTTGGACCATAATACCCATCTCGGCAAACTAACCTGGTTGTTGTTCTCGCCGTAGAAGGACTGGTTATTCGACTTGATTGTAATGTTACGACAGTTGATGTTGTGGGTACTGCAGTCGTCATGTTGCTCGATGGATCAATACAATCCCGACTATTATTGGCATTGCGACAGCACAGTCCTTTTCCATCTTCATTTCGACAGAAAACGCCTGTTATGTTATCACATTTCACATCTTCGCATGGAAGTTTGACAATGTTACATCCTTCTCCTTTGAAACCTGGATTACAACAGCACTGGTTATTAAAACAATGAGAATTTCGCGTATCGCAACCGACTGTTGGACAGTCTGTATGATCCTCATTGATTTTGTCAATGCAATTTTGATCTGGATTTCTATAACCATCAAGACAGATCTTAGCCCCTGTGTTTTGATCACATCTGTAATGACCAGCACAAGAGTTCTCTGGTTTACAATGCACATCACAGTTTGGACCATATTTATGCCTTTCACAACGCATCCTAGTTTCACAATTGTTCCCAGTGTAAAATGATGTGCAATCACATTTGTAATTGAAAGGACCATCCCGGCTACATGTTCCTCCATTGGCGCATGGATTACTTCCACATGGGTTCATCTGTTCCTGACAAAGATCCCCTGTATATCCTAGCATACAGCAACAAGACTTCGCAAAACAGGAACCCATATCGCACTGGCCGGAATCTGGACATTCTGGGTCGGCAGCAGGTGAAACGGCACGAACTGTACAGTTGGTGCTTACGTCAGCCCAGCCATCTCGACAGATTTTAGTCCCGCCATTACATATATAGTGACCTTCAGCGCAGTTATCTCTAGGGCTACATGAATCTTGTGATTCAACTTTGAAAAATTCACTCTCAATGTCACGTTTTATTCTACCAGTTTCATTTGTTGTTGTCTCATTAACGTTGGTATCATTGGAATAACGAGGTGGCAATGGTGTTGCAGGATTAAATATATCACAATATGGTCCAGTCCACCCATAATGACAACAGCATGTCTGTCTATGACATTCCCCATAGCGACACATTTCTCCATTTGGGCCAATTGGTGGGCATTCGGTATCGTTCCATTTCGGCCAGTATCTTGTTCTACAGTCACTTGCCACGCATTCCCAGTGTTCTCTACAGATCTTACTGCCATCTGGACCACAAGTGTAGTGGCCTTCACTACAGCTATCAGCTTCCCTACAGAAAACATTACATGCAGGTGGGTTGAAATAATTTGGTGGACATCCATTCCAGGTTGTATCGCATAATAAGCCAGTCCACTGAGGAGGACATATGCATCGGAAATCTCCATCAAATCCTGGAGAGAGGTTTACACACGTCCCTCCATTCATACACCTATTTCTTTCACAAGGCATATTTTGTATCTCACATAATTCTCCTCTAAAGTTTCTAGGACAGCAACATGTTTTCTGAAAGCATGCTCCTCCGTTGAGACATACACCTCTGTCAGGGCATTCTCTATCAGAACTAGGCGGGGTCTCCTTTACTGTGCAGTTAGCTTCTGGTCTCATCCAGCCATCAAGGCACACCTTATTGCCTGTCTGACAATCACATGTGAAGTGACCATCACAATCATTCTGAGGAAGACAATAACGTTCGCAACGTTGACCATAATAATTAGGTGGACATCTTTGTACGTATCTCTCACAGTTCGTTCCTTCAAAGTTCTGGCAACAGCTACATGTATAGCCTCCTATTCGTGGTGTACATGTTCCACCATTAAGACAGGGTTGACTTGCGCAATAATCAATAAACGTTTCACATCGACGTCCAGTGTAATGTTCATCACAGCAACAATTACCTTTATAGCATCTACCATACAAACAAGGAGAGTCTCTTGGGCAATCGGGGTCAGCTGGTGGAGGGATGGTCTTTATTTTACAATCCACATCGGGGTTGGTGTACCCCGGCAAGCACTCCTTGGCTCCAGTGAATGGGTTACAGGTATAATGACCTCTCTCACAATCATCGGCTGCAAGACAGTACACATTGCAAGCCGGTGGGTTGTAGTAATTTGGTGGACATTGCGGATCATATGTTTCGCAATGAGTACCAGTGTAGTCCCTCAAGCAGATGCATGTGTACCCACCGACCGTTGGACTACATGTACCTCCATTTTGACAAGGTCGGCTTACGCAATAGTCTATAAATGTTCCACATCTTGCACCAGTGTAATGTGTATTGCAGCAACACGTTCGTCTATAGCATCTCCCATAAATACATGGAGAGTCAGTTGGGCAATCTGGATCATTTGGTGGAGGGAGTGTTTTTACTTTGCAGTCATTTTCAGGAACTGCATATCCAGGAAGACAAACCTTCGCCCCTGTGTTTGGATCACATGTATAATGGCCTCTGTCACAATCATCTGCAGCAAGACAGTAAACATTGCAAGCTGGTGGGTTGTAGTAATTGGGAGGACATTGCGGATCATATGTTTCACACCATCTCCCTGTGTAGTCTCTTGGACATGTACACGTAAACCCTCCAACAGTGGGATTGCAAGTCCCACCATTTTGGCATGGACGACTGACACAATAATCTATAAATGTTTCACATCTAACTCCAGTGTAATGTTCATTACAGCAACATGCTCGTCTGTAGCATCTTCCATAAACACATGGAGAGTCAGTTGGACAATCTGGATCAGTTGGTGGAGGGATTGTTTTTACTTTACAATCATTTTCAGGAACTGCATACCCAGGTAGACAAACCTTCGCTCCTGTGTTTGGATCACATGTATAATGGCCTCTGTCACAATCATCTGCAGCAAAACAGTACACATTACACGCTGGTGGGTTGTAGTAATTGGGAGGACATTGCGGATCATATGTTTCACAATGTGTACCCGTGTAGTCCCTTAAGCAAGTGCATGTGTATCCACCTACCATTGGATTACACGTACCTCCATTTTGACAAGGCTGACTTACACAATAGTCAATAAATGTTTCACATCTTACACCAGTGTAATGTTCATTACAGCAACACGACTGTCTGTAGCATCTTCCATAAACACATGGAGAGTCAGTTGGGCAATCTGGATCAGTTGGTGGAGGAATAGTTTTGAGTTTACAATCATTTTCAGGTACTGCATATCCAGGTAAACAAACCTTGGCTCCTGTGTTTGGGTCGCAAGTATAATGGCCTCTATCACAATCATCTGCGGCAAGACAGTATACATTGCAAGCAGGTGGATTGTAGTAATTTGGGGGACATTGCGGGTCATATGTTTCACAATGAGTGCCTGTGTAGTCCCTCAAACATGTACATGTGTAACCACCAACGATAGGGTTGCACGTTCCGCCATTTAAACATGGTTGACTTGTACAGTAGTTGATGAACGTTTCACATCTAGTGCCAGTGTAGTGCTCGTTGCAACAACATCCACGTCTGTAGCATCTTCCATATAGACACGGCGAGTCAGTTGGACAATCTGGATCCGACGGAGGTGGAAGAGTTTTGAGTTTACAATCGTTTTCAGGCACAGCATATCCAGGTAAACAAACCTTCGCTCCCGTGTTGGGATCACAAGTATAATGCCCTCTATCACAGTCATCTGCAGCAAGGCAGTACACATTGCAAGCTGGTGGGTTGTAGTAATTTGGAGGACATTGCGGATCATATGTTTCACAATGTGTACCAGTGTAGTCCCTCAAACATATGCATGTGTAACCACCTACCATTGGATTACACGTGCCTCCATTCAAACAAGGTTGGCTGACACAATAGTCTATAAAGGTCTCGCATCTTACACCAGTGTAATGTTCATTACAGCAACACGCTCGTCTGTAGCATCTTCCATAAACACAAGGAGAGTCAGTTGGACAATCTGGATCATTCGGTGGAGGTAGTGTTTTTACTTTGCAGTCATTTTCAGGTACTGCATATCCAGGTAGACAAACCTTCGCCCCTGTGTTTGGATCACATGTATAATGCCCTCTATCACAATCATCTGCGGCAAGACAGTACACATTACATGCAGGGGGATTGTAATAATTTGGAGGACATTGTGGATCATATGTTTCGCAATGAGTACCAGTATAGTCCCTCAAGCAAGTGCATGTATACCCACCTACCATTGGATTACATGTGCCTCCATTTTGACAAGGTCGGCTTACGCAATAGTCAATAAATGTTTCACATCTTACACCAGTGTAATGTTCATTACAGCAACATGCTCGTCTGTAGCATCTTCCATAAACACAAGGAGTATCAGTTGGGCAATCTGGATCAGTTGGCGGGGGAACTGTTTTGAGTTTACAATCATTTTCAGGAACTGCATACCCTGGAAGACAAACCTTCGCCCCCGTGTTTGGATCACATGTATAATGCCCCCTATCACAATCATCTGCTGCAAGGCAGTACACGTTGCAAGCAGGTGGATTGTAATAATTCGGAGGACACTGGGGATCATATGTTTCACACCATCTCCCTGTGTAGTCTCTTGGACATGTACATGTAAACCCTCCAACAATGGGATTGCAAGTTCCACCATTTTGGCATGGACGACTGACGCAATAATCTATAAAGGTTTCACATCTAACACCTGTGTAATGTTCATTACAGCAACATGCCCGTCTGTAGCACCTTCCATAAATACATGGAGAATCAGTTGGACAATCTGGATCCGATGGAGGTG
Source organism: Owenia fusiformis (assembly GCA_903813345.2). Lineage (NCBI taxonomy): Eukaryota > Metazoa > Annelida > Polychaeta > Sabellida > Oweniidae > Owenia > Owenia fusiformis. The sequence goes on from CAIIXF020000001.1 coordinate 2,731,253, forward strand.
GAAGAGTTTTGATTTTACAATCGTTTTCAGGTATAGCATACCCAGGTAGGCAAACTTTCGCTCCTGTGTTGGGATCACATGTATAATGGCCTCTGTCACAATCATCCGCAGCAAGACAGTAAACATTGCAAGCAGGTGGATTGTAGTAATTTGGAGGGCATTGCGGATCATATGTTTCGCAATGAGTACCAGTGTAGTCCCTCAAGCAAGTGCATGTGTACCCACCTACCATTGGATTACATGTGCCTCCATTTTGACAAGGTCGGCTTACGCAATAGTCAATAAATGTTTCACATCTTCGACCAGTGTAATGTTCATTGCAGCAACACGACTGTCTGTAGCATCTTCCATAAACACAAGGAGAGTCAGTTGGGCAATCTGGATCATTTGGTGGAGGAATTGTTTTGAGTTTACAATCATTTTCTGGAACTGCATATCCAGGAAGACACACCTTTGCCCCTGTGTTGGGATCACATGTATAATGCCCTCTATCACAATCATCTGCTGCAAGACAATACACATTGCAAGCAGGTGGATTGTAATAATTTGGAGGACATTGCGGATCATATGTTTCACAATGTGTACCCGTGTAGTCCCTCAAGCAAGTGCATGTGTACCCACCTACAAGTGGATTGCACGTGCCTCCATTCAAACAAGGTTGGCTGACACAATAGTCTATAAAAGTCTCGCATCTTACACCAGTGTAATGTTCATTACAACAACACCCTCGTCTGTAGCATCTTCCATAAACACATGGAGAGTCAATTGGGCAATCTGGATCATTTGGTGGAGGGAGTGTTTTTACTTTGCAGTCATTTTCAGGCACTGCATATCCAGGAAGACAAACCTTCGCTCCTGTGTTGGGATCACATGTATAATGGCCTCTGTCACAATCATCCGCAGCAAGACAGTAAACATTGCAAGCAGGGGGATTGTAATAATTTGGAGGACATTGTGGAGCATATGTTTCGCAATGAGTACCAGTGTAGTCCCTCAAACATATGCATGTGTAACCACCGACCATTGGATTGCACGTGCCTCCATTCAAACAAGGTTGGCTGATACAATAGTCTATAAAAGTCTCGCATCTCACACCAGTGTAATGTTCATTACAGCAACACGCTCGTCTGTAGCATCTCCCATAGACGCAGGGAGAATCAATCGGGCAATCTGGATCATTTGGTGGAGGTAGTGTTTTTATTTTACAATCGTTTTCAGGTACAGCATATCCAGGTAAACAAACCTTCGCCCCTGTGTTTGGATCACAAGTATAATGCCCTCTATCACAATCATCCGCGGCAAGACAGTACACATTGCAAGCAGGTGGATTGTAGTAATTTGGAGGGCATTGCGGATTATATGTTTCACACCATCTTCCTGTGTAGTCTCTTGGACATGTACACGTAAACCCTCCAACAATGGGATTGCAAGTTCCACCATTTTGGCATGGACGACTGACGCAGTAATCAATAAATGTTTCACATCTAACACCCGTGTAATGTTCATTACAACAACACGACCGTCTCCAGCATCTTCCATAAACACAGGGAGAGTCAATTGGGCAGTCTGGATCATTTGGTGGAGGGAGTGTTTTTATTTTACAATCATTTTCAGGAACTGCATATCCAGGAAGACATACCTTTGCTCCTGTGTTGGGATCACATGTATAATGGCCTCTTTCACAATCGTCTGCCGCAAGACAGAACACGTTGCAAGCTGGAGGATTATAGTAATTTGGAGGGCATCTCGGAATTTCTGTCTCACAGTTCAGACCGGTGTGAGTTGGTGGACAGATGCACTGGTAACTGTCTATCAGATCTCTACATGTTCCCCCATTTCTGCAAGGCTGACTATCACACACCAATATTCTACAGTCGCAAAGTCTTCCGGTCCAACCACTTTCGCAACAGCACCTTCCAGCAAAGCAGCTTCCTCTTTGACAAACGCCATCTCTTGGGCATTCTGGGTCATTAGGTTTTGGTATGATCTTTACCTTGCAGTCTAAGTCAGGTCTAGTCCATCCACTACGGCAAATTTTAGCTCCGCTTGAAGGATCACATGTGTAAAAGCCACTAATGCAATCGTTCCTTTCCATGCAATATACACTACATCCCGGACCATAATAGTTTGGAGGACATCTGTTGATAGGTATCTCACAGTTTGTACCGGTCCAGTCGGGCTGACAAAAGCATTGGTATCTGTTGCCAACATTTGTGTTTCGACATACTCCACCATTTAGACAAGGATTACCACCGGAACAACCAAGAATGATTTCTTCACAATACATTCCAGTCCAGCCCGGGTTGCACACACATCGTTGGTTCACACATGTACCATTTATACAATCACCACTTATAGGACAGTTCTGCTTTATAGGAACCTGAACAGTACAGTTTGTTTCCGGTTCCGCAAAGCCATTTCGACATACCTTTTCTCCGGTGATTGGATGACATAGGTAGTGACCTAACTTCTTGTCATCGACAGGTTTGCAGTAAACTTCGCATGATGGTCCGAAATGGTGCTTCTCGCAGTTTGGAATCCACTCGGCTGGTGACAATTGATCCCCAACAGCATCGATAACATCGGGGACGTCGAAGCCCATATCAACATCCGGGGATTCCACCACACCGGCATTTGCCTATTAAAAATAACTTGGTTGAAATTTCATAATCGCATATTCCCCTTTCAATAACATCAATTTGCAAGAATTGTATTGGAACGGTCTCAGAAAAAAGTTTTGGTGATGTACGTTAAATTGTCAAATAACTTTCAAGTTTTGTTTTTTCAAGTACATGATTCATAATTGATTAGAATGCGTATGATAAATGTGCACGTTCTGTTTTTCTATTTGTTTTTCTGTTTGATAACAGTAAAATTACTTTTGCATTTAATTAGAAACAATGTACTAGCATAAACAATAAAAGAAATAATATTTTTAAATAGACAATATAGTCTTGTTACTATCAATATAGGCCCCTTAATGGAGTCCTTAATCAATTTCTTCAATATCAAACTTACAGTTACTGCAATGAGGCATAGTAGAAACACCGTGGACAACATCGTCCTTTTAGCCACAAGGGTCGATCTCCGAAACCCGAAAAGTCTCACCATAGGTTTATATGGTTTTCAGTATCCGTTTCTCCGAATTATAAAAACGAACGTCGATGTTTCCACAAGCTAAACCAATTCGAAATGTGATGAAAATAATTTCGAATTTGTTTTATAAAATACTTATTTAGAAACAGGTGGAGTCAAAAGATACAAGTATCTAACTTATCCAAAAAACGGAGATCATAGGGAATCATTTTGAGCTGTAGTGGTAGGCTACTTCAAGTTCTAGTACGGGATATGGGTGTTCTAGAACATCGCCTGATTTGTAAATAAACCGAACTGATAATTTCAGTCCATCAATTGGAACTACTCTCTTGAAGTGTCAAAGTGAGGGGTTGGGCAGATGAGTAATAACGTATCATTTTCCACCCCCGGTCAGTTAATATTGAACGCTTGTGAGTTTCTGAGTTGGGCGTGTCGATTTCATTCAACAGAATTGCTATTCTTGGTATCATAAACATGGGCGAAACCAGGCATGTGGAGGGCGAGGCAAATGCCAAAATTATGTTAAACATAATATGTTGGAAGCACCTAAAACTGTAAATGCAGTCCAAAAGTAGAAAAGTTGGTAAATTCGCCTAGATTTACATTTGCCTCACCTAATCTGATATATTAGCTACACCCCTAATGAATTACTATTATGACCCCCGGAATTGTTGTCCACCCCTTGTCTTTTCAGTAGGTGTAAACGAGGATCTTATTACAACTATTTTCCACGCACCTTCATACTCACTCGGGCAAATAAAAGCCAGTAAGGTGAAAATAATTCATATGGGACCACAATTTTACGCGATTCCCTTGTGCGTTCTTCAAAGAATTGATTAACTGCCTAAGTATGTGCGCGTGTAATATCAAGCGCGTAACCAGGCATACGCGAGGGTACGCAACTTTCGTCCTCTGAATGATTAGTGCCCCATTACACAGTCTGACATCGCTCAGAACGCACCATGGATGTATTGGCAAGTTGAAATCATGATTATCATTTCATCGCATTGTTAATTTCTGTAAGCGACTTTAAACAGATTATTTCTATTTTCAAATCAACAATTTGAAAATAGTTGAAAACAATCGAACCACGAGTAAGAGAAATTTACATTGATTGATTTGAATATGTAAGTATTTGTAGCCAATGTACGTTGAAGTAGCCTACGCAGAACAACACTCAGTCCATTTTACCCCATGGAGTGACATCGAGTCCCATGGGACCAAGTATTCTATTAGCCCCACTAGGTTACTGCAATTTTAAATCTATGAACAGAAGGTCCCATCGTGTGGTAACTGAGAACAAGTCATGTCAACAGCTGCAAATGATTACTAAAAGTGTAACAGTTACACCTGAAGGTCAATCAAAGGTCAAATCTCAATTCTAAAGTCAGATTTGAACTTCTGAGAACTTATAGATGATATCGCAATTTGGAAACAGACCTTTTTGACCTTCGATATGTTGCCATGGTAAAAGATTTTGGCAGAAATTGAAATATGTTGGAACCCATTATTATCATGTTGACAGTAAAAACTTGGAAGTCAATCTAAACAGTACTTTTCAAATTATTTGAAGTTGTAAGAATTCCGCGTAACGTACGCCAACCGCCAAACACAATTGACTTAGCATGGAATTGCAATTGACATTAATCGATAGATATAAAGGATTAAAGTCAATTGCATCCCCATGTTAAGTCAATGGCACCCTTGTTGAAATCCTCATTTTCTCTGAACTCAAATTGAGTCCCAATAAGTACGATTCATTTGTGAGAGTATTGCTAGAATCTTCTTTTTTCTTTTTTTTCAAATAAACATCAACGATGTATTGCTACAAACAGAAAAGGGGACTAGGCCCCTACTACTGGTGTATGGCTTCGTAGGGAATCAAGTGAGTGTCCTTCACTGTGTCATCAGCAGGCGTCTCAGATCGTCACATTTCGCCCCTTAGCCTGTATGCATAATCTGAGTGGGGCAGCGATGGTTTGGTTTTAAACATCGCTCGCTGAAGGACATCACTTGTCATTCCTCTTCAGCCAGAGTCGCCGTCAACTGGACTCTGCCACAGCTTGCTGACTCTGACTCTGCTGACTTCAGCTTGTATGGTGTTAGTCCTAGCTGAGATAGAGGGTAGCGCAGAGAGGAGGCTGCGAACCCCCTACATCCCACTTAGGTACTGCACTGCATGCCATCATGGCCTCGTCTACCAGATCTTGGTATTTGGTATATGACCATTTTCAATGGTAAGAATAAGGGACATTTAAGGACATTAAAGCTTAAAGGTGCAACAATTAGTGCAGAGGGGCCATTCAACGATCATGGACCAGTGTCAAAATATATTCAAGTTTGGATATTTCATCAATTGCAAGACTAACATAAATTTTTATTATCTCGAAAGAAACCCCCTGGAAAATCATTATTTCAGCTGTTATTCCTCTTGAAACGTGATGGATCTTAACAAATCTATACGTGACATGTATACCATTTATAGAAGCTTTGAACTGAATTTACACTTTGTAATGCTAAAATTGATAGTTTATCCATACAATTTAAGAAAAAAGGTCAAAGAAGATGATAAGCCAAATGTTGCCCTGATAGCTCAGAAAAAGTAAAGATTTTCGAATTTTCTCTCTACACGCCTCGTTGCCCCTTTAACCAAGGCCTTTTTGAAAATTTAGGTTTTTAGTACTTATTTCCAAATGCGGACTTTTGGTTCAATGTAACACATGTAAATAGTTTAATTCATGTATGTGTATGATAACATATCAAGTGGTCATTTTCTGCATACCAACGTCGCACTTTACTTCCCCTTGACGTGTGGCCTCTGTGTTGATTGAAATATTCAAAAGCAACTAAGCTAAACAAATATTTATTTGAACCTAATCGTTGCTGTTTAGTTCATTTCTTTGTTATTACCTCTAAGCACACCAACTGTAGAATCTTGTGTCCTCTTTGTGAAAATGTGTTATCGTAATGTTATATATAAAAGGAAAACCACTTTCTTTACACCAGTCATAAGTCAACAGCTCATTGGAGTAAAACCATTTTACCTTGGTTTAGGTAAGTAGCTGACTGAGAGAACCATATAACTAAGAAAAGCTTTTTGGTTCTAAATCAAATGTCTTGACAAGAGCAATGATGCTGATACTTGTCACTACAATACAAATGTCATCGAAACGGGAATTTAACTTACTGTATGTAGTATTTAAAATTGAAACAAATCTATTTAGGCTAAAATAGTTTTTTCAAGAACCATTGATGTTGCGTCGAATTTGGCTTCGAATTACTTTTACGAGGATTATGTTTTGCTCGTTTTATATTCAATTTCTCATCTATTATTTCGTACAACAATGAAGCCAAATGACCGATATAAGTAAACAGAGATCAGTATGAAGCATGACAGCATTAATTATTTGTTTTTCAGTTGATCTTATTGTGATCGCGATACTTTAAGAAATCATTTAAATCGAAGAAACTCTTAGAGCGCATGCATAGATTGGAGTTGGATTATAAAATGGGGCCACGAGATTCAAGTCCATCTCCGACCAATAGTCCAAGGCAGAGGTCGGACTCCATCAAGGAACGCATAAGGGCAAGCCAAGCAGGAATTGAGGAGCTAAGGTTGCTAAGAAATAGCCAAGAAGCTTTGTTTATGGAGGTTCGAGACAAGATAATGGCGATGGGTAGCCCAAGGAAAATGCAGTCCTTGACGGACGGAGATTTCTCCGCAAGAAGACGGGCTTATTCTGATGGCGAAACTGCGAATCTAATTATAGCCCAGGTATTTGTATAATTCATTCATTAAGTTTAAAATCAAAATGTAAAGCAATAATGAAAACTACAAACTCGAGTCTTGCATCACGCATTTGGATCCAGTCATCAAAATCTCCAGAAATGTGCGGTATTTAAATTAACAAAACAATCTGGCAATGTACATTACATGTTTAGCCATTTGTTCAGTTTCCTTTTAGTTTCTGTTTTTAGTTGTAAATAGTTAATTGAATTAAAAAAATCATTCGATGTTTTTAGCAGCCTGCATTCAAAAGATGACCTTCAAAACTTAGGGGCTTAGCAAATATTTGAATACTGAATTCATATAGTTAACAATAACCATCCCCGGGGCGCCCAAGACTGGCAATTAAATATTGATTTGCAATAACAAGTCGAAATATTCTTTTGTAGAAAGCGGCACTGAAAAATCTCAAAAACAAACAGAATATCGAGCCCAAGAATGCTTGGGCCTCAACGCCAAGAAGACGTTCAGCGAGTGTAACAAACACGACATATCAACGTAACAAGCATGAGACACTCTATTCTCCAAACAGGAAGTTACAATTCGAGTACCCAAGCCCTATGCATGCAGTACTCCAGCAGTGGGACACTGCAGTTACAGGTGATGGAGACCCCAGCCCTGATGCTGAAAAATCAGACGTTCGCAAATCTTCTAAAGCTACTCCCTCTCCTTGCACCTTCAAATCTAAAACTGTTCAAACATTAAGTACAAAACAATCAGAAGAATTCGATAAGAGTCATACCATGTGCACAATGCGATCTCATCCAGAGGGACAGCATCGCGATCAAAGTGCAGATTCAATGAACGATTCAGTGAATGATCTTGATTTGTCAATGTCTACATCCCCAATGACAATTGGAAGCTGTGAAATCTTAGCGGAAGTGGTTGAAGAAGCGTATCGTAAAGACATTTGTGACCATAATGAGACAGGTGTAGCTAAAAAATACCCGACACCACCAGACACAATTCAGAACAAATCAGGGGAAGGAAAAGTTTTCGATGACACAAATGGATATAATTGTTTTAACCAAAATAGGTTGTTGTTTTACAAGAACTCTGGTACTCTAGCCAATAATTCCCTGGAAAGACTAAGGAGACTCAAGCCAAATAAAACACGTCCTGGTTCTGGTGACCGGACAATTCCAGGGATGAGCTCACTTCGAGTAGGTCCCGATGCCAACGTATAATTTTACAAATACTTGCAATAGATGCATGTTTATATAGAGTAAATGTGTGTATTATATAGTTAATTTGTCTTGTGTATTTTATTAAGTGAACAGTAACACGCTAGTTTTACTCATTAAAGCCTTAGCTTGTATTTGCGAATGCAACTATAACGCCTGTCGGCTACCGGATTAACCTACTTTTTTTTACTGGAAACTCATTTAAATATGAATAGTACCTGCCACTATTCCATTTATATTTCAATGGGTTGGTCATAAAATACTAGGTTAATCCGGTAGCCGACAGTTAGTTGCATTCGCGAATAAGGTTAGTCACATTTGCTACGGCGACCGTACGGTCTATCATTTCTGCATTCAGTAACATTTCTACGCTCGGCTTAGCAATTCTGAGGTCAAATAATTTAGCAGTCACATTTGCTATAGCAACTGTACGGTGTATTTTGATTTTGAGGATACAAAACCTACGGTTGCCATACGGCTGATAAATAATGACGTGCGGTCAACGTAGGGCGGTCCTACGACGGTAATAGTTTTCTTGACAAAATCCAAGGTAGTCGCTAGGCAGCCTGTGGTTCACAAAGGTCAGTTCAAACCGATGAACTCCAACGGCAGCCGCAAGTCGACCGTACGCCCAACGTGCAGCCACTGTGGAACCTTTCTACTGTCTAGCTACGGCCTTTTAATTTCTACGGTGACCGCAGAAATGAAAAAAGTTAAACCTCCAAGTCATGATTTCAACGGCGAGCCTGGGTGGCCTGTAAAAAATTGGATACGCCGTACAGAGACCGCAATGCGACCGCAGTTTTCCTACGCTCGTCGTAGAAATCTACTGATTTCAAGGAACTACAGTCGATGCATGGTCGACGAACGGTCGCCGTAGAGCAAATGTGACATGGGTTTAACTCATTGGTATGATATGTACGCTAGCAAAAATAAAGAAAATACTACAAAAAACAAGAAATACGGCGCGCATATACGGCGCCCATATTCATTTAGCAATTAAACAGTTAACTTTCTCCGATCACCGGGAGTGATAATGATGACAAATGAATGTATAATGTTATTTTAGCAGTAAAGCGAAAAAGGTTGGAGACAAAAGATCGAGACTGTCATTAAACAAGCTAGATATTTTTATTTTGAACTTGCATTCAACCATGATATGTAAACTATATCAATGTAAAAATGTGAAAACATACTAAAACCATTTCATTATTTGTATTCACAAGTATATCACAGGTTGGCTCGGATTGACGTGACTAGGCCTAAATTTCATATATTTCATATTTTGCTCACAATATGTTTTTTCAAATGTTACTCATGAATACGATAATTCAATTTCCAATAAAATCCTTCAATCAAAACATGGACTTTCAACGAGAAAGCCTATAGGTTCTGGGCCGATATAAAGATGGCAATCACCAACAAATAAACACAGATCGCTTACCATGCCATCTTTATTTAAAAATTATTCCTATCGGCCTTTGCCTATGAGAAAGCCCATGATCAAAACAAGGTTTTCACTTTTCAGGTTTTAGGCCGATGCGATGGTAATATAAATATCATGCATTCTCTCTCCCCCCAGTCAATGTATAGCTAATGTCTAATACATAGTGAGTGGGAGGGGGATGAACTCTTGTTCCCATGTCTGTGCTCTTTGGCCCTGTGAAAACATGGTGAAAATAATCAAAATATTGTCATTCGAGTACTATTAATCTATCATGTATACAAGCAAATGTCAAATTAAATCAAATTTCCTTTATAGAGAAATTGAAATAGTTGAAACAGAAAATATTACTTTTAAAATACCCGCCCTTGAAATGGCTTGAATGTCCCGGAAGTTTCACAGCGCAATCGAGTAGAACTACAACCCGGAAGTAAACCGGAAGTTTGAAAATTTGAAAGTTACCAAAATCCATTAGTTCTACTTTTTCTGCTATTATGAGTCGTATTTATGATAATAAGCCGCTATCATCTCTTCCTGTAGAGAACCATAACTGGGGAACATCATGGGATAAACAAAAAGTGAAGACAAAGTGAGTACAATTTAGCTTTGATGATTTAGTCTACTTTTAATTTCTGTTTTCAGTTTTTTCTATAAAGGACGATTCTCGGTTTGGAGAACGAAGTTCATCAATCTAGATGAGCATTATCCCTGCTTCGGACAAATTTGATTTTTTTACATAATATAGATTTGAATGTTCTCTTTTGAATAGTCATAATTTAATTTGGGTAATATTTCTAGATTTTTCTCAAAAAAATATTAGCGCAGTACACTGATGAACTTCTTTCCCCAAATCGAGACTTGTATTTTATTAAAATCGGTCTAATTGAGCGTTATCCCTGCTCCAGACCAATTTGATATTTTTACATCTTGTAGATTTAAATGTCCTCTTTTGAATATTCATAGTTTAATTTGGGTAATATTTCTATATTTTTCATGAAAAAAAATATTAGCTCAGGAGACTGTTCTCCAAACCGAGAATCGTCCTTTCTGAAATAGTGGTGACCACTGACTTAGACCCTAAGCTCATTCTCAAGACAGATACTATACATGAAAGGGAGTGTGCTTGATTCAATGCCCCTTACGGGAACCCAACCCATGATCCTCCACCCACAAGTCAGACATTCTACCCCTGAGCATCTGTATACGAGTCATGTTGTAATCATAAAATTTGAAATCAAATGTTCACCATTTTTCCACATCACAATTTGAATTGCGAGTTTTGGTCTTATTACCTCACCGAAAATTCCAAAACAAGCATGAAGTGATCAATGTATTAGTTCACATCTTCTAGATCGCTAACTTCGAATTTACAGCCAGTTACTAATGTTAGACAATAACGACATTTCCTCCAGTTTTCGAATATCACCATTTTTCTTGGAACTGTTTATTTTGATTTTAGACGAAATCCTTACGAAATCATGCAATATCTCATCAAGGAGCCCAGCCAGTTCCATTTTTAATTCATGATTTATTTATTTGGCGATTTTTAAATTATTTAATAAATCTAAAACACGCCGGTCAGCTTTTTTCAAATGGTTCATGGTGTTCCAGATAAAATAACTTCAAGCCAAGAATAGGCTAGAGACTCGAGTAAAGCTACATTACACTACACTACATTTCAGCCGTGTTAATTTTGAGGCAACATGCTTTGAAATCGAGTATAAATTGGCATACAAACTTCAAAGTACAAAAAAACACAATTTGTCATTCAAACCACAAACAATCGAGTAAGTTTTGTTTCTAAAATATGAAAAAAATTTTGACTGCTCAAATAAACTGATTAAACTGGCTCTGGCTTGAAACCTAACAGACTGTACACAATTTATAAGCTGTAAACAGCAATTATTCCATATGTACTTAGGAACCATTCATCACTGCATATTGAATTTTTATTTGACAGAGATGGAGGAGCTATAATTGAAGGGACCATAGAAAAGAGATCAAAACATTCCATTCACGATACAGTGCAAAATAAGGTATGTGTTACCATGGAAATTGATACCTACTGAGGTTTAATCATATGGGTAATAAGCTTGAAATGTATTTGTGACATAGACATTGTTGTTTTTGTGATTTGTTTGACCATTGACACCATTTTGATTTAATATTCAGGTGAGATACCTGGTGCTGCATGTAAAGATATCAAGGGCCCACAAAAGGCAGTATGATGACAAAGGAAATGAAGTGGAACCAAATTTTAGTGAAACACAAAAAGTCAGAACTGGATATCTTCATTCCTCTTATAGTAAGTGCACTATGTCTCTACAGTACAGAAGAACATCCTATATGTACTTTGTCTCATATTACAGTAAACTTGAGAGGAAGGGATGAAATGCATCAGCATAGTACAGTGAATCCTTTAAAGTGGAGTACCTCTAGAAGTGGAACAGTTTTCAGAGTCCCAAGACCAACTGACTTAATGTTAAATGATTATGATTATTAATGTGGAACACCTTCAAAGTGGAATACTTTTAGGTATCAAAGGTATTCCACTTTGACAGGTTTCACTGTAATTACTAGCCCTCTGGGCCACAATAATTATTTATCGCAGGCAATGCTATTCTATTTCAGAGACAGAGGGAAAGGGTGTTTCAGACAAACTGACCAATGAGGAAACAAGATCACTGATTGATTCCCCTGAGATAACATCCCTAACCTCCAAGCATGCCCAGCCAGAACTTGCTGCTCTCTGGATGGAGGAGAATGACAGCATGGAACTGGAGAATGGTGACTCTGTCAGGGTGAAGACATATGGAGGAGGACCCTTTATAGGTATAAGTAATAACTATAAACTACTAAACTGAGATGTTTGTATGGATTTACAAGTTACCATTTACAAAGCCAAACAATTTGTTGTCATATGAATCGGTGATGATGGTCAATGCTGGTTATGACTGTTTATAGATGGCGCCATTGCCCTGGGTTATATTTGTCATTTATAACACATTACAAAATGTGAAAAATACATTGTATCATCATCAATAAGAATTTGGTATGCAATTAAAATAGACTAGTTAATCGAAATTTTAGTGATCAAGTATTTGATGGTATACAATGCAAGACCTGGCATCTGTTCATATCTCCCATTTTGTTACAATTTTTAAGTGGTTATTATTGTTTACTTGCCCATATTCCAAGGCTACGGCTAATTATGTCACCACCACCAAAAGTGGTGACATATTGTTATGGTCTCCGTTTTTTTTGCGACGGCGGTTGGTGGTTGGCGTCCGGCGGTTGGTGGTTGGCGTCCGGCGGTTGGCGTCTGTAACAATTTCTTACAACTTCCTATAACTTAACAAATACTGTTTAGACTGACTTCAATTTTTTCTAAATCATCTACATGTTCTCAGAAGTTCAAATCTGACTTTAGATTTGACATTTGACCTTCAATGACCTTCTCAAGGTCAAAAAGGTCTTTTTTCAACTTGCTTCACATTGACTAAATTTTTTTTCAAAATCATCTACATGTTCTCAGAAATTCAAATCTGACTTTAGATTTGACATTTGACCTTCATATCTGACTTTAGATTTGACATTTGACCTTCAATGACCTTCTCAAGGTCAAAAAAGGTCAAAAAGGTCTGTTTTAAACTTGCTTCAAATTGACTAAATTTTTTTTTCAAAATCATCTACGAGTTCTCAGAAATTCAAATCTGACTTAAGATTTGACTTAAGATTTGACATTTGACCTTCAATGACCTTCTCAAGGTCAAAAAGGTCTGTTTTCAACTTGCTTCAAATTGACTAAAAAGATTTTTCAAAATCATCTACGTGTTCTCAGAAATTCAAATCTGACTTTAGATTTGACTTAAGATTTGACATTTGACCTTCAATGACCTTCTCAAAGTCAAAAAAAGGTCAAAAAGGTCTTTTTTCATCTTGCTTCAAATTGACTAAATTTTTTTTCAAAATCATCTACATGTTCTCAGAAATTCAAATATGACTTTAGATTTGACTTTAGATTTGACATTTGACCTTCAATGACCTTCTCAAGGTCAAAAAAGGTCAAAAAGGTCTTTTTTCAACTTGCTTCAAATTGACTAATTTTTTTTTCAAAATCATCTACATGTTCTCAGAAATTCAAATCTGACTTTAGATTTGACATTTGACCTTTAATGACCTTCTCAAGGTCAAAAAAGGTCAAAAAGGTCTGTTTTCAACTTGCTTCAAATTGACCCAATTTTTTTTTCAAAATCATCTACATCTTTTCAGAAGTTCAAATTTGACTTTACAAGTTCTCAGAAATTCAAATCTGACTTAAGTTTGAACTCATAATTGTCATGTTATGACATTTTGTCATGTTAATGCCTTGTTGTATTCATAAAATGTGATTATTTTCAGAAAGTATCGCAAAGCTCGATATTCAGTCATCCACTGTGTCAAACTATGGAGGAGGCCAAGCTGTAGGTGGCTCATGGACTGACAAGGTGATGACAGTGAAGGCACAAGACAGGGTGGCCCCGCAAGAGAATGAAGGTGTAGAAGATGATGAATGGGTAAGAGAACTATAGATTTGAAACAATAGATTCAAGATTGCCTCCCTCCCTCTGTCAGTCCATCCATCTGTCCGGGTGATAACTCAAATACCGTTGCCCCGATTTTGTTCATATTTTGTACACATATGCTCTATGGGGTTAGAAGTAGTGCTTGCAACGGTAATGGATCTCACTGCCGGTAAATTTCACCTCCATTACCTTACCGTTACCGATAATCGTTGATACTGATAATGTTCCTAAAATCCTGGGGAAAAACCTGAAAGTGAAACTAAAATATTTGGAAAAATCCTTAACGAAGCCGATTTCTCAGCTTAATTTCCCGCTCACATCAACTACAGTGGATATATTGTATCATCGTGTATCTCGTGTGTGATTGTGTATTGTTAGGAAGTCTTTGAATGATAATATAGACTGAGTGAATTCGATCAAAATTGATCAAACTATTTGTGTTTGTTTTTACTTCACCGAAATATCACGTTACGTGATTTGTTAATCTCGCGGCATGGGAGATGATTGACAGAAGTGGGTGGGGTTTTGCTTATCCTCCCGCCTTTTACGAATGCTTTGCAGTTGATTGACAGATTAGCTCTTCAAATGTGGAGATTGAAATATACATGATTGATAAAATATTCTTAAACGAACATTGTTTCGTAAATTTGACAATGGATCGCAATGCCAATCATCATGTTGCAGCAGCATGGCGATTATCGGCAATGGATTTTATTACCGGCAATTGAGAGTATCTACTGCCGCTGCCGACAACCCGGCATTACCGTAAGGCACTAGTTAGAAGTTCTGCTCGAAAGCTGATTTTCAAAATAGCCACTCGTTTCAAAATGGCGGCTATTTTAGTGCCGATTTTACAGTAATTTAGGTACAATATGTAAAACTGGAAGAGCAATATGTTTTAAATGTAAAAAAATTATATATGACATTAATAAAGCTAAAGATCATTGTCCAAATTGCTCAAGTTATTAAGTTCAGGATCGGACTCCCGTATAACCCGTAACATTTAATTAAAAAAGTAGCTGTGTTTATGTTACAATAAAAGTATCAAATTGTTTCATTGAATTAAAATGTGAAAATTCAACTTTAAGGCTGTGCATGACCATTTTTCAATACAATCATTTTTGGGCATAAAAAATCTTGGTTAAAATAACATTTCAATCGATCAATTAAAATTTTATTCTGGCAAAGCTGATTTCAATTATATCTCATATATTGTGCTAATGTTGCAAATAGGTTAGTAGGTCATGCTGACCTGAAAATATTCATAAAATCTTTTTGATTTTAAAAACTTAATTCTTGGTCTAAAAATAAACTCAGCAAATGTACAATAAATCTAATGATATAACTCTCCAAAGTTCTACTTTTGATTGACAGATCTATTTGTGGACCTTCCATATTTGGGAGTGAAATTGATAACCTGTGTTAAAAATACTAGGTCAAGCTGATCTGGTCACTCTCTAAGACAATTTGAAAACAGAATTTTGACTGAAATTGATTGATTCTATTTTGATTTTTCTCAATAATAACATATTTATATAATAGTTGACCTTTCAAATCATTCTTTGCTATCTAATATCAGTTTATTTGTGACGTTTTAACCACAATTATTTACTTTTTAAAATGAGAGTTTTGTAGTATTTTATGGGGCTATTTTGTCAAAGAATTTCTATGGAAAGAACAATTTTACAATTACATGTTATCCCTTAGTCCATGATTCATTCAGAAGGTATTTTGGGAATTATTATTCAACCAGACATTGATTGTTTCTATAAATTAGCTTTCAACTGTTTTTGCAGGATGACTGAGCAACCAAACCTATATATTATATATAATCTTCAAATGAAGTCAGCCAGTTCTTTATCAGATCTGTCAATCATGATCATCACTCTGCTTGTATGCTGATAAAACACACAGTGATCCGCCACAGATACGATGTGCATCCATTTGACATTGAGTCATACTCAACATTGATGGAAGAAATCCCATTTAGAGAAGCATGAGGCACGTTGTATACAAGAGGAGGACAGTTTAGCCCCATTTGCACTTTGCATATGCTTCAGGTGATAGAAAGATTGTTCATGAAAAGATGGCAGCACAAAGGAACTACCCTACTGCTATCTTTATATTGGCCTAAACATAATGCCTATTTGTAAACAGCAATGTCAATCTTTGCAAAAGTACTTAGATCAAAATAGAATGCTAACTGAGTTACTTTAATGTATATTGTCATTAATTAGAAATAAGGAGTGATATGGTTGGAAGAAAAATACTTCATATGGACCGTATTTCTAACTTGAAATTAATGTACATGTTTGATTTATTGATAATGATGTTAGTTTTACAGTACATCTACCATAGATAAATGGGCAGCTAAAATAATGTCCCCAAAAATCATAACTACATTTTTATTGACTTTTCCTCTGCTTGAATATTAAAGGTGTATATTCTATATTTATCCCAGAGCTTTCTCAATGCATGAAAAATATGTTATATATCCGATCAATTTTTGTTATATCCAAAAAGTTACCATAAACACATTTATTCCATTTCCATGATTAACAATATTATGGCAATAAATAATATTCACAAGTTAGAGCATGATATTTTGTTTATATTGGCCATTACACCTTTTACGCTTTCCATGGTTATAGAGGTAACCAAAAGTTAAAAAACCAAGTGAAATCTAAGAACTCTAACCAAATAGGAATGATTTTAGATATGCTCGGTGACGTATTCCTATTGGTCGAGGCTTAATCAACCAGTGTTCTGAGAAAATGAGTATTTCATCGACTAGTGTGTATTGACTTAACATGGTGCTTAACTTGGGATATCATCCCGGGATCATCGTATACCCATATTATCATCATTGAGATATCATGAAATCCTCATTATCTCAGAAGAACATTGATTGATTCAGTCTCAACCAGGAAATCTGTTACTTGGTATAATGTATTATCAATATTCTAAGTACCGGGAGTAATTAGAATATGGGTTCTTAATGATTTTAGCTTAACGGCGGCTTTTTGGTTGAATAATGGGAATCCCCTTTCCAATTTTATATGCTGATGGCTTAGGAAAATAGGACATTTGCTCAGCTTCAGCTGGAAAGTAACATTTTGGTAAAAATTGCTATACCTGCACATGTTATTTTCATTTACATTTATTTTGTACCAGAAAATAACATGTGCAGGTATAGCAATTTTTTACCAAAATGTTATTTGCCAGCTGTACCTTAACGCTTCTTCCCACATATTGTGCTTTTTCATTTAATAGACCAGTGCCTTATGGTCATCTCTGCACGAGAAGGAATTTCTAGTGTTTACAACTTTTGTCAAAAGGAGACAATTTACTACCCTGTTATTTCTATTACACGACATGATCAAGGTTCCAATATAATATGATTTGTTTGGGGAATGTGACATGGCTGATATCGTATCCAAGATTTTGAAGTTATGGAAAACTAGTGTCACTTTACTCACCGGTAGGCTATTTATTTTTAATATATGCATGTATGCCCTCAACATGGTTCCCCACTTTTTAATGTGTTTTGATAGGCTTGACAAGAAATGATTGGAGGCATATAGGAAAAAAAGTAATTTCCTATTTTCTAGGAAAGAACATTTAATTCGAATGATTTATAATTATGGATCATTACTAATAGAATAACAATTTGTATTTGCACACCGCCCAATTTTGAAATAAATATTCTGGGAGTCCAAGCACACAATGCAACCATGGAAAATGAGGACATCAACAGCGAGCAAGTACATCTTCATGTAGTCTTCTGAAGGATACTTGACTTGGTACTTTGAGCAAGAAAACTAAAGGATCAAGCGTCAAACGGAACCGAGATAGTCCCAAATTTTATTGACGGGAACAGATCGCATTACACTCAAAACCACTTAAGTGTGAAATTAATTTTGTTAAAAAGTGAAAAAAAATCTAAAATGTTTTTTTCAAATAGACATATAGTATATATCTGTATACGATTGTACATTCGTTACCCAAGGCATTGAAGTAAACTCCAAGGAAAAATAGGCGAATTTTCAAATTGAAATTAGGGTCCGTCTCAAACATGTCGATTTCATATCTTGACCCCCTGGTTAATATGTCAAGCTATTCAAATTAGAATGCAACATTTTCAAAAAACCAAGAACGTTCCTCATGGTACTTAATTGTCCTTTAAAATCGCAAATGGATTTGGACTGCAAGCTTTTCCTTTTTGATGTGCATCACTTGTCAACATGAACCAATAAAATCTATAATTTTTCTCGATTTTTTTACTAACCTTTTGTTTTTAATTTGAATAAAATTGAAAGGGTCGACTTTATTGAAACATGAATCGATGCGATCATGAAAAATGATCCTAAAGACGATAAAAATGATAACAGTTTTATTTGGGAAGAATTGATCATTACGCTATTTCACTATTCAACCGCATGTCGATTTTCACAAGACAATTAGAAACAAATGACAATGATTTAGAAAGTTCATTTTAAGGAACGCTTACTTCACGAATCGACATTTTTGATATGTAGGATATAACTAGCTAAATTGAGAAACACCCAGTTTGTATTTGTATCCAAATATGACCACGTTCATGTAAAATTTCCCGTCAAAACCCGACATACGTAAAACATGATTTGGAGAATCCTGTCGTGTTTCACATTTTATTCTAAAATATCGTCAAATAGAAAATAAACTTAGGACATGTACGTATTACGTCCGCAAAGTTTATATGCACTGAACACATCTTTTCTACATCCTCTTCACACCAACTTTACCAAAACATTGCACTGATTCATGAGACAAGGGTTTACATTTTTAGATTGAATGAGAATTGGGTGACAGATGCCATGTCGTTAAAATATTTTTTGACACCCTTGATGTATGTTTCCCTTTTTCTCATATACCAGGTATGGTACCTTGCCTTGTTTTTACAATTTGAGTCATTTTTCCTTTGGGTTTTGCTTTTAATGCATGCTTAGAACAGTTGCAGGTTGACGTAGTGACGTTTTACTTGCATGTATCACACCAACAGGACAGCCATTTACGTAATATTGAAGTACAAACAGCATCTATCTAGATATCTAGATCTGAAATGTCCCTCTAACATATTTCAAATCAAGAACCCGATCCTTATTCTACTCGAGTGTACGTTATCAATTGAAACATATGATATTGATGTCGAGTCGAGTCCAGTAAGGCTGACGTATACGTATAGTTCAATCATAAAAATCATCTGCACCGGTGTAGAGACGTTTCTCTTGACACCATTATCTGCGGCGCGCTTCGCCGATAAACCCCCCCCCCCTCTCCAAGTTCCTATCACAAGACTTTTTTCCATGACCACCGGAAGTGTTTTTATTACTATGCTTTGCTTCATTCTGAGATTTTTGTTTTAGCCGCTATAATTTCCGCTTTAGAGAAACAAATTTCTTTCTTGTCAGACTCGATCCCTTTTCCGGATTTGTTTCTTCTGGTGTTTTCTTTGAAGCTCTTGAGGTCTGTATATTTTAGTGGTCTACCCCCGGTTTTATTTTTCGAAGAGGGGAAAAATCATCTCGCTTTTGTTGCCTCTATCGTCGCATGCGCATCTTGTGCTTTATGTTTCTATAATGCTAGTTAATTCGATTGGCGATATTTTTCAATGAGGAGCGTAATCTTATGCACCTCATCTCTTGATTTTTTGATTTATTTTATTCTCGGACATTGATTTGCATTGAATAAAGTTTGACGAGTGCATTCCGAATCTTGTACATCAGATCGTGATGTATCTAGTAGATCAGATCGTAATAATGAACTTAGAAAGTAATGATAAGCAAATAAACATCGTTGAAAAGCTATAAAATCTTTCATATTACAAATAAGAGATGGCTTTTTATGTTGTTCACCATTGAGAATGATGCATTCATTGAAAAGGAAACTGAACCCAAACGTTCATAGACTTTATAATTGAAGTCAGCACTCCCCGGGAATGCACTGAACGAAACGTTAATTACAGAGGTTGACACATTTTGGGCTATAATGGTCTTCATAATGATTTTTGTAGTGAAAATCTTTCGGTAAATTATGCTTATGGAAGTTCCAAATAACTTATCATCTGCTTGCATGTAACGTATTTTTGTAAAGACGTATAAAATGGAAAAGAGTACGCTGGACAAAGAGAAAACTCTTTAGCTGTTATCTTTTCATTGTCTATCAATTGATCTGTATGCGTAATTATCGGAAAACTGCTATGTATGTGTGATCAGTGTATTGGTAATCATTGGAATCAAATCAATCAATTTGTGATTTATAGAAATTACTAATTCACTGCTTTGAGTTCAATGGTATAACCATGTCGATTTTCACGCATGTCGATTGTCACAGTTTCACATCATATTCGCTCATAGATGGGGCCGTACTAGTTATTTCATAAAATGTTTTCGCTAAAATAGAGTGGATATATTGTTTTCTTGAATAGTGTCCGTCTTTACACTAGAATGCTGCCCATGTGTGAATTACATCTTGGTCGTTTTTCACAAGAAAAATGGTGAATTTTCAGAAATGTTCAGATAATGCTCATTATAATTCAATCACAATTATTATCACGATTTGGAACATGCTGGTCTGATAAACTGAATCAAGGACTTGCTAACAACATATAACTTATTTTTCTCGGATTTCCCTAATGCCGTGTGGGTGTGTTTAAACGACCATGTCGATTTTCACAGACATTTATTTACATTTACTTTATTTGATCTATATAATTGGTAATAGGGTGAGATCAAATACAGTGCTCTCATCACACTCTGAATGAATGTTCTCTATTCCAGCATAACCAAAATTAAAAGATGCGACCATTTATTATTGAGATATGACATGTTTTCAAAAGCGTGTTGTCCTGTTACATTGACAATTTCACGAAATTCACAATTTTGAAGCCAGATATCAACGCTACTTACAATCGGAACGATCAAAAAAGTATGCTGACGTAGTTCATATAAAGGCATTATATTTTAGAATACATAAAATGATGAGCAAACACAGGTTTAGTTTCAGCTATGTTCAATTACATCAAAAATGTCAATTTTTAACACTTATTTGTTTACACTGATTACATCTTCAAAAAAGTTTGGAATAAGTATGAGGGTAGGTATATGTTAAGCCTGGGACTAGGCACTTTATTTCAATATGTACAGAAAATAACAGAAGAAGCAATTCAGTATCCAAAATAAAGGCAGAGAAATTATTCCAACATGTTTCTTTATTTAAAAATCTTCAGGGAATGAAGAAATATAATATAAATATATACTTAGTATACACACCAGATTTCAGAAATAATATAAAAAGATAAAATAAAATGAGACTGGGAGCTAGTCCTGGTAATAGAGCTAAACTTTTAAAAGAAACGTTGTTCAAATGATCCCCGTGGATTACTGTCCCCACGACACGTTTTCTTTATACTCAATCGGCAAGAATGCAACTCGAAAGTAAGAACTAATCATTAGAGTTTAAAAACGTATACTAGTACTTAAACCTTCCTAATGACAACTTCATTGGGTTACTTTGACACCATATCAGGTTGCTCTCATATTTGCTTATACTTCCCTTTCCGGGTGATGTTTGCATCTTTGATGTACAGCTTCGTCTCCCAAATTATGAGGCATGATAGACATAGTAGCTATAGTAACTGGCATAGGTTCGAACCAATCTTTTTGAGGTTAGTATATCTAACAGCACAGTATTGGAGAATGTAAATCTAATCAGAAGTAGACTATTTGAATTGTATACCTGCATTATAAACGACCGATAAGTTCACAATTGTACGAAAGATACAATATGATATTGATACAATAATATTGTCCAAGGTCAAAATTATGACTTAGAAGGGATACTAAATATTAGTGATGCTGTTTTGCTCAATTTTGTACTTCTTTATTGTTTATTTCAGATGATGCCTCAAAAGCTACATTGCCTAGATCAGCTCAGAAAACATATCACTTCTCTTTTTAATTTTAAGGTAGTTATCAATTTCTTTCATCTCGAATCTTACTTTTATTAATTCAGATAGGAAGAATAAGATCACTCGCCCGGAAAGCAAGAAGGGGTCGTTGGTTCGATCCCCACTGGGTGAAATGACTTTTCACATGCTTTGCACAGGATTTTTTCTGTTTTATCATTAACCATAATAGTTCATGATTTAGGCTAACTAATGCGTCCAGGTCAACATGGCATGTTGTAAAATCAATTTAGTGCAGAATCAGTGTTTTTCTGAGATTATATGTCAAGTTACGATGTCAAGTACTTCTGTAATGTAAGTAAGTGAAGGTCCAATGAGGAAAATAATTACTCATACACTACATGGACGAAAAATTGTTACAGCTCGGAATTTGGTTTCAAGTAAACTTTCCTTTTTTTTTATGCCAGCGACATCTTTTAATTTCTTTTTAAGTTATTAGTATTTTACAGGTAAAATGCATCAAAGCGTATCACATTATTTTTATACAATTTTGAATTTTTACTAAAGTAGAATAAGATCGATCGATTTAATTGACGGTTGTTTTGATTAAATCATAGAGTATTTATTTAATTATTGCAGTGAATCGGGAATTAATCAAGTACAGCATTATTTTGTTTAATTAGAATCAGAAATATAAGCGATTAAAAACTGAGCAATCTGGCAATATCCAGAGCAACCTTGCTAGTAAAGATGTTCCACTTGATTTGTCCACGCCTTCATTGTCATGTATTCGCGTCATGCTCAATTAAAGCATTTATCTCAAATACATCCTATTGTCCAAATGCGAATCAGCTAAATGTAAAATGGCCAAGAAAGTATACGATTAACCATATTCCAAATATAGTCTTGAAAGCAGAATGTAAACACGGCAAATACAAACGTGAGTAATAACTTCGAACAAATAATAATACCATGCATTAAGTTGAATGGAACTCTTTAAAATCTACTTTTGCTGTATTCTAGCTGGTGATTGCTGATGTAAAGCAAATCAGGGCCTTTAAGCTGTGTATTTAAAGTATAAATAGAAAACTACATATGTTTGTCACATACCATATTTACCTGTGATAAAATATACACAGGTAGCATGTACGACACATATAACTCTATTAAGTGGAAAGTTCGTGAGGTCAGACATATTTAAGGTCGAAGAAAAGTCGTGTGACATTTAAAGTACGATGAATAAGCTACAACATTTCAAAAGAAGTTGAACAAATATAAAATACAGGATATTCAATATAATACTCAACCGGGATAGTCAACACTCGGTCGTGATCACTCCATAAAATATATTAAAGGAGAGATAATATTGGAACACACACATTACTCTTTAAGTGAATATACTATAGATTCATAGAGTCGAACACTATAGGTTCAGATATTGTGATAATATAAAAACGGTTCTGATGAAGTTGTGAATGATGGGATGTTATTTGTAGTATTACTTGGCATTCTTCCTTGAATATTAATAAACCATTGAATAGGTATAAAAAGATCTGAATCAGACTTTAAGGACACTTAGATATCAATGATGGAGATAACGAGATAAGGATTTTCATATAAGGAAAATATCATTTTGTGCTATCATGGCTGATAAAAAGGTAAGGTGATGTGATTATACTCTTAATTAAAGGTACATACAGCGTAGTACCAACAACCTGTTGAATACACACTATATTCGTTTCTGAACATTACACTATTATGAATATTGAATGTTTTGTCTTCCTCAATCTGATAAAGTGATAAGTTTTTTTCTCATACACCATTCCCATGTACATGTATGTCTACCAAGGGTTTTATGATAAGTGTAAATGCGTGATATGGGAATAACAAGTAGCCTCTACCTATGTAGACATTATATAAATGTGATTACAGGTAGGCGTTACATATACATGTAATCACAGGTTGACGTTAAATATACGAGTAATTATACGTAACTTATAAATGTGATTACAGGTAGACGTTACAAATACATGTAATCACAGGTTGACGTTAAATATACGAGTAATTATACGTAACTTATAAATGTGATTACAGGTAGACGTTACAAATACATGTAATCACAGGTTGACGTTAAATATACGAGTAATTATACGTAACTTATAAATGTGATTAAAGGTAGACGTGATATACATGTAATCACATTTAGACGTTATGCATGTAAATATAAGTGCATACGATTAGTAGATTATTATTTATTCATGTAATTACATACATGTCATTCCAGTATTATACTAACATTTAGACAATAAACTATTAGACCATGTGGTAACCTTGAGAAACGTTACATTATACAATACAGGGTGGGATAATGTAGCTATTAAAATGTTCATAATTCATTTATCGATGTGCCATTGTTAGTTTTCCAATATAGAACCTTGTAGGTGATATTTGATAACATTATAGGAAGAAGAAAATAAGTCTGGTCCGAGATATGTAACAGTAAGTAAACTTAATGGACTTGGCATAGTATTGTATATAAAGACTGAATGTAACCGTAAAACAATCGGCTAATTAACATTATATTGCTTCAGGGACGTCCATATTACCGTAATGTTGATGCTTATTCAGTACGGAGACTCTTTGGGACATAAACCTTTCACTCTTAACGTAAAACCTGAATTATCTTTCTATGAATGAACATACCGCAGAATCACTAAAATAATAGGACAATCGCGAGTATTTATGTAAGCTTAAAATATGCTTTGCTTAAAAAATCCAAACGTAAATTCTTTGAGAAAAAAATGTTATCCCAAAACGGTTGTCGGTATACCCTCTCCCCTATTATAATACGAGAGAGATGTGTTAAAGTGCTAAGGTAGGCCGATTGGAATGAGTATTGTCTTTTTATTTCACCTGCGTATTGAAGCTATACACAAATAGCCTAAACCATCCCACTTGGCCACGCCTCACCTTAATGAATGTAGTTAAACTTAGTTTTGCTTATATGTGTTTTCAGCTTTGTATGTTTGCTGATAAAAGTAAGTTGTATGTTTGGGTGTTAAGAAGTTTTAACATTCTATAACTTCAAAGTAACATGACTTCCTAAACTACTGTTGGTTTGAATATTTTTAACCCTAATGACACTGACACTGGAACTTAAAAATATCCACTACGACTGGGTTGAATTCTAGCTGTCATGGTTATGAACCAAATTGAAAGAAACAAAAATGATTTATACAGCAATCCAGGTTTATAGTTTCTCTTTTAGTTATTATTATCTACCATATAATATAAGTTACCCTAACCCAACTTTCTATTCAGTCTGTCAAAATAAAAATGTACATGTGTCAAAATAACGACTTATAATTACGTTATTCAATACAGGTGTTCCATTCCTTTTACACCCACGTTAGTCCCCAGTTGGCACTATATTCTACTCATTAAATAGTTTTGTACTCTTAATTTGAACTGTTGTGACATACCCTTCACGAGTGCTAGATCAGAGTAGGTGAAACTTTGGACGTGCTCTTCAAAATGAGAGATTTTGAAATATTTAAAATATCTATGATGGTAAGCAATGTCCTGCGGATCATATAAGGAAATATGCTAAAAATAAATGTTATTTAGTGAAAATTAAAAAAAATAGTGGGCAATTAATTTTTGACGTTTTTGATCATAATATCTATGGGATGGGTAAAAATGTCCAAACTTGGTCTTTTACCATTGATGTGTTTTGCTGATGTAAAAATCTACCATAACTGCATAAGGAGCAATATTATTCTGTGTAACACTATACACACTATATCTTGCCTAATTCTATCAATTCTCTATTCTAGTCTTGATTGTTTTTTGTTTGTTTTTCGAGGTGTAGTTAATAATCTGATTAGTTTTCTCCAAATTACTGCATGATACTTATTCAGTCAAATAGATTTTCCGAATCGTAATCTACGTTTATTCAATGGCATTCCCGTTAGACTTGCCAAAACTCTTTTACTTGTTCCTGTTTTCGATCTTGTAAGCTGGCAAAAACTAAACGAAGGGACTAGTGGCTAATCTTAGTTCTCGTCAAGTTTGAAAAATTCACCCGGTGACGATAGATTCATTTTAGGATAACGTCGGATTTTGTCATTGTATTTAGTATGCCTTAATAGGTATGTAAAATGAGAAGAAAATAAACCATCGTTATGTCCGATAACATGATCTGTCATTAGAAAACATGCCCCAACATCCAAGTGTGTAAAAAACAATGTAAAACATCAACCCCTGTCACACCTGGAATTATAGTCACAACAATGACCATTAACAAAAACCAACAAGATGTGACAACAGTAAAAGGAAAAGTACATTTAACGAAGATGATCAATGTACGTTCTTTGCGTTCCAATAGTAGCTGTAATGTGTGTTTGTTCTGGTTTTTATTGAAATGCCTTTTAGGGTATGGAATGTTGCGGGACCCTTTAGATGTCATATAACTTGTTTATCTGAGGTTAGCATGACCCGACGACAAAACATATTTTTGAGTACAACTTTTCCTTTCAAAATTCGAATTCAAAGAACGTTAGTAGGAAATTCATGAGGAAATATTAAAACAATCGTTGCAATCGGATCTGTTCGATTTCACATCCGTTTTTTATTGAAATTTTAGGCGGGGCCATTGTCATTCGAGACTACTACAACTCCCAGACGGAAGAAAAAAGAACACAAGCATTAATTGAATATTATAGACTCTCGGTCTACTTATCAGTAGCATGGGTGCGCTAATTCAATGTTTTACAATTATTTTTTCTAAATACATTCTCTTAAAAGAGCCAATCAAGATTGTTTCTAATCATAGGACATTGTAATGTTATGTGATCATACCGCCCCCTCTTGTCAAAAAACAAAGGTGCATTTCATATTTTTGAGTTGTAAACCCCACCTCTGAAATACGTAATATTTTTGTCATTTATTTCATTACTATAGCTAGGAAGTTTAATTTCCAAGAAATAAAAGCATAATACCAACCGTATATTTGCTCAGAATTTATGATCAGTTTGGATAACTGTGATTGGTTGTGAAAAATGAACTCTCTGACTCGGACTCTGGAAAAATTACAAAAATGTCTCATGAATCTGAGAAAGCCTAAATAAAAAAGAGATTCTAACTTTCTCCTAGATCCTCACTTGAAAATTCAAATTATGTAATTTTTTAATTAGATCGTCATTTTAAATACTGTCAACAATTCTTTGGCATTGAGAGAAGCTAGTTTTGCTTCTGTAAGTGAATTCATATTAATGATATAAAGTCATACTTTTTTTTTAAAAATCCCAAAAATTGAGTATACGAGAAACGCCATATTGTCTATCAGTTATTCCATTAGTCAGTCTGAAAAAACAACGACAGTTTAGTGAGGGATTAAACATGAACCTTTTAATGACAGATATCAATCATGGACGAATCCCAATAGCAAGATTCTATGATAGATTGTAAATACTGGAGATGTTAATCAATAACTATAAATAGATAAGACATTCTATTTCAATAGATAACCTTCAATAATTGTTAGGCATTTCGAAATTAACCGAACGCTCTTTTTTGACCGACCACACCCTCAGGCAGATAATGTGGTTGAAATATATCAATTGTGATTGTTTGTGTTAGTACGCAGCAATACATTGTTTATAAGTACATAATTAATTGTTAATATTGAGATAAGACATCTATAGTGACAGTTTCAACATTATTTTTATTTCCTATATTTTAACACATATGGAAAGCTAGATTCATCATCCAACAAGTGAAGACAATAAAATGGAAAATGAAAAGAACATTAACAATTGCATTCCATCACATAAAACATAAAGTTTATATTGAATAAACGAGGAACCACTCACTTCCGAATAATTTTGCTATCATTAACAAATCGTATTTCAGGTATGTATTGTAAATATTAACTTGCGGTTGGTTTACGTCGGCACTTGACATCGCTATATAATACATGAGTCAAAGTACACCTTTTAATCGGAGTAAAATACTTTGGTCAAGGTTTATATTAAAAGGTTTATCAGCGTCTATCTGTTGCAATAATCCAACACATTCATCAAAAGTAACATCATTTTTGATAATAATGAAGAAGTCATGGATATAGTAACATAGCATGTTGTCTGTTGGAGGGACTAATAGTACACTAACTCTAACTGAATCAAACCAAGTCTAACAACACGGAACAAGAGGTATAAATATGGCTAAATGTTTTAATCTTTTAAAATATAGTTTATCCCTTTTTGACAGCCATTTCACTTGTTTAAACTCCTGATGTAGTTGTAGTCTTCAATATGACATTTAAATATACATATGTTTTTCGGTTTGTATACATTGATATAATAGTTAATTAATGATTGACTGAAAATGTTTTGTAAAGCTGTTATCAAAACCACCAAACTGACATTTTGACAGTGGTGGGATAACTAACAAGATAAACCAAAACAATCAAAACCAATTAAAAACAAATTATATTTACGTTTGCAGGTTATTCCAGTAAGTTTTAAACGCGTGGGGTCAACGGATCGGTATCCCAGAAAGACTGATACAATGGAGACGCCACCTAACAATGGTGGTGGGGAAGTGAATCCGTCGTTTACTGATGATGGATCAACCAGGAAGAACACGGGGAAACCAACGAATGGATCATCTTCCAGAGACAATTTATCACCCGGTCAACCCCGGAATATAAATCCAGTGGGCGCATATGACAATTTAGGATATGATCAACCAGATTCAACTGGATCAATACGGCAAATACAACGAGAAAATTCGAAACAAAATGGCCAGAATGGCAATACGCCTTCACCACATTACGATAATGTGAAAACAATATCCACTCATGAATATGCCAATGTAAACCCGGCCTATGTTGCCTCTGAGAGAGACACACAGTACACTGACTATAGAGACAATGCTATTGTTGATCAAGATCCCGATAGAGTCATTCCCCTTCCTACTGGGGTAACTCGGAGGACTAACTCAACATCCTCGCCAAACAAGGACAAAGCCAATAAATACCGCATGAGTGAAAGTGAATATGGCACCAGTAGAGAAATCCCTAAAAAAGAAAATACTAAGAAGATAAAATGGGGATGGGTTATATTTTCCTTCATAATAGTCATACTTCTATTTGCAGGAACCATTCTTTTTGTTTATTTCTATTTCTCCAAAGGTGAGTACATTAAAATGAATATAAAACTCCCTAAAGTTACTGCAACCGCTATATATCTGACGTTGGCCTATTTAAAATGGCGACATTTTATTAAGTTGACAGGTTAAAATACCGACTGTATACTTTAATATCAGTTTAATTTCAATCGCAATAAAATAATATGATCTTTCTTTTCATACGAGTTATCATTTATCAGATATGCTCCCTAGAATTCGCATGGGCTCTTTATAAAATGAATACAATATATAAAGAAGAAATCTAGTGTTATTTTGAATACAATATTTTCTATCCGATTTAAAAACAATTTCTCCAACTGCTATGCTAATATTCTTTATATAGTTTTAGCTTTCTTCTGTCAGATAAAAGTATCCATCTGTGGATAAAAATAATATCTCCCGTAAAGCATAGGTACGGCTTTAAGAATACAAGGGAATGTGTTTAGAGTGGAGATATGACGATTATTAAATTGCCTATGATTTTACAGCTTCTGATCTCGACAATGTCTCACCTGACTACGAAGGTATTAAAAAAGAGGGTAAGGGAACATTTCAAAACTATCGATTGGGGATAAGTTACTAAATATTGTCGATACACAAGTTTTAAATTGCTGAATTACCATACAGAATGAGAATGAGATATACAATTTTAAATCCTAGTAAATGTTCCAGCTCAAGTATTTACAACATTTAATTTGTTCTCTTCTCAATATTTAGTTAATTATCCGAAAGTCGATGTTTTAAATTGTTCCCTAAAACCACGCAGTTAGTTACAATGAACGTTTTTATTTAAAATATTAATAGTGTGGTTATTTGTTAATAGTTTTCACTCTAAATGTGTTATGGTGTTGGCTGATGGTTATGTATTAGCTTTAGGATTTGCGCTTAGATAGGCAATAAGGTATACATTTAGTCTAATTGTCAACTTTCACCAATCCAAATGCATCATAAACATGCATGGTACATTGGTCTCAAACGCATGATTAATTTGTGATACCATTTCCTCACTACATTGTGTGCTATAACACTCGATTTAGTTTCTTGTCTTGCATTAAACACAACTCGTGTTGTTTGGTTAATCATGTGTTTTATGAGTTATATCTTTTATTAACAAACCCTCAACCCAAAGCTTTTTCCCAATCATAAACGTAGAAGCACGAATGCTGTATTTGTATAAAAGACAAACTTGGAGGACCAAGTTGACAATAATCAACACCACCCGGTCAGCAAGTCCTGATAAAAAATGAAATATTTATTGAAAATTCCAGAACGCAGTAAATGTCGTTCCTTTGAATTAATTATTTAAAATTCAACATCCTAATTATTATTTCATGTTTAGTAAAGAATGTTTCCAGGTTTTACAGGTCTTGGTATAGAATTGAGAAACATTTTTTAATTTTCAGAAGCGTTAATGTACCAAGGCTGTATCAAATACAATACAAGTTGGTCAGATGAACTAGATAACTCAACTTCAGATTTATATAAAAGAATATCTAGCGATTTTATAAAAAATGTAAGTAGAAAATCGCATATTCAGCATTTTCATTTCAAAATATGAATAAAAGAAATATCAATAAAACGTTGTTTTTTTATTATAAAACTATTCATTTAGATTATTCTACTGAAACAGTACTTATAACTGTACGTAAATTAGTATTACAGTAACGGTTTAAACTTTGATTCGAAAGTTCATAACTTTATATGAACTTCCATTAAAGTTTCCTTGTGGCGTGTCATTGATCTTTAAAACGGAGGTAATAAAGTTAATTAAAAGTTTCAAAATTTTAAACTTTCTTCCCTTAAATTCTCCAGATAGACAAAATATATAGTGAAAGTGACATTGCAGTGAGATATGTAAAGACAGAGGTCTTCAATATAACGTAAGTATTCTGATATAGAGCAAACAAAATATCTTGATAAAATCTATAATGCCATACTGTCTCATATCATAAATTGTACATTGTATGTCTCTCCCTGATAATACCAAAAACATCCCACATTTTCACAGACCTGTCCCCTGTCGTCTGGTATATTAGTTCCAAACAATGGTTTAAAATAATTATTGTTTTTCTAGAGTAGAACTAATACTAATAGAAATACTAAAGAAATAGTTTAGAAATACTTATTTTTTCAGTAATGGAAGCCTCGTCGTAAATTTCCATCTTTTTTTTGATGATGTACTTGACAATGTGCAATTGACAGTGAAGAAAGTGTCTGACACTCTAAATGATGGCTTAAAGACTCTTGAAGAGTCCAATGAACTTCCATGGCCAATAATACGTGAAGAAACAATACTCATTCGTAAGTTTAAAAAATATTCATATGTGTGGTTTAATTTTACTTGTAAGAGAAAGCCAATGCTTATATGTGTATTCAAGGGCTTTCAACTAATTGATTTCTAATTGAAAGCCCATGGTGTATTTTAATTTATTACATCACTATCTAGCTAGCGACACTATGATTGGTCAAAACCAGGTCACATGTCGTGGGATATCTGGCGATATTCAATGGCAACGCTAATCAGATAAGACAACCGTGAGATATCTAGCGATATCCCACGCTCCCGGGAATTTTCAAAGAATTTGTTTTCGTTTGGTGTAAATAATTTAGTTCAGTGTAAGTCAAAATGGCATACGAACCGAGTAGAAATATATGTATTTCAATGTTAACCTATGACTTAATAATATTAGGGATGTTAAGCTAGACAGTGATATAATAAAACAAATATTTCACTCTATTTTCGGTGAATACCTGTAGCACTTTCACAAGGTGATATTCCACTTGCCCTTCGGGCTTCGTGGAATATCACTTGTGAAAGATGTACAGGTATTCACCTCAATAGAGTGAAATATTTGTTCAGTATTTTATTTTGATATTAATTTATACACGCGGTACTAACTTCGACCGTTAATTTGAATTTTTGACCTACCAGATGCTTGAAAATCAAGGATTGTGAGTCTCATACTGCACCGTTTTTCTTCAAACTTATACCATTAAAAGCAAAAAATTGCCTTTCTGTCGGTGCATTACTTTATTGTAAAGAGTCCCTCGTTCTAGCAGGGTTTTGGTCCCCAGCTGTTAGAAGGCCTTCTTACAGCTGGGGACCAAAATGCCGCTGGAAGTAGGGACTCTGTTTAAGAGAATAATGTACCATCAGAAAGAGATTTTTGTTATGCTTTGAATGGAACAAGTTTGAAGAAAAACGGTGCTGTGTGAGACTCGTAATCCTTGATTTTCAAACATCCGGTAGGTCAAAAATTCAAATTAACGGTCAAAGTTAGGACCGCATGTTATAGGAACAAATTCTATTGTAGTTTGGTAAAGTTAGTTAAAGCAAACTCTTTACCAACATGGTTGTTTCTGCTTTTGTCTTGTCTCTTTTTGTTTTTGTATTTATAATTTAAAGAACAATATTATTTATAGCAATATACAACATTCCAACTACTCCATCAATGACAACAGACTCAGTTGATATGACAACAGAGAGTACCATGACAACAACTAGTGAAACAACAACAACTAAGAGTGAAGCAACAACAACAATAGAAACAACTCATACAACAGTGGCTGAAAGTACTACCAAAGATGATACTACAACAGAAGGTGATACTACTACTACCACAACAACTGAAAAGCCATCCACAACCACAGTCCATCCACTTTGTGAGAAAATATATCTTGAAGAATGTTTGAATATCAGTTACAGCTATGCCATCTTTCCAAACTTTGAGGGTCACAATACACAAAATGACCCAAGGGTGAAAACCATGCTGGAGTCTTTTGCAGCTACACAAGCTTCTGGGTGCCATGAACATGCTTTGTTGTTTGGGTGCGCCTACATTGTCCCCAAATGTTTTGAAGGCTTCCGTCTCTCACCATGTAGGCTTTTCTGCGATGGTATGTACTTAATGTAAACCATGTCGAAATTCTAGAATTACATGTTTACTAGGAGTACATTTGAATTGCTATATGTCCAATAAAACATATTGAACCAAAAATGCTCCAATTACTTGAAGATATGTTCACAAGCACATGTTTTACACGATAATGTTTCTTATTCAAGAATTCAATCTTGCCTGTAATGCTGCCTACCAGTGCATTGCTTTAGAAGATGAAGATGATGATACCTTTTGTGTCTCCCCTCCGCAACCTGAAACTCCCATCACTACAGTCGGCCCAACAGGTACATAGCATATACAACTGTTGATTTAGATATCATTCTTGTATGTACCTGTATATATGTAAACATTCTCGAAACTCTATTGTTTAAAAACATTAAAGGAGCTTTTTGAAAGAATTACTATGGACAACAATTGACATTAATTACATATCAGTATTAAAACTACTGCTTAATTTGTGCCAGTTAATATATTGACCAAACATCGATGACAATGATAAAAAAGAATTTGATTGCTCACACACTGTATTTACCCTCAGTAAAAATATAAGCTAATATGCGTCTTACAATAATTCCAGTTCCTGAGTGCAATGAGTATATGTGTCTGAGTGGAGAGTGTTTGTCTCAAGCAGTTGCATGTGACAACAAAACTGATTGCAGCGACAACAGTGATGAAATATACTGTGGGAAAAGTAAGTGTGTCTTGTTTGAGTCTCATTTCAAAAAGCTCATAAAAAGTGTACATTTCATGAAAAATGTACATTTCATAAAACGTGTACACTCATAAATGTACAGTAAAATGTGACAAAGTCAAACACCTTTGTACCTTTGAGAGGGTTCCACTTGGAAGATGTTCCACTTATAGAGGTTCATTTAAAAATAAGTCAGTGAGTTTGTCTTGTAACTCTGAAAAGTGTTCAAATAACAGAGGTATTCCACTTCCACTTCTAGAGGTTTCACTTTACAAGTTCTACTGTACCAGACTGACCATATGTGATGGGATTTTTACAGCTCAAGTAGCTAATCCATGATTCTAAAAATATGGGATATATACATGTATGTATACCCAAGCTGTATTGGTATGCTCACATTCATAAGGGATGAGCGAAATATAATATGATATACAACAGTGACGAAATGTTCTTTATTTTCAGCCTCAGAATGGGATTGTAACTTTGATGATGGGTCACTTTGTGGTTATGACGGCGATGCAGGCAAATGGAATGTCTTGAAGGGCGCAACACCATCAATATTGACAGGTCCCTCAATGGACAACACACTCAAGAGTATCCATGGTGAGTGACTGAATGACATCACAGCTCACTTATCTTTCATGCTAGTAAAATCAACAGCTTTATTTGTACACAGATTGTTGATGCAATATATAGTTTACATGATGTATTATCAATAGATACAGTACACATAGTGCACTTTCAGTACATACATTTTAACACCTGCCAGTCTACAGCATTTAGCCAGTGTAGTAACACATTTGCACTTTGATATTGTCTTAATATCGTTATTCCTGAGGTACTTTTAAACAATATTAGCATTACATGTATATTGAAAATAAGAACATAATTCAAACTTTTTGATATTTAAAAATTTGGTAAGAATTCCCAGTTGTTGCTTTTTTCTGAAGTCATTGACTTGAAGAAAGTCCATGATGAAATCGACAAACAAAACAGAAATCAAATTTGTTGTTTGCAATCTCATTTTATATACTCAAATCTGATTGGTTAAGAAGAGGTATACAATTGCATGAGGTATAATAAATGAAATGTTTCAGTTAGATCCTTTCTTTTATTATCAGTTGAACTTCATGGAAGTCATCCTCTTTACTTATATGTGTTTATGGTTTTTGATTGTCATTCATAAGTGTATTTAGTTACAGTTTATAGTCATATTTGCCAGGAAAACCGCTGACCTATAATTTTAAAGAGGGCTTCATTATAAGGTCTAAAATATTCTGTTAGTGTGTTTAACAGACTCTCTTCAATATCTGGATGCGCCCTGCCCTTCGTGCCTCCCATACACTTCCACGTTATCCCCAGTCTTAAACAATAGAAATCCTTCTTCTCTGGATTTGAATGTGGCCCAAAGTTGGACTTTTTGTAAAACAAAGGAACACTCAGGAATGATTCTATCTTATTAAAAGCTCTCCAAGGTTCCCTGACGAGCTCCTCTGTGTCTATAAAATGTATTTGATGTAGCGGGAAGTATTTCAGCCAAATGTTGATATGTTCGACATATCTACTGATGGCTATGAATTCGACATCTTCCTTCACTGTCTTGTTCCTGTATAGAATTTCATTCTTGAAATCTGGCAGTTCCGGATCATACTTTTGGATTATGTGACTCACAAGTCTTTGGATTGGGTCTCGTATGACCAGTAATATTTTCATATCCTTATTGTAACGATGAACTGTATTAATACATTCTTCGTTGTCAAAGCAGCCTGTAGCTCGCTGGATATTCACTCGATTGTATAATGTTGAATTGGTAAAGCATCTCTTGTTGTCTTCATTTTTCAACAACTTCTCAAACTCCCTTTCTCCACCAAGCTCGTCATACATTCCAGGGGTCGTAAAAATAAATGATTCTGATTGGTAGACGCATATCTTTGGGTTGCCCCTGTTGAGCATTCCAGCAATCGTTGCTGTGCCAGATTTCATTATGCCCCCAATAAGCGCTGATATTATTGGTTCATGCTTCTTCCGAGAAATTTTATTTTGTTTAATTCTGTTATCTTCCTGAGTTGATTGTTTGTATATTGATTGTTCATATTTGTCATCCAGCGTTGATTGCTCAAATATTGATTTTTCATTTGTGTCATCCTGAGTTGATTGTTCATGAATTGTTTGTTCATTTTTTTTGCCATTCTGTTCCTCATCAGAGCTTAATTTTTTCTGTTTAGTTTTAGGTTCACTGTTTTTGTTACCATGGCAATTATTGTCTTCATTGCAGTCATTTTGGCCCATATATCCTGAACGTAATACCTGAACTTGTAATGTTAAGCTGCAATAGAGTAAGAATGCAAATAAAGCAAAGATTCCTATTGAGAGTGAAAACCTCTTGTCCCTTAACATACTCATTGATTTACTAAATTTGAATCCACCTAATATATACCACATGATCTGCAATTTCAACAGCCTTACTATCCAAATCAATGGCATATATTTGAATTATTGTGACAGCTCATATTGAACTACCGTATGTTTTTTATGTAAATTGCGTATTGACATCATAATTGTTGCTAACAAAGGAAGAGAGATAGAAATCAACTCAAGCACTATTGAAACACTAATTGGGAAAACAGATAAACAGTGACAGGAGTTGTGTATATTGAACTTGTCTTAACAGAGACATTGTTGGGATACGTTCCATATAGTAGTTTCTTGCATCCGAAATCAAAAAATATAAATTTTGCATCATTTTTAAGGTCTTTACTGTACCCTAAATATTTTGATTACATTTTCTGTTTACATTTTTTGACCATATCACATTTGAGTTTTGATTATTTTAAAACATTTTCTGAATATGTTTAACGAATAAAAAAGTATGAAATGTTTCACAAACAATTCATTGTCATAATATGTCAGATTATGACTTAGTTGTTCCTGCCTAACCAATCATAAAGATTCATTATAGAGCTGGCACTTCAAGGTGATCAAAGGTATTATGTTCCTGGCAGGTAAACAAATGTGACACAAATATAATATTAAACTAATTCAACCAGAGACACTAAAACCAATGCCACCTCTATACAATAATAAAAAAACAACATGGGGATTGCAGTTGCAGGAAGCAGTTACCTCCCCATAATTTTACTGAATTATTTTAATTAAGTGTTTTTTTCTTATGAAACTTTGAAAATCTTATGAAAATGTAACTGTTAAATTCCTAATTGTTGTTTACTCAAAGTTGCCTCACAAATTCTTTGCCTCACAAATTCAAATTTTCCTCACCAATATTTGGATCCTGGCTACAACACGTAAGAATAAAGTATTTTCTTGAACATTTATGACTTTTGTCAAGTGTATATTACAAGTAGTCTAAAGTGCCCTGTTTTTTTTCAGGTGGGTATGCATTGTTTGAGGCAAGTGGGTATGGTTCTGGGATGCATGGTACATCTGCCTGGCTACAGTCTACTGTGCTTGACCTCTCCACCACTCACTGTTTGCAGTTCTATTACAACATGCATGGCCAGGATGTCATCTCATTGAAGGTAATTAACAGGTTTTTATTTATTATGATGTCACTATTGAAATATCGTGTCACTTTTGAATCAATATGAGTTAATTAAAGGTGACCTCTTTTTTAAGTCTACCAGCATATTGTTCAAATATTTAACTTTAATTTATAACAATGCATAGTACAGAAGTTGAGATTTCTTTGGATACTAACAAAATGCATATCATTTTGCAATTCATGATTGCTCAGAAATAAACCCATTTTGTCTTACATATGATACACAACATCCCTAAATTTAAAATGTAATGTTATTACCTGTATTCTGTGAATATATGGCTAGCACATATGGCTATGTGCTGTTTCATGTAGATCTATCGCACAACTGATGGAGTGAAGGAGTTGGCCTGGACCAAACAAGATGACCATGGCAACAGATGGTTGCTAGGCTACATAACTATTCCACCAGGTGTCACTAGCTACTACTTTGAGACATTACGAGGCCGAAGTTTCAGATCAGATGTTGCAATAGATGACATATCACTAAGACAGGGGGCTTGTCTTCCTTTCCCTGGTAGGTTGTGAATTCACCCCCAACTTACTTCACTTCAACTTATCAAATCCCATCAAAGCCCATCAAAAAAGACCATTAAAATATTTGAATCACATTTTAAAAGCTCATTATTACATCTGGTATTGTTTTGATTCCTATTTTGATCATTTCCGTTTGACACCTTTAAAATTCAACAAGCCTATAAGGTTAGTCTTTCTTCATTTGTACATTTTTGTGTCGTGGAGTTCAAGAAAAAAACTTACTAAAAATCTAAAATATGACATCTAAAGAGACAATTAAGTTTTGACATTTAGAGTCAATGAAATGAAATGAAATAACATTAACTATATATGATAGGGATAATGATTTATTTCTAGGTTGTGCCCAGGATGAATTTCACTGTGGGGCTGAGCTATGCATCCCTTCAATTGATGTTTGTGATGATTTTACTCACTGTCCAGGGAAGCAGGATGAACTGAACTGTGGTAGGTGTCCAAAATTCATGCAGATAATTTGTGCCATTGAGTGTGTTGATGTACTGTTGATTGTGTTTTAGATTGTGTTTTTGATCGTGTTTTTGATTGTGTTGTTGATTGTGTTGTTGATTGTGTTGTTGATTGTTTCATCATTGTGCTGTTGATTGTGTTGTTGATTGTGCTCTTAATATATTCCAGAATGCCCCAAGGGCCAGTACCACTGCAATGATGGCAGCTGTATTATGTCAGAGTGGCTGTGTGATGGCATGAAGGACTGCCAATTGTATTGTTGATTGTGCTCTGATTATATTCCAGAATGCCCCAAAGGCCAGTACCACTGCAGTGATGGCAGCTGTATTATGTCAGAGTGGCTGTGTGATGGCATGAAGGACTGCCAATTGTATTGTTTATTGTGCTCTGATTATATTCCAGAATGCCCCAAAGGCCAGTACCACTGCAGTGATGGCAGCTGTATTATGTCAGAGTGGCTGTGTGATGGCATGAAGGACTGCCAATTGTATTGTTTATTGTGCTATGATTATATTCCAGAATGCCCCAAGGGCCAGTACCACTGCAGTGACGGTAGCTGTATTATGTCAGAGTGGCTGTGTGATGGCATGAAGGACTGCCAATTGTATTGTTTATTGTGCTATGATTATATTCCAGAGTGTCCCAAGGGCCAGTACCACTGCAGTGATGGCAGCTGTATTATGTCAGAGTGGCTGTGTGATGGCATGAAGGACTGCCAATTGTATTGTTTATTGTGCTATGATTATATTCCAGAATGCCCCAAGGGCCAGTACCACTGCAGTGATGGCAGCTGTATTATGTCAGAGTGGCTGTGTGATGGCATGAAGGACTGCCAATTGTATTGTTTATTGTGCTCTGATTATATTCCAGAGTGTCCCAAGGGCCAGTACCACTGCAGTGATGGTAGCTTTATTATGTCAGAGTGGCTGTGTGATGGCATGAAGGATTGCCAATTGTATTGTTTATTGTGCTAAGATTATATTCCAGAGTGTCCCAAGGGCCAGTACCACTGCAGTGATGGCAGCTGTATTATGTCAGAGTGGCTGTGTGATGGCATGAAGGACTGCCAATTGTATTGTTTATTCTGCTCTGATTATATTCCAGAATGCCCCAAGGGCCAGTACCACTGCAGTGATGGCAGCTGTATTATGTCAGAGTGGCTGTGTGATGGCATGAAGGACTGCCAATTGTATTGTTTATTGTGCTATGATTATATTCCAGAGTGTCCCAAGGGCCAGTACCACTGCAGTGATGGCAGCTGTATTATGTCAGAGTGGCTGTGTGATGGCATGAAGGACTGCCAATTGTATTGTTGATTGTGCTCTGATTATATTCCAGAATGCCCCAAGGGCCAGTACCACTGCAGTGATGGCAGCTGTATTATGTCAGAGTGGCTGTGTGATGGCATGAAGGACTGCCAATTGTATTGTTGATTGTGCTCTGATTATATTCCAGAATGCCCCAAAGGCCAGTACCACTGCAGTGATGGCAGCTGTATTATGTCAGAGTGGCTGTGTGATGGCATGAAGGACTGCCAATTGTATTGTTTATTGTGCTCTGATTATATTCCAGAATGCCCCAAAGGCCAGTACCACTGCAGTGATGGCAGCTGTATTATGTCAGAGTGGCTGTGTGATGGCATGAAGGACTGCCAATTGTATTGTTTATTGTGCTCTGATTATATTCCAGAATGCCCCAAGGGCCAGTACCACTGCAGTGATGGCAGCTGTATTATGTCAGAGTGGCTGTGTGATGGCATGAAGGACTGCCAATTGTATTGTGTATTGTGCTATGATTATATTCCAGAGTGTCCCAAGGGCCAGTACCACTGCAGTGATGGCAGCTGTATTATGTCAGAGTGGCTGTGTGATGGCATGAAGGACTGCCAATTGTATTGTTTATTGTGCTCTGATTATATTCCAGAATGCCCCAAGGGCCAGTACCACTGCAGTGATGGCAGCTGTATTATGTCAGAGTGGCTGTGTGATGGCATGAAGGACTGCCAATTGTATTGTTTATTGTGCTATGATTATATTCCAGAGTGTCCCAAGGGCCAGTACCACTGCAGTGATGGCAGCTGTATTATGTCAGAGTGGCTGTGTGATGGCATGAAGGACTGCCAATTGTATTGTTGATTGTGCTCTGATTATATTCCAGAATGCCCCAAGGGCCAGTACCACTGCAGTGATGGCAGCTGTATTATGTCAGAGTGGCTGTGTGATGGCATGAAGGACTGCCAATTGTATTGTTGATTGTGCTATGATTATATTCCAGAGTGTCCCAAGGGCCAGTACCACTGCAGTGATGGCAGCTGTATTATGTCAGAGTGGCTGTGTGATGGCATGAAGGACTGCCAATTGTATTGTTGAT
This sequence comes from Owenia fusiformis, assembly GCA_903813345.2. Classification (NCBI taxonomy): domain Eukaryota; kingdom Metazoa; phylum Annelida; class Polychaeta; order Sabellida; family Oweniidae; genus Owenia; species Owenia fusiformis. The sequence goes on from CAIIXF020000001.1 coordinate 2,771,983, forward strand.
TGTGCTCTGATTATATTCCAGAGTGTCCCAAGGGCCAGTACCACTGCAGTGATGGCAGCTGTATTATGTCAGAGTGGCTGTGTGATGGCATGAAGGACTGCCAATTGTATTGTTGATTGTGCTATGATTATATTCCAGAGTGCCCCAAGGGCCAGTACCACTGCAGTGATGGCAGCTGTATTATGTCAGAGTGGCTGTGTGATGGCATGAAGGACTGCCAATTGTATTGTTGATTGTGCTCTGATTATATTCCAGAGTGTCCCAAGGGCCAGTACCACTGCAGTGATGGCAGCTGTATTATGTCAGAGTGGCTGTGTGATGGCATGAAGGACTGCCAATTGTATTGTTGATTGTGCTATGATTATATTCCAGAGTGCCCCAAGGGCCAGTACCACTGCAGTGATGGCAGCTGTATTATGTCAGAGTGGCTGTGTGATGGCATGAAGGACTGCCAATTGTATTGTTGATTGTGCTCTGATTATATTCCAGAGTGCCCCAAGGGCCAGTACCACTGCAGTGATGGCAGCTGTATTATGTCAGAGTGGCTGTGTGATGGCATGAAGGACTGCCCAAATGGACAAGATGAACTCAACTGCAGTAAGCATATGTTTATAGTTGAAACTGCATGAATATCAGAGATATGTTAATGCATCTAAATGCAGCTAACAGCTCTTATGTAAAAGACATCTTGATCACCCAAACAAGAGGAGGGAATTAACTTTGTAATTTGCCATGCATAGATCTTACAGTTCAAATGGAAATATCTCAGTGACATAAATATTCACATTTCAGTTCAAGCATAATATTTGTCTGTAGTTTCTGTAGATCAATTAATGTAGGTCAAATGTCTATTCAAATACATGTTTCTATGTAGGCCAGTGCACATCAGATGAGTTTCAATGTTCCAATGACTACAGCTGTGTAGAGACTAGGAGCAGATGTAATGGTACAGCTGAGTGTATAGATGGCTCTGATGAGCACCACTGCTGTGAGTTCAACAATTACAGTAGATTGTTTTTATTAATTTTTAATTTTCTTGTAATTGATCCAAATGATATAGTATTCCTGATTTGCATTTGGTGGTTTGTAAAATGTTTTTAATTGTTAAGTTTTTGGTATTTTGAAATTTTGTTCAAATTTCAATATACTACATATTTTTAAGTTTTAATCCCTATTTTTATTGTTCGGAGATCTCTGTCATTTTCTAGAAATGCACACATTTTTATGATTTGTATATAAAAAACATTTTTTCTCTTATGTTGTCATGTAAAATTAAGAGTTTCATATGTCCTATATGCAAATATTTTGAAACTACTTTCCAGTGAGGGAAAGTGATAGAGGTGTTGTTGAAGTGTTGCATCAAGGAGAATGGCTGGCTATATGTACACAAGATCTAAACTACACCCCACTCACTGGACTTTGTAGAACCTTGGGGAAAGGGTAGGTTGCATCGTGTCATATAATAAGTATTAAGTCCAAGTTTGATTTAGTAGGGCAGTGACCATTATTTTATTTGTGTCATCCTGACCCTAAGTTTGTGTCAACTGTGTTAAGTTATGCGCTCATAAACTTGTTTAAATAGTGTCAAGATATTATATATATCAAGGTCATTTTGCCAATTGTGATTGATCAAGAAATATATATCACATATTTGGTATATAACAAATATATATATTGTCTAATTAATCATATCATTATTCATTACCTTGACATTTGCCAACACAGAAATCATCTACATGAATTGTATAAAGACATACTGTCCGTTTATAAGTTATTGATTTTGAACAACATTTTTGTGATCATGAGATGAGATGCATGAGATACAACAAGTCTATAAGAATAAACTTTATAATCATATCAACATAGTTATATGTATTGTTGTCTATTAATGTTTTGAAATTGTATTCCTAGATAAATGTTTATTAAGTCAATCATTGTTATCTGATTGCAGTCAGTTGAATGGTACGTCATCAGTTGTCGAGTCGCGGAGCTCCTATGCTTTCCTGACAAGCTATACTACTGGAATTGAGCTACAAGGTCTCGTAGAGAAACGGGCCTTGTGTAATAATAATGAAGTCCTTACTGTGCAGTGCTTTAATAGAGGTGGGTAAAGTGAATTGTAATGGAAGATGATGTATTATGTTGTAAAAGGGGGTGTTAGAATTACTTGTACAGTAAAACCTATACATCTGAACACCTCTATGATTTGAACATCTCTCAATGTAAATGTCAATGTAAATGTTTTTTACAGTACCATGTTTTCAATCTGCCATAATCTTCCATGTTACAAACCTTCAAATGTGAACACCTGCCAAAACGAACACTTTTTGACCATCCCAGTGGCGTTTACATTAAACAGGTTTTAATGTATGTTGTAATAGGAATAGAGGTAAATGAATGCTGTATTGGATGAAAGTGAATTATGTTTTATTGTAAAAGTTTGGAAATTCTTAGCAATTTTTAGGATGTGGACAAGGAAGGAGGGAAGGAAAGAATGACGCATGTTTCAAAATATGTTTTGACGAGAGGCATTGTGGATTTCGATTAGAACTTTCATTGTGTTCTTTAAATATCCATATAAGGGGCGTTTATCCCCGCTTTTCTAAGTAAAAGCTACTTGAGACACTCAGTAATATTGACATCATTTCTTTATTGTATTTTAAGTGCTGTCTAAAATACAATATTGCTGGTTTTTGTAAACATCATGTTAAAGTGCAGTATTAAGGGTACTCACCTATAATTATGTATGTACTTTTAAAAATGACAGGCAATGAATTAAAATGTTGGTTTCCCATTCAAAGGAGGGGCACAATATTGATTCAGAATTTTGAAAGTTTGAAATGGAATTGTTGTTAATACATGTACTGTTTAGTAAGTCAATATGACCCTGTATTGACACGGTAGTTTAAAGGTTACAACCTTTCCCAAATTGAGAAAATGCTGACCCAAGAGAAATTTTAAGAAATCAGAAATTATGTGTCATTAGTGTTAGTAATGTGTTTGAATTTGTACAATTTAATTTGTTCTTGTTCAAGTCATTCAGCCACTTTCTTTAAATTGTCTTTTTATTGCAAGTCAGTTTTGTGAGGAATTCCAATCATTTTTCTCAGATATATGTTCAGTATAGCTGTAACTGTTCAGTAACGTCAAGCAGATTTTCAGATATTTTATTTTTCCTTAGGCTGTGGCGAGTCTAGTCTGAAGATTGAGCAGTTTATCTTTGGTGGGGAGGAAGCAGCTCTTGGGCGCTGGCCCTGGCAGGTCTCTATACAGTTTGATACGGCACACGTGTGTGGTGGCTCACTCATTGGACCATATCATGTCCTCACTGCAGCTCATTGCATCTTCACGTAAGTTGGAACAAAAGATGGCATCTTTGTGGAATACTTTATTACAACATTTAACCATATGAACTTAATGAATGAATAGCATTTTCAGTTTTTCACATATTTGTCTATCAAAATTGATTTTATTTTCATTTTGTAATAAATTGCATTTTCAGATCCCAATTTAATAAGTTTCAAGTTGTACTTGGTACAACGAAACGCACCGAGTACCAAGACTCAAAAGTCAAAATTGGTGTTCGTGAGGTCTGGGTACACAATGGCTATAGGCAGTTCTATAACGAGTATGACGCAGCTATTATTCTCTTAAAGGAGAAGGTGGAGTACACAGAGTACATCAAACCTGTTTGTCTCCCTGAGAAGGATGACCTCTTTACTAGCAGCTCCTATTGTTATATATCTGGCTTTGGATTTATTGATAAAGGTGGGTGTTTGGGAATGGATTTGTGCATGAAAACTGTAGAAAGAAGAATTTGAAAAAGAAGTTTTAGATATGATCGAAATTAATATAAGGTTGAATCTGGATTGAAATTATAGGTGGTGCTGTGCACGTGAAATTAGAGGCATATTTGGCAGTGTAACAATTAATGATTTAAAGCCTACATTTGCAAAAGTGTGTGCATTTGAAATATTGTGAATTGAACCTCCTGTACATAATGTAATCTATGTTTAATATTTTAATAAATTGAATTAATTTATTTTGTGATTAGCTGAGCAAAATCTAGCTGAAGATCTTCAGGAGGCTAAGATGCAAGTAGTTACGCCCTTAGCGAAATGTGCCCGTAACTGGGGGTCGTATGTCTATTGGACAGACAAAATGATATGTGCTGGCTATGAAAGTGGTCTTACAACCATTTGTAAAGTATGTTAAAATCTTCGATATTTTTGACATATCATAGCCCATTATTGAAAAATGATACTGCATTTTCTATGTTCACAGGGTGACTGGATTTTTCACATTCTTTGTTTATTGTTTACTTGTATATGATAATTTAGATATTTCCTTTAATTGAATTGATTCCATGCCATTTTGTTATTATTTCTTAAAATTGTTTTTAGTATTTTGTTACATTGGCAATTGTGTGAAAACTGTTTACTTTTGAAATTGTGATGTTATCGAAAAAAACAAAAAACGATATGTTTGTTTACAGGGTGACTCAGGTGGTCCTCTCGTGTGTCAAGATGAGCATCAACGTTGGAAGCTTGCGGGGATCACGTCATTTGCTTGGTGTGCTAGAGAGAAAAAACCAGCTGCGTTCACTAAGGTGGCAGCCATCTTGGATTGGATAGATGCAGCCACAAGTGAGTAGTGATTTTATTTATTTCTTCATTTATCATGAAAATATATACAAAACATTTTATGCTTCAAGTAGCCAATAAGGTTAACTTTATTTTGAGCTCATGTATATTGCACATCTCTGAATACTAAAACAATTTTAAAACTGTAAGACTGTTAGAGATTTTGAAATTTTTGAGATATTGGGAAATATTAAGAATGTTCATGTAAGACTATACAACATATCGTATGTAATATACAGTAGTACTATTGCCCCAAGCATGCTTTTTGTATGTGCATTTTATCTAAAAAGTGTAATATTTTCAGGCTGTAAATTTGTATGTGATAATGGCCAATGTATTTATGCTGAGCGCCAGTTGTGCGATGGAAAGAATGATTGTGGGGACAATAGTGATGAAGATAGACTTTGCGGTAAGTTGAATAATATATGGTACACGAGGTTTGCTTAGAACTACAAATATATATATGGAAAGTGAGCTGTGAGTTTAGAGAGTGGGGGGTGGAAGGTGATAAAGTTGATATACTGTATATGACCTTCTAGGTCTTTAGGTTACGCAAACACATAACTAGGTGTTTTTTATTTTATAATTATTTGTTACTTTGTCTCTATTTTATCTTTAATTAATCTTAATTGTGTAACTTGACATAGATCTTGATAACTTGATTTCAAAGTATACATTGATATCAGTTTATTAATTTTAGCCTTTTGCATTTTTCCAGATAAGTCAATAGAGTGTTCGTTTGAAGATGCCTATATCTGTGGCTATAGGAAGCTTTCCAAAGATACCAACTGGGAAAGGAGGAAGGGGAATACACCCACAAGTAACACTGGACCATTTGTTGACAATACCTTTGGAAATAGCTCAGGTATAAATTGACCTACTAAAGGGAACATGTTTCCTCCTATTGGTCATCACATTTCATACCTCTTATATTGACTTAGATGTTTCTCACCTCAGATTTTGAATAAACGTTTTCTGATTTCCTTTTTGGAGATTTCAGGTAAGATAAACACAATATGATGTTGATATAGTTACAGTTTTATTGAACATCTTTATGATAAATCATGTGATGAATGAATGTCTTTGTGTAGGTCACTACCTGTATATAGAGAGTTCAGATACAAAGCGAGGGGACCAGGCAGTAGTGTTGAGTCCATACTACAACAGGACCACCAGGACCTGCCTACAGTTCTACTACCACATGCATGGGAATGATATAGGACAGCTGAGAGTGCATGTGCACTTTCCACCAATGTGAGAATTCCAAAATTGAGTCATATTTAACAGCTACAGTAAAACCTATATATCCGAACACCCTTGTTTATCGAACACCTCTCAATATGAGCGCTGTCTCTCAGTCCCAATTTGTTATCACCCATTGACTTTCTCATGTTCAACCATATTTTCGAGAAGTAGTTCAGCTTAATTTTAATTGTTGCTGTCTGTTACAACAGAAATATGATATTGACATTGGCATTCCATCTCTACTAATTATTTCAATCAAAATTATTGTATATTTCAGGTCATTATGGTATCTCAAAGGAAACCATGGGAATAGGTGGCGCCTTGGTCAGATCACTCTTGATCCTGGGATTTTCCAGATTGGCTTTGAGGCGACAGCAGAAGACGGTATCTATGGTGATCTTGCAATTGATGATGTAACACTCTTGGATGGGGATTGCCCTGTTTATAGTGAGTAATCTCTTGAAAGCCCATGGTACTAAGGATTCATATGTCCATCTCATGAACCATATATTACACCTTAAATATATAAACAATAACATATTTCACCATATTTATGATATAAAACAACATGTCACCTTAATATACCATATTTCACCACATATTAAAACCATATGTACATGAATGTAATATACTAAATTCGGAAATATATATCACCATAATTGACCATATTTCAGAATGTGATTGGGATGAGTTCAAATGTGCCACAGTGGAGCAGTGTATACCTTGGGACTATAAGTGCAATCGTATTGTAGACTGTCTGGACATGAGTGATGAATTCAACTGTAGTAAGTGCACTACTGTGCTATACATGCACTTTAAATGTGTTATTATATGGGCTGTGTGAACACCTCTTAATTGGAACACCTCAGAATGTGAATACTTTTGATTGCATTTTGGATGAATCATTATCAAACACCTTAATGCAAACACTTCTCCATTTGATTCTTGTACAACAAATTATCATTTTAACATTTTCACACTTCTAGAATCAATACCAGAAAAAATCAAATTTTTCAAAATCTTATGAATATATAAATCTTTAAATTGTAGATGTCAGTAGTACTTGTAGTGTGAAATATTTAGAAATGTCCAATAATAATGATGATAATGTAACATTGATATTGCAAAATCCTTTTACTGCTCCAAATGGTTATATTAGTCTAAAAGGTGTTTAAATAGCAGTATATGTCTTGTTTTTAGCATGCTATGATGATGAGTTCCGATGTAACAACAGCTTGTGTATAGAAAAGTCTAAAGTGTGTGACAAATATAATGATTGTTACGACAGATCTGATGAAAGTGGATGCTGTAAGTTTGATCAACCTCACATTGTTATATTGCAATTTTACTTCACATTTTGTTGCATTGTCAGTCTCAAAAAGAATATTGCGACATGCAACATCACATATTACTATATTACCTCGCATATTTTACCTCACATTTTGGCATCACATTTACTTCACATTTCAACCACTTATTTTACCTTATGGTATGACATCACATGTTAACCTCACATTGTGACATCACATGTTTATCTGACATTATGACATCACATATTTTACCTGACATTATGACATCACATATCTTACCTCACATTGTGATGTCAAAGATCTTACCTCACATTGTCACATGTTTTCCAGATGAGTCTATAAACTGCACATTTGAGGAACCCTTCCTGTGTGGCTACAACTGGGAGAATGATTATCGCTTTACTGCAGAGAATGGTTTGGTACATGGAATAGGAAGGCCACAGTTTGATGCAACATTTGGTCACCCAACAGGTGGGGGTTAAAAGTAACAGCCTATTAAAATAACAGCCAGGCATAAGTCAGGGTTGAAACTCAAAGTCACACGAAAGCTGTATCAATTTTCTACACAATTTGTGGTATTACATTGTATACAAAGACAAAGTATGTTATTTTATCTTTCAGGGAGCTTCTTATTTGCTAGATTCCAGTCTGCAGTTGTGGTGTCTCCCATGTACAGGGCAGTGAGGGTACAGTGTTTTAGATTCACCTATTGGGTACATGGGAACAACAAGGGCCTATTGACTGTCAATCAGAGGATCCCGCCCCGTAATGACAATGAGACGTCAGTGGAGTATTCTGTCCTAAGCGTCTTTGGGTTTGAAGGTATGCTTTGACACTTTATCATGATAGGGATTAGTCAGCAAAAGATGGCAGTAGCAGTCTGCCTTTTTATAAGTCTTTGAAGTTCAAATATTTGAGAGAGATTTGTTAGAAGTTTATTATCAAACTTCCATATATTTATGATTCCTAAATCAGTTATAACCATTGATATAATGACATTATAGTAAGAGGACATACAATTCTGGTAATAGCCCCCTGCTTATTGACAAAAAACATTTACATAATCATTTCCCCACCCCCAGGATACCATTGGCTGACTGGTCAAGCTGATGTTGCTGAGGGAGACTTCCAGTTGGTCTTCAGGGTTACTGCCATCACCGCAGATATGCTCCTGCACATCAGTATTGATGATGTCACAATATTTGAGGAAGAGTGCAAAGATATTCGTAAGTTGTTATTTTTATATCACCTTCGACTTTTAGCAGTCATATTGTTAAATCCACCATTTTTAATGATTAAAAAACAAAACTGAAAGTGATTTAATATTAACTTACATTTTACTATTTTATCTTATAGTTTCCTTCATTATCTTATTTATACTATATTATCTCATTATAGCCTGTAGAGAGGGTTACTTCACATGCAAGGACAGGTTCCAATGTATTCCACAGATGTACAAGTGCAACATTCTTAACCAATGTTTGGACAAATCAGATGAAACCAACTGCACAGCAGGCAAGTGTTGTATACAGAAATAATTAGAGCAATAAAGTTATACATACGAAGCCAGGGGGAGGGGTGCGATGGGTGCGATCACACCCCCCCTATAACCAATAAAAATAAATCCATTAGATAGAAGAAAAAATAGCTTTAAAATGCTTTTTATTTGAATTGTAAAGGAAGTTGCATAAATTTTTGTAAAATTCAAAACAAATCTTTAAAAGATCATCAATTTACTCAGACATACAATTTGACAGAATAATGATTAAAAATCAAATCAAATCAAAATATACAATTTTTGTTATTGTTTTTTTATTATATTTTAATATACATATTGTATTGTCCATTTTTTGTGGACGGTGTTTGGTGTCTGCAACAAATGGCAAGTGGTGACATTTTGCAATGCCTTGTTGACATTTGTCATAAATATATTCCCTTTTACTGACATATCCTTTGTTGATATTTCAGAGGGTATAATCCCATTGTTTGCCTGTTCCTTTGAGGAGCCATACCTCTGTGGTCTCCAGCAGGATGTACACAAGGGATTTGAATGGACCATTGCCAATGGGGACACTACATTTGGGGAAAGGATGCCACCAAGGGATCATACATTTGATAATCAAACTGGTGAGTGTGGTAGGAATATAGCAATTGTAAAGTAGAATATGTCAAGGGATTTGAATGGACCATTGCCAATGGGGACACTACATTTGGAGAGAGGATGCCACCAAGGGATCATACATTTGATAATCAAACTGGTGAGTGTGGTAGGAATATAGCAATTGTAAAGTAGAATATGTCAAGGGATTTGAATGGACCATTGCCAATGGGGACACTACATTTGGGGAAAGGATGCCACCAAGGGATCATACATTTGACAATCAAACTGGTGAGTGTGGTAGCAATATAGCAATTGCAAAGTAGAACATGTCTTTTAAAGTAGACGCTACTGGGAATGGTTAAAAGTGTATTCATATTCATGGGATTTACATGTATGATATGGTTGTCAGTGAGACACCTATGATTTGATTCAGAAAAATTTGTTCAAATTTTGTTCACTATAGAAAGGTGTTCACGAATGTGGGTTTAACTGAAATTGTACATCAATAAATTCACAAATCGATGCTGGAATACAAATTTTCAGTATAGTCAACAGGCTAAAACACAATATGTTCATAACACCACCTAAACTAGTATCTTCATGTGTCTCATATATAATATATGTCTTAATATATATGTCATTGTACAGATGATTCACAATTACAATCTTTTTTCTAGGTAAATACCTTGTGGCTAACAGTACAAAGGAGAACCTGTTTATAGGTGCCAGAGGGCATGTGCTAATGAACATCTCAATTACATCCATACATTGTATGACCATGCACTACTACATGGATGGCAATGATATGGGAACCATGAATGTAAGAGTTCAATTCTATTTCATATTAATAGAAATACAGTAATAAGAAATAGTACAGAGTTTAACAAAGGTAGCCTATAATCCCATTGGCATATTACACCATCTGAGCCATGCAATTGTTTGAACAACAGTGTAACTACAGAAAAACTGAAATTCTTTTAATTATCGAATGACGGACACATATGATCATAGCTCAGCATATTCTTTTACATTGGTCCCACCAGTATTATGTCATAGATACGTATGTTACATATCCTAATAGGGTATATGCTAATGTATACAATATAATTACATGGGCTGTTAAAAGAAAAGGTCACACATGCTCCCTTCGTCGTAAATATTCCCTTAAATTATTAACACTTTTTTTTGATATCGAGCAACCTTTATATCTTAGGTATATACCGCACGTTACCTAGGAGCAAGTCCACAACTTATCTTTAGTACATCAGGCAACCAGGGCCAGCAGTGGATCAAGGCCCAATTTGACATCCCTGCAGACACTGAGCTGATCACCATTGAAGCAGTCCTTGGAGGTATAAGGGAGAGCAATATGGCAATTGATGACATTGGTGAGTAGTATAGAGCTGAGCATGGGTCAATTGGTGATAGAAATAATGTTCATGAAAAGATGACAGAGTGTGCAGTCTTGTATAATAGATATTTATGAAATAAAAGCATGCACATGTAGTATAATATTCAAGAGTTTCTCTATGTGCATCTACATATATGCTAAGTTTTGCTCCTAACGATGTACATGGATACCCTGGTTCTTAAAGAGACTAGATTAGATATATAAAGAACTGTTAATAATTTGGATTAAACTATATGATCAACACACATTTTGTTTTATTTCAGTCTTGGAGGCAGGGGCATGTAAAGCTGCATGCCTTGATGGTATGTTTACATGTGACAATGGAAGGTGTATACCAGAATCTCTAGTCTGTACGAGAACTGACGAATGTGGGGATTTTAGTGATGAGAAAAACTGCAGTAAGTCAAAATTCTGGTGAAGACTTGGAAAATTTTTGGAAGGTCTATGATACCTTCAGATAATATTATTTTCAGGTGTTTCAACAGTTTTTTCAAGTTCAAGATTACAAGAACATCTAGCTTGTTTACTTGTAGAAAATTATACTTGTAACAAATTATGTTTACAAAACAAAAAGGCACGCGCGAGTGTAGCTATCAATTTCATGATTATAACTAGTAATTTACTGGAAAGTGTACTTCTAGTTTGTTGTTTCAAAATCTCCAATTTTCGATTGTCTAGCTAATTTTTCAGTGCATTAGATTGTTATGACTGTAACTCACATGACTTTTAGCAGATCTTAACTCAGAAGTCAACCTGAGATTTACTTCATTTCAGCATGCACAGATTCTGAGTTCAAGTGTGACAACGGAGTCTGTCAGAGCATTTACTTCTGGTGTGATGGTTACAATCACTGCGGAGACGCCTCTGATGAACCTATCAATTGTCGTAAGTCAGAAAAGCATAGTTACCCCAACGAATAAAGTTTGATATAGGGAAGACCTCCATCCATCTGTGCCTCTTTCAGTCTGTCCATATGTCTGTCCATCCATCCAGAACATAACTCAAACACTACTGGATTTTTCTAGTTTCATCATGTGACCCAAGAACTTTTGCCATATTGTTACGTGAACTGTTTTTGTGACCATGTTCTGCATCAATGTCAGGGTTTAGCGTTATTGGTTGGTGTCTGTAAGGAATTGTTTAATTTTTGATAATCACTTTCACCTCTAACCTATCAGGTGGTGACCATTTGTCATGTCAATGCCCCATATTTGCATTTAGCCCCCATATATGCATTTAGCCCCCATATTTGCATTTCCATTCATGTACATATCACTTGTACTTCATTTAAAGAAACTGTGTAAGAAATTTGAATTAATTCAGCAATATGAGACTTGCTTTAAAGTGAAGCATGGTGTATGTCTATTTAAAGATTGAATCTGACATTATTCTAAGCATCTGATTGGATGATGTTTTATGTTTTAGAGTGTCGCGAAGAACAGTTCCGTTGTGGAACAGGACTCTGTATCCCAGGAGTCTACTATTGTGATGGAGTTGAACAGTGTGAAGATGGATCCGATGAGCCAGCCAATTGTTGTAAGCAAACACAAATCTTACACTATATTGAACACTTTAGTCTACTTGTTTTCATAGAATTTATTTTACAATACAATTTAAAACTTGGACACTCGTGGCTTAGATATTCTCACCATAGACTTATTATACATAGAAACATGTCTGTTTGGGGAAAAGGATTTGAATTAAACATCATTTGGGTTTACATTGCAGAGTAGCACATTAAATCTTAGGGTAACATAACAAATTACATGTAAAGGTGTGAATGATTTAAGGATTTCTTTGAGTTGTTGTTGGTTTATTGCATGAGATTTTCATTTCCAGTTTAAAATGAGGGCCAGAAAGTGATAATGCGTCACTAGGTATATTTGAAAATTAATGGGTTTGTTGTTATGTTTTATTTTAGCATGTGACCCGAGATGGAACTTTTTATGTGACAACGGTTACTGCGTATATAAACAATACAAGTGTGACGGAGTAAACCAATGTGGTGATTACAGTGACGAGTTGGATTGCGGTAAGTCCTTTAATTATGCATCAATCCATATTACAGCAAAACCTGTGTGTGAAGCATCTTTTCTACCTTAAAATAAAATTTGTTTCATTTTACAGGTTTTTCTGTTATTGTCTTTAATGGGACTCAAAGTCTCATAGACATTTTGAAACTGTTTTTTATATTTTTGGTTTTAGAATATAATTATGTTAATTGAACTGTTCAAGATTTTAGCAAAGATAAGAATATTTAATCATATTTTTCATATTTCTTTCCTGGACCAATTCATTTATGTATTTTTCATTTTCTCTCTCCATTTCCTCTTCAATAAGGAAGTTAGAAATTATGTATTTTTCACTTTAAGGTTACAATTAATACATTAATGTTGTAATGTTTCATGCTTCAGTATGCCAGGCTAGTGACTTTACTTGTGATAGTGGGATGTGTATATAAATTAATATTGTAATGTTTTATGCTACAGTATGCCAGGCTAGTGACTTTACTTGTGATAGTGGGATGTGTATATAAATTAATATTGTAATGTTTCATGCTTCAGTATGCCAGGCTAGTGACTTTACTTGTGATAGTGGGATGTGTATATAAATTAATATTGTAATGTTTTATGCTACAGTATGCCAGGCTAGTGACTTTACTTGTGATAGTGGGATGTGTATCAGACAAGAACAATACTGTGATGGCAAACCACACTGTTCAGATGCCAGTGATGAACCAGCCAACTGTAGTAAGTTCAACATTTTATTGAAATATTCTCTTTCATTCTTTTTCTGCCCAACAAACACTCGGCGTACACTCAGGATACACCCAGCGTTCATTCAGCGTACACTCAGCATACACTTGTCATACATCTAGGATATGCTAAACTGTGTTTCACTATTACTTCAGTTTCTGTTAGGTAACACCAGTATGTATCTTTATTACAGCTTGTTCTGAGAACCAGTTCCGATGTAACAGTGGTCAGTGTATTCCTAAGAGTGACCAGTGTAACAGAATCTATAACTGTAGAGATTTCTCTGATGAGAAAGACTGTGGTAGGTTTATCATTTTATTAATTTATCATGTCACCAGCAGTCAGAAGTGGTGACATATTGTTATAGTCAACTTTTTTGTGGCAGTGGTTGGCTGTTGATGTTTGGTATCTGTAACAAATGGCAGGTAGTACCATTTTGCATGTTAATGCCTATATACACATATAGTCACATGAGTTTATCGGAAATGTTTTTCCTTTTCTTTAAATCCAGAGTCGGCAGAAACAACTCAGTGAATTTTTCGAAGCTTCTTCGTGTGATGAAATTCATTTTGGAATAGTCTTTAGTGTTATATTATTCTCTGGCTGTTATAATGTTATGATATTTTGTTCTGATATTTTTATTCTTTTTATTATTTATTTATTTGCAAAACATTTGCATGATTTAAATATTCCTGTGCATCGATGCATATGATATGGATAAGTAGTAAGTCTATGCATTCATGTATTTGTTTAGAGTGTAGAAGTGATGAATTCAAGTGTAAGCTTGGTGTTTGCATCCCCGCCTCACTCCGTTGCGATGGCACCACCCACTGTCCTGGGGAGACATCTGACGAAGAGGGTTGTGGTAAGTCTGAATACTCAGAAAATATTCTGTCCCACTAAAAAATTAGTTCATTTTTCAAATTAAGAAAGAATCATGCATTTTTTTTATTGAATTATAAGATATAGTTGCCATAGCAAGATATCAGTATCACATCAAATAGCTAAGATATTATCATGCAATTTTCGCTCAAATTGACATTTCTTGTGCTATGATGTTATAACATTGAGTTTAACAGCAATCAGTTTTACAGAAATATTCATGATAAACCTGTGGAAACTGTCAATATGTAAATACAGTACTTATCTATTATGTCAAAACTACTAATAAACCTGCTGCCCGGAACCAGTTCAAATTGCATATTCTGTATAATATGTTATTCCTTTGTTGCAGCATGTGGGGATGGCAAGTTCCTTTGTGACAATGGGGTATGTCTTCTGTCTTATTACCACTGTAATGGTCAGGATGAATGTGGGGACAACACTGATGAAATGCACTGCCGTAAGTACATTAGTATATAATAATAGAATATGATCCAGTATTTGTACCTTTATACCTGTATTTATTTGTACCTGTATTTGTACAAAATATACAGGTTTCACTGTATAGTTAGAGTGGTGCTTTTATATACACAGATCAGTTATTCCTTAAACATATTATAAGTGCTGAGATTCCTTATCTCAGAAAATCCTAATTGCGATAAGTTGCAAAATGAGCGTAATTTTTTGAGCAATTGAATGAGTAATTGCCATTGTAGTCTAGTATTCTAGTCCAACTGTTATACAACTGTTTGTTGCATGTTGCAGAATGTAGATATGATGAATATACATGCCCAGATGGTGCATGCATACAGAATGAGTTGGTATGTGATGGACATAAAGACTGCACCAGTGGACAAGATGAGGCAAATTGCAGTGAGTGTTTTATTTCAAAAATAGCTCGTGTTTATTTCTTGGAGTATTCCAAAGTTTATTTATTTGATGATCTATTTTTCTGTTGAAATATTGCCTCTTATAAATAAATCTCTGTTCCATTCCAGATACCTGTGGTGCTGATAAGTTCCAGTGTCAGGATTACTCCTGCGTTCCAGAGTCAGCAAGATGTGATGGTGTAATTGACTGCCCCAGTAGAAATGATGAGGCCGACTGTGGTGAGAGCATGGAATTTCTTTGATGCCCCCTTTCCATAATTTCATGAATTTTGATTACAATACATTTTAGATTTTAAAATTGAACCGTCTTTTATTTTTGAATCTTTAATTTTAATATGTCTGTTCCAAGATTATTGTATGGAATATTTAGTTAATAGTATGGAATATTTAGTTAAAGGAATATTCCTGGCCAGACCATTTCTCTCCTAATATGGTAGCAATAACCATATATATACTTTCCATATTTAGCAAAACAGGGGAAAATGTTTTGATATGGTCAATATTGATCACTTGAAAATGTAGTGCCGAATTCCAGTAGGCTGCCATCTTTTAATATTTCACTCAGGAGGTGATGTCATCGACTCTCAACTTTGCATATAACACGCTGAATATTCTTTTTCAATTTTGTCTATGATTTAATCCTTCTAAAAGTCTCTTCTTTTATTCTAAACTGACAAGCTCTGAACATATTTTTGCGCATAAAGTAAGGATTACTCGTCTAGAAGTGATATTGTGTTATTTTCCTATACTGTTATATGCAAGGTCGTGAATGTTGAGAGTCGATGACATCACTTCCTGAGTAAAATCTTAAAAGATGACAGCTTACTGAAAATGAGCACTACATTTTTAAATTATCAATATTGACTATATTAAAACATTTCCCCGTGTTTTGCTAAATATGGAAGGTATATATATATGATTTTAGCTATCATATCAGGATAGAAAAGGTTTGGCAAGGAATGTTCCTTTAATAGTGAAAAGTGAAATTGTTTGACATTCTTAATATTTTAGTGAAACTGACTGAGATCTCTGGAGCTAATATAAAACAGAAAGTTGATGTGTTGAATGGTACGATATATCACCCTGTATGTGCAGATACATGGAATGAGGCCTGGAGTGATGTAGTGTGTAGCCAACTAGGAGAAGGGTAAGATCATGAATATTTAGTTCTCAAAAAGTAAAGAATCAGTTTTGTTAATATTTCCCAATGAATTCATGCTGAAAATTTGACAATGTAAAACCAGTTCTATAGATTGGCAGAATTAACAAAAGTTTATTGAAAAGGTAGAAGGTGGTCTTTAATGACAACATAGATCAATTTAAAACTATGAAATGACTGGTGCTTTAAATGAACAAAAAGTTGAGTGTCGAATTGTGTGTCCTCCCATTAGAATTCTTTATAATTTCCACATTTTATAAGAAAGCATTTTTATTGCCAATGGTATAATTGGTTTCAGTCCTCAAATGGTCACCAGTAAGAGCATACAGGCGTCCAATAGTTACTATAGATTATCTAGTAGTGCCTCATTGCCCACCGACTTTCTGCAAGGCAATCTAGAGATGACAGACCAGTGCCCCAACAATGAAGTGGTCACTACTACATGTGAGCATAGAGGTAAGATTGAAATTAGGGAGTTGATCACTCTATGATGTTATCAACCACTTTGAATGATTAAAATAAAGTGTGAATGGAAATAAAGATGTCGCTAGTTTGAATGTCATCAGTGATTGGCAATATTATTACAGTCACAAAATGTGAATTTAAGCTTGTGTCACTCAAACTTACTATTGGAATTCATTGAAATAGTTTCATATTTTGAACTTATTAGAATCATTTATTTGTGGTGTCAAGGATCTACTAGTCAGGATTCAACTTGATATATTAATCTGTATTGGGCATTTGTTACCTTAAATCTGTTGATACGGTCGGAAATTAACACCTCAACAGGCAATGCATTTCAATCAAATATTGTTGTATCCATCTTTTCAGATTGTGGCCTGAGGTCTGACAACATTACATTCTTCAGTGCTTTCATCATTGGAGGCAATATTGCCCTTGAGGGGGCGTGGCCATGGATGGCGTCCATACAGTACTTGGGTCAACACAGATGTGGGGGGACCCTCATTAACAAACAGTGGATCCTCACAGCCGCCCATTGCTTCCACATTAATAGGTATGTCAGCGCCAAAATGTATGAATGTGCCCAATAATGTTTCCAAATTGAAGTTATTGTATAATATGTAAAACACTCCTCCCCTGAGTTTTCCGTATGTTGAAATGATGATTTCTGCAAAGATAAAAGCCAAACTAGAAAACACTGAAATAACCCAGCTTTCCTAAACCTTAAACATTATGTAAAACAACTATGTACAACAATGTGTATACAATATGTACTACTTTCTCTCTCCAGGCCTCATTCAGAGCATCTCGACAGAATGCCATACTACTTCAGCATTGTCCTTGGCTCAGCCAATCAGAGGACTCCATCCACACATGGGGTCAAGGTTTCAGTCGAATCCATCCACCTCCATTCAGGCTACTCATTTGGCTATAATCCTCTGTTGAATGACATTGCTCTGGTGAAACTTAGCAAGCTAGTTGAGTACACGGACTACATCAGACCTGCTTGTGTGCCTGAGCCAAGGGAGATATGGGGCAACACGAGTGTATGTTATCTTACAGGGTGGGGCCACACACAAATCTATCAAGGTAAGAATGGTCATAACATGCTTCATGCCCAAATTTGGAATTAAAATGTTTAGATTAGCTGTAATTTGTGAGCTTCATTTCAAAAGATAATGTCTTGAAATATCTGAAATGTAATTTCAGAATATGCTGTGCCAAAACTACGAGAAGCTAAAATGAGGATGATACCCTCCCAAACATGTTCTGAAAGGATTTTAACGACGGACAACCAGTATTTATGCGCAGGGTATGCTACGGGATATGTCGGGGGTTGTGAGGAAGACTCCGGTGGCCCTCTAGTTTGTATGGACATGAATAAACGCTGGAATCTACTAGGGACCTACAGTGGAGGACCAATGAATTGTGGGGTTGGTAGCGGTGTGAGACCCGTAGAACCAAATGTGTTTGCTAGAATAACTCACTTCTCAACTTGGATGGATAGTATTATGAGACTGAATCGGTAATAGGAAAGTTACAGGGGCCAGTTACTCAAAAGCATATACATTATACATAATTGTGAATCTTTTAATCAATCATTGATAATTTTGCCTTTTCTTGCAACTGAATGATTAACTTGATGCCATGATTAAAAAGCAATTCATTATCCATGGGATATTTTACATGTGGATATGACATGCGGCTTTATAATTTCATAATTCACAATATGGTATTGCAAACAACAAAGGCTTTCGAGTAACATCTTTCAAATTCAGGATTGAACAAAAATCACTTCCTACCTTGTATGTAAACTTATTACTTATTCTACTCTGCCTGCCTAATGAACAAACAAACAAACAAAATTATGCAAAGCTACATGAAATGTCTCAAATTCATCGCTTATTCATTTATCTGTGGCTGTGCAGATCACAGTGTAGAAAAGCCCAGATTGGTTGCTGAAAAAGTCTTGTTAAGGTGTTTGTTGTATTGCTCCATATGTGCAAATATTCTATGGAAAAGAAATACGGGCACATTGATTATAGGTGTATTTATGTAGTTTATCCGTTTATCATACACATTTATACCATCATTTGCTTTGTAAAGAGCCTACATAAAAATATTCAAATTTCTTATCCTACTCTTCTTCAGTAATGAAGCAATCGCATGCTACAGTAAAACCTGTCTTATCCAAACACCAGATGTTCAGATTATAGAGGTGTTCAGATATGCAGGTTTTACAGTAGCCCAGTGTGTGTGTGTGGTCGCTATACAGATATAATTGACACCAAATGTGTCAACTCTTTATATCATTTGAAATCCCTGGTTAAAGATATTCAGAGTGGTTTTTCACTTGATTACACTTGTATTTAAAAAATTAAATCATGTGATGTAGCAACGAGACGTATGTGATAATAGGACCATTTTACAGTATATAAAGTCTGTGGTATTTATAATATTCAGGGATAATCACATGTACCCAATCTGATATAGATAGAGCCTTTTTGCTTAGTTTAAGTGACTATACGTAAGTTAAAAATGAAATTGCACCATATTGAATGATAAGAAATTGTCATAAAATCCTTAGTGAAGAAATTCCATCGACATGTATTATATTCCCATATGTATACTTGTATCATTCCATTCTTTGAATGGTAACTAGATCAATGCATTTTTGACATAAACGAGGCAGGGGCTTTGTTTCTTATTAACATGTTGTAGTACCAGTAACTTACTAGTACTTATTGGCACTAGTGCTAACCTATTTGTTAAGTACTACATTTACGTTAAGTGCAGAAGCGCTTGTCAGATGATTTTCTATAAAGGAGCTGCTTTTTTCATGAGACTGATCAAACCAGTTTATTGTTTTCAAAATCTTGTTTGAATTTTCTCAGATTCAAAAATTTAAATCATTGATTTTTTACTATTTTGAGACAGAGAGCTTACACACTAATTACACACTCCCTCTGGGACATGTTTCTGTATGTTAATTCAACCAATCCATTCTCTTTTGCTTTCTACTAATGATTTACCCCCTATGAAAAATAGGTGTATACTATCAGGGGGAAAGTCAGGATCTAAAAGTGCCTCGCTTGGCTACACCCGTGACTATAACAAAAGCAAAAATAAGTATACAATGTACATATATTTATATTTGAGGTTGTGAAACTGTACTTTCGTAGATGTACACATATATATTTTTATATCTAAATGTTATGAAAAGTGTGCCACAAGCACTACATATATCACATTAGATACATGTATATAATATCATGTAATATCTGAACAATGAAAGCTCATTTTATATCTAGAAGTTTTAAAATGAATGAAACAACTGTACAGCATGCCATATAGGTATATATTTTAGTGGTATACACTGTATTTACAATGAACATTTTATAGATGATTTATATTAGACTTTCTCCCACTTACAAATGATATATATTTTGTATTGTTCTAATGTGTCTAGAAGTATGCAGTACCATAGGGGAGTTTGTCATAAATATGTCTGAAGAACCGTTAAAATATATTTAACATAACACTTCATATGTCTAAACCTCTTATCAGCTTATTCACTTCATACAAACGTGCGTATTAGATCGGTTAAAACAGATAGCGGGTTTATATTTTATTTAGGCAAGTGTTTGCTTTATACAGCACTCTGATAACCGATACCTCAATCTTAGGGTCTACCTATCCATATGCTACATGGTACATAATATCACATATTAGGTATATCGAAGAATGAAAATTATTCCAAATATTTAGGATATTCGTATACTATTGAGTATGTGACCAGGTTGTGTAAACAAATATACAATATACATTCCAAGTGATTTTATTCCCGTATTGTTAGAATTATTGTGATTTTCTTTAAAATGGGGCGTGATAAAATCAAGGTGTTGAATATTATCTGAAGAGTTTTTAAAGTCACTGTGACCTGATAAACTTGTTTTAAAAATGCAATATCTGTAGTAAATGACAATTTAAGAAACTATTGCAAAAATTATCTATCATAACATTTTTGTGTACTACAAATGTGTAGATTTTTAAAAATGGTTTATATAAGTTGTACATATTAGAAATCTTTACTATTTTAAAGTGTTTTAGTGTAGATGTATAAAAGCATAGGCATTTATCCCATGATTGTATAAAAAATGGTAGATATTCATCCTTTCTTAAATGGCGCTAAAATGGTTGCTTTTGTATATAAAAATAACACTGAGATGTTACACAGTGAACTTTACTGATGTGAGTAAACTTAATTTCACTTATGTTTATTTATATTTTTATATTAACAAAATATATTATGATATGATGCTTTTGTAAATGCTTTTGTTGTGTTCTTTTCTCATTCATGTACATCGCTTTCAACGTTGTTTTTTTTATTATAAATGAGTCATGATCTATGTGTTCTTATTGAACTTTCAATATGTCTTGAATGAATAGCATTATTGTATCCTTTAAAATTCTTTATAATACGATTTTATTAAAAAGCTTTCTTCGCTTTTGTTGTTAAAGTTCATCCATTATAAAGCCACAACTTCATTTTAACCAAACAATAAATGACTATTTGTTGGAGGAGACTCGAAATTGTATTGAAATATATTTTAGACTTAAACCAAGTCCCAGGTAGTCATTGATATATTCTCGACACCTTTCTTTTGATACTAGAGTTACCGTGACCCAGACGTGTTGTCCCTCTGCTATGGTAAAGCTTTACCAAACAAGCAACCCAGGACAAAGTATATAGACTTAACGAAATGGTTGTATGCGTTTGCCCTTATGTGTCCCTGTTTCATTTCCTTAGGCGTAGATTTAAGGTGACACAGTATATGCTCCTAAATAGAGGGATCATTTAAAGATCTGCATTAACTTGAGTTATATTTTATGATTTATTACAAATTTGAACAGATTGGAGGTCTAATGATTGTAAACATCAATTTTATAAGGCAAACAGTTGACAAAACCATCTTCAAAGGGATTTTTTGTTAAAGTTAAAAACGCAAGAAATGAGCATCCTTAAGTGAGTTGAGTTCGATAATAAACATGGGTTTATGTTGGAAAAGTCAGTAACGAACAAACTTTTCATTAAAAATGAACTCATTGAAAGTTAATTGGTTATTGATTAGTTGTATTCTTAGAATGTATCAATGATGAATCACGGGACTTTTCATGGAAAATTAACTAGATGCAAGTAGAAATAATCTTGATTTACATCATTAATCTTGATTTAGGTCATTAATATTAAGAATTTAGTCAAAGTGATGTCATATTTGAAATCTACGATAAAATTACATCTAAGAATATGATTTTAAATCTATAAAATAATGAAGAGTGAAATATTTCACTTTTCTTGGGTTGGACAAATAGTATTTCCTTTTACTGGACATACTTTCATTTGTATAATGGTCAGACACATAAGGGTCACTTATGAAAATTGATCCAATATCCCAGATGCGAGTAGAAATAATCTTGATTTACGTCATTAAAAATTCACAGTTCAGTCAAACTGATGTCATCTGGTTTTGAAAAGAGTTTATCAACTTTGAAAATTTAATTTTCTTTGAAAATGTGACTTCTAGGTCGGGGAGACTCCCCATAGACCCCATGTTGTAAAACCACAAAAAGTGAAATATTTTTTCTTGTGTTTGGCAGATAACATTGTCTTTTACTGGACATATTTTAATCTGATAAAAGCACAATAAGAGTAACCCCCCTGATGTTTTGGCTCTAAGATGTATAAGAAGTTGGTCTATCTACTTACCAACTTTGAGGCTTCAACCCGGGGGGGGGGGTACTCCCATATATTTGCTACATGGGGACGTACCGCTAAAGTGGGTCACTTTTTCGCTGAAAAATCCTTAGATGTGGGTCCCATTTTGATGAAAAAATCCCTCGAACTGGGTCTTCTTTTTGAAAAATCCTAAAACTGCGGATTATTTTTGAAATAAATTGCCGGAAGTGGGTCTTGTTTTTTGAAAATTACCTTGAAGTGGGTCTATTTTTGAAAGAAAAACTCTAGATGTGGGTCCATTTTAGAGAAAAAAATCCCTAGATGTTGGTAGAAATTTTGAGTATCAGCGGCACCCCCCTGTACAAAGTGACTTTGGACTAATTGTGTTTTTATCCAACAGTTGGTTGTTCTGATGGTTGTACTGTCAATATATCGGAGATACTGTGCCCTCAGTTTGTTCTCAAGATAGATATCTTATATATGAGCAATTAAGGGAGATCACTGATTGTCTGGGGATGAAACCAAGGCGACATTCCCCCTTTAATATGAAATCTGATTGTGTATTTACCTTTTACAAGGAGTTGGTACATGTTTGTTAAAAAATATAACCCATAACCATAACCCATTAATGTAATAATGTACTCGAGCCCCTTTTCATTATAATAACGAAAGCTTTCTCTCTAAATATATATATTATAGTTTGAAAAAATTCCCACGTAAAAATTGAATAAATCACATTTAGGTGGGCAAGCACCTCTTAAAATCTTCACTTGTAATTATCATAGGCCAAGGGAAACACTAGTAAGGCCATAAGAAGTAAATTCTTTGTTTTGTGTCCCCTTGCTTGCACGGTTTTGAGTAAATCAGAAAAAAACAAACACATCCAAATAGCGCAAGGGCCTGAAAGTACTATCGCATTTCGTTCAGTCAGAATCAGAAATGACGGACGTTTTGATGTCGATCAAAATTGACAGTGTTATTGATTACTTTGGCATACATTGTGCATTTTCTTATTTTGGTTACCTTTGATTAATAGCTATGTTTAAATATATTGTATATGATGTTATAGATATGTGTTTGTAATTATTGAAAATTGGTATGTCATCCCTTTATTTGCCCATACATTTCTTAAGCAAACAAGTTTGTATTTTTTCTTGAGTTTGTGTTTGTTTTCCTTGTACCATTGCATGATTTTGATTTTGCCAGGACACAAAACAAAGAATCTACTTCTTATGGCCTAAGCTGTATTTCACTTCTATATACAGCTATTTCTTTTCCCTTGGCCTATGGTAATTACCCAAATGCGAGTAGGTAGTTACCAGTTTCACCACCAGGTGGCTGATTCGGGTCAATTAACATGGCAGGTATATAAGAAAGTTCCCTTAAACTTGAATATTATCAATTTAAGTGGCTCAATTTTCATATAACCCTTATGTGTCTGATACTTATACTAATGAAAATATGTCCAGTAAAGCAAAATATTATCTGGTCACTAAAAGAAAAGATATTTCATTTTTTGTGATTTTATAGCATGGGGTCTATGGGGAATCTCCCCGAGCTAGAAGTCACATTTTCAAAGAAAATTAATTTTAAAGTTGATAAACAATTGTTAATGACGTAAATCAAGATTATTTCTACTCGCATCTGGGTTATTATATGCCATTTCAGGCATGTAAGGAATCTCAGAAATCACCCCCAACATAGAATTTGAACAGATAGTTGAATTTTCTGAAAGGAAAATCTACCCCCATCTCTCTGTACCAAAGAAATTTTTTTAAGTCTCATTGGTACAGAAAGATGGGGGGATGAATTTTCATGGGATCTTCATCTAGAACTGCCCCCCCCCACATTTCTTAAGTCAGTAAGTTGATAATCTCCAACCAAATCTAACATTCTAATGTCAACAAATGAACTATTCATTGTATTTTTGTAAATCTATAATTAATCAGTTATCACATGTTAAAAATAAAAAAAAACTGATCAGATTTCAATCCATTTCCCACATTTCATATTTAGCCAATCATTGTAAGGGAGTTTTATTTTCTAAATCTGCCACCAGATGGCATCCATTTTGAAGTCTCAGTTTAAAAGAAAAATGGCGGACGAGAAGTCGAGGTTTTAGTTTTTCTGTCTATTTCCTCTGAATGTACATCTATAGGTCCCAATGGTGTAGTTTAAAGGGATCCAAGACGGAGGTCAGGACTTGTAGGATAGATGCAGGCCAAAAAGAGGTATGTGCTCCTAGCCTCGAGCGTGATATGCCTCGGATTGTGCTATTACATCGGCTTGCTAAGATTTCTTCAAAATGGTGAAAATTTATCAAAATACAAACATCAAAAACTGGTTGGTTTCATGGACCACAAAGACTTCAGATATGACCAGGATTTACATCTGTCAGCCAGGCATAGGAGAGATACATGGGTTCATAAAATATCTCACAAACATTGTCGCATGGAGACATGTTTTGACATGTCAAAATGTAAGGGGGATTTCAAAGTGTATCTTTATCCACAGTCACAGGAAAAAGTGTCATCAGCTTATAGCAAAATCCTCACATCTCTGCAGAAATCACGCTATTACACAACAGATCCAGCACAAGCGTGTGTCTTTGTCCTTTCCATCGACACTCTGGACAGGGATCATCTCTCAAAAGACTATATCAAAAATATCCAGTCTAAAATTGAAAGTCTCGGAACTTGGAACAATGGCCGTAACCATTTATTATTCAATTTGTATTCAGGAACTTGGCCGGACTATGTTGAAGACCTTGGCTTTGATATAGGAGAAGCGATGCTTGCTAAAGCTAGTATAGAAGTAGTAAATTTTAGATCAGGGTTTGATATTTCTATACCGCTATGGCACAAAGAGCACCCTCAGTCAGGGGCGGGGTCTGGCAACTTACAGACAACAACCATACCCTCTCTACGCACATATACATTAGTATTCAAAGGTAAACGTTATCTAACTGGAATAGGTTCAGAGACCAGAAATTCATTGTTTCATTTACATAATGGGAATGACATAATTTTGCTTACATCCTGTCGACACGGAAAGGACTGGCAGGATTTCCAGGACAAAAGATGTGCCACGGATAATGCAGAGTATGACAAGTAAGTCCTATACTAGATATTAAGTCCTTACTTTTAGTTTTAGACCACATGACTCTTTGTAGATGTGATCAATCTCAGTTTGATTTTCAGTACTCAAAAACAGTTTTTATACTCACATTTGAACTGTTTTTACTCACAATGAGTTCATTTCACACTCAGGATCATTCTGAGATATACTCACAATGTTACGTGTCTGTATTCATAATCAGACAATATATTCCGAATACATTATAGTTACACATCTTGGAATTTCAAAATTGTCTACTAAATTATAGTACCCTGTTGGTTTGAAAGAGCACATTAATATGTTGTCATTTTTCATTTTTAAAATATTTTTTATTCCAGGTCATGTTTTATTTCCAGAAAATTTCTCATTTATATGATTGACATTTTTATTTTCCTATTAACACAAACATTTTCACAGCACAGTAGTCGTGACACATCAACAGATAGTAATTGTGGTATAAAAGTACATGTATATATGTAGTATATCCAAACATGACTGACTGTTGAAATAGTTTATACTAGTCCCCTGTAGGATGTCCATTTAGCAGGTAAAAAGATCCAAGGAACAGAACCAAGCTTTCAAACATTCTTTAAAGTAGTAGAAAAATGTTTTGAAATATCCAAAAAAAGGTATTTCATTTACCAGGGAAGTTTATTTGATCATATACACAATGTTATACATGTGTTATTAAATATTTGTAAGGGCCATCCTTATCACAACATGTGGGTGTCGTGAGGGTTCTGATAACTCAGAGGATGTCTGTTATAAGTCTGTACAGATTGTTCATTTATTTTTAAAATCAGGAAATAATATGTCAATAATTTGTCAATGAGCTACTTGAAGTTTTCCAAAATGATGATATCATCCTAAGTTCACTAAAACATGTGGTTTTATACTTTCAAATCAAAGACTCCTTCCTCTTTGGTGAGTTTGGTCTCAATTTTGTAAAAGTTTGATATTTGTATGTGTAGTGAACAGGGGTAAATATGTGATTGTTTGGTATTACTTTAACTAATAAATTTGTTGTATGACTTTCGTATCAATATCTCAAGAGTTGAGAATTAAACAATTTGCTAAGTGTGTGTGGGAAGATTGGATAGGCCAAGGCTTGTCCAAGATTTATCTGAAAGCCACGACGTGACGATACTTCATTGTATAGATTGTTTGTCTGTCTCAATCCCAAAGACGAAAGATATCAACCTAAATTCATTCATAGCTTATCAAGCACATACCTTTGAAAGTTTAAAGTATTTCAGCTATGCCATATTATCGTACAGCTGACTATTGACTTTTATTATCAAAAGTTTCCCCTCCTATATATATGTATACAATTTGAAGTTCTCAAGCTAGAGTTAATGTTAGCCTTACACTTACCCAATCATTATTTACACATTATGGCGAACTGTAAAGATACGACTTACTCATTTTCAAGAGTTACTTCATACTTGTATATATTTTGATACGGCAAACTTAAACCAACTATAGTATATTGCTTTCTTTAATAACCATTTATTTTCGATAATTTCAAAACTGTCACATCTTTGATATAAATTGTGATTTACATTTCAACTGGGCCAAACCTTACATGCTAACATCTACTGATTTTGAATCTTACGACTTCTGATCTTACGATTTGTTGTTTAAATATTCCGATATTTTAGTGACGTGGGCTGTTCATATAACAATTGGACAACTCCCACATATCAGAGAATGTAGAACTTTAAGGTTAACAGTAACTTTGTTACTATGATAGTTAAAACATTATCAATAATTGAAAATGAAATAGGAAGCCGGACTTTTAATTTTAAGAAAATTGACAAGAATGAGTCATTTAAAGTCCTTTAGATAAATAGATAATTGCTACTTGTGGGTAATGATAAGCTGACTAAGATTTGAAAAGGCCACACAGATATGGACTATGAACATATTGCAAATGGTATTTCAGACAAATTCTCTTAATTCAGATATAAGACTTGTCTGGTAAACCACTTCACTACCGAATCTAGATAAATAATTTAATATTCCTTTAATTATATGTGTCATTGTGATATATGTGAGATATATTTATGAGGTTTAGACATTTAAGATAAACTTATTCTACCTGTTTATATATTATAACTGAACTCTATAACTGAACTCTACATACATTTACCACATATGTATGTACCCGAACTATATGTATATTTACCAGACAGAATATGTCATTTTCTTGTCTAAAATATATACACCTTCCTCCAAAATACCACTTATGTTTAGGTAACTTTTCAAATACCTTTGTAATATTTATTTTAAGTTTTATGCCGTAAAAGGGTTTATTAGTAGGTAACTCACATTTAGTTGCTACGATAATGTTTACAAAAATGATTACATGAAGGAAAGTTTTCTTTAGATATTACTTGAGTGCAACACTGCACCTTGAAATAAATAAATAATTACGTTCACTAAGATTTGGTTGAACATTTCTAAAGATTGAAATAATCCAGTAGTGAATATAATTTTGGCCTGCTTTTCTAGTAAGAAAATTAACAGTTACAAGATGTTGGAATGTTGAGGCTTGTCTAGTATAAAAATGCTAACTATGTAAGTCTCCCTGAATCTACCATCAATCATTTATAGTCAAATACAATGACAGAAACTTGGTGATTTTTAAGTGGCGTTAATTTCGAAATAATGTGATCTCACCATATTTGTGTTCAGCAACACGATTTTGAAACATATCACTTATAATTTATTAATGACATGCGGTTATATCAAACCATTCAATAAGTTCTATCTATTGTCTTATTATTAATGTATAATATATGATTTTGATATGATTTGGAACATTGGGATCGAATCATAATGAGGAGCCATCGTATGATAGAAGTACAGATCTATAGAAGTACAGATGCATAGAAGTACAGATGTGTGATAGAAGTACAGATGTATTGAAGTACAGATGCATAGAAGTACAGATATATAGAAGTACAGATGCATAGAAGTACAGATGTATAATAGTAGATTTGGAACATTGGGATCGAATCATAATGAGGAGCCATCGTATGATAGAAGTACAGATCTATAGAAGTACAGATGCATAGAAGTACAGATGTATGATAGAAGTACAGATGTATTGAAGTACAGATGCATAGAAGTACAGATATATAGAAGTACAGATGCATAGAAGTACAGATGTATAATAGTAGTACAGATATATAATAGAAGTACAGATGTATAATAGAAGTACATCTGTACTATTAAAGTATTACCAACTTAATGGAAGGAGTTTGTCACATAGTGAATGTATCATCAATGAGGTATGAGAATGATAACATTAACCTCGTGTGAACTTTGTGACAGTTCAAGTAAATTGATGGATAATTTCACAGTTATACATGTGAAACATGCCATTTGGTTGTGTATGGACTCCTATGTTGTCCCTTACAGTCTCATATTCAAACACTATTTCAGGGGAAAAAAGAAGAAAATTTCAGGGAATTTCAGGGGGATACAAAGATTTGATATAAGTCTTCCAGATCTGCTTCAAACCAAAAGAGTTAATCACATTTTTTTCTTTTTTGAGTACTTTTTTAACATATGTGAGAATCCAATATTTCTATCTTCAAGGGAGTCCTATTGGAAAGTGACTTTTTCATGTCTGGGATTCTTATAATGGTGTGTTGATATCTCTGTCTCAGACCATAGCTTTATAGTTTAGGTTAAAATAACATGTGTTGACTGATATGAGTAGCTTGACAGAAAATATTATCAGAAGCCTAGGCAAACACTTGAAAGTTATCCTCTAAACATATCTCAGTTTCAAAAAGTGGGGTAATTAAAGTCGTATAGTATTATTTTCCAACTTATTGCACCCGTAATTATAGCGTTGATGGTCTTTATTATGACATTGATCACTGTGATTCCAGACGTGTAAACTCCTCTTAAAAATACCTCGTTTAAAACAAGTGCGTCACAAATACATCCCCTTTTAAGTTTGACATTAAAAGAACAGTTGAAAAGAACGTTTTTCTCAGTTTCAAGATGGAGGGTGATGACATCATTGAACAGTTACCAGATTTCAGTGTTTAGAGATGGACCAACCAAAACTGAAGGCTTCATAAACAAAACTGTCAGGCTCGATTTTACATGACCAAACAAATGTATGTGTAGCTCTGGAAAGCATGCAAAAAGTGAAATGGTTTTAAATTACACGATTGCTCCAAACGTTTCTGTGTTTGTCTACAAATCGCCACATTCTTTCAGTCATCTCATGTAGAAGTATATCTTCTCTCTTTCTTATGGGGTTGCTTCCTTCATATAAGCTCTCCTCTTATCCTAAATTGTTTTCATATTTTGCTAAATACCACTAGAAAAATGTTTTGGTAGAGACTTTGAAGATGATAGGTTTATAAACTGTGCTCTTGTGAACCTAAGGCCAGTCGGTTTCTGAGATACCTATTAAGAAAATGACATTTTTGTTGTGTTTAAGTGATGTTTAGTTAAGATGGAATCAAGTAAAAATTAGTGAATTTTACAGCAGATATTGCACAATATGAATTCAAATAATATAAAATCAAAGTGTTCCCCCAAACTATAGAAATAGACCAGAAAATGGGAGATAAGGGAAACTTATGGGGAAGTCTGTATAATATGCTTAGTCCAGTGTATTTGTACAGAACAAGGAGATAAATCTCAAGCCTTTGGTGCTTGATGCTAGCAAAGTTCTACTTTGTTTTCCTATATGTGAATCCATGATATATATTGAAAGACAAATCAGTGTTACAAGAAACCTGTTATCTCATGCCTTTATCTGTGATGGTGTATGACCTTGTACTTGGTGAATCATTCAGAGCATCGTATGGTGTTGAAACAAGATCTCTGGCATCTATGTCATGTCTGGTGATATCATCAACTCATACCCTTTTCCATACCCTTTCCATAGTTTCGTTTGCTTACTCTAAGCTCCCTCCAGGTCCCAGGGTATATTCAAGAGTCTGTGCCACATGGTAGAAATTAACCTTCCTTTGCTTTGAAAAAATCGAAAGTAGGATATTCAAATTGTTTTTTCCCAGACAGCCATTTATATTTTACAGTTAGGTGAATAATTTCAATGTTTGGGCATTTGTTATGGCACATCAGACATACAACCACATAATACCATCTGATGGCTTGTAAATATTTCTAATTGATTACAGCACTGTTAACAAGGCCCTGATTGTTTAGCTTAGAGAATTAAAACCAGATTTTGTGTTAATCATTATAAATGCTTTGTCTGTATCTCCTCCATTCATACATATGAATTGTGTTTATAGCAGACATTTGCTAATCTGACCCATGTTGAGGCACAGGACCTATACTCACCACAAGACCTGGTAAACAGATCCTTAAACAACACTCCAGACAGTGGCTGTGGAGATAATGAGATGGTCACTTTAGAAGTGTGCTAGGTGTTCTCCCCAGGATTTTTTTATCTCAAGTGGGTGCACATTTGTCATGTTTGCAGTTCACTCGTAAAATATGCTTATGCTTTCTTATGTTTTCTTATTTCCATCTAATTTTCATGTGGTTTTCAAATCGCAATGAGGCAGCACCTTGTTTAGACCACTGACCCATTATTTCTTTATAGGATATAGGTTTTAAAGGGGGGGGGGGGAGGTTTCAAATTGACCTTCAAAACACATTTATACTTCAACAGACCTTCATCTTTTCTTATTTCTGGACTAACAATGAATGGACCAAGGAGCTCAAACTTACATATATGTTATTGAAAGTTACAATATGCTATGTTATAATTTTCAATATCTAAGTCAAACTTGACCCAGGGTCAATGGATTATGGCCTAACTTGTGACTTTATAGACGTTTTGTAGCATAGAAACATTCCATTCAATAATGTAATACTATTTTCTACTAGACTTCCTACAGGATTAAGTAAGAAACCACTTTGCAGCGTGTGCAAGGCCTCTGTTTTCCCCCAACAATCTTTACTGAGCCATAAATGTGATAATTCTATGATAAATGTATTCTAAAGCGCTGCACTCATTCACTCTTGTTGAGAAATGGTGGAATTTATGAGTGGATTATCAAGAGTAGGTCACGGTTTATAACAACCTGGTTATTGGTTTGGTAGTCCTGCATCAAGCCCCTGAACTCACATTATTCTTAGAGTGAGTAGGAGAAAGCATATGTGGTGGATACAGGGGATATATGCAAAACTATGCATTCTGGTTTACCAGACCCCTTTTATCTGCTGCTTTCGTGGAAAGTTCAAGACAAATGGGGCGTGTGTATTGCAATGGATTGGACTGGTTTATTTGAAGGTAATTCACTCTTTCCTCCCACTTATGTTACAATACAATTTTTAAGACTGATGAATATATGCCTGTAAGGCCAGATATGTTATTTATCTGGTAAGAAACTGGAATAGTGCTAAATGAGGCCTTTGCCCCTCCCCATGATCAGTGCCCACTTTGTGCTTTAGGCCCATGAGGTATGGAAGAATGATCATTGCAAGACAAGAAGTGGAGCTGACATTTCTAGAATTGATGCCACATGTGATTGTCAGTGTCATTGACTCATATGTCATGTCAGTTATATTGTTTTTATACAGTGATTCAGACTCTACGTTTCCCCCTTCATAGAAGATGTT
Organism: Owenia fusiformis; assembly: GCA_903813345.2. Lineage (NCBI taxonomy): Eukaryota > Metazoa > Annelida > Polychaeta > Sabellida > Oweniidae > Owenia > Owenia fusiformis. Next base: position 2,804,323 of record CAIIXF020000001.1, read on the forward strand.
GACACTTTGAAAGTGCATATATGTATTACAATTGTAACTCTCTTAAGAGCAGTATCATCTTTAAGATATAAAATTGAACTATTTAAAAGGGTAGTGTCTTCCATGATGGATTATTTGTTTCATTTGATGAGTTCTAGCATCTCTTACGATATACTTGTATTTAAAATACCTCTTAGATGAGTACCATATAATGTTTATATTTGGAACCTGATAAATAATTCATTTCATAGCATTTGTGTCGTCGTTTATCTATCACTTTTTCTGATTGATGTTTTCAATTTTATTAATGACATATTGCTTTTCCAGATCCATTTGCTTTTTTAATAGAGGTCTAATTTAGAATGCCCCTCAGAGCTAAGACCCATTTATATTATGGTTTCAACATTCTTAGATACTTAGTTGATACTGCAGTAAGATTCATTACAGACAGTTAAATAAAGTAGATAGGTTCTGTATTTTAGGGATCATCCTACCTTAAGCCTATAGGCTTAATAATAGGCTTAATAATTGCAGATGAAGCTCTCTTTTGAAGGAGCAAAAATCAGATTATTGAGAAGGGTAGAATCTCCCAAGTCTGATCAAAACATTGCATGCTTCATCCAGGTAGAAATTAGCAATGTTTAAGACCACAGAGAATATTTCCGATTTCTGGAATTGATTATCTCCCATCCAGCACTCTTGTGTATCCAGGCCTCTTCAAACCCTTGGATAACTGGTACATGAAGAACCTGTGGATCAAAACATGCCATATCAGCATATTTAAAGGAAGTTAACTTTCCCAGAGTTAAACAGTTATAAAAAATTCCAGACAAAATATCATTTTTTTATCTCGTCTATCAGTGTGTATTAAACAATGAAGATTTGTGTAATAGTTCTAAAGAGTCTTAGGAAGTAATGAAGCCAAGTTAATGCAATTTGTGATAATATTGCCAGAACTAATTTCCGAAACAAAACAACACCTAAGAAACACTTTTCAGTAATCTTAAACATGAAATTTCAACAAGTTGATGAGACTAACTTCCTGGCATTGCTTGAGATATTTAACATGACTGATGTTTGAGATACCAAATGCCAGATTATTGCTGGTATCAATCTTATATACAGTAAAACCTGTCTAATTCAGATGCTTCTCGAATCAGCCAGAAGTGTTCAATTGAGCAGGTGTTCACATTTCGATCTTTTATAAACATGAAAATTAACAGGAGATAAAAAATTTGGAAAGAGTAAAAGTGTTCACATTGAGATGTGTTTGAATTGGACAGGTGTTCATATATAAAGATGTTACTGTACTGTTAAGAACCCTTTCCTGTGTGAATAGATTGCGACAAAATTGTGCAGTAGCCAAAACATGATGTTCTGCCAAAGTTAACCAAATATGGTGAATGAAAATATTTTGAGAAAATTATGAATTGTTTAATGTAAGAATCAATGGGACTTTCAACTTCCATCATGTGATATTGATAGGTTATTGGCCAAGACAAAAATGCATTCTGCTTCTTCGCTTTGAACTATATAAACTGCAAAAAGTAAATTGTCTAGGAGGATATGGGTGTTCTTTTGTGGGTCATACTTTTGTGTCTTATTTAAACATAAACTTTGCCACTTATTGAATGTGTCTCAAAACATAAAAAGCAACTATATCAAGTTTCTTATCATGATATTTGTGTTATTTTTAGCTCTTGCTGAAAGTTTTTTTAAATCCTTAGTATTGGGGGTGGGATTTGGGTATTTTATCAACAGTATACAATTTTTTTACCCTTTGCAATCGTTTGACTTCACTTCTTAAAATAGAGCTTCATAGTTTAACTAGACCCTGCACGCAGGGTTCAATTTTTTCTGCTTGCTTTAAACAAAATTGAGAGTTTTTTTAAAAAAAAGAAAAATATAACTGTTTCCATAATAAAATGTTGATTTCTATTCATTTTGCCTGTTGTTTTTTTCATTTATTTTGCCTTTTTCTTATTGTTTTTGCCTGTTCTTTTTATTCCTTTTGCCTGTTGATTTTATTCATTTTGCCCTTTGCCTCAAATTCTAATGATCAGTACACTTGATTCGATCAATCTATTAGCACTGAGGGGTGTGATAGTTTTGTTTCTAATGCGAAACAAGTGATGTAAGATCAATTCTTACATGCTATATACTTCCCAAGTTCCCTGTAAAACATCATGTTATTTAAACAAAGGCTTCAACAGCCTATCAATTACACATATCAGAAGGTGAGATTATCAATACTCCTGGCTACCAGTAATGAATTGTCCATATAAGGCTACTTAGTCCCAGGCTGTCCATATTTACAAAAAGCATGTTGAAGTACTGGGTTTACATCAATCCAATGTGTGATGTTCCATGAAATTTTGTATTTAGAAGTAGTAAAAGGCTGTTCTCGTCAACTAAAATGTGTAAATGAAAATTGAATTATCTACATTTCTAAAAAGCTATATTTTGTTGAAGAGATGGGACCAAGTTAAAAATTGAAAATGTGTAGACAAGTTAAGTTTAACATCTTGAGATGACCCCTAGAGAGCCTGTCTCAAATTATAATTTGGTGGTTAAAATTATTTTCTTAAGAGACAACCCCTCAAGTGCTTATGACTAAAAAAGTTGATTTTGTGGTTGAAATTGTTTTCTTTGGGAAACGCTATTGTTTTGATGCGCTGAACATAATCTAAAATGTACTATTAAAACTTTGTCAGACCCATGTAACTAAACATCCTCCTCTGTAACCTTGCATGATTTTCATTAGATTTATTTTGTGGATAAGTAACCTCTATTTCCTGTTTTGCTTGTAGGCTATAGAGAAAGAGATTCTTGAATATAATTCTTATTGTATTGTATATAGTACATATTTATTATTATGAGATAGAGGGTTGAAGGTTAGAATGTGCCCCAGGCATTGCAAATCTTGTGAAAGGTGGTTGCCATAGGTCCATCCCAGATATATTTACAAATGTAGTGTCTATGTCACTACGACCTAGTAAGATAACAAGTCAATAGCTACCTGTAATTCAACTTTCAGTATGCTCAAGCTTTATCATGAATATCGCTAATGAAGATGCACATATGGAAATCAAAATTGTTATTGGAATTATATGTGACAATATTTCCTTTTCAATATCCCGTAGTTGTATCAACAGCTTACGCTTTCAAGTACACATATTGAGCCCAGAGTGTTAAGCGAGTCATAAATAAAAAAAAAAGATTGAAGAAATATGACTTGTAAATGTGCAGTATTTTAAACTAAATAGTTTCATATTTTGACAAATTTATTTCAGTGTTTATAAATCTTGGTTCAGTAGATTGTTATTAACGAATATAAGTTTTATCGAAAAGTGAAGTTAAACCTTCTTTAAATCTCAATTAGAAAGATAAAAGTCCAGTAGGTGTTTTACAAATACATTGTTGAAGTGTTCTATGTATAGCTAGGGTTATCAGGTTGTGAATAGAAACATATGTTTGAGATTTTAACACCTCTACATCAGGACATCATATATGAGAATTTAACATGATGTCCAGTTTTATTTTCAAGAGTCGCCTATTCAAGTTAATTTAACAATATCAAAAATAAATGTGATAATTCTTTCAATTGTTTTTTTTGAAGATGTTTTTGAAATGAGTATAAATTCCAATTACATTTAATTGACACAAGCTATTTTTTATTCCAAGCTGACAGTAATTGGCGTTATATCGCTTTTATTAGACCATAATTGTTTATTTTTCGTATTCAAGATGAATATGTGTAAAACAGCAGGCCCTGCTCTTTGCGTGTTACCCTCCCCCCAGGCAGCCTCCATACATACTTTTCGCCTAACACAAATGTGTGTGTTTTTGTGTGAAGTTTTTTATAACTTTGAACTTTGTGCGCTCAGTAGGTTAACTGTTTATTAAAGGCAACTACTACATGTGACATGCCAGACAAAAACAGTAGGTGGCGCCATTAACACATTTTATTTTTCATCCACATAATTATTCCAATAATTATGATTCAATGATAGTTTGTATAGAAGTGTTTCCGTTTATTATTCACTTTTGTTTTCATGTATTATATGTTTATGTAAAATTGAATTTAATGCTACTGTCTGAAAAACTTCTCTGGCCCAGATATTAGACATCATTACCAAAAGTGAGTTTATGGTTTATAATGCAGCAATTAAATGATTTGAATAAAACGTACATGAGAAATGTTCAATATTTATCAACATTTTGAATTTTGTAATTAGTCATCAGATGTTTTCTACTGATTTTCTTATCAAGTAGAGTCAGCTGGTATGCTTTTAGTTTGCATCAATTAAATGACTAGTGTTTGTATTATATCCTGCGTTAGATATTACAATCAATTTTATTGCCTGTCCTTAATATGCTACTACAAACACATATTCTTACAGCCTTACAGACAGAAATACATGACGTTCAACAAGTCAAATTTATGGCTGTTTTAGAGTTTGAGCTCTTAGTTTTTAGTAGTTTGAGCTTTTTATCTGTATTATATGTGTGATATACGGCGGTGCTATCACCGTTAACATGTATTGATTGTAGGATATTTAATGCCATCAAACTCAACTTTTGTGAGCCATTTCACTTAGAGTTAATGTCTGTTCAGTTAAAAGTTGATAATCTTGATCACCTATTTATCCCAAAATAACATTATAACACATACTAATTTTAGACTGAATAATACTGAAAAGTGGTCAATAATATATGACAGAAAGCAGTATTTGAATCAGATAGAATTAGAACTATATAAACTATCATCTGAAACTTTTGCTATTAAAGGGTGACGCATATCGTTTAGCAAATCGAACGCTCGTTTCTGGTGTTGCTCACCGTTTAGTATAAAAGGCCCGATCCCGGAATAATACTCAAGGGTTCACAGGTTCGAGATCGTTGTGTCAACACCTCTAACTGTTATATAGCATAAGTATATTATAGATCGTCACACATTTATAAAAGGGTGATTTTTATTTTGACAAATCAATTCCACATTTATGGGTGAAGTTTCAGGATCTTCTGTTTGTGTATAATAAGGAAAAATTGGCATCTAAATTTCCCCATAATGTAATAGCACACAGATTGGCATATGAAATATCCTACAAATGAAACAAAGCAAGACAAACCGGTTTCTAATACAAGGATTTATATTGGATGTTGTACATGTATTCTTTGAACGCAATCACTCTTTGGATAACGTTTTCAAAATCATTATAAACAGATTACTTTATCTCAAAGACAATTTCAATAAACTGGATTTTACAGAACTCCCCTTATTTCTTAAAAATGGACTGATCCAGTTGATTCGCCTGGAGCCGCCATATTGTTTTTATACGGGATGCTAATCGGAACCCTTTAAAATAATGGACTTGGGACTTATTTACCAATGCTTGGAAAGAACAAATTAATTTGCTCTGAAAGCTAATGCATTAACAGAATGGCATATAAAGCTAACACGAGACCTCTGTTAGCATGATACATTTATGGTGATCCCTCCCGGCAGCTTTCTGATGGCTTCTCATTGAAGACAAACATCTAGGATGATATCTCTTTAATGAACTCCCTATTAACTAAGACGTAATCATACATTTGCAGTTCACTTTTACGAAAATTACTTATTTGGGAAGGAAATTATCAGAATTTTAGCTCCTTATAGTGTCGGTTTGACTTTTGTAAGTTAACACACCTTTGGCAGATCAGGCGTAATATCATGGGGCGAAATGTCATATTTTATTCTAAAATGTTCGCCGTGTTTTGTTCTGCAATTTAAGTTTCCATGTATCTATAATAATATTTGTTATATTGAGTGGCTTAATGGATATACCGTATCCTGTTATGATTGTTGTATGATTTGGTATCAAGCTTAATATTGATTGATTGCTCTTAGCTTCAGGATGTCCTTTGTAATGAATTTCTTAACATTTTTGAAAAAAATATTTCACCAAGAATATGGGCCCCCTTGGAAACTCCAGATGAGTATGCTTACAGCTATTTGGTATTTTAATAATAATGAAAAATTCCAAGACAGGAGTAAATCGATGTGTCATGCTGATCTATTTGTGATTTCCTTGTGAATCCAGGTCATTATGACATTTTATTGGCTATTTCTCTGGAAGGTGTCAATGCGTACTTCTAATCTGTTATTTTTCCATGGATCGCCCCATGTGCTACAAAATCTGTGAAATGTAACTGAATCAATAATTATCAGACATGTTTTAATTATAAATGGTTCATTACTTTTTCACTGGGTCCTTACTAGATTAGGAAACGGGAGTTGTATTACTAGGAGTATTATCAACAAATAGCATTGATTTATCATTAAACCTAACAATGCACTATCAACATTCAATTGCTTTGATATTTAGCCTGCAATTAACAGTAGACTAATCCTATATACTAGCTTAGGCTTGAATAATTTAGAGAACTAATCCTATACAAATGAGTCTGATATCGGTAGAATTTGATTAGTCAAATTGAGTACATTCATTTTTTACTTGTTGTTTGTTCTATCTGCCATTTCTTCGCCAATTCTTCTTTTTTATGTTTTTGTTTGTTTGATTATGCAACCATTGGAATCAAAGGTCAACATGCAACCAACTCATTCGTTACGCTCTCATATCTCAGCCATATGACAAGAAGAGAATCTTGAGATATTCAAAATAGAGTACATGTTTGAATACCTACAATCATCTTACCGTTCAGAGAACAGTTAAGTCAATGTTTTAAAGTGTAGTGACCCAAGATTACTCATCCTGATCTATCAAACCCTCTCTTAGCTATTCAGTAAAACCTCTAATTTGAACACTACACATACTGGCCAAATGTGTTTGGATTGGCAGGTGTTCACATTTTAGGTTTAACATGAAAGTCTGTGGCAGATTAAAAGCACTAAGTAAAAGGCGTTCATATTGAGAAGTGATCATGGAAGAAAAGTATACAGGTTTAATAGTACTATTTATTCTTCAATGAGAGGAGTACGATCGCTGTTAAAACCACAATGCCCTAGACTAATTATATTTCATAATTATCTAGACTAAATATATACATCTTGTAATACACAGTATGAATTAAGAGGTTAGATAACAAATTAACAATAATTCATTTTTATCACCATGTGACTTTTTGCCAAGCAGAAGAATTGAGGTGGCAGCAGAAGGTGGTCATGACAAGAAAAATAATTACTATTTTATTGTTGTGACTTTTTGCCAAGTAGCAGAAGGTAGTCATGACAAGAAAAATAATCACTATTTTATTGTTTGAGAATGATCTCATTGCTTGCTTGTCACTCACACTGTGTAGTTATCATATCTCTCTACTCTTAGGTGCCAAAGTAAGTACAGTTGATATAAATCACAATGATATTTACATCATGGTGTTGACTAAACCTGACTGCAATGTCAAGTTTAGGTTTTCTAACATTTGATCTCAATTATTCTACTCTTTGAATTTGAAGGAGGGCTAATTCTGAATGTCAAGCTGGTAGCTTCATGTCATCATGATTCCATCCCATATCAGTGTAATACTATAATTTTATCACCAACTAATATACTTTTTAAGTGATTGATTATATATGAATGTCATCTTGTGCTCTTTTAGTGGATTGATACAGGGATCAATTAGTACAAAAATGAGTAGTTGTTTGGTAATGATTAATGAAAATAGAGGATATGAAATGGACATTAATGTTGTCACTACCATTGGGTTTCCCCTTTCTTTGAATGTGTTCTCCATTGAGATACAAAATAACATAATGAGTTGAGTTACAGACCACTAGCACGGAGAGGAGAAGGGGTTAAATGAGATGTGAAAGGGGAAACAGTTTGTGAGACACATTCTGGTAGGAAAAATGGTCTGGGAGAGTTTTTAATTTGATTGAAAGTTTCTCATTCAGTTCTTTGATTTCTAATATATGTGATTTTCCCCTTGGGAGGCAAGTATCCCTTCTAGGTGCCAAAGGATCTGATGTATGGTTGTATACTTTGTATGGTTGTATACTTTGTATGGTTGTGTACTTTGTATGGTTGTGTGGGTGTATGATAGTGTACTTTATTGCTCTTGACAAACAGAACAAACAAACACTTCTAATGTTGATGTTTTACTTATATTGTCATAATCCATCTGGATAGGCTATTGATATGAAAACTCCCTTTCTTATATGCATATAAGCTATGAATTGAAAATACTTTCTTGACACATTTCGATTACTGATCGTGAACATTTTATTTTGATGAACTGTGTTATAAAGTGTACTTGAATATCATCTGGTGATCCGAGGTTATCAAAGCCATCCATTCATATTTATAGCTCAAACAACAATTGAACTCTTGAAGACTTGACGGGATGAATTGTTGGGGCATTCTGTTCGTTTAATGTAGATAGCCTAGAGCACCATCTATTGAGAGTTTTCAGAGTCATTACAAAAATAATAGTTGAACTCTTTGAAGAATTAACGCAGATGAACATTGTTGGGTCAAGCTGTCTGTAATGTAGATCAGCTAGAGCACCATCTATTGAGAGTTTGCAGAGAGCCATTACAGTATATATGTACTTTCTATTACATATGGTTTTCTATATACATATTGCTACTCACTGCAAGTTGATCAATTTCAAGTTCAATTTGGATATGTCTCAAATTCAGAGAGTTTCTCTCCCTGAAACATATAAAAATGTTTAAGAAGCCAACTGATAAGGACTGAGTTGCTATTTAGCATGCAGCTTGTCCCTTTGGGGTAAAGTGAGGTATAACATGGAGACATTATAGTCTGACCTCACGTCCATACCTTGACCCAATGGACTGACCCGTCATGCTCATCTCTCACCTACATGTCAGTAGATTGTTTATCACAGCGTATTAGGATTAATTGGAGTTGGCACTAAGTATTACAATTTCACTCATCTGCTTAGATTGATAGAATGGAAGATACTGTTGTAGTAGTCTAGCTACAAGGCCTTTTGACCAATACTAAACATCTCCACCGTGTCAGAAGGTGTATAGCCAAGTAGTAAGAGGGGGGTTTACTGGGGGCTTGAAGCTAGACTTCTGTTGTAGATTTATTTTCTATTTATTTTCGTGTAGCAACAATTTCATCCATTCTTCTACAGAAATCCACAACAATGTAACCTTGATTGTGAATGATTGTTTTCCTTTAGTAGCATCTGTATAATCCAGTCTTTACATCACCAAAATATTTTGACATCCTGTTGGATTGAAGGTTACTTGCCATATGGAAAACTGGTAGTAATAGTTATAATACAGAAGTACAATATTTAGCTTTAACAGTTTACTTAGGAGATCTTGACTGCAATGTATGTGATACAGGAACAGGTGGTGACGTGTGTGGAGTTGTGGATTCACTCAGCTTCTATGGCAACCCTTTTCATGTGTTACATGTGTTTTCAGAGAGATTCTCTTTAGTTGTTACTATTAGCTTGTGGATGTCCGGGTTCCTCTTTGGCTTATACTATTACTTATGAAAGTTTGCAGTGTTATGTAATCCAGTTATTTATTTATTTAGTGAATATCTGAATTTTCACCTTTAAATTCAGCTCAAATTGAATCACTAATTTTAAAAAATATGATTCCATATCAAAAACATGTATGATATGCTTTCTATAGTCTTGCGTCAAGCCCTTATGTCCATCTAGAGACATTATGCAATACTACTATATGCAGTATTTAAGAAACACTTTAGGTTGCTCCCACATACCAATTTCATGCTTAAAGATCATACTGAAATATATTATATGACGGATGATTAATGATTAGAACTTGTAAGGCTCTAGCCTGGCTAGGGGTACATTCTAAAGTGGCAGATCTCAGAGCTTTGCTGGTACCAAGCTATGTAAGGTTACCTCTCAACATCCAAGGCCAAGTGACACATTCTGATTCATTAGGGTCCCCCTTTCTCTCAAGCTTGAGAGGGACAGCCAGAAGTCTTGCTTCAAGTCTCTGAACACCACCAGATTGTGGGGAATGTAAAGTGGGGGCTGGGGGAGGGTTATAAGGGCTTGTAGCTAGACTAACACAGCCTGTACTCTAAGGGATACTACAAGCAGTAGATCCCACATTGCAAGTGTCATAAGACCCTGGATTCCTATTGGTTAGCCATGCTACCCTCTTAGGATCTACATAATTTCAAAGTTTTGAATTATGGGCTTAGCAACCTTCTGTTGCTTTATTATGTTGTCTTTGGAAAATAATTTAGATTCAAAAATATCTTCAACAGCTTTATATCTCCTTATTCTGGGCCGACTCAGGGGATCAATTAGTATCTCTTTTTCGAAAGAAACAAAAATCAAGCTGTTAAGTTGATAAGGGTAATACGTCTTTTAATTTTGTTCAGGGAAAAAGAGAACAGATTGGGAGGGGGCGGTTTTATATTAGAAATTGAGAAGATTAACAAAAATAAAAGTGTCTCAAATAATATAGAAAACATGCATCAATGAACAATTCCAGTAAAAATGGCAATCACAAGTGAAATAGAAATTGCTAGCTGACAGCTGATGGATTCTACATTGGGGACAATTGAATAAAACTGGGGAATGACCATTATAATGCATTTAGTAATGGATGAAGGATATGTATTGTCACTTCAATTGATTGTTCCATCTGTGATTGTTCCTCTCAAGAGAGACGAAAATCAGATTATTGCTGTATAAGAAGACATAATGTATCTACAAGGTGACTTCTATGACCAGCCTCGTACTCTAAGAATTAAATAAGTCAACTTTCAAGTCCTTTTATCTCCCTGCCCCGTTATTCTGGGTCCCCTGTACATCTCAACTCCATATAAGGGATTGAGGCGGAGCTTGAGACTTAATGAAAAATACTAGAATTCATTTAATATGCGGGGGTACAATCAGTGGGTGCCTGTATAATTTTGATTGAAAATAATCTATTTAACCAGTCTTTTGTATCTGTCTACATAAATTAATATTGAATTGTTCGTAATACTTATGTCTACATATGGAACCCACATCTTCACAAATTAACAATTTAATTAAATCATGGAGAGGAAATTTGTGAGGATGTTGCTATGTAAACCTGTATGAGATGATATACCAGCATCCAGGTTGCTGTCATTAGAGCTAATTACTTAAAAAACATACATAAGGCAGGTATAGGTTGATTGGTTACATGGGAATATCAATGCACAGGGTACTTATAGAAAGTATGGGTAAACCAGAGAAGGAATATACAGGGCAGACATATGATTAGGTACAAAGTATATAGGGATATCAATATACAGGGGATGGGGGGTGGGCAGATCTGGTTGATAAGGTAGATGGGACCATCAATACAGAGGGCACATTTAGATTTGTCACCCTATGGCTTTGACCACTCTAAACTAAATGTTCAGTATTATCATCTCTGCCTTGTATACAAGTATATATTGGATGACCCAAGAAGCCTCAACTCATTTCATGGTCATCTGATTTTATCTTGAATACATGTTTTCTTGATGCAAACCAGTGTTATATTTGCCCCAGGTGAAGTCTCGCATACCTGCGTTTTTATTTCTTGACAGTGAGGTCAGTGTTAAAAGATTTCTTGTCAAGATTGCTAGAGTTTGTGCCTCAGTGGAAATAAATAACACTCGTGAAATTAAGGAGTTACTTTTAGGAACGGGTATATGCTTTAACAGTGCTGAATTATGTACATTAGGGGGTGTCAATGATTTTAAGGTCAAAATGACAGGTTAGCACATTTTTGGCAATTGAGTTAGTGTAAATCAATAGAGAATTGTCTCAGTTGTAGCCTTTTCTTGGGAATGTTCATCAGACTGACTGAGATATTGTGGATTTATATGATTTTATACATAAGAAAATATTAATGGTGAATTAGGTAGTTGTCCGATGTAGATGAGTGAAAGTCCCCCAACAGTTTACGCATTTTTGGTAATATACGGTAAAACTTGTGTCTAATGAGCTGTGAACACTCTGTTCGATAGAATTTCTCAAATGTGAACCCGTCTTTATACCCTTTGCATTTGTTCGACTTGGCTTCTCAAAAGAGAGCTTCACCTTTGGTAGATTATAACTAGACTCTGCGTGCAGGGTAGTCTTTATATGAACATGATATTAAGTTGGCATCAGCATTGTTCACTCAGGGGAAGTTTTACTGTATATTAAAGACAATAGAAAAACTAATTAATAGGCTTCACTTCACTGGAATATTCACAAGTGAAAATGAGCTCCTTTGATCTACTTCTAAGAGTTACTTTTGATTACTCCATTGTGTTTATACAATGTATGGATTGTTCTAATGGATAAACATAATTGAACATGAGAACAATTCAAATCCAGTATTTTTATTATTTAATCCTTGAACTTTTCCATCAGTATATAAAGAGTAGAAAAGCATGCATTGATTTTCTTAATTAGCCCAAGCTTCATTGATACGTATATTCATGATAGTAATAGTGCGAAAGGAATTGTTATTCTAATGTCTATGAAGTGTCCATTGGGATTTTGATCCTTAATGAGTCATTGTCGGAAATATTATCCTTTGTCTGAGTGATCCTCCGGGAGGCTGGTTATAGTTGTTAGGAGTCTCTTCGAGATGCTGTCGTTTACAGACATTCTTTGGGGGGAATGAAAACATTCGGGTCTGAAATTCCTACTGTAACGTCATAGAAACTGAAAGTAAAAAATTGATTAATGTTATGTCAATCTGGAATTATTTGTTGTCGCAAGAAACAAATTATTTCTATTATCTTAAAGAATAAGTAAAGGGGAAGTCATTAGCCCTGTGTTAAATTACATTCCTTCCTCTTCTGTCCATCGAAGATGTTCCCGATTGTTGGGAGATTTACCGAAGCGTAGAAATAGCTTCAGAAGATGAAAAATGGTGCTTTATAAGATGCAATCTAATTTCCTGATAATCCAATACTAATAAGAGACACGAGGAAACAATTACTCTGAGAGCCTATTGAAGGATTCATGAAAGCTGTCAGTGAATGGGATAGTTACAGAATGGTCTTTAGCAAACCAGGGAAATATAACACCAATGCTTCAGTCTAATCTAATCACTTCTCACTCTCTGCCTTCTAGAGTTACTGGAAGGATTAGTGATGCAATTAAAATACTTTGTATTGTTAGAAAGATTAAAGAATGTAAGCATTTTGACAGTTTTACTTGGGGTTGTGTTAACCAGTTGTAGCCTAGAAAGAGAAATGGTGTCAAGAGTTATGCTGATAAAGAAAATACATTTATATTTGTAGAATCTAAATGAAACCAGTTTTATACTCTTCAGAGTCATTTTTTTGTTATTTTCCTTCATCAGTAGTAAGTTATTAGAAAAAAGAATGAAGGAACGTTATACAAAAATATTTATACAGTAAACCCGATCTGATCATAACGCCATTTGGACAATCAAAGGTGTTTGAAATAGCAAGTGTTCACATTTTAAGATTAGCAAGGTATTCAATGATAGATTACAAAATTGGGATGAAAAGTGTTCATGTTGAGAGGTGTTCGGATTGTAGATGTGTTCAGATATTGTAACTATATGAACTTACTGGGTTGAGACGTAATCACTTGATCTACTCCTGGAAGTATGCACTGGGATGCACCCAACAGTGGTAAACTCTCCATTCCAGCGGACTGAAAAGTAAAAAAACAGGAATTGAAATTAAATCATGAAATTCATACTTGTAAAAAAATTATTATTTGCTACCATTGTATGTCAAGCACTGTATTGTATGATACTGTTTTATTCAACTCATCAAAGAATATTAAGTATAATCAAGTAGTGCCATTGAAAATACAAGTCAAAATCGAACCTATATAAACCATATAAAATATCCTACCTGTAGCTCCACTTGACTCTTTGTACTCAGCTCCCCACATTGACACCTCGACCCCAGCCTCGGGAATGCTAGCACCCAAGTAGGCCTCCCCATAGAATGTAGAGTTCCTCGGCACCTCCTCTGGATACCACTCCCATGTGATTGGTCGCTTCTCACATTTTCTTGTTTTCATGTCAATGCGATATTCAACATGCTGGAAATTAGGACAGAATTCAGTTGAATCAGAATATCTGTTAAATAATATATTTCAAGATCCACAGTCAATATAAAATATGTACAACTAGGTCATCTCTAAGATACAAACATATAGTTCTGGTATTACTGAGAAAACCACAAATTTGTTACATTGTTCAAGGATTTATATTTAGAAAGTTATTTTGATTTGTTGTTATTTGATATCTTTCCGATATCCTTTATGAAGATTGCTAGTATCAAGAGCTGCAAACAATTGAGAAATGATAGTGCTATTCAAAACAATGGGGATCTTGACCACCCTGTTTCTACAATGTCAGAGCCTAGTACTTGTGCTAGATCATATGATTGAAAAGGGTTAAGCTTAACTCACCTCCCTGTGTAGGTAGAGTGAATCTGAGTATTCAGTCCTGTTGTCAAAGTAGATTTTGTCAACAAATCGCACTCTCTGGTTGTATGCATCATAAGACACCTTCCCATATCTTTGGTACTTGTAGTTGTGGTCATGCTACAAAGCATCAGTTCATACTAAAGTAGTATTAATATTTTATAATGAGACTCAATGATCTCCAGTCTCTAAACTTCTGACTTAAGTGCCTCAAACTATTCCAAATCTGGAGAATTCTCAATTTTCAACTACAAGCAGGTATAACTTGTTTTTGGATAAACAATTTGACAGATTATCGAGATTATACTGTGAATAGATTAATGATTATTAACGTGTTACAATATAAGGTAGAGATACTTACAGATGCTGCATCTCCCTCCCATTCCATGGGAGCCTCTGAAAGGAAATGTAATAAACTGTACACTACACTATATTACACTACACTATATTACACTACACTATACTACACTACACTATGCTATACCGGCGAGCAATCAACTACATATAATACATTGAGGCTAACAGCCTTGTAAGCAGTTTGTATAGATCTGTTTTAAAAAAGCAAAATTAAAATATTGAGTATTGTGTTAAATGAAATGTGTTACCATCTTCATTATCAGCCCCTTTGTAAAATATTAGTTATGGTAATAGATATTGAGATGCAGAGACAGCATGCAGCACATTATACACAAAGTATCAAAGAAAATTTCACAAATAGTTCTTTGTTTAAATCTAGGAACATTTTGCTCAAAAAGATCAAATATTTGGAAATAATTCTGTTATACATAAATTGATAATATTTTGAATACATACCACATCTGGCAGGGAACTGTGCAGAGGCAGCTGCCACTAAACACAATGTGGAAACAAACAGCAACATTTTGTAGATCAATCTCCTAGGATACCTTGAATACAATGATATAACCGTCACACCTCCTTTCAGCTCTGTCTCTTTGGTATCAACAAAACATGGTCCTTCATTGCACATTCAATGTTCATAATCATCCTTCTATTTGTCATCATAGAGACTTGTAGGTTTTGATCGAAGATGAGACCTATGTGTGTTTATTTGTGTCTAGTAGATCTTGTGATGTGTTTTAACAATTGAGACTCATCATATCTTCATTGTAGATGATCGTAAAAGTAGGTCAATTGATGCACTTAGATATATATGGTACATGAGCAATGTGACCACTTTCAGATAACTATGAACAATACAATGCCCTACATGTCTTTATATAATGGTTTGAAACCTCATCTTGGATTACCATTGGTATGAAGTTTTCTTGAAAATTCAAACTGGTAAGCGAGTATGTTGAAACCTGGGTATTAAGGTGGTCCCATTATGCACCTATTTTGCCAGATTTTTGTTTTACTCTTCCTACCTTAACACATTTGTCTGGTCAGGCATCTAGAAGAACCTATTGTGATATCAAGTCGCAACTAATTTCTATCACAAACTGTCTTTGTAAAATTAATATCAGATTCTCAAATCTGTGATTTTTACTGGTGCAATTAAGGTTCAATTTGATGAACCACATATTTGATTTTAAGGTATGACATATAATCACCATTTGATTAGCATTAGAGAGGGGAGGGGGGAATCATCAGCAACATAGTCACCATTCAGCTTTCTTAACTTTTTCCATTATCCTGAACAGTCTCACACAAAGCTCCGTTAAAATAAATGAAGGGGCACCCCAGTTGTTATATTTCTTGGAGATGTGTGTATAACTGTATAAGATGTTCAAGTAGAATAAATTTTGGCCGTAACATGTTTTTCTACTCTATTTGTGTATTGTCTTTCATAATACCTATGGGGCTTTTGCATTTATGTTCTATACCTCAGGCAGAGAGATGTTCTATCAGCAGGTTTACTCTCATATCAATCTAAGGTTCTACATCTACGTTTATTCTGAAGGAGTCTCAGGTGCGTTGTCTGGCTAAAAGCCGCAAATCGCAACTGTTATTGCGATCAGTTAAATCACATGTGTGAACAGTATGTGACTTCATAATTGAAAATACATGTAGATATCTAATTTTTGATAACATGTCGATATTGCTTTGATGTATTTCAACGGTGACTTGTGCAGAACAGATTACTTCAGAGAATTTTATTATTGGTGGCTGTAGGGAGGTGTTGCAGGTTGAATCATACAGGGATTTGCGGCTGCTAACCTGTTATAATAATGATGAAGGAGACGTTTGGGAATAGCACAATATATGCTCCGATGACAGTTAATGCGGGAATGGGTGGAGAAATTATGGTATATCAATGCACATCAATCAAATTCAAGAAAACCATTTGTGCTTATGAAAACACCCTTACCAATACAGAAGTTTGATTCTGCTTATTGAAAAGAAAGTCTCATCTGATACACAAGGCTGTGACACTCAGATAAGCTTATTAGTTTCATTTGGAAGCATTTTTCTTAGGGCAATAAACCGATAACGATAACGTCAGATAACTGAAGATGATGATTTAGGCAAAAACACACTGATTAGCTTAGTTGTAGACTCATTAACCAACAGTTAGAAATATATCCTAACTTAAACATTAAGTGTAAAGACATAAACTGTCAGTTACCCACATTTACAAAACAACCTGTCTGCGTACATGTATATCATGTTAATAACCATTCATGCATTAATAACATGGGAATTGAGATAAGACCAAATGTCAAAATATATAATAGATAACTAAGATTGCTAATAATGCCTTGATATCATGAATTAATATGGCATTAATGTGCACTGTTTTGATCGTATAATCCAATGATGTTAATAGTTATTTATTCATAACTCAAAAACATCTTTGACTTAGATTATGACTTAGACTTAGACAACCTTTGACTTAGACTACATTTACAAATACCTAGCTTTAAGATATCTTTAAACACATCACAAATCAGCTAAATAAATATAGATTCTTGAAAGCAGTTTTAGATTGAGGAAACCATCTGATCTTAGTACAATTTCCTTTCCCCTCTCACCTCCCTTGATCACTCTCCAATTATATGATATCTCCTTATGTTCTCCTGCTACAACCAAGCAGATCCCTTCAGGTGGAGAATGGACCCTAGTGATATATGATCAGTGTTTGTTTGAGCTCAATGATTTCCCAATCAGGATAACGCTTCTTCTTCTTACCCTCTCCAAGAGGTTGACCTTATGCACACTCTTTAAATTTGAGACCATCCCTTGAGTCAGGACATTACATTTTCTGTATTTAGCTATAATTCATACCGCCTCCTAATTCAACTCTAATAAAAAGTCAAAAAATTCTATCTTTGAATTGGTAAGGTTTATTAGCACCAACACTAAGATCATCTATAATAGTCAAAAGTTAGGGTAACTAATCAATGGGGATTTAGGGTATCTGCTTAGTCTGGTCTCCTCAGTTGGTGGAAGGCTTAGAGTTCAATGTTTGTTTTCTCTGGCGCAATCAGTCAGGCGAGGTGAAATATTGAGATGTTGAAAATAAAGTGTTTTCTTATGTTTTCATCAGCTTGGAGGATTTACTTTAATTTGTTGTCAGTATCTCCCCTTACTTACAATTGGAAATATTCATTATTTGGCGCTGATATCTATTGAGTTTGGATCCTTTTGATGTAGCATTCCAAGTAATTGTGATATAGAAGCTTTAAAAGTTCTGCTTTTTTCCAGATTCATTTTTTTAGTCCACAGAGTTGCATTCTAAGTTCTTTTTTTATTTTATTTTATGCAATAAAACATGAAAAAGAGAAATTGAATAAAAATAATGTATCAGGCTTGCACGTCTCTAAAATATTTATTATTTCAGATTAAGGATCGGATATCAGGTCAATATGTCATCTTTTTGACACTATCATTGACGTCATCTTCATATTTTTCAGATGTTCAACCTTGGTTAATGTTATGAATTGAAAAACACATCAAGCGGCAAATGATTCGAAAGTGCACATACTTTGAACCATTTATATCATCCACCTACTGATTAGCTTAATTTGATTATTTTACATCTGTATGATGGATATTTCGATGTATTTTCAGGTATGACTATAAAGTTTTGCTTCACAACTCCACATTCTGTCTGGTACCAAGGGGTCGTAGACTTGGCTCGTTCAGGTAGGTGCTCCATTATGTAGAATAATTGAAATAACTAAGTTTATGACACAATCATAGGAAAACGTGGCACAAAAGAATGGAGAGCTGGGTCATTTTGAGTCGATTTTTAAAGCTGTGTTGAAGACTGTTAATGTTGCTGCCATCAGAGTTGTATATTGTCAACGAAATAGAAATCAGAAAGTGTTTTTGGTCATTTATATTGCTCAATCAACCATGGGATGACCTGCTATTTGAATCAAAACTTGAATTATTCATTTTATCATCCATTCTGTCAGACTGCATCATTCAGATCAATTTTGAAAATGTAAATAAGTAAATAGTTTTTTTATTCAGGTTCCTTGAAGCACTCCAAGCTGGTTGTGTCCCTGTGTTGCTAAGCAACGGTTGGGAGCTGCCATTCTCTGAGATCATCAACTGGAACAAGGCAGTTGTCTGGGGAGACGAGCGACTACTGTTCCAGGTAAGAATATAGAGATTATCCCATATTAGGGCTAGTATATTTGTCAATCAACAACAGTAAAACCTATACATCTGAACACCTCTCTATGTAATATCTTTTTTCGTCTCATTTTCAATCTGAACTTGTTTGGTCAGTTCCCATGGTGTTCATATTAGACAGACTTTATTGTATGTAACTATATTATATATTATGTTTTCCTTCTTGGAATGTAAATGGAATCACAATTGACTGGTTTGACCAGTGTCATGATGTGTGAACATGTATTAATCAGAAATTGCCTTCATTTCCCCAATGGGTCCCACATAACGAGGCAAAGTAGCGCTAACTATTGGTTTATCGCATTATGATGAGTAATGGAGACACACTATGAATTGGGATGAGTTTTATGATAGGAAACACTTCCCTTTATCTTTCTAAGGTCTTATTTGGTGAACATGACTTTTATTCAAGAGCTTGTAAAATAAGGAGATAACCACTCAAAAGGCATCATCAAGTACTCCAGTTTCTTTTACATAAAATCTATATCAGCCAAGCTTACAAATATTATTTGAAGGTAGATGTATAGTGTCTGAAGTCTGATAATACTTTGAAATGTTTACAAAATGTAATCCCAAATAAGGTATATTGGCGGGACTAATGTATCTCATGTTTTTTGTCCCTTAATGACTGTCTGTACCAATTTTATATACAGAGTTACACAAAAATGCAACTTTTTAATTGTAATTTTACTTTACGTTATCTCTTTGTCACCCTTACATATCCCACAAAATCCATTTTCATTTAATTATGTTTTGTTTCAAACGAGACAGTCATACTAAATTGCTCTCTATTTCATTCACTAATAACATTATCATTCTCATGTTACAAAAGATAAAAATGAATTTTGGAGAACGAAAAGTATGGCTTGTTTGTGTGTAAAGGTCTAATTGCAATCTACACACAAAAATTAATAATGAACTGCACGAATATTCAATAACATTAAATCTTACTTCTAATCATACTTGATGGCCATGTTTGGCTTGTTAATCCCTTTTATAGGGTTCTTATAGGCCCTGGCATACAATTGTTAATTAATTATAAATTACATGAGGTCATGAATATTTAATTTTGATAGCTTGGGTTTGGTTGATTTTTGACATTTTGGGTCAATCTGTAAAATTCTGCCAGTTTTTGGAAAATTGGGACTTAAGACTTATGGAGAATTAATGCCCTCAATTTTTTAAACATTAAATTTTAATCACCTTTGGGGCTTCACATCCCCCTATACACTAGTATAGTCTCAACATCAATCATCCTTGTCCATAAAGCTGAATTATTTATGATACAGTTAGTAAAAGTAGTTGTATATGATGATAATGCAGTTGATGTAAGAATGCAGTATTATGGTGGGTTAATGGGAGAACTGACAAATAAACTACTTTAAGGAGATTTAATGAGATCTAACTTGTGCTGCTGGGAATAATAGCATTCTATACTTTGGCATTCTTTCTATTCCCTACTGAATGGAAATGTTCAACATAATGCAACATGCCATGTCAAGGATTGTTTTAAAATGTCTAAATGTAGCTATGCTATATCCAAGAATTTGTTGGAGTAAAGTTATGGTTCATGGATGACTGAACCTGTATGTTACAAATATTTGAGATGAAGATTTTCAGATTTTATTTTTATGTCGTTTTAATGATGTTGAATGACATGCAGTAGCATAAAAATATAAATGAATTACACGCATCAAAATTTACTAAAGTGTATGATATGTAACTCACCATGTATTTACATTAAATCATCATCTCTTCTATCTGGCACTGATATATTGCAGTGGGGTTGAATAGACATATAATAAAGGAGCTCTATATCAGATCCGGTCAGAGTGACCTAGTTCCAGACTTTAGAAGTTACATTGTAGGAACCTTCTAATATAACATTTGAATCTTAGAGATACCTAGACCCTAGAAATTACATTGTGTTTACATTGATGCAGTGTCAATTTTTTATATGGCAACTTATATCTAAAGATTGCAAATCAATCGGTCAGCAGAAAAATCTAGCCATGATTTTTTTAATTTTATATTTTCCAAAGTAGACTGCAGATATTTCTCTTAGAAAATGAGGATTGTGATGTGGTATCCCAACTGATGAAGAGCTTCGGGGCTTATCTTGTTGAAGCAGGTTCTCAGTTTCACATCACTCTCCATTACAGCATGGTTAATTGTATTAGATTCATTTGGCTTAACATTGATGTGCTTTACGTAACTAATCAAGATAAGTCGAATCTCTGTTATTTACGACGGCTCCATAATCAAACCAAGATCGCGTATCGTAATATCAAAGTACTTTGCAACCATAGAGAGATATAAATTTTATGACATTGCCTAAGTATATTTTTTATGTCGAGAAACTGAAAATCGGCGTGTTCCTATTATATGGACTATATTTCATATTCGTGTTGATAGCCTATCAGAATGCAACAACATCAAAATCAATGGCCCACGCATATAGCAATCTCCAGAAAATCTAATTTATATGACTTTGAAATAATTCTCACAGGAGAGATCCTTCATTGTGTCAGGACTGGCATTTTGTGATTGATTCTGGATATTACTTGTTGGTTCATTGGTTTGTTATAACATCTCTCGAAATCTGACAGTCAACTCTGATATGTCACTTAAACAAATGGGATACGATAATGATTTCCAAAATGAATTATTTACAATTTTGTACCAGAAGTGTAACAAAAAGTTGAATTTATGATTATATATTGATTGCCACATTTTTGTGGTGACATATTGTTATAGCCTCCAACTTTTTGTAGATGGGTTCGGTTGTTTGTGTTTAGCATTTGGCAGTTGGTGAATAAAGCTCATTCTTATTCTTACATTTAGGTTTCATAGTCCTAGTGTGGGGATTAAATGATTATAATTCTTGCTTGAGATAAGGGAATTCCCAAGTGTTGCTTTTATTTTTGGTTTTCAGTTATCACTCTTCATCTGATTGAAAATAAGATAGCTTCGTACATTTAAAGTGGATTATCCAATTTCATAAAATATAAATGTGTGTGTCTAATTCTCATTATTCGCTGTCTAGTGTCAATCTATACTTACTTTGAAGCTGCTGTATTAAATTGGTGCCAGTTCTCCTAAGTCTTAAATGTTTCATCTTTCTGTGCATGCTAGAATCTCATCTCTGAGATGGCAGTCTGTTATTTGTTCTTTCAATTTCATTTGATATGTTATTTATGTGATTAAAATAGAAGTCTAAATGCATCAAGTTGATGCTTCTTGTCACATATTGAAGGGAAAATTAATGGTTTCTTGGGATTGCAGAATCTAATGAAGGTGTTAGCGCTTTCATCTGTATTTATTAGTCTGTAATGATACAATTACAGCCACAATCAGGAATCAGAATTGCTTAATGCAATGGTTAGCAGCTCAAGGTCTAGGTTAAAATTCTGTACCTTTGTGTTCTAACTAGAGGGAGGGGAGGTGGATACAAGATACATATGTCTTGTAGTCATGTTGCATACAAGTTGACATTATACTCCCCGTTGAGCCGTTTTTCTCATTGTTCATATTCTATAACCCGACTCCTTATCTTTCATCAGGTACCATTGGAGGATATATGAGGGGATGTGATATCATATGATATAAAAAGGATATGATTTTTGTCCAAGAGCAAATTCCAATAATTGCACAAGATGAGAATGTTTTCTTTAAATTCGATGAAAAAGTGATAACATTTCTTCCCAAAATATGTATGATACAGAAAAGCTCCAAAGCACTATAAACTAATAAAGCCAGTCATTAATTCACCCAGGGGTGATTAATAGATACTCGTGTTGGCAGACAATTCTGTTTTAGAAGATTCAAAGAAAATACTTCAATTATTGATCAAGGAATTTGTAGACAGTTTGTCTGAGACGACCTTTATTAAATGCAGATTTGCATGCAAGTTGAAAACATTCTCATGGACAATTGTGACAAACATGGTAGGAACCGGTGTAAAACATTGTAACCAAGGTAACTGGTGTAAAACGTAAAACTAATATTTTTATTATCCTCAAATCTCCGCATTATGCCATTTTGGAATAGCAATCAGTTGGCCAAATATGAAGAAATTAATCCAAAGCTGGCACTGAGATAGTCAAATATCTTGAAACTCAAGAATCAATTAAGGAGATGCAAAATCAATTAAAAGTGATGATTCTGTTATGAGAGGAATTACACGAGGTATACGATAAGTTATCAAAGTCACTTTCAATTTTTACGCTGCAATAAGCATCTGGATAGATTGGATCAAATGAATGTGGCCAGTTCTAATATACGACCATTTCATATAGTTTCTGAAGCTCTTGGCTGGCTTGGATTAGATTAACATTGCAATAGTGGACGTTTATCTTGGTCTTATTGCAAATCAATATGTAGAAGACACTTTAAGTTTCAAAGTTATTGATAACGTTGAAGGGTGCTTTTATCTCAAGCTGGTTTACCAATGGCACTTGGAGGGCATTCTAATGAATATTACATTCAAATTATCATTGTTTCTCTGAACATTGTGTTTGTAATTAGAACAAATGGTTATCCTCTATGATACCGTTAGGGACAGAATTTTCAAAAACAGTCATCACCATTGGTAGTTTTTTCACAAAATTGTGTTGTATAAATGTTAATATTGTGTGAATTCAAAAGGAGATATGTTTTTCTAAATGAATGTGTTTTATTCGTAAACGAAGTAATTTGCATTTGAGGAGCAAAGTGTTATTTTGTAAACATGTTCAAAGCACTTTTTCTCTTCATCAGACACAATCCATTTATTTTCTCCATAATGGGTGAAAATGAATGTCACTCGGATTGTCAGTGAGTGTCTATAGTGGAAGGTCAAAGTGATTCGAGACATGGGATTCTTCATAAATAAAATTGTGCGCTAGATTGAAGATGATTTGATAAGATTTTAGTTTTTGCAAAATGGTATCTTGGTATCGGTCATGTTGTTCTTGCTTTAAACCAAAATAGGCATGAAATTAATCTAATCAGAAATATTTGTGGGGTCATATGTCATTCATATATTTTAATAGAGAAGATGAAGTATTACGACTTTGTCCATATTTCAAGAATTATTGCCAGTTTGTTTCATAGTTGATTACAAAAGGAGGTGTATCATTAGTTGCTTGTCACAGTTAAGAATATATATTGCCATAAAACTCTCGCATAGTTATTGTTCGCTTCATTTGACATGTTCATTAATATTTGCCGCCTGGCTAAGTCTCTCTATAACCCCATGCTTGCTTTAAAACACCAAGGGATTTACAGGTCACGTTAAAAGCGAGTGTTTAATGGCGATTGATTCTACAGTTATATCTTGATCTACGTCATCAATCCAATTTATTAATTCAATTTCCGAAAAAAATAATTTGATAACTGCCACAATTTTATAAAATATTCTTATCGCCAAGGGTGATGTCTATGAAACGCATTGTAAATATTGATACAGATACATTTTCTTAAAATGTACCAATTGAAAGCAATAAATGCTGTACCACAAATCATACCTTTTGAAAGCTATATATTATGATGAGTTGAAGTTGTTCAAAACCAGTAACTGGGTGGTATCAAAAAATTATATATGTTCAGAAATTTTTGATTTGAGCGATTATAGCGAATATTAAAGGCAGTAAGTTGATATTAAAACTTGGAGAAGATATTACAGAATCAGGAAATATTCTTTTGTCGAGTCTAACATCTTTTTAATTTAACTGATTTGCGTTTGGGAAATCTTTGAGTCTTAAAGCCCATGATTAATTTAAACCCATTAGAGAAACATTCCATTTGGGACCTTCCAAACCAGGGCTCCATCTCTTGCCATTTAGTTTCTTCGGCACAAATATTTCTTCAAACTGACAAAGAATAACAAAAAATATCAAACTAATTTTTATATCTCTTTTGGGAATAAAAGCCTAGACTTAAGTTACTTCATCTAATTAAAGTGACAATGAGTTATATAAGTGAATGGTTGAGCCTCACTTCTTGCATATAATATATTCCGTAATGGCTGGTCACATCACTCTCATTAGCAAGGGCCTCTGAACTGAATTGCAGTAAAAGTCATGCAGGATGAGCTATATTGTCCGCACTTGCTTTTAATCTTGCATGAAATCCCTGTATTATGTATGATATCCCCAACTGGCTTGGGACGTGTATATAACATGGGACTGATGATTTAAAGTGGCGGTAAAGAAAAGATAGTGTAAGATGATAGAAACAATCTTTTCAAAAAGCATTCTCACTTATGGAAGGTATTGAAGATTCCAGATGCAGAAAAGTCAAAATTCAATAGAATCAGAAAAGGGGGCTCTGTTTTTTTTCGCTTTATAACTTTAATAATCAAATCATCAAGTCAAATCATTATCGTGAAGTAAAAGTAAAGTCAGAATTATTGGATGTTTTAGAAAATAAAAATAAATTGCAAAATCATATCAATTTATGAAAAGTTAATCGTAACTTGTCTTGAGTCTTTGTTGCCCCTTTTTGTAAGAATATTACTTTTAGCTCCATCAGAAAAATTGCTTCAGTTCTATATCAAGTATTCTCGGGTGAAGATGATATTTTTCAATTGAGAGCTCACGTTCCAAGTTTCACATTGAGCGTATCTGAATTCTGTTAGATTAGCTTTGGAATGATAACAAAACCAACATTTGGATGTAGAGTAAAACCTGTATATCTGAACACCATTCTAATCTGAACAAATCTTAATGTGAACACATTTTAGGTCCCACTTAGGCTTCTATGTTAAAAAATCTTGAAATGTGAACACCTGCCAATGTGAACTCTTTTGGCTGGTCCCAGTCGTGCTCTGATTAGACAGGTTTTACTGTATCTTGCCTAGTATTATATAGAGTTGTTCCTATAATCATTTGCCAATTTGTATGAGTTTTACATGTGATAGCTTTACTCAGTTACTTATTGGATATTATCAAAATGATGTATTGTAATTGTATATAATTATTATAGAATGTTATTACATGCATCCATACGTGTCTGTATCACGTTGTCTGCCATGCTGCATTGTGAAGAAAATCTGCCTTGTGTGCTATTACATTTAACTTATTTTTCTCATTCTCCAGCAAGCAATCTTTGTTAAGGGATATATACAAGCCCATGGTATGGGAATCAAGCCCATAGCCTCTAGGCTACACATGATCTTTTCGCAAGAGATCCCATTATCTTTACCAGTTTAACTTAACCCTATGGCTTGATTTGTCATTTGAGCTCATTTGAGAATTGTTTTTGTTTTTCAGATCCCGTCCATTGTGCGTTCCATGTCGCACCAAGACATCTTGTCTCTTCAACAACAGACCCAACTTCTATGGGACTCTTACTTTGCTTCCATTGACAGCATTGTCGACACAACTTTGGAGGTAAGATACCATGAGATCCTTAGTCTCAGACAACTAGGATGATATATTTATCTTCCCTCTAAAATTAAGCTAGGAGTAGTAATAGGAGAATTAAATACAATCTGGATCTTCTGAGAGGGATATTAACTCTTAATAAAGGATGAAGATCCTACATTGTTTTATTTTCCTGACACTAAATAGGTGACACTTGAATAAATGAACAAATACAATATACATAGTATACTCTCATCTTACATAAAATCATTTTAATGAGTTGATCTTTCAATGACCCAAGATTACTACTTTTTGAGTTGAATTTGAGGTTAATAAAACAATGAATTATTTCCCAGTAAGTTAAGAATAAACATGAGTTTACAAATCGAAATTCGCTGATATTGTCCAAGGAAAGACAATGCCATGCACCCTATTATTTTTGTTTTCAAACCTGGTATCATTATGGCCCAGCACACAATATGATGGCATTTGTGAGTGACTATGATCTCCATATACATTCCTGGTCCCAAATGTTTATTCATTCATATTTCAAGAAATCAAGTAGGTGCTGAATAAGCGCCAAATTACATTGTCTCACAGTGTCAATAGTTTAAATCTTTGTTTATAAATATATCTGGAGTTTATTTAATGACAATTTATTACAACACATTAAGTTCTAAAAGAGGTGTATATTTGTAGTCAGTCTAATTGGCTCTAATCCTTTATTTAAGGAGTTATACAGGTAACAACCAAAACCAGTAAAAGTAAACATTGACACAAGTCGTGTTTTATGATAGGTGAAGAGTCTAAAGGTTGGCTCACCCTTTAAAGGAATGTTATTCTCCAGATTGTCTGTAGATAGCAATGTGCAGTTAGCTGTATAATATACAAAGAATTGTATCCCTTTAAAGAGCCACTTAAGCAAAAAATGTAGGCAGTCAGTGTGTTTGTTTGCTTTATGTGAGTGTATCCAACTTCTGTAATTATTCACTTTGTCAGTTTATATTCTCATATTATAGATATATATTGACTTATTGGGTCGTGCCAACTTATTTGTAAGTAAGAAAATTATTTGCGCACTTTGGGGAAATGTCATTTTCTCATACGCATAATAACAGAAGAATCAATCTTAGATATTTCTGAGATAAAACATTGTTTTTAATGTTAATGTCAAACTAAGATGTCGAAATGACAAATGTTTTTTGGATCCTGTTTTCTATATGCTCTATGTCCCCTTGGGGTTTGAATTTGGGTTTTTGTTGACTGTGCTGAGTTGTGAACAAGTTGTTGAGTTGTGAACATGTAATGTTATGAATACATACACTCCCCTCCATAAGTCTGGCAACTGAAAGTCCCCCTATTAATCACTCTTCAAAACCTATTTATGTTTTAAGACTGTGATTTAAAAAGAATCATCAGATTTACCATAATTATGAATATCCAAATAATTGCAATTAATGAGCAAAATTAAGATTCAAACATTGCCAGGCTTTTATATGCAATCCAATGAAAACCTCTGGTTGCCAAACTTATGGAGGGGAGTGTACATACTTGGCCATTTGGATGCACAGACCATATTTCCTTATATTATGTAATTATGATGTGTATCTAAGATACTACTGTGCTTTATAAATGGATATTGGGAACTACTTACTCAATATATATTTTTGAATATGATATTTGATGTCCCTACAGGGTGTCCAATAACTTGAGAAAACACTGTTCATAATACAGAATATTCACTAAGTTTATATTACAATGATTTATTGATGATTTGTTTTTTCAGATACTGAAAGATCGTGTCATGCTCCACCGTCGATCCAGCCTCGTTTGGAATAGTGTACCAGGTGGACTGTCTTCCGTGCCAGACTATTCTGACAATATACAGAGTCTGCCTTTTTATTACCACTATCTGGGCCGGGAACCTGGATTGAAGTTTACTGCTGTAGTATATGCTACAAATTGTATTTTGCTCACTAGTTCACCTTTGTATAAACTACTAAAAAATATAGGCAAATCACAGTCATTAGATAGGGTGAGTGGGTGCTAAGAGACTGATGGTGTTCAAATGTTAACAATTTGAGAAAAAAATTTGTTATGGTAACCTCCCTATTCCTTCCATAATTTGAAACTAGATTTACTATTCACATTCTAGCATCGAAAATTAATATTTTGCGCTATCCGAATTGCCATTTCCCTCTCCTATACATTGGAATTAATTTCAATCTTCCATATTGGTGGGCATATGAACACCATCGCCAACTGGTCAACAGAGTTTGATTCAGAATGTCTGATAAAAGTAACTCAACAGTACATGTTGATCACAACTCTAGAATGATGATAATATACTATTGTATACATATCCACTGTAAGAGCCTGTTTCTCAACTATATTGCAGCTCTCAATTTGTCAAATTCAATATCAGCCATTGGTTCATGAATTTGTGATAGGCAATTAAATTTGAATCCGCCTTATCTGTATGTTTCACCAGATGTTTGAAAATAAATAAATGAAATGAAATGAAAATGAATTTCACGCATGGTTCTCCAAAATATAGTGCTTTCTTAATCAAGGGGAGGTATTAAATAATGAAGATCTATTAGACCATGATTGTTTATTAAACTTTTCTGTGGTCTGTTTCAGATAATTATTATATGGCACTGCGATACCCCTCCACCCCCTTGGAATCGCTGGCCATTGGAGTCCAGTACGCCAATACATATTGTACAGAGTCATAAGTCATATGTACGGGTGAGTACACATTGTAAATATATTGATATGAACAAAGTGTATAATATACTTTATACCACTCTAAGTCCAATTACAGTTGTATAACATGGGTCTATAACAACGATATACAGTGGAGAGTGGTATATCGTCATCGTATACAACTCCTCCGTATACACTCCAGCGTATACCACTGTAGAAGTGCATTCTGGGAACTAATGAATAAAAAAAATCATGAAAATTTTCATGATTTCCTAGAATCAAGTGACGTCATAAATGGTGCCGGCATGATTTGCTAGAATCAAGCCACGTCATAAATGGTTCGAGATCAACATCAGCATTATTGAGTTGGCTATGGGATATTTTTATGGTTTTTATTGTCGATTGTGTTCGAATCAACTGTACATTGAACTTAGAGTGGCATAATAAGATTATATAATGGTTCATTCTGTATATCGTGCATTTTATACTCTTGTGAGAATATACTATATTCACTCGTTCGCTACGCTCACTTGTGAATATATAACATACTCACTCGAGTATAAACACGATATACAGAAAGAACCATTATATAACCTCATAGTATATAAGAGATGGTATATAGTGTACAATGTAAGATATGTCAAAATATGCTCTATGTGCTCTATTCAATAATAGTTCTTTATTCCATAATTATTGGATATACCAATAATATTAACATTAATATAGTATTTGAAGACCAATCCCTCCTCTGCATAATCCTGGGATGGTATATTTTATATTCATCAGTTACAATATGTTTGTCATATTAATATCTACAGTAAAACCTCTATATCAGAACACCTGTCTAATTTGAACACCCTTAAACACTTTTTCTCAGTCCCTAATTTATTATTTCCCATTGACTCACATGTTAAAAATTTGCGATATGAACACCTGCTAATCTGAACACTTTTGGCCAGTCCGATTGGTGTTCATATTAGACAGGTTTTACTGTATTTTATATCTGCACTCTGCAGTAATACTTTAATGATGAACTATAATACTTGAAGTCTGTGGGAACATACAATAAGTACTGTATTTGATAGTTCTCGGGGTAATTGATTAAACGCCTACTAAGTCTCATCTATAAACATTTATCCTAATACGGCAGCACTGCCTGATAAGCTAGCTATGTAAATTATTACTAGTTGTTAGGTGCATTTTTGTTTTCTCCATTACATCTTATATATTCTACACGTATCCTGCTTTTTCACAATGTTTCTAAAAAATATTTGAATAGAATAGTTGAAATTCCGACATTGAATTGTAATTGAGGGGGTTAATTACATATGCCAACTATATGAATTCCCTCTCTTCTCACAATACGTTGTTTTACACAAGACACAAAAGCGCCATGATGTTTTATGTCTCGGCAGACAGCAACACGGTGAGGTGGGATGGGAGATTAATGTTATTATGATTCAACAGATAACAGTTTACAAACAAACCCAAAGTGTTGCTGTGCTAAACTTAGACCTGGTTTGTATTTTGGGAATTATAACTAAACTTATAGTGTTATATCATTCAAGGGATGTTGCCAAATTACCAAAATATACATTTACATAAAAACTTCATTATCAGAAATTAATAGGGTCGTTTGAACCATTACTGCAACGTGGATATTGATTTTGGTCACAATGAAATCTTCTTTAGCTTTGTGTGTCTCTGCAGTCATTTGTTTCAATAATTAACTTTTACGACACAATCGACACATTTTGGATAATTGTATATGTTCCCTTGTGCTATCGTTGTAAATAGGCAGGCAATGGTTTGAAATAGATAGGATGTTCAGGTGTACCTGACTGGTGCACTGTATCTATGCTACACCTGGTATAACAGTGGGTTGATATAGCTACCTACTAACAGGTCCCTAAAATCAGAGCATCTAGCTTGTTATAATGCTATAATATAGAACATTCAGGGGGGATACAAAACCTCAGGATTTCTCTGCAGCACTTCATCTCTGTGTATACATTGTGATAGTCATCACATCTTTCTGTTTCAAACTATCAAACATCTTGATAAAAGCCTGTGATCTTTTACTATGCTTTGATACATTTAAGGCAAAGTTTAGAGAACATGATGAGTGAGTGTCTGCAGCAGGTATTACCATGGAGATCATATAACAAAGAGGGGTGTAGATATACTTTTAATTAGCTGAGAGGTGTGGAACTGAATCCATGAGGTTAAAGGGGAATAATCTTGTATCACCATCAGATCAGTCATGTTCAGATTGCAATATTTCTCAAGTTGACAACATGTTTGTCTCAGATGATCACATGGTGGTTAGGCTATACCTTGATTAAATCTAGGAGTTGTATGGGAAACCTCACCTGCTCCCCTCTTATGCCTTCCTACTCTGGGAGGTGTCCGTCATTTCAGAAAAATATTGGTATGACTACAGTAAAACCTGTATATTCAAACACCTGTCTTATCTGAACACCTCTCAATGTGAACACTTTTTATTATCCCATCGAACGAAGTTCGGAGGGATATAGGGAACGCCTCCGTCCGTCCGTACGTACGTACGTCCGTCCGTCCGTCTGTCCGTCCGTCCGTCCGTCCGGGCAATAACTCAAATACCGTTGGCCCGATTTTGTTCATATTTCGTACACATATACCCTATGGGGGTAGAAGTTCTGCTCGAAAGCCGATTTTCAAAATGGCCGCTCATTTCAAAATGGCGGCCATTTTAGTGACGATTTTACAGTAATTTAGGTGCAATATGTAAAACTGTAATAGCAATATGTTTTAAATGTAAAAAAATTATAAAGGACATTAATAATGCTACAAATGTAGATATTAAAAAGCACATGGCAGCCATCTTGAAAAATGGCGGCCTTTACTCGTCATTTTACGATTTTTGCTGTAACTCAAAAAATAGTGGAGCGATTTTGTTCATATTTGGTGTGTGAATACTATAAGCATTGCACACTGTCTAAAGACACTTTTGGTAGAAGGTGGCCATTTTGAAAAATGGCCACCATTTTAACGTATTTTACTATAACTCGAAAAGTAGTGGAGCGATTTTGTTCATATTTGGTATGTGAATACTATAAGCATGGCACACTGTCCTATGACACTTTTGGTAGAAGGCGGCCATTTTGAAAACAATTTTGAAAAATGGCCGCCATTTTAATGTATTTTACATAACTCGAAAAGTAGTTGAGCGATTTTGTTCGTATTTGGTATGTGAATACTATAAGCATGGCACACTGTCCTATGACACTTTTGGTAGAAGGTGGCCATTTTGAAAACAATTTTGAAAAATGGCCGCCATTTTAACGTATTTTACTAATACTCGAAAAGTAGTGGAGCGATTTTGTTCATATTTGGTATGTGAATACTATAAGCATGGAACACCGTCTATTTCTAATGACGCTTTTGGTAGAAGGTGGCCATTTTGAAAAATGGCTATTCTACTATAACTCGAAAAGTAGTGGAGTGATTTTGTTCATATTTGATATGTGAATACTTTAAGCATGGCACATTGTCTAATAAAACTTTGAGGAGTAGTCGGCCATTTTGAAAAATGGCCACCATTTTTATGTGTGTTATTTTACAAGTACGTGTGCAATTTTTCAAAATATTTTAGAGGTGGCTACTTAAAAGCATATTATTTCTTCTGATGACAACTTGGCTAGTGAGCAACCATTTTGAAAATGGTGGCTTTTCTGGTGTGTTGTTTTATGATATTTGCACTTCGTTTGTAAAAATGCCAGCCATTTCTGTTCGATGGGATTCGCTACGCTTTGGCATTGCCGTTGTTCTTGTTGGTCCCTGATCTCCCATTGACTAATATATTGAGAAAACTATGTGAATACTTGCTAATCTGAACACTTCAGATTCATCCTTAGTAGGTATGCAAGGGTAATAAGGACTTCAACAACCTTAGAATGGTCCATCCCTGAGTGAGCCCCAGAATGGCCCATCCCTTAGTGAACCCCAGAATGGTCCATCCCTTAGTGATGTTGCCAGCCCCAAAGGATAACAAAGCCTAGATTAACACTTCTAAAACTAAACCACCCAAAGTTTACATAACATAAAATAATAACATTGTCTGCAATTGTCATTAAAGAAGAAAAAGACAAAACACATAGGAAATAAAATTACAAGTATACACTCTAAAACAATGTGCAATTAGAGGTTATCATACTTATCATAATAATGTCAGTTTGACAATTTATATTGATTGATATCATACGGTTGTGTCTGATGTTATGTTTTCTTTTGATGCAGTTCAGTTTCACAGGGGATTCTGTTATTAATACGCACTTATTTGTACAAGAAAAAATGTTGCTCTGACATTCCATGAAGGAACACACACAGTGACTCTATTCTCTTCAAGGTCAAATTGCCCTTCTCTTGAGACTAAATATTACCCTTGTATCTCAAAAAACATCATACTTAAAGTTGTTTGTACTTAATTAAACGTTAATTCCAAAAGATCTTTGCCCTAGAAGGATGTACTTATGTGATATCTTATTCTAGTGTTTTCAAGCTCTTGTGTCTGTCTGAAACCAGGTAAAACAGTCTGAACCTCAGGTGACCTGAGAATCAGAGAAGCCACTTTATTTTTGAAGTCAAGTTGATTTTGAATTGATTTGCAAGAACTCGTACATCAGCATTATTGTGGTAAGACACCCAGGCACCCCTAGTTCTCCGTGACTTCTGGTCCCAAAGCGATTTCAATCATCGGTGTAACTTTTTTATCTTGTAATACTGTTGTATTGTGTTTATAATTGAAATGTAATATCCAGTTAAACTTACATTGGGCTTGGGACACTGTATTTGCTGTAATTGGAGGTGCCAAATATCCTGCCAAATATAGATGGCGTACTATGACGGTTTGGAGCCTTGGACATTTAGAACTAGAAATGCTCATTTTGAAGACTCTGGTTGATATTTCTGAGATGGCACATTCACTGCTTTTTCTGTAATTTTCCATAGATTTCTTTAAAAAGATATTAAAGAAGGAGGTTTTGATTATTACTAAACATATCTCCCTGGTGATGGCGCTGTGCATATTGGTATCATTGAATGTTTCAGCATGTGTATTGGTAGAGTTGTTTCAAGATGTATTAAATCCATCTAAATTAGCTCTCATTTACTCAATCTTCATAGAATATCTTAAAGCATGTTGGTGACAAGCTTTTTGGCAGATAAGTTTTGGATGTAGGATGTGGTAGCCAGTGTTATTTCAGTCTTTGTGGAAATTCTTATTTCTGTAATTTGATGCCTCGCAGAATTTGCGATCAGTTGAACTTTGTGGTGATCTGTTGAAAGATACCTCATGTGGTTCCCATACTCACAGGGAGTAAAGAAAACATCACATCCAGTAAATATTACGTGATATCATTAAATAGAAATTGGCATTATCTGGAATTCTTGCAACTCATTCAGTTCATTTATAAAAAAGTTAGAAAGGTCATGAGAGAGTGGCTGTGGCATCCACTGTTTAGACTATCATTTGTCTTCTTCTATAGGCTGCTGGGAATCATTTCACGATTGTTATTTTTCTCATCACATGACTGTTCAGTAACGGGAAAGCACCGATGCCTCGCAACCAAAGATGTCCTAGCAAAATTCAGATTCTTATTAGTTAGGTTAGGGCTTATTAGGGTTTTCTTCGGCCATCTTCGTTTTCAGTCACCCATTCAGTAACATTCCAAATAAGATTCAAAATTCTAAATGATCGTATAGATTTAATAAATTCATTTCGTTTTTATTATTTCCAACTATAATACCTTCTATTGACCCTTAATCATGTCAGCCTCTTTGACATATGGGTGACAAGAGGTTTTTACATGTGTATGGCTGTAGTACCTTCAATTGTACAATCTGATTTGTTAAGTGATCCATCTCGCATGAATTGATTACATGCTGATTGGCAATACGTGGAATGGCTTTCCTACTTTGACTATCAATCCATTGCACAATTAGAGTGGAAATTAGCATCAAATCTAGCTGATCAGTAGTAATTCTCTCTCTGAATGACATCTAAATGCGTTAGACTTGATGAATGGGGTAGACGTATATTTTAAGTTCCAGTAATTACAGGGCATAAAGAAAACAGATATTCATTTAACATGATGTTAGATTAACATTTAAAGGCCATTTGTGCCAAGGTATTGGATTTACAAGTTGAAATTAGATTTTTCCGTTTCATTGTGACTCTGAAAGTGTCCAATTGGAGTTTCACCTGATTTCAATAGAATTACACAGTTCCTTGAATTTTTATTTTCATTTAGTAGGATATTGTACATTTTAAAGAAAGATTATTGTTCATGGAATTTCTTGATATTTTATCAGTTTGATTCAAGATAGATGGAAATGATTTTCTTCCTCCTCCTTAGGTCAAGCCGACTTGTGGTTATCTCTAACACATACCTTAGATCATGTTCTAACAGCCTCAGCATCATTTAAGGACCATTTACACATGTTCATAGGCAAACATAGCTCAAGTCTGTGTTATATTGGACCACAAAGAATAAGCTGTACTGCTTCAACTTCCTGTCAAAAGGTGACGAAAAGTTAATCTTTGCCTAGTATGATATGTTATTTAACAGATCTTTATATATTCCTTGTTGTTTTGGTTAGTTGTTTAAACTTGGAATAAACACTTATTTTCAACAAGTTTGCACAAGAATTTAAAAGACAAACATTATGTCTAATCTTTGAAACCTCAAGTTACTCATATCATCAGTTATATTAATTAAGGAGGAGATTAAACATGAATGAGTTTTCACTTTGCATCAGAAAATACTTGATATTTGTGAAATATAACAAGTAGTCGTCTATAGACCAATGAGAACATGTAGCCATCTATAGGCCATTCAGGTAATAAGTAGTCATTTATGGACCAATCAGATAGCAAGTTACTTACTATCTTTGGCCAAATTAGATAACATGTGACCACCTATAGACCAATCAAATTAAAGGGACACATTTATTATACGCATCAATGAAAAAATAATATTTAAAGTTGTTGTTAAACTTTTCTGATAGCAATTGCAATATCATATATAGATACTAGAAAAAACTTCTTTTTATCTTAACAACTATGATATTAGATGATCTTAGCTACCCAATCTTACACTTTATACCAATGAATTACTTAATCCTAAATTAGCATGTACATAATATCCATAATATGCAATTTTCCACTTTAACTGCCTACAATTAGGTAACAAATTACTGATTCAAAAGTCAATATCAATCAAATACAGGATATTACTTTTTGCAACTACATGTACGTTAATCCAGTTCTGGTTGATGGTATCAACTATAATAGCTAACTACCCTTTGGTGAAAATAGCATGATTTTGTTTCACATGCATCCAGTTCAGAGCCAAAGTAGAGGGGTGATATTTTTGAAAAGCTTTAAGAGAATTACAAGACAATATGGAAAATATATCTAGGTTAAGATGACACGAGCACAATTTGACTGTATTTGTTGACCATTTGTTGTCAACATTTAAAAGTGTTTAGTGATGCCATGATCTTATTTGGCATTACACTAAACTAAGGTCAAAGTGTGCTTTTTACGACAAATATATGCAATTTTTTTGTTGCGTTGACGTCGTTGTGTACTAAGTTAAGGTTCAAAGCGCTCATCTCTTTGGCGTTATTCATATTCACAATAGTGGATGTGAACTGAATGTCATGTATATACCAGTTTCGTTTTATTATTTAGAAAATCAGTGCCAATTTTATTTTAAGATAGTACTTATTGTATGTTTCAGACAATCACTGCCAAATTTATTTTACTGTAGTTCTAGGTTTCAGATAATAAGTATCATACAAATTGTATAATAGTACTTATTGAATATTTCAGACAATTTGTATAATAGTATTATTGAATATTTCATACAATTTGTATAATAGTACTTATTGAATATTTCATACAATTGCATAATAGTGCTTATCACATGTTTCAGACAATCAGTGCCAGATCTATTGTATGATAGTACTTATTGTATATTTCAGACATCAGTGCCAGATCTATTGTAAAATAGTACTTATTGTATGTTTCAGACAATCAGTGCCAGAGCTATTGTATGATAGTACTTATTGTATGTTTCAGATAATCAGTGCCAGATCTATTGTATGATAGTACTTATTGTATGTTTCAGACAATCAGTGCCAGATCTATTGTATGATAGTAGTTATTGTATGTTTCAGACAATCAGTGCCAGATCTATTGTATAATAGTACTTATTGTATGTTTCAGACAATCAGTGCCAGATCTATTGTATAATAGTACTTATTGTATGTTTCAGACAATCAGTTGTATGATAGTACTTATTGTATGTTTCAGACAATCAGTGCCAGGTTTATTCCCTACAAAGACATCCAGACAGAAGCAGTGCTGAGCCTGGATGAAGATGCCTTATTGACCACAGATGAGGTAGGTGTCTTTACAGTAATACATGTGGCTAATATTCAAATGATTTTTATCAACCAAGTGTTGTATTGTTGTTAGCGCTGGTGGGTGTCATCAAAATTTCATGAAAAAACGCTTTAACTTCTGGTTTTGTTTTGGGCATGCTTTGTAAATAACTTAGTGACCATTTTGAGTTTTTGGATAAAAAGTGTGATATTTATCATTATGTGCCTTGTTTTAATCATAATTTATTTAGCCCAGAAGGAACAGACTGCACGATTACATTTTGCCATACATGTCCTGGACTTTTAGATATAAAATTATAAGTTAGATCTCTTTAACGTGCTCATCATCTCATTACATCATGTCATTACATTATTGCTATGTTCCAGGTGGATTTTGCATTCTCTGTGTGGCGGGAGTTCCCAGAAAGGATTGTGGGATACCCGGGTCGCAACCACTACTGGAGTGATGCTCATGAGAGGTGGGCATACACATCAAAGTGGACCAATGATTACTCCATGGTTCTCACAAGTGCTGCTTTTATACACAGGTTTGTAGAAACCCAAAGATATATACAGGGTGACACAAGAACAATGGAATCATCATGAATTTTATTGTATAGAGTGTCACTGAATGATACAATCAGATTTTAAGAAATTATGTTTAATTTACATGTTAGGACTAACCTACACATGATAATTTAAGAAGATTCAGTCATAATTGAGAACGTTAAAAGTGTTGCATTTTTTGTGTCACCCTGTATTACAGTTTTATTAGGAGTATTATTCTCTTTTTAATTCATAATCCAAGAGCACTTTATGAGAGAATTTGCAGAGTTAAAATAGTTTGATAGTTCCTTACCCATCATAATCTCCATGGTAACAACAATGGATTATGGAATTGTTTCAGGTCTGAATATTCTGTACTCCAGCCTTATTGAAGAACAGCATAGAACTGCAGTTCTTTTTAGATTGATTTTATTGGTGATATTTAATGGTATACACTCAAAATGAATTCTTTGGGAAGAGAGAATGAATAAAAATTGCATACTTTGTATTTGGTTCTTGTCTCCCAACACTTAATATAAAAAGAGCTGTTTGTATAAACATGTTTTACTGTACCATTCTTTCTTATTCAAAGTTTGAAGATACTATGTGTACTGTAATAAAAAGGCAATCTTTGTTTATTTGCAGGTATTATTTGCATTACTATAGCAACTATACCAGTAAACTGCTGTTAAAGACTGTCAATCAACTCCACAATTGTGAAGACATTCTCATGAACTTTGTTGTTAGTCACCTGACCAAGCAACCGCCAATCAAAGTCACACAACGAAAACTTTACAAAGACTCCATGGCCCCAGGCCGAACGTCAAAATGGCTTGAGGCAGAGCATTTCAATCAACGGCAAATATGTATGAATACATTTGTTGATGCCTTTGGTTACGTTCCATTGAAGCGCTCTAGCGCTCGCTTTGATCCACTTCTATATAAAGACCCTGTTGCAAATTTTAGAAAAAAGTACAAACAAATCGAAGCAGTGGTTTCCTGATAGAGTGATTTCCGAGTAAAATAGGAAACATATTCAGTCGAAGGAGTTCTCGGTAGCCAATCAGTAGTCAGCATCGATGGATAGGAGCCATTCAGCTGAAAAGCTATTCAGTTTTGTACACAGACACAAAAATAGGGAGTTAGTTCATTTTAGTTCATTTTATTTGAGTCATTTATTGTTGCAGTGCTTAAGACTGTAAATGTGTAGCTATAACTCTTCAGTTCACTATTATTATCATTGGAATCTCATCTCATGTATTGCTCATAAATAAGTCATCAATTTCACAAAGTAAATTGAAAGAATTGTAATTTAAATGCACAATATATGTTGACAAACAAATCATATTGCTGATTGTATTTATTCAAAGTTTAGACTTGGAATTGCTTTTCATTATGTAAAAATTGTATATTTATGCAACTGTATTCACAGAAATATAGCTAAATGAAAATGAAATATTAAAAGCTAGATTTGTGCAGAAAGTGCCTCAAAATGTGGCTGCCAATTTCGAAATCATTGCTATTTGAAATAATAAAGTTGTTACATATTTGTTGTTTATATTATTGACTTACAGGAACAAGTTTGAATATTTATAGATTGTAAACAAGTGAAATATTCATGAAATGGCCCCCTGAAATTATTACCTATTTGGCAGTTTGTATGAAATGAAAACTTGATGTATCATTTGGTAGTTTTATTTCAATATGCAACATTAAGCCATGGCCACTTGACATGAGTTTTTGTGACTCGTCCTTGTGTACAGTTGCATATTTTAGCTGAGATGAAATTCCAAAGTCATTCTTTTCTTTTCAATGGTGCTTCAGATGCACACAAGCACCATTGAATAATTAACTTTAAAATTACACACTTGATAAATGGAAACGATAATTATGATAGCGGATAGATATATATTATAAAACCATTGCAGTATTTTTAACAAAATGATATTCATGTAGTACTGTAGTTATGTATTTACTGTACATTGGTGTCTCCTTTCATAATCAAGTCGCTTTTGTGCCATTTCTGGTTAAATTAATTCCAAGGTTAACTTACATATAACACTATATCTGGCCAAGATAAATCATTATACCATATTAGGACAGTATGAATCATATTAGGTCAGTAATGACCAAATAAGGTAAACTTGCATCACATTTTGTACCATATTCTTACAAATAATACTATAGGTAGCTTCAATTCATTTAATAATGTAATGTTTTTTGATATATGTTTCACACAATTTTTAATAAATTATGTCTAGCTGTAAATTTTAATTGATATTATGAAATTTTTGAGATGTTACATGTACAATTAAATGATGATGAATTAATGATAGGGTAAAAAGATTCAAAAGAATGCATTTGCAAATTCTTTTAATCTTTTGTGTACAAGATAATTGTGTTTGGCCAACTTCTGACAAGTTTGGTATAATGACTAAACGCTTGTGGTCTTTTGGCATAAAGGCTTATTGTTTTATGGCTTAAATGCTTATGATCTTTATGCAAAAAGGCTTATGAGGAAAGATGATAGATATTCATTTTGCATGCTTTTACAAGAAAATAACAAAGAGAACATGAGGTCTTCAGTGTGTTTTTAATCCAACGCTTCATAGTCACATTTCCCCAGTCTATAACAGTGTGTAGTATTCTGGGTAAGTACAATTGTACCATATTACATGGTGTCCATGAAGTCTCTTTACAATTACAAAGTCTGTGTAAAATGGAACTTTTTGGACACCCTGTATATTGCTGACCTGTTTACGTGAGTACAATTCTGACCCAATCGTCATGTTAGTTTGTGGTATTATTGGCTCAACAAGAAGCGAGGTTCACCTTTTGAGTAGCCCCTTACTTGAGCTGCAATTCCGCAGTAAGTTTATGATATGATGAGGGTCGTGAATTGTCCACATTGTTTATGTCTAGTACAGCTTTCCTTACCCAAAGAACCAGCATAATAACTTTAGCAAACAATGCCAAGATGGTTGCCATAAAGAAACATTTCAAATTATTTACATCAATGTTTAATAAATATTTAATTGTGATATTGAAAAACAAGCAATAAATTGAATTGTTTACTTCCATCTTGGCACTCTTTGTTTTTGAATTGTAGATGAATTGAAGTATTTAGTCCTGTGTATTATGTTTCATGTGAAGCAGTGCACTGTATTATAGAACAGTGTAATGTACTGTTACAAACTCGTAGTGTACCTCTAGTGTGCTGGATGTATATAATGTCAGCAGTCAGTCCACACATCACATGTACAAGTAGTTTATTTATTCTCAGTTTTTAAAGCTGAAATATGTACAGTACAAGAATTGATTTTTATCAAATTTTATCTTAAACTACAGTACATTAGATAATGATACGGTTTTAATACTAAATTGTTTTTTTTATTTAATTTTTATTATTTCTATTGAATACACAATAATAAGATAAAAATGTTGTTTGCATCTTGATTTTAATTGGTAGAATTTGATAAACGGTTTATACTCAGATAATATATTATGGTTTTCAAAATATATGGTTATCCTAATATCTAATGGTGTACACCCTGTAATAATTGGTTCAGTATGCCAACCAGTAGAAGGCCAATTTTCAGCATTATTTATATATTCCTTATATTATCCTGTTTGTATGCTATGTTTTGTATGTACATCTAGTGACTTACATGTATCGAAGGGTGTTTCATTTAATCTTTCTACTCGGTTGTCTCTGTTGGAACATTTCAAAAACTTACTGAATTTTCTATACTCATTATAACAGGGCATCAATAGTTGAGTGCAATTTCTATCCAAATTGGGGTGTTGATATATCAAACAATTCAATGAGAAAACAAAAAGAACCTGAAAAAATCATCAAGGCATTCTCCAAATTGAGGTTCATCAATCCTAGGGCCAATCATGCACTGAAATGCTGTTATATTATAAAGGGGTGGACACTGGACAGTATCCATGTTCAAGTACTATTTAAGACTTACAGGATGTGTACATAGAATATAATGCAAGCTCTTATCAATATGTCAAGCCTTTTGAGAATACTGGATCATATCAAACATAAGTTGCTTTTTGCCAAATCTGTTTCTGCAATAATGCTAATCATGTTATGACATAAATCATGTTATCTGCACATAGGGGGATATGATGTGTTCAATGTACAATACTGTATGTTACATGTAGCTATATCACTATGTAACAACATGCAATGAATGTGATGGCATTTATTATGATACCAGCAAAATACAGTGTATTTAAAGTTATTATGAACAGGAAAAATTCAGGATGGATAGTTTGAAATAACAACTTTTTTCATAAGACATTCTGTGTTGGCCTAATTTCTGTATATTTTACTGTCTAGCACACAGGTCCAAGATATTGCCAGTGTAAATGAGCCATTTTTGGCCTGTGTTGAAGACTAAAAAATGCAGTTCAGTGTTGTTGTCAACCAGCAAATGATACAAGGGCTATTGTTTATTCTGGGTATGATCCAGTCTTTCTGGTGATCCATTCTGCTTTGACGTTTGCCAAATGAAATAACAGCATCATTTTTAGTTCTCATATTATTTTCTAATCTTTTTTAGTATGTTCAATCAAGTATTGCAACAACGACTCGTATTTTACGCATCTGACATTTTTCTGTATAGTCCACCAACTAGCCACGCCTTATTAGTGTTTTACATTTTTAGTTCAATCAATCAATTGATGTACAGTAGGTTAATATTGCATTAAACTCTACAGGATTGTAAAGTGACATGTTATTGTTGCTTTGCTGTCTTGATTGAGTTGATTGAGCAGCTTTGCTTCCCTCGAGTTAACCAATGGCAATGCCCGAGACATCACACTCATTATTAAGGGTTTTGTCTCATATGAATCAAGTTATACCATTGGCTGATAAAGTGTAAAGTTTTATGATATATGTACATGTATGAATTAAATCAATGTTTTGTGAAGATTTTGATGAATAAATAATTTGATACAAAATATAATAATGATGTTTGTTTCTGATGTTTTATCCAATAAAGTCCCATATCACGTTTAGAACGGGGATTCTGGAAAAGTCATTGGATAATGGGAAGAATACTTTAACTATCTAAGGAGGCAGGTCATTTCCACTGATACAAAGAAGACGAGAATTTTAAATTTTCGTTGAGCACTTCAAGAATTCTGACCTCGATAAAAGCAAACAAACAAAGTTGTTAACATACAAAATGTCACTACCTGCTATTTGTTACAGATGATGAACACCAAC
Organism: Owenia fusiformis; assembly: GCA_903813345.2. Lineage (NCBI taxonomy): Eukaryota > Metazoa > Annelida > Polychaeta > Sabellida > Oweniidae > Owenia > Owenia fusiformis. The sequence continues at coordinate 2,847,580 of CAIIXF020000001.1, forward strand.
TGCCAAACACCATCCACAGAGTTGGAGACTATAACAATATGTCAGCACTTATGAAGTGACATAAAAAGCATTGAACCATGCAGCACATTTTACATCATTCATCCAGATCATATTCATATTTTACTCCAAATGCACATACAGTTTTCATTATATATTTTAAAGATTGAGGACTCTGATCTACGTGCTTTTTGGGGATCTCTTTTAGACATGATAAAGTATGCCCCTTCACTCATATGCAAATACTAGCTGGCAATCACCATGAAACTACAAAAGCAAAGGGGATGTACATGTTAATATTTTTTCATTTATTTGAATAACAAAGTTTTGTACAATACATTAGGTAGCACAATTGTATGCTACTTGTACTTAAATAATATTACACAATATTTTGAGACTATGATGTGTTTAATATCATGATGTGTTCCCCTGTCCAACTAAATCTAAAATGTGAAATGGAATCAGAAAGCTGAAGATACCACACATGTGGGCGCAAATGAGTTTGAAATACATTCAAAAAAATATTGGCTTTATAATGGATAAAGCAATTTTTCACTGAACATGGTGATTTAACACTTTATCCATTAAAAAGCCAAAATGAGGTAACTGAAACAAAGAGACATATTTCACCCCAGTAAATACTGATCGAATGATTGATTGATTGATTGATTGATTCCATTACTTATATTCTACCAAGCAATACAGTCAAACCTTTTGAAGTGGAACACCTTTGATACCTTAAAATAGTGTTCCACTTGGGAGGTGTTCCACTTCAAGAGGTTCACTTTACAAGTTAATGAGTGGATAGATTTTGAAGTGTTCCCCTTATAGATGTGTTCCACTTAAAAAAGTGTTCCACTTAAAAAGAAACAAATGTATTATGTAAATCACCATAACACAAACAAGTATACTAGGACAGCATACATTGAGCACACAACACATTGGAAGCATTTTCACATTTTCAAAAGTATATGTACAAAATTCACAAAATGTTTTTCAAAAATATGCAAATTTTTAAATCAACAGATCAATTTTTAAAATGACAAATTGTTAAAATGCATTATTGAAAATTACACACCATTCAATATTCAATCATTATTCCACAAATCTGTAATATGACTAGTTTCAGTGATTTTTATAGTGCAAATTGTACAAAGATGGAAGAAGTCTCTAAGATGGGGCCTGGAAGGTGTATATATGAATTCATGTATCGGATAATCTTAAAGAATCACTTGTTATACATGTTCCCTGGACCTTAACATCCCCAATTCCCTGTAGATATGAGTTGACTCTTTTTTGGCCCTATCTTAGTGATCCTCCCTCCCCCAAAATACAATAAAGATAAACTCTACACTATATGAGCACATTTGGTGTCTGTAAACATTTGCAACATTTTATTGTGATAATATGCCCCTATATGGATTACGGAGTGGTTAGAAGGAAATTGTACAAATATGGTTATTTAGTTGCAATAATTTTGATTTTACAGAAAGAAAATCCATATGTTTGAAAATATCAAAAACGTACATAGGAAACCTACCAAATCAATATACCATTCAACATTATCTAGTTATTGGTAAAACGGGGTATAGCTGATCAGATACTATGGGATACAGGTTTGCATAAAATCCAGAGAAAACTTTTGTTAGGGTTGTTCTAAATCCAGATTATATTGAGTTTTGCCACACAGCATTCTGATTGTACTAAAACATAGGATTCAGTATTGCCCTAAAACACAGGATTCAAGACTGCTTTAAATCCAGATTGCTCTAAAACACAGGATTCAGGATTGCTCTTAGTCCAGATTGCTCTAAAACACAGGATTCAGGATTGCTCTAAAACACAGGATTGCTCTGAATCTAGATAGAGGATTCAAGATTATTTAAAAGCAGATGATTCAGGATTACTCTAAATCCAGATTGAGGATTCAGGATTGCTCTAAATCCAGATTGAGGATTCAGGATTGCTCTAAAACACAGGACTGCTCTCTGAATCTAGATAGAGGATTCCAGATTATTTAAAAGCAGATGATTCAGGATTGCTCTAAATCCAGATTGAGGATTCAGGATTACTCTAAAACACAGGATTGAGGATTCAGGATTGCTCTAAAACACAGGACTGCTCTCTGAATCTAGATAGAGGATTCCAGATTATTTAAAAGCAGATTTAGGATTGCTCTAAATCCAGATTGAGGATTCAGGATTGCTCTAAATCCAGATTGAGGATTCAGGATTGCTCTAAAACACAGGACTGCTCTCTGAATCTAGATAGAGGATTCCAGATTATTTAAAAGCAGATTTAGGATTGCTCTAAATCCAGATTGAGGATTCAGGATTGCTCTAAAACACAGGATTCAGGATTGCTCTAAAACACAGGACTGCTCTGAATCTAGATAGAGGATTCCAGATTATTTAAAAGCAGATGATTCAGGATTGCTCTAAATCCAGATTGAGGATTCAGGATTGCTCTAAAACCAGATTGAGGATTCAGGATTACTCTAAATCCAGATTCAGGATTACTCTAAATCCAGATTGAGGATTCAGAATTGCTCTAAATCCAGATTGAGGATTCAGGATTGCTCTAAATCCAGATTGAGGATTCAGGATTATTCTAAATCCAGATTGAGGATTCAGGATTGCTCTAAAACCAGATTGAGGATTGCTCTAAAACCAGATTGAGGATTCAGAATTGCTCTAAATCCAGATTGAGGATTCAGGATTGCTCTAAATCCAGATTGAGGATTCAGGATTATTCTAAATCCAGATTGAGGATTCAGGATTGCTCTAAAACCAGATTGAGGATTCAGGATTACTCTAAATCCAGATTCAGGATTACTCTAAATCCAGATTGAGGATTCAGAATTGCTCTAAATCCAGATTGAGGATTCAGGATTGCTCTAAATCCAGATTGAGGATTCAGGATTATTCTAAATCCAGATTGAGGATTCAGGATTGCTCTAAAACCAGATTGAGGATTCAGGATTGCTCTAAAACACAGGATTGAGGATTCAGGATTACTCTAAATCCAGATTGAGGATTCAGGATTGCTCTACATCCAGATTGAGGATTCAGGATTATTCTAAATCCAGATTGAGGATTCAGGATTGCTCTAAAACACAGGATTGAGGATTCAGGATTACTCTAAATCCAGATTCAGGATTGCTCTAAAACACAGGATTGAGGATTCAGAATTGCTCTAAATCCAGATTGAGGATTCAGGATTGCTCTAAATCCAGATTGAGGATTCAGGATTATTCTAAATCCAGATTGAGGATTCAGGATTGCTCTAAAACCAGATTGAGGATTCAGGATTGCTCTAAAACACAGGATTGAGGATTCAGGATTACTCTAAATCCAGATTGAGGATTCAGGATTGCTCTACATCCACATCACACAAGAAGCTCAATGATTGCTAGCAACATATTTATTAAAAGCACATGTACTAGAAGTTTTGTTGTCTTTTCTTCTTAGCTTCTATAGCGTCATGAATTGGTTGCCTCTTGGCATGATATCGTTTATGAAGTTCCTCAATCTCACGCTCCATTTCTGGATCTAGGCTTGCTATTCTTTGTTCTAACTCTTCTAAACTCATATTCGTAATCTGAAAAAATGATAACTTATATTCAGCTAATTATAAAGTTTATGTTACATTTATTTTGTCAGTGATTAGGCAATATGAGAATTGAATTAATAATCGTTTTGATATGCATGGTTCAAAAGATTTGTATTATACAGATTTGTCTTATATTGTTTCTTAAATATTGTCTAGCATGTTTTCTCTTTAAAAGTACATCCATTTTTAGAGCTTGTGGCACTTACAAAATCAAAGTCCCCTTCGATAAAATTCCTCTGAAATAAAGGTCCACTGGGGGGTAGGGCTTGCTTCTGTGGGGGAGGAGTAGGGGCTGGCTGGGGGGTACTGACTGGTGGAGAAGGTTGCACTGGTGGGGGTTGCACTGCTTGCTGGGGGGACTGTTCCCGTTCTTGCCTTTCAAAGTGGTCCAAATAAGCTGGGCGGTATTTGCTCTTTGCATTCTCTGTGTCATGTCCTAAAATATTTTATATATTGTTAAGTATGTTGTACATCAAAAAATAGTCTTATCATGGGCCTCCCAAAAATCCTATGTTTAAAAGCACATACAGAGAATATATATAAGTGTATGTGAGTATATGTGTAAGTGAGTATGTGTGCTACTTCTGCAAAGAAAACAGCTATCTACAATAGATGGCAGCAGCTGACTGTATTGAAATTACTAGGCATTGTCTGAAAATAATTATGGTATTCATAAATGGGGATTCCCCTAAAAATGTATAAAAGGTATAATATGATGTCATAAAATGTTTAATTGCTTGCAAATATTTCGATCCTCTTACAGTTTTTACACCTTATCTTCTGCTCTTTGATAAGCTCCTGCATTAGAATTACAGTATACATGACAAATTAACTGTATTAACTATTAATACAGTATGAGATGTTCAAGTAAATATAAAGGCATAAGATCAACAACTACCAACAAAGAATGCAATCAATAAATAAATTCCCTGACTATGCCCTAACGCCACAGATTTGACTGACACAATGTACAAAACACAAACACAATTCAGAATTGAGCCTACATGATATTACAAAATACAGCCATGGATGTATGTTTCAAAGTTTATCATCTGTAGATAAAAAGCATGATGTAACACTTTCTTTTTAACTTATCTGGTATTAAATTTAATAAACATAACATATTTAATATACAACTAGGCACGACACATTTTGCCTGTCAACTTTTGTATTGCAAAGATGGGGTTTCTTTCAGACCACAAATGGCATGCCTGCTACATGTACTTGCTCTGTCTTGCTTTAATTGTCATCACAGAGGCTCAAAGGTATGTATAATTTACTTTAACGGTTTAAAATGTGAATTATGGTGTCATATTTGGATTAACCTTCAAAACAACTAGAACAAATAATGATGAAAAAAAATGTTAATGGATCCATGGATATTATACAGATTTGAACAAAAGAACAGAGCTCATTGGTCACTTAACCCTTTATACCTGAAACGAGAAACCCCACAAGCGCATTTCTATTTTTCAATTATTGAAAACTCATAAAAAAACAAAATGAAACTAGAACTTAACATCTGATATACTTTAAAAATCTTATAAATATAGGAACAAGTACTTGAAAATGATAAATGTTCAAATCAAATTACTCACTACTGGAATATTTGACAATCTTTTTTGTACAAAGGTTATATTGTGATGTAAGCACAGTCAACTATCAAATATTCTATCAGAGCAACAATCCTATCACATAATTTTCTCTTGAAATAAATAATAGCATCTGCAGATATCTCAACATTTTCCTGTTTAGCTATAGTTTCATTTGTTTCATAAAATATGAAAAGTTGCTAACATTTCAGCAAGTAAGCCAAAACTTTAAAAGTTTAATCAATTAAAATTTGTGTTTTAACTCATAACCTTAAACAATATTTCAGGTCCTTTCGACATTTAGATTTCATAAAAGAGCAGTTAAGAAACTATTGTAATAAAATTTTATTTGAAGAATAGGACTGGGGAGATCTAAAGCTTATTCTTCACGCTTCCTAGTCAACTCGTACCCAAGACAACTCATACCCAAGACAACTGGTACCTAAGACAACTCGTACCCAAGACAACTGGTACCCAAGACAACTCGTACCCAAGATTATTTTCAGTATTATGGTTGCATATTGGGGAAAAAATAGAGTTTGTAATGCTTTCATGTTATAATGTGAATCAAATAATCCTCAATATTTTTTGAATTTAGACGACATTTTTTCTCAATGGATCAGTAAAGCATTTTTTTTATTAAATAAAAGAAGTGCTTGAAGCGCTTGTTCTCAACATTTTTTTGTCAAACATATATATAAATAAATATAATTACAACATTAGATCTGACACTTGTTCCAAACACTCATATATAAACATACAATATTTTGAAAAATGATCATGAACATGTGGAATAAACATATTGTAACGGCTAGCCTAATTTGGGTAGTGTGGGTGTTTTTAGACTAGGCTAGGTCACTTTGGGGATACGTTGTACACATTAAATGTACGTGTGAAAATAAAGAGACACAATAATTAATGAAAGCTTAACAATATATATTCTGGCTTCATCCGCCTCAAAATAATACAACACAAATTGATACTAAGTTTCAGTTTCAGAGGTGCGAATTATAAGTCCTTTATGCAATTATATTTGTATATTTATCTCTATATATAAATGTTCATCACTAATATAGTTTTTCATCAGCTGAGCGATGCATATTCTAAGTCCACCAAGTTGAAGATATAATCTAAGTTCATCAAATGAGTTGGTGAATATTCTAAGTCTATCAAACTGAAGATGTATGGAATCTGCTAAGTTCTTCAGATTATCGATGAATATTCTAAGTCCACCAAGTTGAAGACATAAACTAAGTTCATCAAACGGGCTGTGAATATTGTAAGTCTATCAAACTGAAGATTAAGTCCACCAAGTTGAAGATATAAACTAAGTTCACCAAATGGGCTGTAAATATTCTAAGTCTATCAAACTGAAGATGTATGGAATCGGCTAAGTTCTTCAGATTATTGATGAATATTCTAAGTCCACCAAGTTGAAGATATAAACTAAGTTCACCAAATGGGCTGTAAATATTCTAAGTCTATCAAACTGAAGATGTATGGAATCTGCTAAGTTCTTCAGATTATCGATGAATATTCTAAGTCCACCAAGTTGAAGACATAAACTAAGTTCATCAAATGGGCTGTGAATATTCTAAGTCTATCAAACTGAAGATGTATGGAATCTGCTAAATTCTTCAGATTATCGATGAATATTCTAAGTTCACCAAGTTGAAGACATAAACTAAGTTCATCAAATGGGCTGTGAATATTGTAAGTCTTTCAAACTGAAGATGTATGGAATCTGCTAAGTTCTTCAGATTATCGATGAATATTCTAAGTCCACCAAGTTGAAGATATAAACTAAGTTCACCAAATGGGCTGTAAATATTCTAAGTCTATCAAACTGAAGATGTATGGAATCGGCTAAGTTCTTCAGATTATTGATGAATATTCTAAGTCCACCAAGTTGAAGATATAAACTAAGTTCATCAAATGAGTTGGTGAATATTGGCTAAGTCCCTCAATATATACGTAAATATTCCTAAGTTCCTCTGGGCATCAAACTCCAGGCAACTATGGTGAATATTGGCTAAGTCCCTCAATATATGCGTGAATATTCCTTAAGTTCCTCTGGGCATCAAACTCCAGGCAACTATGGTGAATATTGGCTAAGTCCCTCAATATATGCGTGAATATTCCTAAGTTCCTCTGGGCATCAAACTCCAGGCAACTATAGTGAATATTGGCTAAGTCCCTCAATATATACGTAAATATTCCTAAGTTCCTCTGGGCATCAAACTCCAGGCAACTATGGTGAATATTGGCTAAGTCCCTCAATATATGCGTGAATATTCCTAAGTTCCTCTGGGCATCAAACTTCAGACAACTTTGGGGAATATTGGCTAAGTCCCTCAAGGTAATATCTTCTAAGTGTATCGACCGAAAAATTCTCTAAGTCCATCAAATTGTATGCAGAATTCATCTAAGTCCCTCAAGGTAATAAAATTCTCTAAGTCCATCAAATGGTATGCAGAATTTGTCTAAGTCCCTGAGGCATCAATCTCTAGAGGTGCGTGGAGGTTCCTTCTCATCAAAAGTTGTGTACGTGCCTCTCAGTATATGTAGAATCTGCCTAAGATCCTCTAAGTATACCAGGGTAAAATCCTCTAAGTCCCTCAACGGGTATGTCGAATCTGCCTAAGATCCTCTAAGTATACCAGGGTAAAATCCTCTAAGTCCCTCAATATGTGAGATGAAATCTTCTAAGTCCATCAGATATATGCTTAGAATTAGCCTAAGTCCATCAAGCGTCAATCCCTGGAGGCACGCGGGTCTGTCCTCTCTCAGTTCCAGCTAGAAAAGTGCCTGCTGAGTCACCTGGTCGTCTCTATTTATACCCCAGACATGTATGTAACATGTACTAGGTTTTGCACACGAACCTAACAAGTGATTAATGGGCTGATGCAATACCTAGGCCCCTGGACAGGACAAAACTGGTGTACAATTACTATGACGCAATCAGGATATGAATAGTGCAAAATAACTGGCTTCATTTAGAACTCACAATCTGTGCTATCTAATGTAACATCAATATATGTTTAGTATATAATTAACTAGATAAATGTATAAACTAAATAAATATAACATAAACCAATCATCATTGGTTTTAATCATGCCGAAATTGACCGAAAAAACTAGTAATTGAATGTAGGTCAAGATAGCTCTTCAAAAGTAAGATGAAAAAATGTAAACAAATGAAAGCAAAATGAAATCTCACAAAATCGAACAGTTTACAGGATTCTGCCTACTCCTTTAGTGTCACATACATTCATGTAAGTATACTACTTGTCAAACAAACTGAAAAACAGTTTCCAAATGTGTTAACTGTAAGCGAACTGATAAAATGGCACAGGACTACAAAGAACAGAAAATTTGAAAAGTAAAAATTTGTTACAATATGTCTCTTCGCTCGAACATCCTGAATCTGTGACCGATATAAAATAATAGTCAATATAAATTGACACTCAGCTCAAAATGTCACAAAATTAAATCAATTTCTTCCGAAAATTCTTCTTCAAACTTTAAACTATTCTGAACAGTATGTTACAATTATAATATGTATATCTATTCACATTCCTAGTCAACACTTGATTCAAAACAAAATATATACTTGGGTACGAGTTGTCTTGGGTACGAGTTGTCTTGGGTACGACTTGTCTTGGGTACGAGTTGACCAGTTACCTTCCTCATTATACTAAGAAAACACTGTTTAGCTAATATAAGTGAATCCTTAGATACATATATTATACTTTAATATGTATATTTACAGATGGGAAAACCATGACCCTTGGAAGATTGGGGAATTTGAGCTTAATGTCAAAATTATGATTGACACTGAGAGATCAAGTCTTAGTGATTTTGTAATGGAGAAGGAGTTGACCCAACCATGTAAGGAAACCAAGATTCTTTTGGTAGCAGGAATCAGAGAGCTTTCAACAAGAGAATTCCATCTAAATGATGAATTGACTGAAATCATGAGGATGACAATGAAAGATATGAAAACATTCAAAAATATCAAGAATTCACTGCAGGCAATCGTGCACAAAAACCTGGATATGATGCAACCAAGGTTGGCATGGTATTACAACCATAAAGAATGCAAACAAGATGAAAATGGCGACTATTGTTTCACCCAAGTTGATTATACATTAAAGTTCTTTAACACATACAAACTAAAAGGACAAAAACAAATGAAGAAAGTAACATTTAAGGACTATTTTCAATACAGGATTAAAAGAAATTCGACGAAAGCAAAATCAGATTCATATCATGCTAAAGGAAAAAAACATATAACAATCGTCATAAAACATGTATTCACAGAGAAAAGTATTGTAAGCTCACTGGCATATAACATATGGACATTTTTCTTTGGCAAAGCAGAAGATATTGATGACTCAATAATGATCATCATACCAAGTTTTGAGAGCACAACTGAACATGACCAAAAGGTGGCACACTTGTGAGTGCATTGTTAATGTAATCTTAACATTTTAAAGCTAGAGATAATATATCAAATTGCCATATATGAGTTAATCCGAACAGACAATGCAGATGGGGTGTCAAGGTGACCTCATTTAGACTCCTCTCCAAAAAATTGCCAACTGGAAGCCCACATTTGATGTGTTAAGTGTGTTAAGCCTGATAAAGTTTATCTTTGTTTTCTTCCTAAATATCAATAGTTCAGAGGCTTATGACAAGTTTGTTGAATGTTTTTAAATCACCAAACAAAGACAAGCTTTAATACATTATCCAGAAGGGAACTTCCTGTTGTTAAACTTATGAATGGGAGTGTAAGTATAGTATTGTACTATGTAATGCATACACAAAATGTTTATTGCAAACACAATTACAAATTTTGTACTTGACTGTTTATGAATTTTTCAGATGGAAAAACTTTGACCCGTGGAAGATCAGGGAATTTGAGATTACAGCTCGATTTGAGGTGGAACCTGAGAGATCCAGACTTAGTGGTAATCAGATTGAGGAGGCACTGAAACAACCTAGCAATGAAGCAAAACATCACTTGATAGAAGATCTCAGAAACCTTACTCATTTGGAATTTCATCCAAATGATGAAGTAACCAATATTATTAAACAGATGCTAAAGGGCTTTAAAACATTTACAAATATTAAGAATTCTCTTAAACTGGTAGTGCATGAAAGCCTAAACACCAAACAACCAAGATTAGCATGGTTTTATGATCGCAGTGAGTGCTCTAAGGATGACACTGGGGACTACTGTATGACTCGTGTTAATGTAGAATTGAAGCTTATTATACCTAACAAAAAACAAAATGTTAAACAAAAAGAAATGACATTTGAAAAGTCCTTTATCTATGGGATTACAGCAACACCCTCTGAAGCATCGGATCTATCTGATAGAGTAAGAAAACCACTATTTGTCAAGATCAGACATAGTACAGAGATGAGTATGATAGTATTGCAACCTCTTTGACGTATTATGTAAAGAAACTGTTTTTGTTTTTCACTGGTAAATCACAAAAGGATGGTACAGTAAGGATCTATTTAAACAGGATAGCCGAACCTGAGGACAAAACTTGTGCCAATCGGAAAACTGAGAAAAGTGTCACTTCTGCATATAATATATTCACAGTAATAGGTATTATTGTAATAGCAGTTTCGATCATTACGAACAAATATTTTTATATTAATTGTTCCATCAGTTTAATTCTGGTTTTTATCTGGTTCAATTCAATTGCTATTTGCTATTGTTTGGCACTGCCTACAATTGTTCTTTTCCTCAGAAGACAGGATTTCAGCATCTAATATTTCCTCTTCAGATAAAAGAGAAAATGTGTGTTCTCAAACCCTGCATTATGATTTGTTATTTGGAAAATTATATTTACTAAACTAAGCATACTACATATGATGTATGTACAGCAAGTTTATATGTATGTTTGAACATGTACTATGTTTTACATACCTAGCGAAGCATTTGAATGGAAGTCAAAGGCAAAGTAAGCAGGCTATATCCACTGACAGTGCTGACTTACACCAATTTTGTGAAGGTTTCGTAAAAAATTGGAATTGAATACATTTGAAGATGTAATAAATTCTTACTTTTCATGGTTGCCTCATCATCTTCACTGTCTTCGTTGATTACCATAGTTCCTATCTCAGAGTCTATGGATGTCATTGTGTTACTTTCACTGTTAACTCCCACTGTACCACTGTCCCCACTTGGCACCATAGTCCCTATAATTAAAATGTAATATAGATGTCATTGTGTTACTTTCACTGTTAACTCCCACTGTACCACTGTCCCCACTTGGCACCATAGTCCCTACAATTCAAATGTAATATAGATGTCATTGTGTTACTTTCACTGTTAACTCCCACTGTACCACTGTCCCCACTTGGCACCATAGTCCCTACAATTAAAATGTAATATAGATGTCATTGTGTTACTTTCACTGTTAACTCCCACTGTACCACTGTCCCCACTTGGCACCATAGTCCCTATAATTAAAATGTAATATAGATGTCATTGTGTTACTTTCACTGTTAACTCCCACTGTACCACTGTCCCCACTTGGCACCATAGTCCCTACAATTAAAATGTCATATAGATGTCATTGTGTTACTTTCACTGTTAACTCCCACTGTACCACTGTCCCCACTTGGCACCATAGTGCCTATAATTAAAATGTAATATAGATATCATTGTGTTACTTTCACTTTTAACTCCCACTGTACCACTGTCCCCACTTGGCACCATAGTCCCTACAATTAAAATGTAATATAGATGTCATTGTGTTACTTTCACTGTTAACTCCCACTGTACCACTGTCCCCACTTGGCACCATAGTCCCTATAATTAAAATGTAATATAGATGTCATTGTGTTACTTTCACTGTTAACTCCCACTGTACCACTGTCCCCACTTGGCACCATCGTCCCTATAATTAAAATGTAATATAGATGTCATTGTGTTACTTTCACTGTTAACTCCCACTGTACCACTGTCCCCACTTGGCACCATAGTCCCTACAATTAAAATGTAATATAGATGTCATTGTGTTACTTTCACTGTTAACTCCCACTGTACCACTGTCCCCAATTGGCACCATAGTCCCTATAATTAAAATGTAATATAGATGTCATTGTGTTACTTTCATTGTTAACTCCCACTGTACCACTGTCCGCACTTGGCACCATAGTCCCTATAATCAAAATGTAATATAGATGTCATTGTGTTACTTTCACTGTTAACTCCCACTGTACCACTGTCCCCACTTGGCACCATAGTCCCTACAATTAAAATGTCATATAGATGTCATTGTGTTACTTTCACTGTTAACTCCCACTGTACCACTGTCCCCACTTGGGACCATCGTCCCTATAATTAAAATGTAATATAGATGTCATTGTGTTACTTTCACTGTTAACTCCCACTGTACCACTGTCCCCACTTGGCACCATAGTCCCTACAATTAAAATGTAATATAGATGTCATTGTGTTACTTTCACTGTTAACTCCCACTGTACCACTGTCCCCAATTGGCACCATAGTCCCTATAATTAAAATGTAATATAGATGTCATTGTGTTACTTTCATTGTTAACTCCCACTGTACCACTGTCCGCACTTGGCACCATAGTCCCTATAATCAAAATGTAATATAGATGTCATTGTGTTACTTTCACTGTTAACTCCCACTGTACCACTGTCCCCACTTGGCACCATAGTCCCTACAATTAAAATGTCATATAGATGTCATTGTGTTACTTTCACTGTTAACTCCCACTGTACCACTGTCCCCACTTGGCACCATAGTCCCTATAATTAAAATGTAATATAGATGTCATTGTGTTACTTTCACTGTTAACTCCCACTGTACCACTGTCCCCACTTGGCACCATAGTCCCTACAATTAAAATGTCATATAGATATCATTGTGTTACTTTCACTGTTAACTCCCACTGTACCACTGTCCCCACTTGGCACCATAGTCCCTATAATTAAAATGTAATATAGATGTCATTGTGTTACTTTCACTGTTAACTCCTACAGTACCACTGTCCCCACTTGGCACCATAGTCCCTATAATTAAAATGTAATATAGATGCCATTGTGTTACTTTCACTGTTTACTCCCACTGTACCAGTGTCCCCACTTGGCACCATAGTCCCTATAATTAAAATGTAATATAGATGTCATTGTGTTACTTTCACTGTTTACTCCCACTGTACCACTGTCCCCACTTGGCACCATAGTCCCTATAATTAAAATGTAATATAGATGTCATTGTGTTACTTTCACTGTTTACTCCCACTGTACCACTGTCCCCACTTGACACCATAGTCCCTATAATTAAAATGTAATATAGATGCCATTGTGTTATTTTCACTGTTTACTCCCACAGTACCACTGTCCCCACTTGGCACCATAGTCCCTATAATTAAAATGTAATATAGATGTCATTGTGTTACTTTCACTGTTAACTCCCACTGTACCACTGTCCCCACTTGGCACCATAGTTCCTATAATTAAAATGTAATATAGATGTCATTGTGTTACTTTCACTGTTAACTCCCACTGTACCACTGTCCCCACTTGGGACCATCGTCCCTATAATTAAAATGTAATATAGATGTCATTGTGTTACTTTCACTGTTAACTCCCACTGTTCCACTGTCCCCACTTGGCACCATCGTCCCTATAATTAAAATGTAATATAGATGTCATTGTGTTACTTTCACTGTTAACTCCCACTGTACCACTGTCCCCACTTGGCACCATCGTCCCTATAATTAAAATGTGTTCATGGAAGACTTTGAAGATCTTCAATGATGTTCATTGTGCTTATACTCTTTGCAAAATTTAAGAAATAGTAATCAAAAAGATAATTAAAAAAAACTTAATTTTCTAAAAAATATTTATTGCATGAAATGATCTATATTGTCTCTATGTACAGAGCACGTATTTAGATTTCTATTTTACAGAAGTACTCTGAAGCAGCAACAGTGATTTTAAGCAATAAATTTTAATAAAAAATATCAGAAGAAATTGACTGAACATTCATATTCTTCATCTTGAGATAAATGAGTGTCATGATTTAGAGACTTACCAGTTTCATTTTTGTGAGCTATCATGGTTCCTGAGTCTGGGTTCCCCTTCACCATTGTGCCTGTGTCAGTCTCTTCATCCTGCAATACAAAACATACAGTGGATGATTTCTGTTTGAACTTTAACATACAATAAAGGGTCAGGTTTTGACTCATTGCATTTGATACATACATGGGTCAAATGTGGATCAGTTAACCTCTAGGTTAGGTTACCAGTGGAGCAGTCATTGCGAAAATGTAATTTGAAATAACTGCCCAATTAGGTAGTGCAGCTAAAAGCCTTTATTTAGTTATTGTGTTTATTTTATGTTTTTGTACAAAGTATAAGCTTATGAGTAAAGAACATGCTTATTTCTTTCTGGTTGTTGCATAAAAGTAAAAAATAAAGCAATCATTTCAAACTCATATCTGCTATTAATGTTATTTTGTCAAATTATTACCTCATCACGTTAAGTCTTCACAATAGATTTCCCTGACCTCATTCCAGAATGAATTACGAGGGATAAAAGGTTTTTATGAATCCATTATAATTTTGCAAGGTTTGAATTCTGAATTCAGCTGCTTACTACTATCTTAATGATTGAGGTTCATTGGCCCAAGAACAGAAGGTCCAAACTTATCTCACTTGACCCAATTCAAGGACAGAGTATAAAATGGAGGGGTACTCACAGATTCTTGCTCATTCTCTAGCAATTGAGCTTCTTGTATTTCCCTGGCCTCTTGTAAGAGTTTCTGTAGCATAGAGACAGGTTTGGCACGTTTGATGAAATCATGCTGGAAATAACAAACATTTTGAGTAAAACACATCATTTTCTTTGTAAATGCACCCTCAACCTTAAATGATCAGGATATCATTTACAGAGTTTGTTAAGAATGCCTAAATCCATGTGGATATTAATGCTATGACGTAAGAGAACAATGAACTAAAGGAATCCTTAACTTTAAAAAGTTTCTGTAAATGTGCCCCTGTATAATGTTATTATCCCTTAGGAAAAAACCCATGTTTTGACATGCGTGGAGAAAAAGGGTACATGTTCTCACTTAGTTCTACACATTTTTACTTCAATCCTCCCATGTGTGGCATGGAAAATTAGGTAAAAACAGGAGATGGCACTCTTGTTTTTACACACTTTTACCCCAGGGAAAAATGTGGGTGACTGTGGAGCAATGTGGGGAAATGAAGTAACTCTCATCTTATTTTTACTTAACTTCCCCACATTTTTCACACTGTGGAGGAATGTGGGAAAGGGTAGTTACATGGTTTTACATGCATTGTAGTACATCTTAGAGAAAATAGAGGGACTTAAATATGCTCTAATATTTACAGTTATTTTATTTAATATTTACATAGGGTATAATTCTCAATAAGCCTAGTGGAACCCAGCTTGATCATCAATATTATTGATTTGACTTCATATAAAATAAACATGTACACATTTGTATCAAATGTTTTAACTTTATTTATATTTACATTGATATATAATACAATACATATATTTTTTCTATGTACAAACTAATCAGTATTTACAAATGTTTATAGTTTTTTATTAAGACAGTTATAGGTTACTGTAGCTGTCCATTCTGAAATACGAAGGTCTAGCAGGATTGAACAACTGGGTATGTTTGGAAAGTTGACAAATTTATTCTTAAGCTAGGGATAATAGTAGCCTTGCCCAATTTGGTATTGTTTACTCATCTAATTTTGAATTTTTACTTGAATTATTGATAATGGAATTAAAAAAAAACAAAAAAACACTCACTTATAGTAGGCAAGGCTGGGATAATAACATTATTTGACTATCTATAATTTGTAGTATAATAATACATTGGCAATTGCAAAAATTGTGAAATCAAAATAAGGTATTTATCTGAGTTCATCATTTTCCTCCAAGTTGAGAGACATTTCATCATTATTCAAAATTAAACCAACTAATGTTTCATTGATGGATGATACAGATGTTGATAAATACCTTTATTGATGCTTACAGTGCTATACAAGGTCATTAAAAGGACCAATCTGATAGTTTTCCAATGGAAGTATTAACATAATATTGTGAACAAATGATTTGACTTTTTGAAATAAAAATAAAGGAGACAGCACTTTGCTTTTGTAAAGAAAACAAAATAGATAATTTGACACACGGATTCATAAAATATGCAACTTTGTACAACTAATATGGGATTTGATTTTTATCTGATTATACAAATGGATTTTCTTTGATATCTAATGAGAAATTGGACTAAGGCAAGAATATTGTGGGAAGATGTGGAAAATATGAGTGAAACTAAGAAAGAAGATAGGAAAATTTGGGGAAAGTGTGAAGAAATATGTCACCTTTAAATAAACATTTACCTAGAAATGTAAACAAATCTCAGTAGTACTAGTTGTTTTGTTTATCATTTTGCCTTGAATTAGAGAAACCAATATGAACATGTAGAATTGAAGTTTAAAGAATACATATAGGATTTTATAATGAATTGTTATTGTTAAAGATTTAAAAAAAGATTTTTAATGTTCTATTTTTTACAATTACATATTAACTTCAAACCATGGATGCAACTATAGGTTCACTTCAATGACATATTAACTTCAAACTATGGATTCAACAATGGCATATTCACTTCAAACCACGGGTTCAACTTTAGGTTCACTTCAATGACATATCAGTTTCAAACTACGGGTTCAACTATAGGTTCACTTCAATGACATATCAGTTTCAAACTATGGGTTCAACTATAGGTTCACTTCCAGTCAATGACATATCAGTTTCAAACTACGGGTTCAACTATAGGTTCACTTCAATGACATATCAGTTTCAAACTACGGGTTCAACTATAGGTTCACTTCCAGTCAATGACATATCAGTTTCAAACTACGGGTTCAACTATAGGTTCAACTATAGGTTCACTTCAATGACATATCGGTTTCAAACTACGGGTTCAACTATAGGTTCACTTCCAGTCAATGACATATCAGTTTCAAACTACGGGTTCAACTATAGGTTCACTTCAATGACATATCAGTTTCAAACTACGGGTTCAACTATAGGTTCACCTCCACTCAATGACATATCAGTTTCAAACTACGGGTTCAACTATAGGTTCACTTCAATGACATATCAAACCATGGATTCAACTATAGGTTCAATTCAATGACATATTAACTTCAAACAATGGGTTCAACTGTAGGTTCACTTCAATGACATTTCAGTTTCAAACCATGGGTTCAACTATAAGTTCACTTAAATGACACATAAACTTCGAACCATGGGTTCAACTGTAGGTTCACTTCAATGACATTTCAGTTTCAAACCACGGGTTCAACTATAGGTTCACTTGACTGACATATTAATGACAATGTTCACTTCAATGACATTTCAGTTTCAAACCATGGGTTCAACTATAAGTTCACTTAAATGACACATAAACTTCGAACCATGGGTTCAACTGTAGGTTCACTTCAATGACATTTCAGTTTCAAACCACGGGTTCGACTATAGGTTCACTTGACTGACATATTAATGACAATGTTCACTTCAATGACATTTCAGTTTAAAACCACGGGTTCAACTATAGGTTCACTTCAATGACATATTAACTTCGAACCACGGGTTCAACTATAGGTTCACTTCAATGGCATTTCAGTTTCAAACCACGGGTTCAACTATAGGTTCACTTCAATGACATATCAGTTTCAAACCACGGGTCATCTTCTTCCTTTATGAACACAGTATTTCTAATTCTGTCAAAATGTTTTGAAATTCTTTCTTTTGGGTCAGTGTTCTGTTTCTTGTGATATGATCAGTGTTCTAGCTCTTGTGATATCTGATTTAAGACTGAATTTTACTCTGGAGAGCCCTATATATAGGCACTAAATGTTTAATCCAATTAATTAATGAAAAGGAAAGGGGAGTATTAGTCTCATTTATGATGCTAATTTTCTATGATCTCCACAACTTGAACTCTGCAAAAGCAATCAAACAGCCAGACTCAAATAAATAAACATACAATGCATTTATGATCAATTGTTAAAATAGAACATTAAAAATCTTTTTCTAAATCTTTAACAATAACAATTCATTATAAAATCCTATATGTATTCTTTAAACTTCAATTCTACATGTTCATATTGGTTTCTTTAATTCAAGGCAAATTGATAAACAAAACAACTACTGAGATTTGTTTACATTTCTAGGTAAATGTTTATTTAAGGTGACATATTTCTCCACACTTTCCCCAAATTTTCCTATCTACTTTCTTAGTTTCACTCATATTTTTCACATCTTCCCACAATATTCTTTCCTTAGTCCAATTTCTCATTAGATATCAAAGAAAATCCATTTGTATAATCAGATAAAAATCAAATCCCATATTAGTTGTACAAAGTTGCATATTTTATGAATCTGTGTGTCAAATTATCTATTTTTTTCTTTACAAAAGCAAAGTGCTGTCTCCTTTATTTTAATTTCAAAAAGTCAAATCATTTGTTCACAATATTATGTAAATACTTCCATTGGAAAACTACCAGATTGGTCCTTTTAATGACCTTGTATAGCACTGTAAGCATCAATAAAGGTATTTATCAACCTCTGTATCATCCATCAATGAAACATTAGTTGGTTTAATTTTGAATAATGATGAAATGTCTCTCAACTTGGAGGAAAATGATGAACTCAGATAAATACCTTATTTTGATTTCACAATTTTTGCAATTGCCAATGTATTATTATACTACAAATTATAGATAGTCTAATAATGTTATTATCCCAGCCTTGCCTAATATAAGAGAGTGTTTTTTTTTTGTTTTTTTTTAATTCCATTATCAATAATTCAAGTAAAAATTCAAAATTAGATGAGTAAACAATACCAAATTGGGCAAGGCTACTATTATCCCTAGCTTAAGAATAAATTTGTCAACTTACCAAACATACCCAGTTGTTCAATCCTGCTAGACCTTCGTATTTCAGAATGGACAGCTACAGTAATCTATAACTGTCTTTAATAAAAAACTATAAACATTTGTAAATACTGATTAGTTTGTACATAGAAAAAATATGTATTGTATTATATATCAATGTAAATATAAATAAAGTTAAAACATTTGATACAAATGTGTACATGTTTATTTTATATGAAGTCAAATCAATAATATTGATGATCAAGCTGGGTTCCACTAGTCTTATTGAGAATTATACCCTATGTAAATATTAAATAAAATAACTGTAAATATTAGAGCATATTTAAGTCCCTCTATTTTCTCTAAGATGTACTACAATGCAAAAATGTAAAACCATGTAACTACCCTTTCCCACATTCCTCCACAGTGTGAAAAATGTGGGGAAGTTAAGTAAAAATAAGATGAGAGTTACTTCATTTCCCCACATTGCTCCACAGTCACCCACATTTTTCCCTGAGGTAAAAGTGTGTAAAAACAAGAGTGCCATCTCCTGTTTTTACCTAATTTTCCATGCCACACATGGGAGGATTGAAGTAAAAATGTGTAGAACCAAGTGAGAACATGTACCCTTTTTCTCCACGCATGTCAAAACATGGGTTTTTTCCTAAGGGATTTTCACCTCTCATTGTCTATAACTACTGAGTTCACAGTTTTAGAGACATGGTCAATATATCTATGCATGCCTATAAACTTAAATGAATACATACGGGGAAGGGGGTAAAGGTCCATCACATTTCGAAAAACCACATTAATTTTTACATAGATTAGTTATTTTTAATCATTATTTATTAATTTTTACATAGAAAGAAATTAATAAATTAGTGCATATTAGAGAGGAAGGGAGGGTTCAATCTGCAATTAATCATATTTTGAGACAATCAAAAATTGACCTGGTCTCTGTATATTAGATACTTACAAGTAACAATTCTTTGGCAGAGGCCCTCTTCTCTGGGTCCTTTACAAGACATACTGAGACAAAGTCTATAAACTCTGGTGACCATTTGTTCGGGTTTCTAAATGATGGTGGAGGTTTGGTAGGTATCATAAATATTGCCTGGAAAATATTGTAAAATGAATGTACATATATTTAGTGCTCTCAATACATATTTAGAGGGATTTAGACCAGGGAACAGACTGTATTATATCTTGGTGAATAGACAACAATGACTAAGAAGAAAAATGATTCAATTAACAAGAGCAGAAGTTTTTTTGTAAATAGTAACCTTGTTATGTAAACTGACTTACCCTCATGGGATGTATGTCAGCATAGGGTGGCTTCCCCTCTGCCATCTCCAGAGATGTAATACCTACAAGAACACAAATGTGTACAATATGTCCCCACCAATGGGTGATCCCGTCAAATGGTTATCCTGAAAATGAGTAGACAAGACTTTAACAACACAATTTGAGGATGGAAAATCCAAAATGGCCACCTTAAAATTTACCCAGAATGCCCAAAATTTAGTCAGTTTTAGATTTTCATACTAAGAACCACCCTTGACTATTTGAAATTGATCCATCACACAATTAACCAGAAAACATGTAAACAAGACTTTACAGACAAGATTTCAGGATGGAAGATCCAAAATGGCTGCCTTGACATTTACCAAGAATGCCAAAAAACTAATCAGTTCTAGATTTTCATCATTCCTGAAAATATGAAATTGATCTACCAAACGGTTCACCTGAAAACGAGTAGACAAGACTTTACAGACAAGATTTTAGGACAGAAAATCCAAAATGGCTGCCTTAACATTTACGCAGAATGACAAAAAACTAATCAGTTCTAGATTTTCATACTAAGAATCATCCCTGAAAATTTGAAATTGATCTACCAAACGGTTCACATGAAAACGAGTAGAAAATACTTTACAGACAAGATTTTAGGACGGAAAATCCAAAATGGCTGCCTTGACATTTACCCAGAATGCCCAAAAACTAATCAGATCTAAATTTTTATACTAAGAATCATCCCTGAAAATTTGAAATTGATCCACCAAACAGTTCACCTGAAAACGCGTAGACAAGACTTCACAGACAAGATTTTAGGACCGAAAAATCCAAAATGGCCGACAGTAAAAAAGTCATTATGAGTTTTTGCTGATTTCTTTTTACAAAATTATCACATATAACTACTGTTTCCAATAGCATAGGCTTTTACAACAAAGTACATCTGAAATTATTTATAAAGCTACTAAATAGTTAAAGTATGAAAACTGAAAAACACCATTCAATATGATACAAAGTATTATCGCGCGCTAACTTTTCTTAAGACATTCAAAATGGCTGACATGACTGAGCTAACAAGTCCAAAACCTAATCAGATCTAGAATGAAGTGAGCTGAACAAGATGTTAAAGTTTTACAAGAACACAAATGTGTACAAAATGTCCCCACTTTTGGGTGATCCCGTCAAATGGTATCCTAAAAATGGGGAGACAAGACTTTACCGACACAATTTGAGGACGGAAAATCCAAAATGGCCACCTTAAAATTTACCCAGAATGCCAAAAAATTAGTCAGTTCTAGATTTTCATACTAAGAACCACCCCTGAAAATTTGAAATTGATCCGTCACACAGTTAACCAGAAAACATGTAAACAAGACTTTACAGACAAGATTTGAGGACAGAAAATCCAAAATGGCTGCCTTGACATTTATCCAGAATGCCAAAAAACTAATCTGTTCTAGATTTTCATACTAAGAATCATCCCTGAAAATTTGAAATTGATCTACCAAACGGTTCACCTGGAAATGCGTAGACAAAACTTTACAAACAAGATTTTAGGACAAAAAATCCAAAATGGCTGCCTTGACATTTACCCAGAATGCCCAAAAACTAATCAGATCTAGATTTTCATATTAAGAATCATCCCTGAAAATTTGAAATTGATCTACCACGGTTCACCTATAAACGCGTAGGCAAGACTTTACGGGCAAGATTTTAAGACGGAAATCCAAAATGGCTGCCTTGAGATTTATCCAGAATGCATAAAAACTAATCAGAGCTAGATTTTCATACTAAGAATCATCCCTGAAAATTTGAAATTGATCTACCAAACAGTTCACCTGGAAATGTGTAGACAAGACTTTACAGGCAAGATTTTAGGACAGAAAATCCAAAATGGCTGCCTTAAAATTAACCCAGAATGCCCAAAAACTAATCAGATCTAGATTTTCGTACTAAGAATCATCCCTGAAAATTTGAAATTGATCTACCAAACGGTTCACCTAAAAACGCGTAGACAAGACTTTACGGGCAAGATTTTAAGACAGAAAATCCAAAATGGCTGCCTTAACATTTATCCAGAATGCATGAAAAATAATCGGATTTAGATTTTCATACTGAGAATCATCCCTGAAAATTTGAAATTGATCTACCCAACGGTTCACCTGGAAATGCGTAGACAAGACTTTACAGACAAGATTTTAGGACGGAAAATCCAAAATGGCTGCCTTAACATTTACCCAGAATGCCCAAAAACTATTAAGATCTAGATTTTCATACTGAGAATCATCCCTGAAAATTTGAATTTGATCTACCAAACGGTTCACCTGAAAATGCGTAGACAAGACTTTACAGACAAGATTTTAGGACAGAAAATCCAAAATGGCTGCCTTGACATTTACCCAGAATGCCAAAAAACTAATCAGATCTAGATTTTCATACTAAGAATCATCCCTGAAAATTTGAAATTGATCTACCAAACGGTTCACCTGAAAACACGTAGACAAGACTTTACACACAAGATTTTAGGACGGAAAAATCCAAAATGGCCGACAATAAAAAAGTGATTATGAGTTTTTGCAAATTTCTTTTTACAAAATTATCACATATAACTACTGTTAACAATAACATAGGCTTTTACAACAAAGTACACCTGAAATTATTTATAAAGCTACTAAATAGTTAAAGTATGAAAACTGAAAAACACCATTCAATATGATACAAAGTATTATCGTGCGCTAACTTTTCTTAAAACATTCAAAATGGCTGACATGACTGAGCTAACAGGTCCAAAACCTAATCAGATCTAGAATGAAGTGAGCTGAACAAGATGATAATGTTTTAATACTGTATGTGGTGGGGACATAACAATACACAAAACATGTAGTGAAATACAGCTTACTTGGCAGTACATACAGTAAAACCTATATACCTGTACAGCTCTCAATCCAAACACCTCTCAATGTGAACACCTTTTCTCGGTCCCAAATTTGTTATCTTTCAACGTCTCACAAACATTAACAGTAAAATGTGAACACCTGCTAATCCTTACACTTTTGGCAGTTACACTTCAGTGACATTTGTATTAGACTTTAACTCACCTAAACTCCAAATATCAGCGACACAGTCATATCCTATTTCTTGAATGACTTCTGGGGCCATCCAGTAAGGGGTCCCTATCACAGTGTTGCGCTTTGCCATTGTGTCCTATATGTGGAAACAATGAAAAGGAGATAAGAACCAGAAATAAGACATGCAAAGTATGAGAAAGGGTTGACTTAAAAGTAAGATTCATTGTAGATGTATATTAGAAGAGTGTGAAAAGGTAAGGTAAGGTACAGTATTGACTATTGAGAAATATTTGGAAAATTTACAGAAATATTTAAGCTGATTTGAGAAATATTTGAAAAAGGTTCGGAAAAGCACATGGCCTTTCAGTTAAAAATAAGTATGAATGGTCCTGTATTCTGTATTCTGGTACATCGTTCAGTATATACATCTAAACCTATAGTAAATAATAAACAGCAACACTCCTTCATAGTCTGGTATACACATCACATGGGTATATACATGTATTCATGGGTATATATCTTACTGTTAACTGTCCTGCGACACCAAAATCAGCTAGTTTTGCCTGGCCTTCAGTATTAAGTAAGATATTGCCTGCTTTAATGTCTCTATGAATTTTTCGCCTTTCATGTAAATATTCAAGTCCTTTGAGCGTGTATGATAATACAGTTGCGATTTCATCTTCTGTTAGCTGAAAGAACAGAGCAAAATTCTGTGTTCTAGTCACATGTCAAATGTCCACATTGTGAATGACCCAGCATGCCCAAAACTTTGAGATATTGGTCATACAATGACAATACAGCACTTTCAAGTGTGATACTTTAGCCAAATATCTATGGAGGGTTAGTGATTTGAACCTTTTCTTTAAGTGCCAAAATGTGAGCATTCAACTGAGTCCAGCTGCGTGATTTGCCATGATTAACTGACTTACTGTTTTATTACGTAGCCTCATCAGATCAGAGACAGAACCAGCGCCACAATACTCCATAACGATCTAAAAAATGACAGAATTATTCAAAACCACATTTTTCTCAAGAGATAAAACAAATACTCATACTGCATGTCAAAAGTTAATATTTCTTTTTCTTCTTTTTCGAATTTCATACCTATATAAATGAGATGCAAACTTTTCAGATGTAGAAGTCTTTCATTTTTAAAGTGCTTACTAGAAAAACACTATATAAATTTTGTTACTTGCCACCTTCTGCCTTTATAATATACCACCCCTTTCTTATACTTACCCATAGATCAGTCTCTTTAAAATAGCTGCCATAATACTTCACAATGTATGGACTGTCACACTGTTGCATAATTGAGATTTCTTTGATGATTTCCTGCAGATCCGAGTCTACAGGGACTTGTTTGATGGCCAGGACCTGACCTGACTCCTTGTGGAGAGCCTTGTAAACGCTGCCATATGACCTACATGGGAGAACCAATGGAAGTTAATGATAAATGCAAAAATACAGTCTGCCACACAGACCCTAAAATAAGGTAATCAGTGTATTACAAATGGAAAACAATTTTAGAGCACTGCTTTAGACTAGATATTTATTCAAACTGTTATTGGAATTGCAATATTTTAATGATTGCCATTTTGGAATTCTACATTAACATGAAGATACTTGTGAAGCTATATTTTTTGTTTAATCTATGCAAGCACCAAAGGAAAAATTTAGAAAATATATAATTATCTAAAAATCAAACAATGTTCATGCATATGTAATTATTCAATCAAGAATTCATTTTCATTCACAAAAGCATGCATTAAGGAGTCAGTTTAAAAGTAATACTACACCACCCTCCTTAATAACTGTGATAGATGTTGACTAGCACCCTCATTGTTCAAAATATTTAAAACTGTTCCAAAATTGATTATTATGTTGTTTAAAAACAGAAGAGCGAGAGAATCACACTACTATACCTAACACCTAGAAATGCATAAGATACTTTGTTTGTCTAATTGAATTGTTTAATATATTTTTGAAAGTGCCTTACTAGCATCTAATTTTCAACCGATAAACCATTCATAAGGAACAGACAAATAAAAACAAATACATAATCATTACTAATAAGCCAAATGGGTTGCTCATGAACACCTAATGCAAGGTATAGTAGTGTGAGAATGGATAAGCTGAAAGTGGCGGTATCCTTGCCCAAATTTATAAGCTACTAAACCAACAATGAACGAATATTTAAACTGCTCCTTTTCATCAGTACTACAAGTTAATATTGTATAAAGATGCCACAACCATGCTTATAATTAATTATCCCAACCTGATAATTAGAAGATCATTCCATAAGATTTTGAAAACTTTTACAGTTTTTATATTTTTTTATCATTTCAATGTGAGGCGAAAAAAGTGCATTATCCTGATAGCATAAAATATACCAGATGATTACATAATTAAAAAGAATCACTGATTAAATATTTTTTCCTTTGCTCAAAGATTACTCATGCCCTTAAGGGGTAGGGCAAAAATAATATTTTTTTATGAAAATCACAACAAAGGATAGCCACTCTGCTCCTTTCATTTAGTTAAAGGCACTGAAATGATATACTGCCTATGAATTTCAATGTTTTTTAAGGATCTATTCCCTTTAAACCACCCTATGCAGACAGAGCCTGTGGGAAATATTGGGTGCGGCGCAAATGAGCGGAGGGTGCGGAGCTAACGGTCATTTTTGAATTTAAAATTGGGATATTTCTGAAACTAAGCCGTTTTGGGACTTCAAATATACCAAGATATGTGTATTTGACACCAAATATCAATAAAATTGTGAAAATAGTAGTGCAATTCATTTTATAGCTACGCAGTATGCCTTAAACATTTCCCAGACCTATATATTTTGAAATTATCCTTTTAATACTGAGTCCCCAGCATTCATAAAAAATGGTGTTCAAGATACACAGATGCAAATTATTTTTGCATCTTGGAAGCCAGGCAGTATCTGTGTGATTTTATAAAAATTCAGGAATGTTCTTCAGATGAGAGCCCCCTCTAAATATTGGGTGCGGAGGTACGTTTATGGAGCTCCTCCGCACCCAATATTTAGAGGGGGCTCATATCTGAAAAACATTTCCGAATTTTTATTAAATCACACAGATACTGCCTGGCTTCCAAGATGCAAAAATAATTTGTATAGATAGTGTACCTTGAACACCATTTTTTATGAATGCTGGGGACTCAGTATTAAAAGGATAATTTCAAAATATATAGGTCTGGGAAAGGTTTAAGGCACACTGCGTCGCTATAGAATGAATTGCGCTACTATTTTCACAATTGTATTGATATTTGGTGTCAAATACACATATCTTGGTATATTTGAAGTCCCAAAACGGCTTAGTTTCAGAAATATCCCAAATTTAAATTCAAAAACGACCGTTAGCTCCGCACCCTCCGCTCATTTGCTCCGCACCCAATATTTCCCACAGGCTCTGTCTGCATAGGGTGTAAACACAAACACAAAAAACACTGATTTCGACCTAATCCCTTAGAGATTTTATTCTACATGTAAATCATGTCAAAATCATTCATGCATTACAATGTTGGTGTATAAATTTATTGTGATTTTGATTAGATTTGATTAGAGACGCAAAGCAAAATGAAAACTTCCTCCCAAATGTAGTGATACAGAATTACAGAATCTTATAGCTAATAGCATGAAGTGACTTATTCATAAATGAAAGCATAAATAATGATGGTATGAACAGGGGTGCTAATCGCACAGCGTAACTTCTGATACATACAGAATTTACAATTTACGTTCACCACCCCTGAGTAGTATTATATATGGACCATGTATACCTACCCCTCGCCAAGCTTCCCAAGCAGGTCAAATACTTTCTCTGGGGGTTGTTGTAAGCTTTCTTCACTAAGCCGGTTTAGTCGACTGTCGCTATGTAGAACAATAGAACACGTGGTACTAATGACAAGCAACAATGAATGCAATGCAAGCTGATGCGGGGATTTGATATGCATGTGTCTGGTTAAAACTGTATACAATTTTGAAAAAAATACTTAATCGGGCGGGCACCGGCTGATGAATCGGAGCAAATGTGACTCAGGCATTACTGTCTTATCATATACAATATAAATTATTCATAATTTGTATAAATGGCTATAATATATATTATAATTTTTATTAAGGTGGGTATATGTTTTAACAAGACACGTGCTTACATTAGGCTCCAAACTGGCTCATAATTATAGCATTGCATTTAGTCTCTGTTTACCAATCCCATTCCCCCACCTATTCTCCCCACCATAGGGAAGAACAGGAGGGATAGCGACAAGTGAGGGACCAAATACAAGACTACCTGGGTTATCTGGGAACTATACCTACAGCAACACATATGTATTAAGACTCATCTAGGTATTATGTAGACTTGCATCGAATCTCCCATGAATTCCCCTACTTACCCCCTACCTACCCCCTATGGATCTCACACTCTGAGATATGCGGGTAGAAGGAGGGGGGGTGGGGGATCACAGGGGCTTGAGGCAAGCCTATGTATTTCCATAAGACACACAAACAGATGGCAAGATGTATCTTAATACAATCTTAATGCATGAAATGCCAGTTCTGAGATGTGAATTCTATTGCCAGTCAAAATATTAAAGTGTATAGTAAAACCTGTCATTTCACAATTTAGTGCATTTCAACATCCTGTTTAACGAATATCCCTCTACCGAATGCGCATGACAGCAGATTAGAGGCTGATGGCACCAAAATGAAGTTCCAGGTTTTGAAATCATCATCTACTTCACAGGCAATTTTTGTATACAGAACTTATAAAATTGACATCTCAAAAATGTTTCATGAATGAGTTACTGAATATTGGTAGATGAACTAATGAACGCATTTGAGACATGGTGGTATATACAGTGATATACCAAGATTCTCGAATCAAGAGTCAATATATTTAGTATCTTACAGATGTAAATAATGAATCAAATGCATAATTCACATGTACCAAATCCATCGTCTTAGTCAGACAATAAAATGTGCTGTAATATACTTTATTGTGGATGAATGTAATAAATGACGTTATGAGGATGACGCAAGCATAACATAACAAAACAGAACACATAACATGAAAACAGTTGTTTACATGAGTAGCAATGGTAAACCCAAAACATGCATTCTTCACATAGGTTTAAATGCGAACAGTATCTAAACTAACTCCAAGTTAAAATGGAAAATCTTAATTTTTTGCAAATTGTAGATGGATCATTTTGTTTCAAATCATCTGTTTCCATTACTACTTACGTAAGGTCATGAGCATGATGCATATTTATATCACAATGACAGGTCCCCTACATACCCTCTTCCTATTTTACATATTATATCAAACACCTCATCTGGTGGTTGCGCTAAGTTCTGATCACTTAACTTTTTCAGCTCACTAAATAGAAAACAATGACTTATGTAACATTTATTTACAACAAAGAATGCAATATGCACTTAATTACATTCAATATCAAATAATCATGTCATATAGTACATGTATATCACATCCAAATTTGCATATACTTACTCCATTGAAAGAAATTAAATGAAAAACTAAAAATTGAGCAAATTCAACTTCACAAAAAGCATAAATCTACAGTCAGTTGGTATATAATCAGCTTCACGTGTTGCGGCCTTACTTCTGCTGAAATAAGATGGACTATTAAAAGCTGCTCAGGAATGGGCCTCATCCTGCAACATCTGTATGTTATAAATACAATCAAAGTCCCATGTATATGTTAATAGCATTACCACATAGGGATTATTTAGAATAATTATCTATGGCATAATACACATGTACACATAGGTACCTGTTACTGTGATTCTTGGATAATCTGATCAATGAGCTGATCAAATTCTAGCAATATTTTTCAATATTCCATAATTGGTCAAGTTCTAATTTTCCAATAATCTCCATAAGAGGCTGGGTGAATATTTTAATATCCGTCAAAAAGTGTTATTAAA
Source organism: Owenia fusiformis (assembly GCA_903813345.2). Taxonomy (NCBI): domain Eukaryota; kingdom Metazoa; phylum Annelida; class Polychaeta; order Sabellida; family Oweniidae; genus Owenia; species Owenia fusiformis. Next base: position 2,877,105 of record CAIIXF020000001.1, read on the forward strand.
TTAGTTAGGTCTTAATTCCCTCCTCCCCCTTCTAACGAAAGTCAAAATGTTGATTCACACGCAATATATACAAATCAAAATGTTGATTTGCATGCAGTGCACAAGTACAAGCCCAGCATACAATATCTGCTACTGCTAGTTCTATAACAACACATATCAAATTCTCTTACATAGCTGTTGCATATTTAATGATCATACCATTGCAGAAGATGATGAATCTCTGGGACACTAAAAATCAATGTTCGTCACCTAACTAAATGGGGCTTTACCCCCTCCCCTCTAACATAATTAATTACGTTTTTGACAGACTTTGAAATATTGACCCGGCCCCTAATTGGTCAAATTCTTTACATAACTCATTTTGGTTTATCAAGTGAAAAACAACAAAATATTTTAATATGACATGAATTATGTTCATAGGGACATCAGTATGTGTAAATAAAATGTAGTCGAACCTCTGGCAAGTGATCTACTCCCTCTATTTTGTAGATCCTCCGGTTTTTTCTATGAGACAATCATACAATAGGCTTCCAGAAAAGACCCACTGTCCAGCCCAGATCTGACTAACACAGTTATGGGCCAGGCCCGTAGCCAGAATTTTCTAAGGGGGTTCACTTTTCAAACATTCTAGGGGGGGGGGGGTTCACTTTGGCAAATTTGGTCAAAAATCACACAAATAAAGGACCCTGTGATCATACAGTGTTTCTGTATCACAGTGAAAGCTGTATGAGAAGACATTTCATCACTGATTGGGTTAAATTGAGAGACAAATGCCGTCATTCAATGGCGGTTTCAAAATTTTCTAAACACACCTCGAATAATATTATATAACTTGTTAAAAAGATGAAAGAAAGATGTAAGAAATATGCTTGTGATTAAAACATAGATCCCGGCAAGATTATTTTGTAGTAGAATCAGTAGCTCAATTAATATTCCTCAAGATGAGACACCTCAGAAAATTTCAAATTTTTAAATGACGATTGCGGAGCCATTTCTGAAAAATGTGTGAAAAATCATACCTCATTCGAAGCGTCTTGTTATTCTTTAACTTTTTTTATCACCTATGACTGTTATTCGAGCAATACTGCGTTGATAAGAGGCCAAAACAGTTATATTTTATCGCCAGACTCTTGTCTGTCCAAATCTGAATGGTGCTCCCATGGTTCCAGAAATGTGACGTCATCAGTACAATGATATTTGGACACACAAGAGTCCGGATCTCGTGAAAAATATTCGCAGTATTAAAAGTCAATGAACTGCATCCATAGGTTATTTACTCGAACCAAACAAGTAGAAATAGAAAGATGAAGATCTCAGCTAGAAGTGCAAAATCTGTCACAGGGAAGCAGGTACCGTTTTGTATAAGGAACATTTTGAAAGGTGGTCAATTTTTTTTTGAAATTTTCCAATTTAGAGTGCTGGTATATATTAATTGATCAGTCATTTAATTGACATATTTTCTTGAATTTTAACATTTAATATCCCAAACTCACACAAACTGCAGAAAAGTATACACCATAAATCATATTTACCAAAATGAGTGCATCCAAGGCTTCACACCAGCGTATGCATAATGCATTTGTCACGAGTTTGAGCTGAAATTTCGCCAAAATGAAGTAAGCTAAGAGTAGTCTCTGCCTACCCCCATAGATGTGGGGTTATTTTGAGGTTTTTTGATATTTAGGACATTTGTTTCTCAAAATAACCCCACAAAGTTTAGGCTTTGATTCTTTGCGTTTTTTTTCACATGATTTGAAGATTCAAGTTCTGACAATATCGGCAGTTTCCTTACGTTTTTCTTCTCTTCTGTGAAGAGGATTCTTTTTCCAATGTAATGAGCGATCGATCAGTGGAAACAATACTTTATAACTGGAACAATTTGCTGTAATATTTGACTCTCGAAATCTATTCAAATTTTGGCCATTTTCGGGCGTTGCATTCTGGGAGGAATTATATGGTAGATGGAAACTTAACAGTGCCAAACGAAATCACCTGTCAAATTAATAACAAAATTATTGCTTATGCCTAAGTTCAGGACCGTAGACGATACAGCAGCCAGACTTGAGGTTGAAAATCCTTTTAATACACCCCGGAAGGTGAAAATCATTTTTCAAAATTTCCCTCCATTTTTACTTTTGAAATTTGTATTTACACGAAGTTTGTCATTTAGATAAAAAATATCGACTGCGCATGAAATTTGAAAAACTTTTTTAGAAATATCTGTTATCCGTATTAAATCTTCATTACAAGAATGAATACAACACTTAGAGGGCTATATTTGGAAGCATGTTGAAGATTAATGTCTTGTCGATACGAAAAACATAAAAAGGTGAGTAAATTCTAATAATATTAGTACAAATTCTATGTGTATGCTATTGTTTAGCAAATCCCCAAAGAATCAAAGTACTAATCGGTGTGGGGTTATTTTGAGAAACAAATGTCCTAAATATAAAAAAACTCAAAATAACCCCACATTTATGGGGGTATCTCTGCCAGGTTTGTTTGTTGTGGTAATATTGTAAGTACTCAGAAGCAAATAATTCATGTGCGCAAAATAATCAAATAATCTGATTGGTTTAAACTTTGCTGCACATGCGCGCAATGTGGGCCATATTTTTTCTAGTGATTTCGTTTCGTTTCATGGTGTTTGCGTTTCAGTGAAATTTCCACAAAAATGGCGGACCCTGGACAGAATTAACAGGTAAAATCACTTCGAAATTTCAAGAGAACTTTTTACCTATCATAGCAAAACTTTTGTTTTATTTGTGCATTCTATCTATCAGATAAGAGTCTCAGGGGTATGTAGGCAAATTCATTTTGGTAGGAGCACTCTGTTTAGTTTGAAAACGCACCCTTTATTATTATATATCAGCACTGTAGTGACGCATCTTCTGAATTATTCTTTGAGCCTAAGATCCTACTACGAAACAATCTGGCCAACATCTGTGGATTAAAACATCACAACGAAGTGAAGTATCCGTAAACTAGCCAGTGAATATTCTGACAAACGAAGGCTCTGGTGCTTTCCCTCCTCTTCTCTCAGTGACAAAATAATTGATCTCTAAAAATTATCTGAAAAATAAAGTTGTATTATTTCAGTAAATACTTGTGGTATCATACCTCTTATTTTGTGTTCCGACTGTTTGTGCCATTCTGAATCCAAATTCTGTCTCAGCCCATTCTATAGTAATGTATAAACACCTAAATATAATACAAATAAGAGAATAAAACTTTCACAAAACTTTTTCAGGAAGTCGAGTTTGATTGATCTCGTTTGAGTTACCAGAAAACGAGAGTTTGATAAATACATAAAGAAATGCTATTCACAGTTCTTAAATGGTATATAATTTAAAATAATAAAACTTAACCGCTATTTGAAGGCTAAAGAGTACATTTGATGTCCCTATGGTGTACTTTATTGAAAATATTTGTACGCCATGTCACGTGATTTTCCAAAGTTCAAAATGGCGGTTCCACTTTCAGTTTTACCAAAAATCGAGCAGCTTTCTTCTCGTGTTATACGACTTCTTGGATGCAATCCAGGAAGTTTTACACTGCAAGGGACAAACTCATATCTTATAGGATCTGGTGATAGGTATGTTAGTGGTGAACTATCGTCTTAAACTAGTAGTTTTTTCTTTTTCACAGCTGCATATATAATATCTGCTTTGGCTTCTTTTGCAGATTTTTGACATAGTCACGTCACATGCAGCTCACCTGTACTATAGTGCATAGATCTACTCAGTTTCTCATCCCAGGGCTCTCATCATCTTGACATTGACTTAAAGAAATGGTCTGAAATCTCTGATCGAGGCAAGGGTTTTTTAAATTTTATGTGGATATTTACACATTATTATCAGGGGCGTCGGACTCCCGGGGTCGGACTAGACTATATCCTATTTAGTCTGAATTATATTCAGACTATAAGGCACCTATGTTAAAGTATGGTAATCCTAAATATTTGTTTACATAGGAAGTGCTATTCAAAATGGCCGATTGGGTAAAATTAATTTGCACATTTGTTACTTTAACTAGCTTTATTTCCACTTGACAATATGCTGTGTTACTTTTTATTGTTGCATTAATTGTACCTTACTATTTAATTTAAATTTTGTAATGTTCATTTTATTGAACACATGGTTCCTCTAATTGATAATTTTGTGCAAAAAATTTCACTGCAATTTCCACAGGAAAGTAGTACATCATAACAGACTGACTTCTAGTCAGTCTGTTGGATACATACTAGGCGTCGGACTACATTTGAAAAGGGGCACAGGGAAAGTTGAGTTTTCTTTGCTTATTGAGTCGAGGCTTGCTCTATTGACTTCTTTGCTCTTCTAGACGAATTCCTGTGGAAAAGGGGCGTTCATTTTCCAGATAATATACTGTAGGTGGCGCATAGATAATATGTGTGGCCAAAGGCTGCAAAAATTGGGGGTTCGGGGCATGCTCCCCCGGGAAATTTTTTTCGGAGACGTTATTTGGTGTTATCTGAGTGTTTTCAAAGACTATTAGTTCTTTTCTGATAAAACTAAATCGGTGTTTAAATCTATACGATTTATCAGATTAATATTGATACTACCCAATGGTACCAGCCGCGGATCCAGGATTTTGCGTAAGGGGGGCGCTTGATAATGGCTGTGAGGGAAGCGAACCAAGGATCTGGAGGTTCTCCTAACAGAAAATTGCGAAAATTGAACATCATTTGTGCATTCTGAGCAATTTCAGATCACAATATCCTGCACATAAAAGGACTGAATCCGTGATTGGGTACGCATATAAATAAATAATTTCTTAATAACATGCTACATGCAAGATTTTTCTGTTCATACAATGGATTCATTTTTAAAATTTTGAGTCCGATAGATCTACCCCTACTATGTTCTTTTGCGAAAGTATATTACAATTTAAAAAGTAGACTTATATTTTGATTTCTTGGAACATATTTCTTTCAAATGATGGGAATATGATGAGCGCATTGCCAGGTAAGGAATTTAATTACGAAAAAAACTTCACAGACCACCAAATTAAATTACACCTCCCTATTTTCGTACGAAAAAACTACAGGTATAGTTAGAGCTGGCATCGAATTGGATTTTAATGTCGACAAAAAAGAAAATTTGAAAATGTAGGCGGTAAAACTTCACTAAAATACACCATACAGCAGGTAGTAACAAAGATTTTAATTCATAGGGAAATAGCTTATTATGTTGTGAGTTCCGACTGTCGATCAAGAGGCGTTGTGTCGACATGGGTGTCGCAGAGAGCATTTGACCGACAATCGACCATTCCGACATTCGATGCCAGCTCTAGGTATAGTGCTCGTTTAATACAAAATTACCAAAAAATGTTTACATGAATTATGAAGGATGTATATATAGAAAAAATAATCTTAATAGAGCTATCTAGTACAATTTATTTGAATATATCCACGCCCTGTGATCGGAAAAAATGAACGGATGGGGGAGAAGCTGTTTTCTGCTAGGAAATTAAAATAAACTGCAATATTAATTTTTTCACGAGAGAGTTTACAAATAAATCACTAAATGTATAGGTGCACGGACCGGTATGTCAAAATCTGTTTTGTGATGTTAAATAGCATATTTTTGGAAGTTTCACAGGAATCTTTTGAAATATTTTCGCACCGAATGCACCCTATCTGACACCCATGATTATATAATCATATAGTTTTTATCAAAATGAAAATGAAATTATTTTGAAATGATTACATGAGAAGTCTTGTAAGATTCAAAGTCTATGATTGCTCCAAACTAGGCGATTTCCCTGGAAAAAAGCTCATGTTCAAAAGTTGAAGAATGCCCTGTGAATGAAGAAGGTAGATCTTTGCGAAAAAGATCAGAAATAACCTCAATTATATTGTAAGGGCATGGGTAAGTTCTGGACCAATGTAATTATCACAAGTGTGATGTAGGAAAGTTCAACCATTGCCATACCTCAGAGCGATGCTCAAACCAGACCCTAAAATTTAGGTCCATTGCCATACCAAATGTTAAAAAAGATACCCCATAGGCACCGGGGATCCCTGTCAAAGTTTATGAACATCCCAAGTACAGAGGGTTTACTGGCTATTCAAAGGACACATGCCTCCCCTTTAAAAATCTAGATTTGACAGGCCAGTAGCCAGGATTTGCCAAGGGGGGTTCAGTTTTCAAAAATTTCCAGGGGGTTCACATTTGCCAATTTAAACCCAAATATATGGCTAAAATCACTTGAGAAGTGCTCAAAATGGTGAAAAACTGCATGATTTTGAAAGAATTTATGGCTGGGGGGGGGGGGGGTTGTTCGCCCGAACCCTGCGAACCCTCCTCCTGGCTACGGGCCTGTTTGATCTGCCTATGAATATATTTGGAATGTAATTTGCAGGAGAATCCTGATTGATACCACTAATCCTGATAAACCTGAGTATACCAGCAACCTAAAGCAGGTCCTGAAAGAGCACAAGACCAGCATACAAGAGATCATACTAACACATTGGCATATTGACCATGTAGGGGGCATACAGGATGTTTTTAAAGAAGTCCTCAAATGTGAGTTTGTATTTTGTAGTATCAGTATTCTATTCAAAACTTTAGGGCCATTTCCATTGTGATACTCATCATATCTTTCTATTTCACTAGAAACAATGGCTGATAAGTGTTTCAATATGTTACTGATACGAATGTCGATGGTAGATAACACTAGGTAGTTAAGTTCAATAAAGAGATAAGCTTTATTGTAGCATCTTGACTTGAGAAGGTACCCAATAGAAGTCTACATCCTAAAGTTTTCATTAGTTGACATATTGAAATAAGATGTCATAGTTTATCATGATGCTCAATTTCTGAAATGGCTTTTTCCTAATGAGTCCCAAAAAGCCTGTGTTTTAAACCCAAAACAAATGTAAATAAAACTGTTGGGCCCAAAACGATGTACACAGGGAGATATGCTGAGTACTAAAATAGTACTCATGGCATATTAGCGCTTATTGAGTACTCATTTCAGCAAATATTAGTACTAAATGAGCACTTGTGACATGAGTACTGATTTATTGCATGTTCTAGTACTAAATGAGTAGTCATATGATGAGTGATAAAATAGCGCTAATTTTATTGGTTTTTCATTACTCAATTAGCACTCATACTATGAGCACTAATTAATTGCATGTTTACAGTGGTTTCAGTAACTTTGTGTACAAGGGGCAGATGAAAAATACAAGAGGCGGCATTCAAAATAACCAATTTTACGCTCCCGACAATGCAAATTTTTGTTATTTTAGAGTCCATGGACTGAAAGAAAGATGTCCAAGGTTTGTCAAAGTCATTTCCACGTGTGATGTGGCAAGACATGGGCTCCACAAAATAACACCTGGAACTGTGGAATGACTAGGGCAACTTATATAGAATGTCATTTACCTTTTATAAGAAAACTTACCCTTACACAGGTTGCATTTCACAAATCCAAATGCACCTGTTGAATTGAACACTTTTAATATAAATCAAAATCTAGAATTGTCATTATTAAAATGAGAGTGATGTATTAATAGATGATTCACTTATGATTATGTGTATATCAGATTCATTTTATTTTTTTACCGCCTCCAGACATTGCCAGAAATGGTGACATACAGGGTGTTCCAAAAGTAACAGGACTGGTGCTGGTATTTTGTTAAATATGCACCAATTGTCTTCAAAATTTTACATAATGTGCCTTCATGTTTTGTTACTAAAATTGCCGAATTACATAATTTTTGTCGAAACTGATTTAGGAATCGGCCGATGACTACTCATCGGCCGGCGCCCGGCGCATATGTGGCCAAGGCATTAGAGAGAGACCGAGGTGGGAGATATCCCCCTCCCCTCTACACCAAACTTGTTCTCACTACGTTTTCGAAAATTGCCTGAAAGGCCTCCTCACACATTATTAAGGAAAACATATCTACACATTTTGCGCATTTAACCACTTGATAACATATTGTGGATCTTATGTGAATTCGCACCTTCATTTGCATGGAAGACTTTGATAAAATCCTTTTTTGATGATTTTTGTTAGAAAGCTGATGTTTGGCTAAGGTTCGAAATTCCAAATTGAACAGTCTACTAAGAATACTATGTTGTAAATATTGTTTTCTTTATAATATGTCGAGCTAGGACTGCTCAAACAAATTCGCTTTTTGTAGCTACATGTATTTAATTTCAATAGATGATAAACTTCTCAATATAAGAAATTACCCTCATAAGACATTGTTGCAAGGTGTGTTGCAATGAATGTGGCACCCCGCATTCCCAGGCCCGCATTATGTATTCTCGAAGAAAGCCATCATGATAAGCCATGACATCTCATTTCTTCTCAGCCCTGTGTTTTAGTACCCTTTGCATTCGTTTGACTTCACTTCTTAAAAGAGAGCTTCGTCTTTGTGTAGTTTAACTAGACTGCACGCAGGGTAGTGTTTCAGGTGAAACAGAAAGATGCCATGAGTATCAGAATGGAAGAACGCATATATTTGCACTGATGGTGTATAGATAGTTATTTTATATAGTGTTTCTAGTTGTACGTGGAAACCTATTCTAACCAGGAAGGATATTGCAACTTTTTTCAAGATCCTAAAGTTGCAATTCTCGTTATTGTGTTTCATTGTAAAGACGCATCTGTGAAAGTGCGTCGCTGGTACAAAGGCGTAGTTCTACATAAAAAGATACACTTTTTTAAACTTGAACGTGTAGAATTATGGACCTGGTGGATTTTTTCTCCCTTTTGTAATGTTAATACTTGGCCGGTTGAGTATATAAAGGAATACATGTCCCAACTTTTGGTAAGTGGGGGGTCAAAAGTGGGCCATCCACACATACACTTTTTATCATGCATTGTAATTACAAGGGTGTTATAAACGAGACACCAGGATGATATAATGTAGGGGTACAATATATTTTTAGAAAATTAGGGCCCAAATCTTGAGAAAGAGTCGGAGGCATGCGAGGCGAATCCTGGAAACTCGGGTTCGGGAAAGCGGGGTTAACTGTTTGGTTCCGTTGATACCTGTGCGAAACTACATTCATAATTTACCCGACAGTCGCTTTGATAATGTTTCTTTATTAAATCTCATCAAGAATGGACGATCTTGCACAGGTACTCATATAAGAACCTCTATATCTTTTTAACACCAATATATAACGGACACACTATGTTAAAAATAAAATGTTATATCTAATGTGCCAATTTAATGATTTAGCATATCGAAAATATTTTCAACCTAAGTGACCACATCGTGACATCACTTAGGTGGCAACATTTTTCAATGTCAATCTTTTCTAAATATGCTAAACTTAAAAAATAAACCAATTTTGACTGTCTAACCAAGTTAAAAGGATGAATATGTTTTTAATATTAGTTTACCATTGGTTTCTATGAGAATTAAAATTTTGAAATGCATCTTTCCCTTAACCACTGTTCATTGCTCGCTCATCCTTCAACCAATTTTCTTGATTTTGTCGGCAAAAAACAAGTGAGGATGATTGCTATGCATCGGTGTGAATTATCGCTTTAAAGGATAAGTGTGACCTCTTAAAGTTAGTTTTGAATAAATTCACGATATTTTAAACAAAAAGTCCTTCAAAAATAATTTTGAAATTAATAAAAAGTTTCACATTTCACGCTTTGATAACATTGGATAAGACAAAAATATAAGCCAAAGTGGTTTAAACTTTATATGGGGCCTTTAACTGATTAATACAATTTTACACCCATTGGAAGGACTGTACTTACCCTTTGCATTCGTTTGACTTCACTTCTTAAAAGAGAGCTTCTTCGTCTTCAGTAGTTTAACTAGACTCTGCACGCAGGGTAGACTGTACTGTGACAAGTTGGACAGAGTTGTATCAATCATACATGTAACTGCATGTCCAGTGGAAAATAACCAACTCTGATCATACAAAAGGTTCGAATTTGAATTGTCATGCACATGATAGTGGTCAGATAGTGATCTAAAATCCATAGCCCAAACGGGTACAAAATTGGACGGTGTTTACTACTATAATGAGATCAAGTGATCCTTACGATTATAGTGAGTTCCATTGCAGTTCGAAACTGAGGTACAAATCATAGACAAGGATAGCAAAACAAGATCGCTGAATAAAATAAATGATAGTCTATAGAAGGCTTTTATTTTCCCCCAAAACTTAGACAATATTTGACTTCTAACAAACGGCGAATTATCGAAAACAAACGGCGATTTCGGACACTCGCCCCCTGCTATTGAAAGCCCAGGTTTAGTACTAAATGAGTACTCGTATGATGAGTGATAAAATAGCGCTAATTTCATTGATTTTTCATCGCTCAATGAGCGCTCATATTATGAGTACTAATTTATTGCACATGTTTCACGAGTGATAGATTAGTACTCACAAATTAAAATGTTGATAACTTTTTTTTAATTGATGAAGTAAAATATACAATACGTAATAAATTACATATTAATTATACGAAAACATGGATAAATATATCATTAAACTTTTCCAAAAATTCCCATTCCTGTAGCTATTTCATGTAACAGGTTGAAGCTAGGAAACAAAATGACAGACACCATATTGTTCTATTCTTGAGAAAAGTGCATATATATATACACTGCTTTGTTACCTGGTATAAGTGAAAGATGAGGTAAGAGTATTAAATGGGAAATTACTAAAATTACATGGTAAGTGTGTTCTATGTGTTACAATTCTCCTTTTCGCGGTTCGTTCTTTGAATCAGAACGTTCGCAAATATGCACTGAAAAAGCACTCAAAAAGGACAAAATTTGATTGGTCAATATTTTCCCACTATGCATTTCGCGTAGCTATTTGCGTGACACGAAAGTTCTAAATCAAACTAATTACTCAATTTTGTTTTTACACCCGCACGCTAAATAAAACAATGACACCATCGTAAGTATTCTTCTTTGTCATTGCTTTGATAGTCAGTATACCAAGTTTAATCAATAAAAGATTGTACAATGGACAACAAAATTCGGAAACGAGTACTATAGATTTGCTTTCGGACCACTGAACAGATTGACCTAGATAATAGCGACGCCTCTTCTTTGGTCTACTGCTCAGTTGTTTGTGGGTTTCCAACGTAACTCTATAATGTAATTTGAAGATGAATACTTTTATTCAGTTGTTGCATCGATGTCACAGTTTGTAGTGCGGTAAGATTGGCATGAAAGTATTGAAAGTCGAATGGAATTGTTTTTTCCAATATGGCGACTAGTCTACTGATCACGTGACCTTCTCTTCCGGAATATTTTCTCACTTTTCAATCATCGTTTTCACCACGCTATGAATTAATACTATGAAAAAAATAGCTGTTATATTAAGATTAATGAGAGATCAATTGTTTCTAATAATTTTTTCCGAACTCTAGTACGGGAATATGAACGAATATATCGTTTGAAAAATAGGTGTGAAAATCCCCATGTTAAACCTATGAAGGAAAATAAGGAAGTATAAATTTGTTCCTCCGCGAACTGTATCATGGGAAATATTTTGCCCTTATAAGGAAAGATTTTCGTGTCTTCTCTTTTGAAGAGGGAACAACGATTTCAAGAATTATAAGCTGATATATAATAAAATTGAAGGTAGCATGTGAATTGTATCCCAGCTAGAATGATACCTACCGAGTGCTTATTATTTAGATAATGAACAATATTTTAGTGCTAAATGAGCAATTTTTTAGTACTAAAAGAGCGCTCAAGTAGCACTAGATCATCACTTAGAATATTGTTACTAAAATGGTACTAAAATGAACACTTATTTTTCACAAAATTAGTGCTAAAATAGCACTCAAGTAGTAATAATTTAGCACTCTGGCAAAAGTGCACTCATGAGTACTCATGCCACGAGTGCTAATTTAGTACTAATTTTGTACTAATTTAGCACTCAGCATATCTCCCTGTGTAAGGCCCCATGTCTGCTAGTTAATCCAGTGTGTACATTACATATACATAATAATGTATTTTGTTTATCACCAATGTAGTTGAGCAATACCTCTTGGGTATGTCCCATATATATATATGGTTGTAATTAATGCATATCATTATGAAAGGCAGACCCAGGAACCCCTCCTTGAATGAGCCTTGTGTTACTTTATGTGCACTTATACATAGACATACAACAGGCCTGTCAACTTGGGGACACCTAACATGAGTGACTTGCAAATGTTGAACACCTTTGGGCAAATTTTGGACACCTTGGTCCAAATCTGGTAGGTACGAAAATTTTCAATTAACATGCGTGACACATACGGGATTCGCGTGACAAATCCGAACAAATTGCGTTCGGTTTTTTCCGACGTTCGTATTTTTACCGTATCGTCAACATATTTTGAAAAATTTTCTACAGCAATATTTTTGCGTGACAATTACCAGGTAAAATGCGTATTTGCGTGACATTTTCTGTCACGCAAAAAAAACTGGCGTGACTTCAAATTCTTCAGCAAATGCGTGACAAATACGCAAATTGCGGGACAGTTGACAGGCCTGATACAAGTACGCACCACAGCCTTCTATACAAGTTGTGGACCACTCAGTAAAACACCCTGAAGTACTTAACGCAAACAAGCAAATTAAGTCTTGCCTGAAACGGGAATCAAATCTGGTACTTGCGCTACTGCTGAGCTATTTAGGTGGACTTTAATATGATTTGAATTTTAGCAAATATGTATATATACAGTATATGTAAATGGATATTCCTTGTAAGTCCATTTTTCTCTTGAAATGTTAACTGTTGCCATTTCTACACTATCCATATTTAGAAAAACATGGGAAAATGTTAAGAAATTGTTCTTTACAGATTTCACACAGAAAGTGATGTCATTGTGATACGTCAGTGTACTTACTGCCCATCTGCACATTAGGCAAGATTTTCAATATTTATTTCACACTTGTTTCAGCATCCAAGGACATCAAAATATCAAAGTTTTCTCGAGATCCACCTAAAGATGAAAGTTTCGGGGATGATTTAAAGCTTACATACATCAAAGATGGATCTGTTTTCACGACTGAAGGGGCTACCCTCAAGTAGGTATAATAAGTGCTATGTTACGTGTTTTTGAAATGTTAGAATCACACTTTTTGGTGAATCGTACCTTCAGATTGATCAATGAATGGTTTCATAATGAGGTACATTAAGCACATATGATATTAGACAATGAGTCTCCATCTTTAAGTCACATATTACACATATCTTATTACACAATGAGCCTCCATCTTTAAGTCACATACTTGATAGAGTATTACGCAATGAGTCTCCATCTTTAAGTCACATATTACAAATATCTTATTACACAATGAGTCTCCATCTTTAAGTCACATACTTGATAGAGTATTACGCAATGAGTCTCCATCTTTAAGTCACATATTACAAATATCTTATTATCCCATCGAACGAAGTTCGGAGGGATATAGGGAACGCCTCCGTCCGTACGTCCGTCCGTCCGTCCGTCCGTCCGTCCGTACGTACGTACGTCCGTCCGTCCGTCCGTACGTACGTCTGTCCATCCGTCCGTCCGTCCGGGCAATAACTCAAATACCGTTGGCCCGATTTTGTTCATATTTTGTACACATATACCCTATGGAGGTAGAAGTTCTGCTTGAAAGCCGATTTTCAAAATGGCCGCTCATTTCAAAATGGCGGCCATTTTAGTGCCGATTTTACAGTAATTTAGGTGCAATATGTAAAACTGTAATAGCAATATGTTTTAAATGTAAAAAAATTATAAAGGACATTAATAATGCTACAAATGTAGATATTAAAGAAGCACATGGCAGCCATCTTGAAAAATGGCGGCCTTTTCTCGTCATTTTACGATTTTTGCTGTAACTCAAAAAATAGTGGAGCGATTTTGTTCATATTTGGTATGTGAATACTATAAGCATTGCACACTGTCTAAAGACACCTTTGGTAGAAGGCGGCCATTTTGAAAAATGGCCGCCATTTTAACGTATTTTACTATAACTCAAAAAGTAGTGGAGCGATTTTGTTCATATTTGGTATGTGAATACTATAAGCATGGCACACTGTCCTATGACACTTTTGGTAGAAGGCGGCCATTTTGAAAAATGGCCGCCATTTTAACATATTTTACTATAATTTGAAAAGTAGTAGAGCGATTTTGTTCATATTTGGTATGTGAATACTATAAGCTTGGCACACTGTCCTATGACACTTTTGGTAGGAGGCGGCCATTTTGAAAACAATTTTTGAAAAATGGCCGCCATTTTAACGTATTTCACTATAACTCGAAAAGTAGTGTAGCTATTTTGTTCATATTTGGTATGTGAATACTATAAGCGTGGCACATGCCAGCCATTTCTGTTCGATGGGATTCGCTACGCTTTGGCGTTGCCGTTGTTCTGGTTACACAATGAGTCTCCATCTTTAAGTCACATATTACAAATATCTTATTACACAATGAGCCTCCATCTTTAAGTCACATACTTGATAGAGTATTACGCAATGAGTCTCCATCTTTAAGTCACATATTACAAATATCTTATTACACAATGAGTCTCCATCTTTAAGTCACATATTACAAATATCTTATTACACAATGAGCCTCCATCTTTAAGTCACATACTTGATAGAGTATTACGCAATGAGTCTCCATCTTTAAGTCACATATTACAAATATCTTATTACACAATGAGCCTCCATCTTTAAGTCACATACTAGATATGGTATTACACAATGAGTCTCCATCTTTAAGCTCATTTACAATACATGTTATATTTCAGGGCAGTGTATACCCCAGGCCATACTGACGATCATATGTCATTGTACTTAGAGGAGGAAAACGCAGTCTTCAGTGGAGACACAGTCCTTGGGGAAGGAACAGCAGTAAAATTTTTTTATTATTTTTATGAATTTTGTAAGAGCTCTGATCATTTGTCGGAATCGTCGATTGGCGATCCAAATGTCACTTCGACATCGACATCGACATAAGCGTCCAAGGTCGACATAGAACGACATAGAAATAATACGATGATAAACAAAGAACATACCTTAATTTCCCAACATACTTTTATCACTCTTGTTGAGATAATGGTTGCATTATCTAACAGAATTTACAGCGAATTTAAATATTGTTTTTTCCCCCATTTTTATATTCTCGTTTCACATCTCGTCTCGTTTTCGATCTCGAGAAGTCGTCTGTAGGTCGATGTCATTCTGATCGTCACGATAAGTCATTTTATTCAATTTCGTTGATATTCTTACAAAGTTTTAACTAGAATTGCAATCCGTGTTAAAGATTACTCCCCAGAGATATTTTATTTCGAAACTTCAAACACAACTAAGGCCTTGCATGGCTACTGGGCTATTCGAAGTGCTGCAACGGGACAAGCCGGATCCACCGGAAGTGTAAGTAGCAGAACAATAACAATGGAGGTTCGTTTGTTTATTTACTTCTCGATCTCTAACATACATACGTATATGCTAGGGCTGTGCCGGAACCGGTTCGGACGGTTCGGAATCGGAACCGGAACTTGGTCTCACGGAATCGGAACTTTCGGAACCCCTTTTGGTTCACAAATGAAAATAATTATGTATGAGTGAGTTCGACGGCGATCATGACGATATCGTCGTCCAAGTTTGTCAGGTTAACACTTACCTTTCCTGTCAAGCAAGTTTGAATGTTTTTACGAAAGAAATAGACTCTAAAATCTGTAAAAAGAGAGAAAATTCGATCTTTTTTCTACTTGTTTTCACTTCCGGCTGCTCTGACCATAATGCGCATGCGTAATTGAAAAAGTTTATTTTCATTTATCTATGAGTATTTTCGCCCCGTCGATTCCTACTTCCAATGAAATCCGAAGGTCAAAGTTCGTAAAACAAAACTTGATTTCTGTTGATTTCTCCGCTATTTATTTTGTTTATGCGAGTAATACACATGCAAATTGGATGTAGTTTGAAGGAAAACATCACTGGAGGAACAATGGTCACGGATATTAACGATTCAAAGCAAGTACTAAGGTAAGGGTCCGATATTGTTCCGAAACCCTTCGGAACATGATATTAAAATTCCGAATTCCGGTATTTTAACAAAAGTCCGCGGTTCGGACCGATTCCGGTCGAATGGCACGGCCCTAGTATATGCATATTAATCTATAATTTTTTTATATTTTATATTTTCTATATTTTTGTCAGAGGGATTAGCCAAAAAAACAAAAGAAGCTGAAATTATTCCATGCAGTTGTTCAGATCACTGTGCTGTAATGGTTGAATGGAATGATACTGAGATAAAACGTGGTAAAGGTCATTGGAAATTCAACAATAGTCATTTAAAAGATATTAATTTTGTAAATAAGATAAACAGTGTAATTCAAGAAACTATAGCAGAATATGTTAATATTGTCAACCCACAGGTATTATGGGATACATGCAAATGCATTATAAAACAGACATGTATTGAATTTGGAAAAAAAGAAGCACATGAAAAACAAAAATCTTTAAAAGCATTAGAAGATAGTCTTAAAGAAGCTCAAGAGATTTTATTTGAAAATGTAAATGAAGAAAATCAAAAGAATGTATTGAATTTGAAATTAAAACATGAAATCTTAACACAAAATAGAACCAAAGGTGCACAAATTAGGTCGAGAGAAAAGTGGATAGAAGAGGGGGAGAGAAATACAAAATATTTTTTAGGATTAGAAAAACACAGGGCAAAAATGAAATCTATTGAAATTTTACAAGATGATAATGGGGTTAATACAAACAATATGGATGAGGTAATGAACACGCTATATGTATATTATCAAAATCTATACAAAGAAAACCATGACATCAAATATACTTTAGAAAACTTCCTAGATGATGTTCAAACACCCAAATTATCAGAGAATGAAAATAGACACATAGAAGGATTAATAACTGAGTCAGAATGTTATATAGCAATTAAAAAAATGAAGTGTAATACGAGTCCTGGAATAGATGGGTTAACACCTGAGTTTTATAAGGTATTTTGGTCTAAAGTGAAAGTATTAATGGTTAATTCATTCAACTATGCATTTCAGTCAGGTAGATTATCTAATAGTCAGAGGAAAGGAATAATATCATTATTACTAAAGGGTAAAGAACTCCCTAGATATAAACTTAAGACTTATAGGCCTTTATCATTAACATGTGTTGATTATAGGATAGGAGCAGCTGTCCTAGCAGCAAGAATCCAAAAAGTTATTAAAAATTTGGTTAATTCTGATCGAAACTCATATATGAAAGAAAGAGGAATACACTTAAATCTTAGAGTAATTGATGATATTTTGAATTTTGTGAATGATAATAACAGTCAAGGGATTATGATAACATTAGATTATTCCCGTGCGTTTGATTCAATTTCTAAAAAATTTGTGTTTGACATGATGAAACATTTTAATTTTGGAGAAGATATGATAACTTGGATCAAAGTATTCAATGCTGATAATTTATCTTGTGTCACAAACAATGGGTTGTACACAAAATGGTTCCCTTTAAATCAAGGATTACGGCAGGGTTGCCCCCTCAGTAGTTTGTGCTTCATTCTAGCTACTGAAATATTTGCGTGTAAAGTTAGGCAAAATAAAGATATAAAAGGTATAAAAATATCAAATGAATGTGAAGTGAAATTATCAAGTTATGCTGATGATGTATCATGTTTTGTTAGAGATATAAATTCAGCTCAACTATTATTTCGAGAATCAGACCACTTTTATCTTACAACAGGTTTAAAATTAAATAAAGAAAAAACAAATGCAATGTGGATTGGCTCAAATAAAAACAACATTGAAATGCCATTAAACATAACATGGCAAATAGGGGAAAATGCAAAAGTGAAAATTCTAGGAGTTTGGTTTTCAAATCAATGTTCAGCTGCACAGATTGAGGAGAACTGGTTACCAAAAATAATTAAAATGGAAACGTTGATAAAAAATTGGAGTAAACGTAATCTCACATTGAAGGGTAAAATTACTCTTGCAAAAAGTTTAATAGCCTCACAAGTGACATCACTTTTAATGTCATTCAAAGCTCCAGATAAATATTTGGAAAGAATAAATAGTATCTTACATAAATTTATTTGGGGGAGTGAAAAAGGAAAAAATGACATGGGTTAAGAGAATTGTTGCAATTGAAAATTCAAATTCAAAATGGAAAGAAATAGCGCTACATTACTTAAACAAATTGGGGCATGGCGAAGATATTTTTAAATATAATACAAATGAGCGAAACCTTAAATCAAAAATAAAGTTAAAAGAAATTCCAGTTTTCTATGAATATTTAGTTAGTATTTGGCTTAAATATCAACATGTTAACAAGGAGAGACCTGTTAAAAATTCTGAAATTCTATGGAATAATGAGAAAATACAATACAGGAAAAATAACATATATTTTTGTGAATGGAAAAGAAAAGGAATTAAAATGGTAAAAGATGTATTAAATGAAAATAACACAATAAAAAATTATGAAGAAATTGTAGCGATAACTGGTGCAAGTCCAAGTAGACTTTTAGAATACAACATTGTAAGAACAGCTTTATCTAATATTATCATCATAAATGGATGTGATAATGACTCTAAATTTTTATACAAAAACATAAATGTTCAAAATTCAAAATCAAAAGATTTTTATCAATATATATTAAGTCTTAATCAATCAATTCCAAATTGTGAAGAAAAATGGAAAGGTTATTATCCAACAATAAATTGGAAAGAGATTTGGAGTCGAATAAAAGCCTTAAAAGAACCAAGATTAAAAACGCTACAATATAAACTTCTACATAGAATTTATCCTACGAATATACTTTTAGAAAAAATAAAAATATCAAATTCACCAAACTGTAAATATTGTAATCACATGCTAGACACATATGAACATTTCTTTATACAATGTCCAAAGATTAGAGAAATATGGAATGAAGTAGAGAATCTAGTTTTGAAGAAATATTTTTATTACCCTAGATTGAATGTGACTGATAAGTTATTTGGAATCAAATTAAAATCCAGATCGGAGGAAGTATATATAAATAGCCTAATTGTCATAGCTAAGGTTTGTGTGAGTAAATATAAATATGGAAATTATCCAAATATTTTATGTTTGTTCAGAAGTGAAATAGCAATTAGGAAATTGTAAAGAAAATATTACTATATATTGTTGTTGTAGTAAAATATAATGTACTGTACTGTAATCTGTAATATGTTTATGTAGAAGCAATAAAAAAAAAAAAAAAAAAAAAAAAAATCTATAATATCAATATACAGTACATGCGAGGGGTCGGGATAGACAGTGTATGCTCATTTTTTACCGGAAGTAAAATCTAAGTTAACTATTTTTGATTTTTTCTTTCAGTCGATACTGTCGTCGACCTTGGGCTTCGACATGTCAACATCAGATTCCATTTCGACCAGAGCTCTAAATTTTGTTTACCCCATAGATAATTAACCTCTTGGCATCAAATGGCAAGCTTTAAAAAGAGTATAAGTAAACTTGTTGAAACATGAGTGTTGAATCTCATTGGAACAAATTCAGAAAGAAAAGTTCAGATTCATTTTTATTATATTCTCTTTCTATTTTTAAACTAGACAAACATGTATGCTTATAGGAAGAATTGATTGAAGGCTGTGATCTCCCATGATGCCCCAAATTTAATTATATCTTTTGTATGTATTTTGTCTCATAACTGTGAAAACCAGATTAACTCGACAACATGAAGGCTCTAAATGTCAAAGGTATTATTAATCTTACATTTTAAGATTCAGTCAGTCCCTTAATATTACAGGTGTTTGAAGATCTATTTGACTACATGAAGTCCCTTGATAAGATTCTCCAGCTGAAGCCAAGTGTGATATACCCTTCACATGGGCGTGTGGTGGACAACCCAATAGAACACGTGCAAGCGTATATAGATCATAGGAACATGAGAGAGAGACAGATTCTGGAGACACTTTCTGCGCACAGTGGCAAGGCAATGTCAGCAATGGACCTGGTGAAGATCATTTATAAGGTTTGTATGGTGGAGACATCTTTTAAATATCAGCTCCTTTGATAACTGCAATATTATTTTGCATGGATGTCCCATGCATAAAAATGGGTGATGATAGCTTATCAGTTTCTATCAGACTTTTTCAAAGTGCTTTATTGCTGTCGTTTTATGCTGATTGGTGTTCTTGTGTTGGTGTTTTTCATTTAAAAATTGGTTTTTGAAGGAAAATTTGTGATTATGTTTAAAATGAGGTGCCAAAAGCATCCATTTATATTGTATTCAGTGCATGTATTTTCAGGATGTTCCTCCACACTTACACATTGCTGCAGCAGGGAATGTCACGCATCACTTAACCAAACTCTTGAAGGAGGGAACAATAGGTAAAAATACTTCCATCCTAGTTCAATTGGCAGTTTGTCTGAGAGAATAATGCATTGAAATGCTCTTGTAAAGTTCAGTTATTTGTTACAAATAGGTCAACTTGACCTGTTTATTTGTCACATGTATACTTTTGTATTAATTTAATCAAAACAAATTGAAATTTTGAACTTTTTTCTTCTCAAACTTCTATTCTGAATTCAAGCCATTCAAGATTAGGTCATCAAGCTAGATTTAACTTTCTCTCTGATACAGCTCCAGATTTGATTGACAGGTCTATTTTTGCACCTTCCATATTTGGGTGTAATGTATGTGCTGTATTATAACTTCAAGGTCAGACTGATCTGGTCACCCTCTAATGCAATTTTAAAACAGAATTTGGACTGAATTTGATCGATTGTCCATCTATTTTTCTCAGTTGTCACTTATTTATAGAAAAATTGTTCTTTCAAAACATTTTTGGATTTCTATTTTTAACTTAATTGAGAAGTTTAAAGATGTTAATTTAAGAGCAAAAAAGGCTCCAAAACTTAATGAAATATGTAGTTTGGATGTTCATTTGTGTCTGTGGATTATATTTTATACCACACACACTTTATAAATACCTGAAATTTGCAATAAAAGTGCCCAAAAATTGTTGTTTCGAAATTCCCCATTTTTCCTGTATCGCGCTAGTCACGTGACCATTACGCGTAGCAGGCAATGTACAGATATTACAGTACATAT
Organism: Owenia fusiformis; assembly: GCA_903813345.2. Taxonomy (NCBI): domain Eukaryota; kingdom Metazoa; phylum Annelida; class Polychaeta; order Sabellida; family Oweniidae; genus Owenia; species Owenia fusiformis. The sequence goes on from CAIIXF020000001.1 coordinate 2,898,189, forward strand.
AATATGTTCAATATGTCAAACATCAGCGATTCTGATTCCCGGGTTCTGGGAAATGGCTATATAAATCGGCGAGAGGGTGTAATTTGAATGAAGACAATTTAAGGAGGGGAAATGTGTGCAAGTATGGCAGTAAGAGAGCAGATATGGGGACTTTAGACAAGAACTATGACGGAGAATCAACTAAAAATGTGAGTTCTGGAATGAAGACCTGTTGCCATTGACTGAAGATTCCAGCGATCCTATTATCATACTCAGTTTGAATCTAGACGCGGAAAACAGATTATGAAAACAGGTTTTCTGCCAAGTTATCAAATTTAGAAAATATGGATCTTGTTTTTGAGTGGCTTAACAAGCATTTAGATACAAGACTTGGCACTATCTCTTGTCAAATACATGCACTGGACTTGCAGTAAATTGGCCATTGCAAATTGCAAAATCAGATCGTCAAATTAATCGCTTCGTTTTTAAACCTACGCTTCATATCTTCTTCCAAAACTTTAGGATTCGATAGAGATAAGTTATAACTTGTACAGGAAAAAATGGCAGATCCTACCTTAATTTAGAATCGCTGATTTCTCTGGACAAATTCCGAGAAGAAATTGTTCAACATCGCGATCACCTCAGACAACATGTCGCGTGCGTGTCACTCTGAACTCACGTGAGAAAATACGGCATCTTGATTGGTTACTACTCCTGTTGTCATGACGCAAAAAGCAGTAGTAAACACTGAATATGTTAATGAACTGCCATATATGGAACAATTGTCTTTCTGATTGGTTAACTTTACACGCGTCCTAAATGAATATAGTAGTCGTAGTAAATGATTCATTGATAACTCTGAAAGTGGGCGTGACCAGCTTTATTTTGACACCAAATTCAAGATGTTTCAAATCAAAATGGCCTTGCAAGACGAAGTTGAAATATCAGCAATTTGATACTGATATGGTCTACGATGGATCAAAATTGCCTGCCCCGCGTCACATGTCACGTGAGCCTATATTTGTTGAAAAGAGATAGTGACACTTTTTAATCTTAAGTTTATACCAATATTAACACATATCTATTTTTTTCATTATATATTTATTTCTTCATTACATATACATTTGTTTTATACTACATTGATTTATTTTTGCAAAACCTTTGCTATTAGATCTTTAAGTAATCATCATTTTCATTTGAAATGAGGTTTATGCAGTCTTTTATTGGACAGTTTTGTTAAATAATTTCAAGGGAAACGACAAAAAAATCTTCACTCATGGTGCGTCAAGGTTTTATTTGGTTTAATTGAAATATTGTTGGTATTTTTCTAGATATTGTATATTAGTTTTCTTAGCATCTAGAAGGTAAAAATCCATCAAATCATAGATATTATAAACTCAAGCTCTGCATCCACCCCCTGTGCTCTATTTGATACTAATTATCTCTGTCATTTTTGCTTTGAATCAGTGTCTAAAGATTGACCATTGGTTATTTTTCCAGAGCATTCAACACAAGACAATGATGATAAATGGACTATCAAATCTAATCTTTGATAGGGTAGGCGAACTCCATGACAACACTACAGTACAGTATTTAGATATTGAAATGATGAATACAGGCCCATAGCCAGGGTGTTCAAGGGCTCATGCCCCCCCCCTCCCTTCAAATCCAAAAAAACTCTAAGGGCAAAGGTGCCTTGGCCCAGTTTTTTCATTTAAGATCTAAATTGCCATGTGTGGGCCATACTTTCATACTTGGAAAATTGTGCCTAAAATTTCAAAAATGGCCCTATTTTTGTACTTAATCCCTCTGGACAATTCTTGTTATGGGCCTGTAACACATGTATGATTCAAAGTGATTAGACAGAGACAGAAAAACTATCAGAAAGTTAGTTCCACAAATACATGTGCCAGATGGAAATGAATGATTGTTCTGACATCTATATTTAGTTTTAGTTTATGATAAACTAAAAGCTAATTTCACCAAAGTGGCAAAACTTGAAGAATAATTTGACTACAATATGATTATAATAATGATGATCGCCAGCATTTATCTAAATAAATGAAGGATACATTTTTATTAGATCAATATGAGTTGATCAAAGACTTCTCTTAGTTGTCTGCAGGTTGAAATGATGAAATGAAAAGTGTCAATTTCTCTTCAGTTTAAAACAATGTTGTCACAAATATGACAAAAATACTGTGAATTCTGTCTTAGAAGAGCATTGCACTGTCGTCATCTAGCAAATCACAACAGAAAAGTAAATTGATTTTTGGAAGGTTTTGTGATTTCTATCTGATCAAAGTTCAAGATCCTACAATCTGTTGATCATTGCAAATTCTATTTTTTCTTTGAGGAAATGGAAAAATTGGGATATAGAATTTTTGTCAAACCTTTTAGTCATTGTTAAATGATGCAGATAATTGGAGTCAATTAGGAGATTATTGTAAGATTCTTTTATAGGATCAGATTACTCATAAATCCCGGTTGTGTAAATAAATCTATTCTTTCTCATTATTTTGGGCCTTTGAAAGTACTTTCTGGGCATCTATTTGGAAATAGACCTGGATGTTCTTGATTGCAGTTACAATAAAGCAAAATAGGTCCTGCTGTTTTTTTATTTTAATAAGTTGTCTCGCTTTACACACTTGTTAATATCACCATGCTTCAAAAGCACATGGGTGCTTATTACATGTATAAGAAAATGTGGTGCTAATCTTTTTATGGAAGGCTAAACCCAAATATAAGCTACAAACACACTACTTACTAAGGTTTGGACCCATTATAATGCAATATTTGAATTTCTGAGAGTTAAAATTATTAAATAAAAATTGGCATATTGATCTGCTTCCATTGAGAAAAGCTTTCCAAACAGCATTTTGGGTGTAGGAGAAAATGCAACATATGCCATCTGTATATATGAAAGTTCATGCGGTGTAATGGTTTTTCAATACTAAACATTGAAGCCTTTAAACATGACTTATGGTAGATTTATGTATTTTCCCCATGTCACCTTGTTAACATATACTATCCAAAAACAGGGGACAATAAGCTGTTTATATGCCTTACCAAAAAGCAAATATTTGGGTTTACTGTTCTTTATATGAAGTTTTGCTATCATTGTAAATTCACACAAAATTAGACAAAACTTGTGATTAATATTATATTTAACAAACTTTATTATGCAATATTAGAAATATATTTTAATATAAATTTTAATTGTTAAGCAGCAGTAATGAAATAAAAAATTGTCAAAATGTTACAAAACTGAGCATTATGTTGCCTTCAATTATATACAAAATAAATGATGGAATGTGTGATATAACCACATTTCTACAATATGGTGACTAACAAATAAAAGCACCTTGTATACTCTAGATTGAAAAGATATTAATGGAACTCTTCATTTTGTTATAGTATAACTTTCCTTCATTGTGAGGGGCATGTCCATTGGAAACACCCTGGATGAGACTGCCAACAATCCAAAGCCTAATCTACCAATGCATTTCAATTTAGAAGCTTTGTAATAATTAACCAAATCAAGAAAATGTTTAAGTACACATACAATAAAACCTGTAAAAAGGAATACCTCTTAATAAAAAAAATGAAGCTCTGAAACACCTGCCAAGAAAAACACTAATTTCAGGTACCAAAGGTATTCTACTTTCACAGGTTTTACCGCATGGGATGGCATATGATTTTGAGAGATTTTTTATTGATGAGCTGATATTAAATACCAGCATGAGTTGGCGAAGTGAACAAGTATGTATTGATATTATTACAGAGTTGATAAAATAATGCCAAGAAAAGTCATATAATATTAAGTAAATCTTATGACGTTTCTTGAATCAATATAACCACATATAAGATTGATCTTTTGGATACCCATATGTATGGAACATTTTATAAATAGGTATAAACAAAATATAACACTGTAGAACTTTAATATTTCAAAATATCAATGCAACAATTCCACTAATACATGTAATAATGAGATAATTAATACAAGGGGAGTTCAAATATAAAGATGATAATAAAGATAATTCCTAATCTAATAGGAAATATCTAAACACTATCCAAAAGCATACCATAATTTGAGATTTGGTGAAGCATAACTGTATTGAAAGCTTACAGTAACATGCACTCTTGACTACACTCTTCGCCCCCAAGAAGATTCTAAGTAGACAGGTAAGTTATCTCGGATTCTTGAGGAAGAAACAACAACAATTATAATATACATGTATAACATAATAATAACAATAACAGAGGTTTTACATAGGATGAGTGGAAAACATACAGGGCTATAAGCCAGCTTTTGCCAAGGGAGGGGTTCACTTCAAAAAATTCCAAGGGGATCACATTTGACAACTTTAGCCCAAAGTCAATTAGGAAGTGTTCATAATGGTGAAAACTGTATGATTTTGAATGAATTTTTAGCAAACCCCAACCCATGTTGGCTACAGGCCTCACTCAGGGTACCCCAATCAAAAGATTAGTAAAACAAAAAAACAATAGAAAAATTAGAGACTACAGAATTGAGTACCATATTTAGATGACTGTGTTTACAATACACGTTATTTGGAACAAACATTGTTTTAGTCCACAAGCGTGTGAATATTTCGAGTTGTGAGTACAATCAATGTACATTGTACAATGAAAACAATTTTGTCACATTTATCCAATGACCTGGTATGTGATATGTGAAAATAGCTGAATACACATATACTTTAAACTTAAGCTGATCAATAGTAATAATGACTAAGTATTACAAATAGCTTTAACCCAAAATATGTAACATCATAAATAGCCTCAGTGAGTCATCAATGACAAAGGTCAATAATAAATCATATGTTGGTGGATAGTCTTGCGTTATGCCCCTCAACCCCTCCTCATCTTTAAGTCTGGGTGTTAGAAAGAAAATAGATAGAACGGCTTGATGCATGACTATTGGCTAAAAACATGTAATGGTAATTTACCAATCAACCACTTTGTAATTATATGATTATTTCAAATGTGCCGAGTTTACTTTGGAGTGAAGATACTGTGTGTGTGTCCCTGATCTTAAAGCAAATATACTGTTAAATCAATTCAAAACAATTTGATCACGATGAGCACTTATACTGAATCACTACAGAGTAAAAATACAACCATTTTCAGATAACTAACCTTCCAACCACTGGAGCTACTGTTTCCTCATACACCTGTTGAAAATTTGACAATTACATGTCACTCTATTGAAAAATATGTTTGTACCTTGTCAAAATGATGAAGCATAGGGATATTTTGACCAAAATAGGATATCATGACCAAAATATGTAAAATTAGGATTTTGCCCCTTTGAGAAAGATCGTTGGAAAGTCCTTAATTTTAATGATTTATCTGATGTGATAGATTCCTATTAACATTTTTTAGTTCACCTTTTGTGAGGGGTTGTCCAATAGATGAAATATTGGGGGACTTCCCTAATACCTAGTGGTCTTTCTCTAGCAGGTTACATACAACATGCCTATAAAATTGTGCTTTTCATATTTATGCAGACATTAATCATACACATTAAGTGTATTTACAATGGAGTATCCCGAACCTTGGCTAAACAAGGATAATATTATAAATGCTATGATCCATACTTAGAAAACAGCATAAAGCTCTCACTGACTTGTATGTCCACTTTATAGAGCTCGATTGGAATCTCTCTCCCCGATAGTGACACCTGATATGGCAACAACAGGACTTTGACCAAATATGGGCACTGTTGCAACAAGTTTATATCTCACATCTATATTGTCGATGCCTTTCATCTTGGAGTGTTCTGTCGAACCCGGAATGATGAGCTGTCTGTTAGATGTTGTCGCTACCTCTCCCTTTGGAACGTTCAATGGTACATTTAGCTCAACTAATTGTTTTGTACATTTCATTTTGGTGCGCTTGAGATATCTGAAATACATTCGTTTTTCTAGCACCAGTTTTACCTTTTTTACAGTACTGCGACTGTTATTATTGACAGATAATGACAGCTTGACTGGCTCACCCTCCGTGAAACCTGTTTTTTCCAGTTGAACATTAAGCTCTATTTTACCTCCAGCACAGAAGATCTGTTTCTCCCCAGAAGCCTCAGCAGGTTTAAAGAGCTCTGGTTTCTTATCAAGGTTTACAGGTCGTTTAACTAGAAACTCCATCTGGTTGGGTTTAGTTGGAATTTTCTTTTCACCGAAATGCGTTTTGAGGTTTATATGTGCTGAAGCATGGTATTCAATTTGTCCACCATTAACGTTACTGTTCCACTCCAGGGGACTGCCACAGAAGAATTTGAATGTAGATGGAAGAGATTTTGGTAATCTGAATTTGAAGGGAAAGGAATGATGACCCAGAGGGAGAGTTTCCTTGGTCCCATCCTCTTGATCACGTTTCCATAAGACCTTACTGAGTTCTAATACAGTCTCTGCCTCTTCTTCCCGATCCCAGAAACTGTGGTACCATTTTTTGAAGGTCACCACAGCTTCCCCAATGAGATTCACCTCTAGACTGGTGGCATTGATCGAATTTTTTACGTCAATCTCGACTGTCCCATCGATGACATCACCTGGCTTAAATGGGCAGTTCTGATCATTGTCTTTATGGTTTATGACAACGGTGAAGGACTTCAAGCTTGAAAATAGACCAGGCATTGTTCTTATCAGCAGTTAGTTCCTCAGCACCTGCAACATATGGTAAAACATTTTAAGTAATATATGCAGTGTGAAATCATCTTTAGAGAACTTCTCAGCACTAAAGCAGGTGATGCACCCACTTGAGATTTTGAAAATGTCTTGCACCCAATCAGTATCAAATATCAGCAATCAATTGATAATAAAATCAGTCCAAAAATGGCATAAGTATAATATCTTAACTGTGGTATTTACAAAAATGTTATTGCCAAATAAAATAGAAATCACATGTTTTGCACCATGAAGAATGTCATGATGAATTTCCCTTTTCAGAAATCAATCTACTTATTGATATAAATGGCACATGGAGGATGTTATTTGCAAAGCAAATGTTCAAAAACTGTATAGAAAATACAGCTTGTTAATAACATGTCTGCTAAATTAAAATGTTCACCGTTCATTCACCAGGTGCAGTGTATAATGTCACAGTAACAGTGTTTCAGTTTTGAAAGGTTTATAAAAAATAGAATGTTTATCCTACCATATTTTTTATTTTCCAATTGATATAATAGGCTTTACATAAAATGAACCCTTATGTGCCTTTCTTTTGACTGTTCAGATAAATAAATTCTGCAAGGTTTCTGAGAGCAAACAAGTGCAAATAATATAACAAACAAAATACATCTAGTATTTTTAATCCCCATGAAATTTTAGCTTTGATATACATGGTAGAATTTGTTCATTTAAAAGAAATCTATTCAGGCCATGCAGTAACTAAGGGGATGGGTTTGCAGGATGGCATCAGGCGGTCCAATTGTCCAGCAATTTACGTATTTGTCACACATTTGATGGAAAAGTCACGGCAGTTTTTTTGTGTGGGCGTACCAACTCAAAATCTAGCCCTATGCCCATGGCTGGTAGTTCATCAAGCTACTAAGGGATGTGAGCTTGGTGAGGAAATATATTTTGATATATACTGTACATGGCACATTAAACTGCACATTTTATTTTTCAAAATGAAAATTTATGAGCTCCAGCAGGAAGTTGTTATAAAAAAATCAGTCATCAAAATGTACGGGTTTATGTGCAATCTACATCTGCAAACTAATATATGACAGTGTTATGGTGCTGAATTCAATGAAACTCAAGTGAATACATTATTCACAGGAACTTGTATCAAAAACTGACAGTAATGACCCACTGGCAGATGTGGGGGGGGGGTGGGGCTGGGGCCCGGACCCCCTTCCCCTTGGGTGCGGGCCCAGAAAAAAAATTGGGCCCAAAAAAGGCGAAAAAGGACCCAAAAAGTGGGCCTTTTTGGTCATTACTGGGCCTTTTAAGGCCTTATTTTTTAATTTCAGGCCAAATTTTGAAGAAAATGGGCCTCAAAATTTGGGCCCACTTTTTTTTCTCTGACCTGAAATTTGCCCCCCCCCCTTTTGGTTCCCAGATATGCCCCTGTGACCCACCTGTAAGAACCTGGATATTGGGAGTTAAAGAGCGGTAGAGCGCTTACTGTTTAATGAATTTTGCAATGGGCCCAGGGATTTAGTGTACATATTAAACCTTGACGGGATCCTCGGCACACATGGGGTTTACCTTTTTTGACATTTGATATGATATTGAATCCAAATTTTAGGATCTGGTATGAGAATACCCACAAAATTATGATTTGCAGGCCTGTCAACTGTCCCGCAATTTGCGTATTTGTCACGCATTTGCTGAAGAATTTGAAGTCACGCCAGTTTTTTTTGCGTGACACAAAATGTCACGCAAATACGCATTTTACCTGGTAATTGTCACGCAAATATGTTTCTGTAAAAATTTTTTCAAAATATGTTCATGATACGGTAAAAATACGAACGTCGGAAAAAAACGAACGCAATTTGTTCGGATTTGTCACGCGAATCCCGTATATGTCACGCATGTTCATTGGAAATTTTCGTACCTACACCCCCCCCCCCCCCCCCCCCCGTTGACGACATCGCGAGCGTAGCGTGCGCGAAAAATTTGAGGTGATAAAAGTTTAGCAAAGGTGCTCAAACTTTGGCCAAAGGTGTTTAAAAGTTGGCCAAAGGTGTTCAAAATTTGGACAAAAGTGTTCAGATTTGGACTTCGGTGTCCAACATTTGTAAGTCACTCATATTAGGTGGTCCCAAGTTGACAGCCCTGGATTTGAGGCATGGCAATGGTCGGATTTTTCCACTTTCTTATATGAGAATGGTCGTGAACGTGACTTCACAATTGTATATGCCATAAGTTTTGATGTTACACATATCCTAAAGGTCCATGTGCAGTATGGCAAGTGATTTTAGGCAGTCAGATCTTTCACCATGAGTATTTTCTGGGTATAAATACAGTGGTTTTTATTAAAAAAATATGTTTTTTTTCAAGTGAAGTCCCCATGATAGTAAAATATATATTGGATTTAAAAGGGGATTCCCCGTTTGACTGACCCGGAAGCACCAACAAATGGAGGAATTTGACGGTTGAAATAGTTAAATATTACACGCAAATATTGCGATCAAAAACGAAAATTTCTTTGTTCTATACCGATAAACCCAGACAATTGTAGATTCAACTACAGGAAAAGAATGCTAAAATACCAAGGAATCTATTGAAATAGGTATCTTAAGTGTAAGAAGCGTAGAAAATTTTCCCATGTTGTAATCGTACAGGCAAAAGAATAAGACATTCGCAGGACTATAGTCCTGGCACGGGATGCCATACTGCACATGGACCTTTGAGGTTGTTCTTGATCTTTTCTTCAAATATCGATCAGCCTTCTTCTCAAGGCCTTTTTCAGTTTGAATAGAAGCTTTTTTGCATATATTTATTATGGCATTGGGTCTGCATTGGTCTTATACCTGGCAATGGCCTTACGTTTGCAGTTATCTGGCAGAATAGCAAGATTGAATGAATTATTTTCATCAGTGAATGAATTATTTTTTCCTATATCATTTAGGGCGTTATACCAGGCTTGTATGACTTCCAAATATAGATATTCAAGATGTGTATAATGTTTTTGAATAATATCAATACTTTTTCTGAAATTACTTTCATCTGAGCTTTCATTCATGACCTTGATCCACTCAAATGGCAATTTGGGAAAACCCCAGAATCATTATTTGTGAACCATTTGTGAAGCATCCAGGTGCCGATTAAAGTTCCTGTGTTTGAATTACTGTCTTCCGAAAAATGTGTGAGATGTCTTCTTAGGAAGACTGATAAATTTGTGCGAATATCCAGAGATTTTGTCGAAATGGAGACCCTATCTGTTGCAAGACTAACGCCTGGCGTAACCGTCACCATGTTATTCAGTGTTTTTAAGTAGCGCAAGGATCCTGTCATGACCGTGGTAATGTTATCGTGAAAGCCTGGTATAACCGCGACAATGCTGTATTATATTGCAATGCCTGCCATGACCGTGACAATGTAATATAGTTCTGCAAGGCTTGGCATGACCGTGACAATGTAATATAGTACTGCAATGCCTGCCATGACCGTGACAATGTAATATAGTATTGCAAGGCTTGGTATGACCGCTGTGGCAATGTGATATAGTATTCCAAGTTCGGGTATGAGAGTGGTAATGTAGAAATTTATGATTGCTATAAGTGACCGTGACAATGTGTATTTGAAAACCTTGCATGACCGTGACAATGTATTATGGGATCGCAAAGTCCGTGACAATGTAATATTGTATTGCAAGGCCAGGTATGAGGGGTAATGTAGAAATTTAGGCTTAGTCCTACTATGACCGTTATAATGTATTGCAATAACTAGTAAATATGTATGACATTAATGCCAGGAATATCCTTAACAATTTTAAGTGATCGTCATTACAATTAAACAGTTTAATACTATGATCATGGTGTTTAACTACCTTAATCATGTCAAAATCAAAATTACTACTATACATTAATATTCACATTCGTTTATAAACCACAACTAAGGCTACGGTCGCGCCAGGCTTCCATGATAACACTTCCAGGGTCATGACAGGCCTTGCAATATAATACAGCATTGTCACGGTTATACCAGCCTGTCACGGTTATACAAGGCTTAAACGATAACACTAACACGGTCATGGCAGGATCCTTGCGCTACTTAAAAACACTGATTAACAAGGCGACGGTTGTGGCAGGCGTAAGTCTTGCAATAGATAGCATGTGTCGAAATGAGATTGAGAAGCAAAGAAAAAATATTTTGGGGCTTTCCATTCGGAGATCTCTATCGTATTTTAACTCCGTGCGCATTCATAGACCTTCTTATAGCTATCTAACTGATACATATTATCATAAGGAAATTATTAAACAAGAAAGTGAAGAGCTGTGTTCCAGGAAAACGTATATACTTACCACAAGTTTGGGTTTACCCCATTCGGTCGCCCCAGCTCACCTTTACCTGTATCACGTGATGTCACCAAATTTAGATACACTAAACGAAATTAGATTCTTATCAATAAATTACCGGGCCATGACTCAGATTCACTTGTTTGGGGATAGAGGTCCATGTTTGATGCAGCAAAATAACAGTAATATTTAAAATAATATGCAACGACTTCAGTAGGGGTGTTGCAATTGCCAGCTTTCAGTCAGGGGGGGGGGGGGCCAAAAAAATCAGTTTTCAATCAGGGATTTTGCATAAACAAGCCAAAAAGTAAAATTTATTTTGAATACAAAAATTGATGCAACTTCCTTCAAATTTGAGCTAGAAGCTTCAAATAGAAGCATTTCAAAGCTATTTTCTTCTTCTTTCTCATGGTTTTATGTATGATACATATATACATAGATACATGTACTTCAAGAAAAGCCGGCGATTGGCCGCAGATTTTCTTTGCAAACGAAGTTGGCCGAGGGTACCACGAATGTGAAGAGGACGTCGCTAATTGGTCAAAAAGAGAGGCTCGGCATTCTCCTTCAGATTGAAATGGCAAAATTCGGTTCTATGGCTAACCTTCGGCTGCATGGCGCAACCTCGATTGAATGGAAAAGATGCTGTGACACTGAGCTATGACAAGCTGTGACGACAAGTTGACTCTACAGATTGAAATTGATGCTTTGCCAACTTGATCCTTGGAAAAAGTTTCATTAAAAATATGTACATTGGATATGATTTTACTACATACGATTCTTTGCCCTCTTCATGACATTGCGAGGAAGTGAAGTTGTAGCTAAATCGTAATTGAGGTTATTAGAATACCCAAGTTGTCTTTTTTCTAATATATCGCACAAACGTTTCCATCTTAGATCTTTTAATAATGCTCTTGCCGGCTTTCTTCTAATTTGAAAAATTGCTTGACCCGCAGAGTATTGAAATGATATAAGTTTGGAAACAGCTGATTTAGGAATAGATGTAATAAATGTAAGCACACAATATACCACAGATTAGATAAGACCAGTACAGTATGTATTCATTTAATGGATCAATTGATGCAATGTACCCATGCAGTCCAAAGAAATCATTGACTGGTAACTCAGTAGATTTGTGAAGTTCGAATGAAAATTACATCGTTTTGAGCTATTGACTTGTATTGAATACAATTGTCTAATTAAAGTCTGCTCCCATATCATATGATAGAAACATGCTGAATACATGCTACCGTGAGGTCAATGCACGCCACAAAACGGTAGAACACTAGAATTTTCGTGATATATACTTTATGATGGATAAGTCTCGAATAGAAGTAAAACGCTATATTTCAGTATGTGTTGGTATCTTTGGACTCGTATTTTATGGAATCATACTTGGTTTCAACATCTATGCCGTTGCTCTTAAAGAAACGTTCAACTATACACAAACGGAATTGGAGTACATCGCCGCAAGCGGTATTGTGGGATCCGAGATAACTTCGTACCTTACCGGTATAGCCGTTGACAGATTTGGGCCTCGCTCAACATGCGTTGTAGCTGCTATACTTAGTTCATCTTGTTTCGCATTGATGTGGATGGCAACGAAGTTCATATCGTTCTTTGCATCGCGGAGCTGGATTATGTGCTTGATATACTTCATGGCCGCTAGCGGGTGCTGCATGAATTTTCTGGCGTGCATGGCACCGATATCCCTTAACTTTAAAGAGAATCATCGTGGTAAAATAGTTGGGTTTGCGAGTGCTACGATTGGCGCTAGTCCCCTTATATTCACTGCTATATATCAGGGATTCTTCGTGCAGGGGCATGTAACTGACGAACAGAATCAACATATTGGTGATTTCTTTGTTCTGCTGTCCATATGGGCAGCATGTGCATATTCTCTTTGCGCAGCATTTCTTAAAATAATTCCCCCAGAAGACACTTCTATAGCTCTATATCTCAAAGGTGAAGGAAAGGATCCAAGTCCGTGCAATGACCAAAATGATGCGACAAACATAGAAACTAATATTGACCATGCTATTGCGAACCTTGTAAATGCAAATGAAGGTAATGAAACTAATCAAAATGATAACAAATTAAACGACAAGACTCCATTATTTCAAAAGGACTCTGATTCCAAAAACAATAAACCAGATAGTTTCAACTGCAAAGATATCACATGTTTTCAGATGATGAAAACATTGAAGTTCCATTTACTGCTCTGGATAGCAATATTAATTAGAGGCATAGGATGGACATTTGCTGCAAACATCACAACAATGGCAAAGTCTGCACATCTCGAGACAGCATCAGCTATATTATTAATGATCATTCCAATTGCTAATACACTTTCAAGGTTTTTCGTTGGGTTTATTCCGGATGTTCTCAAGCAGAGGTTTACATGGATTCCACTTTCATCATCACTGTTGGTTGCATCTTTGCTAATGATGATGGGCCAAACTATTCTAATATTCTTTAATCAACATTTAGCAGCCTTGGTGTGTTTTTGTGTAATGTCTAGCATATCATGTGGATTTATATCTACATTAGTGCCCATTTTTATCATAGAGCTGTTTGGAATGAAGGAATTTTCACAGAAGCTAGGATTGGTTTTTACATTAGTCGGGATTGTCGCGTTTCCATTTGCAAAAATCTTTGGTGTGATTTATGAGCAAAACAGTCCCCCGAGTTCTAATGATTGTTTTGGAGTACATTGTTCAAGATGGACATACGTCTCCATGGCTATTCTATCTTTTCTTTCCGTTGCACTAAGTGCAGCATTGATGAAGGCAGAACATAAAAAACACTCATCCTGATGATTGAAAGTAAAACTTTGATATGTATTAATCACAGGGATTGGATATCAGATAATATGTTCGTTTGTTTTGTTTGTTTTTTATTATGTCACCACCAAAAAGTGGTGACATATTTTGGTGGTCTCAGTTTTTTTTGACGGCGGTTGGTGATCGGCCGATCGGCGGTTGGCGATCGGGGTCCATAATAAATTCTTTCAACTTCCAATAACTTACAAATATTGCTTTGACTGACTTCATTTTTTTTCAAAATCATCTTTCAGAAGTTCAAATCTGACTTTATATTTAAGATTTGACCTTCAATGGCCTTTTAAAGGTTAAAAAGGTCAAAAAGGTATTTTTTCAACTTGCTTCAAATTGACCATTTTTTTCCAAATCATGTACAAGTTCTCAAAAGTCTAATCTGAGTATAAATTTGATCTTCGATGACATTCTCAAGGTCAAAAAAAATTTGACCTACAATGACCTTCTCAAGGTCAAAAATGTCCTTTTTCATCTTGCTTCAAAATAGACCATTTGACCTCAGAAGTTCAAAACTGACTTTAGATTTGAGATTTCACCTTCAATGGCCGTCTCAGGTTAAAAAAGTATTTTTTCAAATTGACCAATTTATTTTTTCAAAAATCATCTACAAGTTCTCAGAAATTCAAATCTGACTTAGATTGAACTCATAATATTGTTAGCAACTATAATAGGTGGTGGTGACATTTTGTCATGTGAATGCCTTGTTTCGGTTTGTAATAGCAACAGACACTGCAAATCTTGTGATGACTATTGAGTGTCTTTTGTCAAATCTAGAAGGAACATCCCAGGTCAAATCATTCTTTAGTTGATCATGATGCGTGTTCGATATCTGATTCCGCTATACTCAGATACTTGTATAACACAGCGCATCTGCAGCTGGTGAATGAACTGCAAAAAACATCTTAATTTAGCAGACACATTATTGGCAAGCTGTTTTTCCATGCAGTTTTTGAACTTTTGCTTTGCAAATAACATTCTCCATGTACCATTTATTTCAATGAATAGATTAATTTCTGAAATGGGAAATTCATCATGACATTCTCCCTGATGCAAAAACATCCATTTTTATTTGGCAATAACTTTTTTAACAATGCTTTGACTTAAACTTTTTGATAAAGATGTATTGCATTACATATTCAACAACTCCAGATCCAAGGCAAACTCCCGGTCATTGCCCTGCTTTACCTATCTAACTATTACACAATAGAGAGGTTTCGCAAAACGAATTAGCTAAAACGTATCCGCATCCGTATCTCGTTACGTTTACGGATACGTATTTCGATAATTTTCGTTTCGCAGTTCGTTTTTTGAAGTACGTAATTATAAACGCATCTCAATCCGTGTTTAATAGTAGTGAAAACTAGGGTCAAATAAAAGGCTTTATCTGCACTAAGATTTCAAAACACCATTGGGAGTGTCAGCTTTCAGAATCACAACTCCAAAAGTATTTTTGGTGAGTGCAAAAATACATATTAACCCTTTCATCCCCAAGGTGTCATTTGTTAATTTCATGACATCAATTTCAAAATGAAGAATATCCTTTAGGCTAGAAAAGGTTATTTCTAGGTTTACAATAACCAATTCAGTGTCAAATTATACTTTTGGGAATATTTAAGGATTTGAAAACAGATAGGCTGAATAGTGGTCATCAAGTGACGTGCAAGGACTGCATTATGCCACAAAATGCGTAAACATTTCGAAAATCACTTTCCATACTGCACATGGACCTTTAATTTCATGTTTTTGCAGCTGTATATTTGGTAATAATTCAAGATCAAATAAGTAAAAAAATAGCGACTTGGGCAAGGCCAAGGCATTCGGAAACCATACGTTTTCACATAAGCCACCCCCTTTCCTCATACATTGGCTTTAGTTGAAAACCCATGCCTCATATAAACTAAGGAGGGGGGCAAAGTAACATAGTTGATCATAGAAAGCGACACAAATATATCATTTATGCAATAAAAGTATGTTTTGTATGAGAAATCAACAAAAAATATATTATGTAAAAAGATAAAATAGCATTGTTTTTCTTGAATTCATTGAACAACGGGGGATCAGCTCATCAGAGAACGACACGAAGCTAACGCCTTTCATACCAGTTGAATATCTCACCATCGTAATACCCTCTATCCCCTTTTGGGTCTACACAGAATCAACTGATGAACAAACAACATAATACCCTAAACCGGCCATTTGTTTCTTAACCCAGTAAACACCACAACCTGGTCGGACACATCCCACAACTCGACATATATAACCTATTACAACCAAACACAACCTAGATCACCAATCGTGCAACAGTACAATAGAACATAACGCAGTGTCAAAATACACAGAACGCAATAGAGCATAACCCAGCACCAAAGCCAGTATAGCGCAACCTGACTTACAACCACCAAAACAAAACCAACTGTCAGATTAACACAATATGTCAACAAAGACAGACACAACCAATTGTTGAATTAACTCAACACAATTGTGCACAATTCAACACTAAACAATTAAAACACAATCAGGCACAACAAATAAAACACAACTAAACTAACAACCATGAAAACACATCGAACTGTGAAATTATCACCACACAATTTGGCACAACCCAATGGTAAATCAACAAAGGCAAACACAGTCAATTGTTCAAGTACACAACACAATTTTTCAAATCCTAAAACAAAACAATCAAAACAAAATCAGGCACAAACAAAAAACTCATTAAAATTGTAATACCGAGATACACAACTAACTTAACCCAATTAGAGACAACGCCAATCACACAACACAATCAGTCACAACAATATACCTCAACCGACTAACCACAACCAGCTAGCCAACCAACATAACATATTCACAAGAGAAAACAACCCATTATACGATAAACATAACACAATCGGACACAACCTGATACTAAATCCCCAGACGAACAACCATCGAAAGAGAACTGAGTCTCAAACGTACACAACACAATTCGGCAAAACCTATACCTACTTGACACTAACCCACCATTACACAACCAGGCTTAACCAAATACTCAATCGATTTACTCAACCCATCAAAACACAATCAGGCACAACCAATAAACCACAACGAAACGTTGATACCGATTTACTCAACTAAGTTATTCCAACTGGAGACAATCGCACAAAACAATCGGGGACAATCCGATATCTACTGAATATGTACTTGAATTACAACCCCCCTCCCTATCATCACAAGGCTGCTAATGAAGAACACATCATGGACCCCTACCCAAGAGTTAGGAACATCTGGGGCCCCTACCGTGACACATATGTAAGAGAGAAGATCCGTTACAGGATCTGGATGTCAGGCCTGTCTTTACAAAAATGAAAATAGGAAATGATACGCCAATATCATCATCCTAGGATCAAAGAAATATACTCTACCTGTTACATAATCACTGACGGTGGTTCGGGGAAGCTTGGGCACTAAGCTTTAGGGCACTAGTCTCCATGGACCCCCAAACGAGACCGCTTACTATTTGACATAGATCGCATCGACTTGATGCGTGTTCAAGTCATACCACGGGAAGAAGCTACCTGGCTAGACATTTTTTCAAAATCATTCAGTTTTTCATCATACTGAGCACTTTTCGGGAGTTTTAAGCCAAAAAGCTCCCCCTTGCCACAAGCTGGATACGGGCAAGAGTGATGCGGGGCGCCATCTTTAGACCCAATATCACATTCATTGTCGAGGTCAGGACCAAGCTACTATACTCAAACTAAGCCCAAGACCCTGCTCTATATGAATCCGGAGCGTGACTAAAGGCACAAAATATATATTCAGGTGGCCTAGCTGCTAACCATTGGTTTGATGTCCCTAAGAAATTGACTACGGTATTACTATTGACCCCAGAAACGATAGACCTTAAATCTGCCTATAAGCAAATGTGACGAAAGCTTTATTTGTACAAATTGCAGGCCCCTCGCTTATAATCAAATTTATCGGCAGATAAGGCTATTACTTCATCAAAATTAGCAAGATACACATGATAACATATGTGGGTTACTAAAATTATACATTTAGGGAAAAATTTATCAAGATTTGAAGGACAAAATAGATACGGAGACAACTACGCACAGAAAGTGTTAGTGTACGTACTTTCGGTATTGCTGTTGGTATCACAAACGTATTGCGTGCATTTTTACTCCATCGATGCGTTACGGATTTTGATACGGGTAGCTAAAACGGTGTGCGAAACATGTACACTGTAATTATTGCAATACCATTCCATACAGTGTAAAATGAATTGAACATACCATTTGAAAAACTCGATTTATTTCAAACAATAAACAAATTCATTCACCAAATTTTAGTCAAATTATACACAGTTCACTGTGCGTGTTCATATAGTGATACCTTTAGAACTAAAAACAATACAATCGAAGGGTAAAATCGGTACGTAAATGACCAACGTACAAAAGCCTCATTTTTCGTGTTTTCCGTATCATTTCACGTATAAATTGAACTGAGTACCCATAAATCTGGTAAATACGTTACGGATACGGATACGTGGAGCTAAAAAGCGTTTTGCGAAACCTCTCTAATATCATTAGGAAATTATCGGAATTAGAGAATGAAGAACTACGTTCCAAACTTTCCACAGTTCGGGTTGTCATGGTTACTTCAGCTCTCCTTTACCGTACCATGTGATATCACCAAAGAAGCGCCGAGGTTGTCTCAAACATTTCTCGAAGGTGTTTTTTGATCATGAACACAAGGGTATTTTTTAGACCCATTCATTATTCCCAAAAAAGGTACTATATAATGATTAAGCTAATCAGACGAAGTGATATCGGACAATGGACCAATCAACACCCTACTATTATACTACGACCCTTGGTCACGTCTGTCCGGGATTGTGCTAGATCCAATGCCCATTGCGGGAATCGAACCTAGGATCTTCCTAGGCCATAAAGGCTAGCCACTACAGCGGAGACTATAGTAGCGACTTATTTCACTTATTTGATGGCAGCAAAATAAATAATAAAAAGGAATAATATAGTTGCTGTTTTACAGTTAATACAAGGGAAACATTTAAAAATATTAATTAGAAACAAGCCAAGGATTAAAGTCAGTTTAATAATATTGTATTGATGAAATTAGAATCGACTTGCTGTTACTAGTTTTTCTAATTATCAAAATCGCAACACAAAACTAGTAATAGTATAGGGAGGTTAAAGCTAAACGTTTTTAAGAGAAGTGACACATATGTCTTAAGAATTTTTATCTTTTAAAAACTTGCGGCTTAACCTCCCTAACATCGGAGTCAATATACGAAGGACCAGAAACATACTTAAGTTTAGGGTGATGTTCTGATAAGTGTGTACTCTGAGCGCAGATTTTAGTTTTAGACGAAACTATGAAGAGGTTAAGTCAATCGTATGCAAAGGGTATGTACCGGATGGTATTGGATAAAGTATATATTTATTATTGGATAAAGTATATATTTATTAGATTTTTTTTATTATGTTCATGCTTATGCTTTATTATATACCCTCTGCACTTACCGTGAAGCACAATCTCCACTTTATTTTTATTGCACCCTAAGGTGCTATATTGTAATCAGTTTGCCGGGCGGTTGGGCGGGCGGGCGTCCGGAATAATCTTGTCTACAGGTTTCCAGCCAGACCGTTTGAGGGATTCATTTAAAATTCTCAGGGATGTTTCTACCTATGAAATTTTAGAACTGATTAGTTTTAAGGCATTCTGGGTAAATGTTAAGGCGGCCATTTTGGATTTTCCGTCCTAAAATCTTGTCTGTCAAGGCTTGTCTACAGGTTTCCAGCCAAACCGTTTGAGGGATTCATTTGAAATTCTCAGGGATGTTTCTACCTATAAAATTTTAGAACTGACTAGATTTTCGGCATTCTGGGTAAATGTTAAGGTGGCCATTTTGGATTTTCCGTCCTAAAATCTTGTCTGTCAAGGCTTGTCTACAGGTTTCCAGCCAAACCGTTTGAGGGATTCATTTGAAGTTCTCAGGGATGTTTCTACCTATAAAAGTTTATAACTGATTAATTTTTCGGAATTCTGGGTAAATGTTAAAGCGGCCATTTTGGATATTCCGTCCTAAAATCTTGTCTGTCAAGGCTTGTCTACAGGTTTCGAGCCAAACCGTTTGAGGGATTCATTTGAAATTCTCAGGGATGTTTCTACCTATGAAAGTTTAGAACTGATTAGTTTTTCGGCATTCTTGGTAAATGTTAAGGCGGCCATTTTGGATTTTCCGTCCTAAAATCGTGCCTGTGAAGGCTTTTTCCAGCCAAACCGTTTGAGGGATTCAATTGAAATTTTCAGGGATGTTTCTACCTATAAAAGTTTATAACTCATTAGTTTACACCCTTGGTATACGCAGCTAACGAACATGCGGGAATCGAACCTAGGATCTTCCTAGGCCATAAAGGCTAGCCACTACAGCGGAGACTATAGTAGCGACTTATTTCACTTATTTGATGGCAGCAAAATAAATAATAAAAAGGAATAATATAGTTGCTGTTTTACAGTTAATACAAGGGAAACATTTAAAAATATTAATTAGAAACAAGCCAAGGATTAAAGTCAGTTTAATAATATTGTATTGATGAAATTAGAATCGACTTGCTGTTACTAGTTTTTCTAACTATCAAAAATCGCAACACAAAAAATAGTAATAGTATAGGGAGGTTAAAGCTAAACGTTTTTAAGAGAAGTGACACATATGTCTTAAGAATTTTTATCTTTCAAAAACTTGCGGCTTAACCTCCCTAACATCGGAGTCAATATACGAAGGACCAGAAACATACTTTAGTTTAGGGTGATGTTCTGATAAGTGTGTACTCTGAGCGCAGATTTTTGTTTTAGACGAAACTATGAAGAGGTTAAGCCAATCGTATGCAAAGGGTATGTACCGGATGGTATTGGATAAAGTATATATTTATTAGTTTTTTTTATTATGTTCATGCTTATGCTTTATTATATACCCTCTGCACTTACCGTGAAGCACAATCTCCACTTTATTTTTTATTGCACCCTAAGGTGCTATATTGTAATCAGTTTGCCGGGCGGTTGGGCGGGCGGGCGTCCCGAATAATCTTGTCTACAGGTTTCCAGCCAAACCGTTTGAGGGATTCATTTGAAATTCTCAGGGATGTTTCTACCTATGAAAGTTTAGAACTGATTAGTTTTTCGACATTCTGGATAAATGTTAAGACGGCCATTTTGGATTTTCCGTCCTAAAATCTTGTCTGTCAAGGCTTGTCTACAGGTTTCGAGCCAAACCGTTTGAGGGATTCATTTGAAATTCTCAGGGACGTTTCTACCTATAAAAGTTTAGAACTGATTAGTTTTTCGGCATTCTTGGTAAATGTTAAGGCGGCCATTTTGGATTTTTCGTCCTAAAATCGTGCCTGTGAAGGCTTGTCTACAGGTTTCCAGCCAAACCGTTTGAGGGATTCATTTGAAATTTTCAGGGATGTTTCTACCTATGAAAGTTTATAACTCACGAGTTTATCGGCATTCTCGGTAAATGTTAAGGTGGCCATTTTGGATTTTCCGTCCTAAAATCTTGTCTGTCGAGGCTTGTTTAGAAATAACTAAACGGTCAATCTTTCCAATTTTCACATATTTTGTAACATCAGTATATCTTTTACCAGGATTTTTTCAGGAAAATCTGAATTGTAGAAAAAAGCTGATTCACTGTGAAGTAATACCTTAAAACGTGCCTCTTGAGGGTTAATGTTTACAGGTTTCATGGATTCATCCTAAAATTTTAGAGATGTTTCTATGAGAAGTTTAGAACTGATTAGTTTTTAGGCAGTCTGGGTAAATGTTAAGGTGGCCATTTTGAATTTTCCATCCCGAAAAGTGTATTCTGTTCAAGGGTGCGATTCTGTTCACCCTGTGGCTTGTTTTTAAATTATAATTGCTCTATATCATATATGAGATGTGTAAACACCCATAACCTTGGATTCGTTCAGGTTCGCTTCAAGGTGCGTGTCTTCAGTGTAGAACTAGAAATGAACTCATTGGTGCGATCACCGTACGACGGTATTGAATGGACCTAAGTAAAGTGTATATTTGTGAAGTTCGAATGAAAAAGAAATCGTTTTGAGCTTTTGAACTGTATTGAAACAACTTTGTTTGGCATATGATCATCTATACACAAAGTAGTAAACATAAAATTTATTGTACATGGGTCCACAGTTGCGTTACTAAATGACAAAAAGTCTGGTACAACTCAAGTCGAATACGAACATCTGATGAGAAATATGAAGCTGAATACATTGCTTGCGTGAGTTCAAAGAACACTCGAATATTCTTGATATTCATTCAACTAAGCAGCGCATGTACTTTGTGTCGCACTTTGTGATGGAAAAGAATCGAATAGAAGTACAACGCTACATTTCAGTATGTGTTGGTATCTTGGGACTTGTATTTTATGGAATCATACTTGGTTTCAACATCTATGCTGTTGCTCTTAAACAAACGTTCAACTATACACAAACGGAATTGGAGTACATTGCCGCAAGCGGTATCGTCGGATCCGAGATAACTTCGTACTTTTCCGGTATAGCCATAGACAGATTTGGACCCCGCTCAGCATGCGTTGTAGCTGCTATACTTAGCTCATCTTGTTTCGCATTGATGTGGATGGCAACGAAGTTCATCTCGTTCTTTGAATCTCGGAGCTGGATTATTTGTTTGATATACTTCATGGCCGCTAGCGGGTGCTGCGTGAATTATGTGGCGTGCTTTGCACCAATTTCATTAAATTTTGAAGGGAATCATCGTGGTAAAATAGTTGGGTTTGCGAGTGCTACGATTGGCGCTAGTCCCCTTATATTCACTGCTATATATCAGGGATTCTTCGTGCAGGGGCATGTAACTGACGAACAGAATCAACATATTGGTGATTTCTTTGTTCTGCTGTCCATATGGGCAGCATGTGCATATTCTCTTGGTGCAGCATTTCTTAAAATAATTCCGCCAAATGACACTTCTATACCTCTAGACCTTATAGGTGAAGGAAAGGATCCAAGTCCATGCAGTGACCCAAATAATGTGACAAGCGTAGAAACCAATATTGACCATGCCATTACGAACCTTGTAAAAGCAAATGAAGATAATGAAACAAATGACAACGACAACAAATTAAACGATAAAACTCGATTATTTCAAAAGGACTCGGATTGCAAAAACAATAAATTAGATAGTTTCAACGGCAAAGATATCACATGCTGTCAGATGATGAAGACCTTGAAATTTCATTTACTGCTCTGGATAGTGATTTTAATTAAAGGTATGGGATTGACATTTTCTGCGAACATTACAACAATGGCAAAGTCTGCACATCTCGAGACAGCATCAGCTATGTTATTAATGATCATTCCAATTACTAATACACTTTCAAGGTTTTTCGTTGGTTTTATTCCGGATGTTCTCAAGCAGAGGTTTACATGGATTCCACTTTCATCATCATTGTTGGTTGCATCTTTGCTAATGATGATGGGCCAAACTATTCTAATATTCTTTAATCAACATTTAGCAGCCTTGGTGTGTTTTTGTGTAATGTTTAGCATATCAACTGGATTTATATCCACATTAGTGCCCATTTTTATCATAGAGCTGTTTGGAATGAAGGAATTTTCACAGAAGTTAGGATTGGTTTTAACATTAGTGGGGATTGTCGCATTCCCATTTGCAAAAATCTTTGGCGTGATTTATGAACAATATAGTCTCCCGGGTTCTAACACTTGTTTTGGAGTACATTGTTCAAGATGGACATACGTCTCCATGGCTATTCTATCTTTTCTTTCCGCTGTACTAAGTGCAGCTCTGATAAATGCAGAACGTGACAAACGCCCGTCATAATTGAAAGAAAAATTTGATATACAAAGCCTCAGTCACATTTGCTCTACGGCTTGATTAGTTAAAGAAATTCCCGAATGGATCTAAAGTAATATTTAGTTTGTTTGCCCCTATGTGTGAATAATTCTAAATTCTCACAAAAGGGCGATAAAATAATTTTTAGATAAAGATGGCAGTTCAATCAATTTCGTTTACAAACTGAAATTCTACCACTACTGCCATCTTTAGAACGGACTTAAACTTATGTCATATTGTTTGATATAAAAAATTGCCAACGGTATTAAGTTCTTAAACACTAACGTGTAACCAATACTGTATTGTAAAATGTACGTGTACCATGTAACTGTAATGGATTTGTTTTTTTGCAATTGCTCTAACATGTTTTTTCTTCTCTGAAATAAAAAAAAATTTAATAAAAAAAGTAAAAAATAAATAAATAAATATAATTTCAGTTGTTCGACCTTGGGACCCCATTTGATTTGAATCGTCTTTAGTATGCGCACAAGGTTTCATGAAATAACCTTGTGATTTATAACCTCGTTTCTCATAGAATAATAGGCAAGGGGAAGATGTTGAACATTGTCTCTTTGTGTTTTTGTGTTTTATGTATTCATTTGGGATATTTGGGATTTTTGTTTTTATCTTAACTGGTTTTACTATTAGATGTTTCTTTCTCGATTTGAAATAAAGTTATGTCAATACCTTTGGCACGTCTGCTCGCATGAATTAAAATGTTTACATATTTTCACAAATCCAACGTACTTTAACCAGTCTATTGAAATCCATAAACGAACTTGCTTGAATAAATGGGTATGTATTCTTTGAGAAATTCTCACGTCTGAACTCTTGAAGTATAATCTAATGGATCAATTAAACATTCATTATTTGCATTCCGAAATGAAATGTTGTCAAACAATAGGAAATTGTTCGTGAATTGAATGTAACAATAGTAAATCGTTCGAATTGAATGTAACAAATTGAGAATGTATTTCCAATAATCCCAAGAATACTCAAACGTCTAATCATGACATTCCGAGTTAATATTACGATAAGTAAAATATAAAACACTCTCTAGAGCTTGAGAAGAAAAATAAATTATTACTGTGGATTAAAAAACAATACCCTCTTTAAAACCTTACATACACTAGACTCTGAATCTAGTATTTAAATCCGCCAAGGGAATACCTTAACAATAAAACCTGTGGTTGGTATTGACCTTATGAAACTGAAAAATTCAAAATTCCCCGATTACCCCGGGCCCCTTCCCAATCTTAAAGTGACACCGTTATCTTTATGTCCATATAATCATGGGCTTTCAATTAGTAGTTGAAAGCCCATATGATATAATTATATTGAAACAAAGCACTGACAAGAACGGAAGTTGTTGTGATGGTGTAATATGAATTTTGAATAGGTGTTCTACAATGTGAAAATGACTGTGACTTTAGTATGACAATAACTGTGACGTTAGCATGACAATGGCTGTGACGTTACTGACAATGACTGTGACGTTAGTATGGCGATGGCTTTGGCGTTAGTACTGGCAATGACTGTGATCTTAGTACTGGCAATGCCCGTGACGTTAGTATGACAATAACTGTGACGTTAGGACTGTCCTGACAATTACTGACGTTAGTATGATAATGGAGAGTTTAAGCTTGAATAAAAAAAATCAAAACGCCTACCTATACGTATGACCACTCGCCAATACAAATGCATCGCTTAAATATTTTTTCCGTTCCCGTTTAGGTTGTAAAAAAATTGCAAGCTTAAACTCCCTAATGATTGTTACTTTAGTATGACAATGACTGTGACGTTAGAACTGACAATGACTGTGGCGTTAGTATGACAATGCCTGTGACGTTAGCACGACAATGGCTTTGACGTTAGTAGTGACAATGACTGTGACGTTAGTATGACAATGATTGTGACGTTAGTATGACAATGACTGTGACGCTAGTACTGACAGGGCCCATAACGTTAGATGACAATTACTGTGTGACGCCAGTACTGACAATGACTTTGACGTTAGTAGTGACAATGACTGTGGCGTTAGTATGACAATGATTGTGACGTTAGTATGACAATGACTGTGACGCTAGTACTGACAATGCCCATAACGTTAGATGACAATTACTGTGTGACGCCAGTACTGACAATGACTGGCGTTAGTATGACAATGACTGTGACGTTAGTATTGACAATGCCCATGACGTTAGATGACAATGACTGTGTGACGCCAGTACTGACAATGACTGGCGTTAGTATAACAATGACTGTGACGATAATAATGACTGCGCCTTTATTGTGACAACGACGTGGCTTTAGTGTGACAGCGGCTGAAAGTGACAATGTGTGATAAAATTTTTATCGCCCGATGTATTATCTGATCCCAACACACCATATCAAATTATAATCCAAAACGGAAATTCGCATATTCTCTGATTCCGTTATAACTGAGCGATGCTAGGGTAGAATAAATATGTTCATGACAATCTCAAATACATTGAGATATTATTTCAATATTTCAATAAACGGCGAAACAGTTCGGAATAAATACATATATAATTCAGGGTTGTGACCAGTCACGTTGACCCGAGTCATTGAGAAATGTTACCAGGTGACCGCAATTCAAAACAAATTGAATAAGACCCGTCCACTCAAGGTTACTAACCCGAAAACCAAAAAATAAACATATCCGAATGAAACCAAACCCATGATAAACTTCACTAAACAATTTCCAAAGTTCCGGCTAATGTGAAGCCCAAACTTGACATTGTTTTGTTAAACAAAAGTCAATGTCGACCTTATAAATGTCAAAAGCAATTTCTAATTCAATATACCCTGGCCTTGATCACTGGGGATGAACTGGAAACGAGGGAGGTTTTGCCTCGTATCAAAATGGCGGCGCGTGAAAAAATTTCATTCGGTAAGATTTTTGTTTTTTACAATTTTCGTGCTTTTATCCTTCAAATTAAAACGTAATATTTGGCAAGTAAATAGTTCATAAGTTCCGGTTTTATAATATGATTACAAATTAGAAATCAATACTGGCATTGCTGAGATATTTACATATCAATTATCTCACTTAGGAAACGAGGCACGTTTCTCAAGGAAACGAGGCAGCTATATAGCATTCTTAAGAATGAAACGAGGCAACCATATTTAATTAAAAATATTTTGTTTTTATTACAGAACGGGGCCTACAAAAAGAAGCGTCCCTGTTCAAATGCTATTTCTGTCGTAACACAGGAAACGACAACGTTGCTGATATTGTATTCCATATGATGCAACAGCATGATGGTAATCTCTCTGTACGGAAACGAACGTTAGATGAGAAAACAGGTTCATTTGTATACACGTCTCATCATTTTGGCGTTGCCATTGAACGTGTAAGGCTGTATCATCAAGTTCCTTTATCAAACATTCAGATTGTACAGATTATCAGATATACATCACTGTTACCCACCTAGTTACACAGACGTATCGTCAGTGTATCATGGCGGTACTACTTCCGGGACTAGGTTTCGGTAAGATTTTTTTATTTCCCGATTTACATCTATTTATAAGTCACGTTGTGGATCATAATTTGGCTCGAAGTTAAGGAAGATAGTCTAGTTTGAGAATGTGTCGATGGTTTAAGGTTTTATATATTAACGAAGACACAATTCACGTATTTAGTCCCTCGCTTTTGTTACACTGACGAACGACCAATATCAGTGTAATATTGGCAATATAAATGCCGATCGTCAGTGTAACAAAAGCGAGGGACTAAATATGTGAAATGCGTCTTCGTTAACATACCAAACCTAAAACCATCGACACATTTTCAAACTAGACTATCTCCCATAACTTCGAGCCAAATTATAATCCACATCGTGATTTATAAGTAGATGTAAATCGAGAAATAAAAATATCTTACCGAATTCAAATCCCGGAAGTAGTTCCGCCATGATACACTGACGATACGTCTGTGTAACTAGGTGGGTAGCAGTGTACATAGGCCTACATGTTCATCATGTCATAGCCTAATATGTATAACTACATTTGGAATGTGTACACATGTACCATCATTGTACCTGTATATGATGTGATTGCTTTTGCCTGCATTGGAACAACTTTACCGCGCAAATAGAGTACATGTAACATTTTATGTTATACTGTTGTAATCCGATCCTTTCAAAATGATGAACAAGGTATTGGTACTTTTACCCTGCGTGCAGAGTCTAGTTAAACTACACTCTGCCTAGTAGAGACCATATTACAGTTTAGTAGCCCCGCCCCCACGATGGTACGGTGACAGTTTGGATAATAATCACTTGTGACCTCTGCGCTGACCTTTCTTCTACCATTCAGCGAGCTTGAAGAAACATACGCCAAATGCGTTCTAATTAAATATGCGCATGTCATTGGTCAATTCCAGGCTCAATGATGACGTCAGAAGGAATGACTATATATAGAACGTCGGTCAAATTTGGCCGACGAACACTGACAATATGGTTATTCTTTTTAACTCTTACATATATAATCATGTATATCGTGTAAAACGTAATCGGTCGTATGTGACCAGAACGGTGGAAATAAGATCATTAAATGTAGACACTATCACAGAAAGAATAGTTGCCTCGTTGCAAGTCAAACATTGCCTCGTTTCATTGTTACAAAATGTAGACAGGTGCCTCGTTTCCTAAGTGAGAGAATTGAAATGTAAATATCTCAGCAATGTCTGTATTGATTTCTAATTTGCAATCATATTATAAAACCGGAACTTATAAACTATTTACTTGCCAAATATTAAGTTTTAATTTGAAGGATAAAAGCACGAAAATTGTAAAAAACAAAAATCTTACTGAATGAATTTTTTTCACGCGCCGCCATTTTGATACGAGGCAAAACCTCCCTCGTTTCCAGTTCATCCCCAGTGCTTGATCACCGTTTCCCCAAATATTGTATAATCAAATATGACTAGCCTTGTGGGTGTTACGGATTAATGGCCTATCATCACACTACCCTACCTCGATAGCGCATGCGCGAATTTTTTGGCTTTCAATCAGGTCGCTTTTGAGTATATCGACTGCTTAGTGAAAAGGTTAATACGTTTGGTGCTCGGAGTGAGTCAATATTGCTATTCGCTGAACTTCAGTGGTGCAATAGTGAAGTCCATGTTCCAAGTTATATGATAGTTGAAGAAATACTGTAAATAATATCGTTTTAAATTTTAAAATATTTGATATGTCATAGTACACGGTACACAGCTGCAAAAGTTGATCAATACAGGGTACAAGGAATGTAAATTGTTCAATAGTACAGGGAGCGAGAAAGTAAGCTGATTATACTGACATACGAGGCCCGATCAGAAAGTAAGTAACCAACTGCTCTCATTTTTTCATACTTCATTCAATCACACTGAAATTTTCACAGATGATGTAGAAAATATTAACCTATTAAAGAAGACCAAGGACAATGGGTTAGCGTCAATGTCATTGTTATGGCTGTTGCTATGGTGATTATTGTTTTGGGTAGGTGGGCACCCTTTTGTAAGCGGCTTTGGAAGATGGTTTGTAGAGTTTTTTACATGCTGTATTCCTCCAAATGACCTAACGTTTTTTATGTAAGACTGAATAATTTGTTCTATGTATTATCACAATGGTAAAAAATAAATAAATAAATAAAAAAATAAAACTCCATTGTCTCATTTATAAGTCATCAACACAAAGATATCAAGGGTGTATCTATCATAATGATGGTCATGATTCAGTCACAGTTTCAATCCAGTCAAATGTTTTTGAAGGGGGACTTTACTGCCATGATGACAATGGTCCACCTCCACAGAATCAACATCACCGAAGATACAGTAGATTAAAGCATTTTTCATGGCCACACAACTACCCCAGGCTCACTATTCCCCAGACCTGGCCCCACGTGACTAAATTATTTCCAAATGCAAAGATGTTGTAACGGAGAGTCCTTTTGGACAGCAATAAGACCATCATTAAAGCTTTCAATGGCAGTTTGCAGTCATTGAATGGTGCCATGTTGCACTTCTTTAAGGACGGGGTGAAACATTGCCTCAACTGCATTGACTTTGGTGGCGATTAATTTGAAGGACTATGTGTTAAAATGTAGTCTTACATTTGAATTTGATATATTTGGAGGTATTAAAACGTATAGAAAAACTGTACAAATTATCTTCAAACGCCACTTAAAACAGGGTGCCCCGCCTACCGAAAACAATTGTCACCATAGCAACAGCAATAACAATGGAATTGACGCTAACCCATTGTCCTTGGTCTTTTTTAATAGGGTAATATTTTCTCCATCATCTGTGAAAATTTGAATGTGATTGAATAAAGTATGAAGAAATGAGAGCAGTTGGTTACTTACTTTCTGATCGGGCCTCGTACTATGTCCCGATCTCATGTATATTTACGTTGCAAACAGTGAAAATAATACTAAAAAGGCCGCCTGTTGATGCTTTGAGGTGTCATCAATTGTTATTTAATCCAAATAAAGTAAACATTATTTAGTAGATTTAGACATGGGCTTTCAGGTCGTAAATGCATTTTAGTCATTAAATTAACAAGAACGCTAGATTATACGTGTTACTAGGGTATCAAATTGAAATAAAATAACGAAATTAAATATAAATACGTAAGTGATAAATGACTATTGGCTATCAGGATTAATTACTATCCGCTATTCAGAATAATTAAAATTGCGTGAACGTCATGTAAAGAATCTTTGTATATAACCCCTTGAATGGTCTAATTCACTACCGTCCTCAAAAACCGATCATTTAAAATAGTTTGTTCAAAATACCATCATGCCACGACATTTTGTTCTTCACGATTTGCTGTAGAGGTGATATGACGTCGTATTTCTCTATTATTGTAAAAAACTAATACCAGATCGATGTAGTCTTATATGACGTGTTGAATGTCAGATGTTTTTGGATGGTATCTGCTCCAGTGATTTTACATTTAATCATGAAACGCTCATCACAAGACACCTCGAAACAAACATTATCCTCCTTGTGACAAGAGGAAAAATGTTTCACAATATGTTATGCCTTACGGCAAAGTAAAGATACATTTCTGGGACGACTATTTTGCATCTTAAGATTTTAGAAAGACAATTAATTCAGAATTAATTCACAAAAGTACAGTTGAATAACATACTGGAAAACGTATCCACATATAACACGATGACAAGCAGTTTAAATAACAGTTTACTGGGGTTTTGTTACATATCAATGTAACATTTTCGAAGGGAAACTTACATGCTCCCTGTACGTTGACAGATTTACTGAAATGTATCGTGTATTGCATTAAGTTTTGCTTCACTGCGCCCACTATTATCTATCTTTGCCTATAGTGGTTTTTTGCCAACAATATTCTACAAACTGCTTGATGAATTAATTCTATGTCTGGTAGAACACTAAAAATAAATGTAAAATGTATTTTACGTTCAGAAATATGGAATTAAACCCACGTCCTCCATTTGCAACTTAGCTGTACCCTGTCTCCCTTTTAAACGTGGTCACGTGGTAGGGTAGTGTGATCATGTTTTTACGTCGACGGGATGATTACCAATGATTTTATCTTTTGTAATATACTTGGCCTTATTTTGACTCAGATAATACGATTGACAACGGCGGAACAAAAATTTACATTTATTACATAAATGCACAATTAGTGTACAGTTTGTTATCTTATTTTCTTGTACCATCCTTTTAGGACCCCAATTTGTTCTCCCTCAAAAACCTTTTTATTTTTGATGACACATTGATAACATAATTTTGATGCACTTATGTATTCTTAAAACTCTAATTTTGAAAACGGTGATTATTAAATGAAACATAAATTAATGTAATGTGAATATTCATTCTCGAGTATTTGAAGGTATACGTTTTTGAAAACTTGTGTGAACAAATCTAGATTTTATGCTGTATCACGATCTTTTGATATTAAAGTCAGTATTAGCTAATACCGGAAGAATTATTGTAACTAACCCTTCGTGTCTATTGTTAAATTGTATGTAGGTCAATGTAGTTAATTTGGTTAAGGCATACGTTAGCATTTACAGTCATACATTGAATAGTCCTTATCGTAGATTATGATGCTTAACTATATTGCAAGAAATTGATTTATAAAACTTCTAAGAAAATCATAAATAGCTTACTTTCAGAAGGCCAAAATCAATTTCCAATGTATTGCAATAAACTCTAAGCAAGAGTACATCTTTTCAATGCATTGATAAATCGAATAACGAATTCAAGATACTTTGTGGCGAAATAAATCCCATTTTATTGATCTCATTTGAAATGATCTCGAAGTCACTCTTCGAATCAAACATGTCTTTTATGTTGTACGGGATTTGAATATCATACTAGAGATGTCAAGTTTATCCAGGTTTCCAACTGAGTATAAAAAGGTATCATTTAAGATCTTGTTTCACTGCTATAGTAGCTATGGAAAGAATTGAGCCCTCTGTTGGACCGAGGATGTAAACATGATCTGTTACTTATAAATTTGGAGATATTCAGAATATCTATTAGCTTGCACCATTGATGAGTTTGTTGTAAACATTCTCCTCTTTGAATATTAGGCCCTGGGTATTCAAGTGACAGATTCCCTCCAAAAGCCAAATCATCGACTTAAGTTGTATATCTGCGGAAGTTTGAAAAATATTAGAGCATTCATATGTATTCATCCATTAATAATAATTTGTTTATTTTTTTGAAATGTTATTCATGCTAATTTTAGTACAATGTGTTATAATTATTTATGACAAGGCAATGGCATAATCATTTGTGGCATAACATCGTTCACATATATTTGCCTACCATCACTGTGACTTCAACAAAAACATTCCTCTTGAAATTCAAACTTTGCATCAAGCTGGTTGGGTAAGCGTAAGTTGCAAAGGGGAATGAACAGACTGAAGGTATGCGGTGTTTCTTTATTGGTATGAGTTTCTGAGAATTATACAGTGTAAGTAGCGATTGGTTCACAAATGTGCTCTGAAATGGAAAATCCTTTTCAGATTGTAGATTTTGACTAAATGAACCATTTCACGCGATCAGTATTGCCCAAGGATAAGCAAATCCACGCAAGCCATGGGAGGTCAAAATATAAGCCATAAATTCAATAAACAATAAATAGCCACTATGAATTCTTCTTGGTAATTCTGTTTTTAGTTTTAAGATTAAACCAGATGTGTTTATAGAATTTGACCAAAGCCCATGCTGGTGTTTCAGTTTAACGAGTTTTACCACGGTTTGCTTTTGCAAATGTCCTAATGTTTGTTCGTTTATAAGTCGATCGTTCTGCCAATTTGCATTGTTTTAGATTTTTGAACTTGAAATCATTGTGTTTTGCAAAGCCATTAGTAACTTACAGCACAAATAATACTTTCCGATCGATCAGATTCAGTAAAACAAACGTGCAGAACAAGGATCACATGCTTTACTACTTATATTCCAAAAGTCAATAACAATTTCAATGAAACTGAATTGCTATGTTTAATCTTTAAGACCCGACTACTTGTTTCCTGGTCGCATGCGACAATCAATTGATTCATCACTGATTATGTTTGAATATGGAAGCAATGATGAGTTCGATTGTAATGACAGAACCTCATGATCACGTGATGAATTACAGTATAGGGTATACCAAAAATGCAACCCATCCTAACAATGCAATGGAGCAGATTCTTAAGATGCATGGCCAGTGAATTGGGCCCATACACAAGCTACAGTTAACTTAATAACATTGAATGAAGCTTAATTATGCCAAAATGGATGTGCCGTTTAACTCTATAGGTTAAAAAGTTATACATATTGTGGGTTGTATTTTTTGGTATACCCTGTACCCTGTATACCCTGCTCTTAGCGTTTCAAGTATAGTGCTGCTTTGTCTGACCTTTGTTCTCTGCCGAATCTTACTCCCACTTATGCATTTCAAAATCAAGTACTTAGAGTACTTAGTACCTCAATTAATTATAACTTAATGGAATCATGTCCTTATTGTAGTCAGTGACTATTGATTTCGTTATGGAATTGCTACTTTGTATTCGTTCACTTAATATTTGAATGATATCTATTGACCAGGTAAAAGTTTAATAGTAATGCACAATAGGTACTTACAGATTCGGTGGTAATTAAACATGAATAATAAGTTTCCTTTCTATATTCGATATTATTTACTCTGTGGAAAGTCGTTCTTGAACTTGAACCAGCACGAGAATTAGCACGAGGAAAATATGTAAGCAATGACCAGAGAGAAGACAAGAAGCAATGGCGCAGAAAAAGAATGGTCATAAAAATACTCCAGCATACGAAGAAACTGTGTCAAATCAACCCATTCAAGAATTCCCTTAGTGTTATCACACTCCAAAACCACAAGACCGGCCATGGAAAATTTCTGTGTTGAAAAGCAAAAAAACTCATGAAGTTATGCCAGTCAAACACAAATAGCCTAAAGACATTCGTTCAACATAAAGTATCCAAAATAACAATACGCATGTTAATGTAAAATCAAAAATAATTTATTTAATAATCTTTCATTTCATTCTGTGATGCCCAAGGACCAGTCTCCACGAACCTGAAGAAAATGAACACATGGTGGCTTACATATAACGCCTTTAGTTGCAAAATAGAGGCCCTTGCCACTAGAGTACATAAATGGAAGATTCAATTCCATTTCTTCAAGTCCGTGTAGACTAGTATCATATACATTTGAAAGACATATGATCATTATGAATATGAGATTGCTGTACAAAGAATTATCTCCTTTGGTTTGGTTTTCTTTTTCGGTTGGCGACATAATAAAAGAACATCAACTTAGAATCACATACTTACACTATAAAGTCTCTAAGTGAGTCTATGATAGAATGCAATAGTTATACATTCGAACTTGGCCATTATATTTGATCATCTATAAAATTCGACTTTATATGGTTGAATTTCATGACTCAAGTCGGATTTGTTCATTGCGCCTTCCTTCAACAATATAAAACATGATATATCACTTCATAAAAAAAGATATTCATGTCAATAGAATATAAAAATATTAAGAAAAACATCTATCATTGAATTTGTACATGCAATTTTCATATACACGAGAAGTATCTTATAAACAGCATATCTATATAAAATGTCAATACAATCGTACACTTAATTAAAACGATGATAAACTAGCATTCAGTATAATGGACAATGGCGTGTTCTGATAACCTATCACAATCTCTCAATTTGTGTACAGACACTTCAAATGATTTGAAACATGCTATTTCTTATCCGATGATAGTTAAAACTAGTTTTGTTATACATTAACCCATTGTTTGGTTGTATTCTATAACAAACTATTTACATTTTTAAGACAATGTTTACATATTAAAGATAAATTAATATGTACACAGAACATCTGATTGCCAAAGCGCAAACTCATCTATTAATTGTAAGATTTGCATATAAAGACCTATGGCGTCCATTACGTTTCACCCTCATTACTATAGGTGATCTTACATTAACTTTGGTCGCCATATTGAGCAAATCTGGGTCAGGTCTTTTCTTCATATACAACATGAATTGCCGTATCTGTCTGTTGCTTCTCTTCATAATCTATAGGGATTTCGGGAGGTGTCTCAACGCCTCGATCAACTCCCATGAGCCATGTAATAATCCTATCATCATATTCCCCGTCATCTGATCCAATATAGTCTGATTGAGAATCGTTTGACAATTGTCTTGAAACCTTAGTGGTTTCTCTGTGAAATTTTTCAAGTTGTTTTTTATTTAGTCCATTGGATGTAGAAGGCCGTTTTGGAATTGGTGGTTTCTTGTCCATAACATTCGCTGTATATTCAGCGTTTATTTGCTTCTCCTCGTTGATTGCTTTTGGTGACACCGAATCAGTACTATGGCTCATTTTTCTGTCACCAAGGTTTTGGTCAGAATAATTCCGCCTTATTTTATTCTTGTTAATGTCTGATGGTCTCGCTTTATTCTTACTCGTCACTGCACGTTTTACCCCCTCGCCGTCCTTACCGATTGAAGTAAGGCTAAAATGTCTGACCCTTCCAGGTGATATAACAGGGGGCTCATTCGGGTCCTCATGAGTAAAGGTGGTTTCTTGGCACGTTACATTGCGTTTTGTTTCGAACAAAGTTTCTAATTTTTGATTTGGAGAAGGTCTTGATTCAGCGCACCATGAATTTGATTTGTGCAATACCCGTCCTGGTGTCGCTTTATCAGCGTTTCTGACCCGATTTGAAAGTCTAGGTGTCCCATTTGTACTAGAATTAGATGATGCCACCGAATTATTACTTTGCATGCTCTTTGGACTGGCTAATGGAGAAGTTCTTTTACCAGTGTCGTCTCTTATACATTTCATGTCCAGAGAGATCTGTTCTGATCGTTCTGATGTTTTAATTTTTATTGGCAGTTTCGTGGGTAATCCAGGGACTGCAAGCATTATTTTCTGTTGAGATCGTGGTGTTAGTACTCTAGGAGTCCCCAGGTAGCTTATTGGGCTGGGGTCTCGAGCCGATCGTGGCGTAACGGAACCATTGCTACTTGATTTCCCGTAGCCCCTAGGCGACTGACTCGCCAGAGAAGGATTTCCAATGGGAGGTAACTCACTCATGTTATTCCGCACCATGGTCGCATTTTATTGCATTTTGTTTTAGTCTTGTGTGCTCAGTCAACTCAAAGTTCCTTTGTGAAAAGTATAAACGATATAGACTCTATAGATTTTTAATTGCCTACGTACGTCAGTATCCACTTAACGTTCCTTATATCGAATATTATATAAGTGTAAACACTAGCTGTCTATTTTTGTATCGCCTTTAGTTGTTTACACCAGTCGTACTTGGAAATAATTTAAAAGTCACGTAGTTTCGTTGAATTTTTGTTCTGAATAGTGATCATTGTTACTAAGACATCAATAACTATAATCCATCATTAGAAATGTCCCAACAAATCTGTTCTTGATTTCTTAGCAGCCGATAAAATATTTCGATAATCCAACAGCTTACTTTTGAGATCCTGATTTATCGCTACTTTTAGTGTTTAAGATAAGGTAACACCAACGAATGTATTCTCATCGGCGATCATCGATAATTTAATATTTGTTTGAAGGTCGAGAGGCATTGTTTTTCAAGTGCAAATCAAAAACTCTGACCGTTACATACACTCCTATTGTTTCACAAATCCACGGCATTAAGCCTGGCTCTTGAACCGAGTTAGTTTTTTACGGACCATTTTAACACTTTCATTTGCGTCCACTCACACATCAAACAGGTTACAGACGTTCAACTTAATATTTCCACTTTCTCCATTGTGTGTATTCCATTGTATGTATAAGACAGTTAAAAGCGTCTGAGCTCTCGCAAGTGTTTTCCTTTCTAATTTTAACTTGAAATTCCTAACTTAGTATCGGGTAGCCCGATCCTTAGACAAGAGACTGATCTACTCTTCACACTTTCACTGCTCTCAAGAGCTCTGTCAATCCAATACTACAATAGTGGAGCGAAAGAGTGTTGTGCGCATGCGCTAGAACAATCACTCAGACTGCTCATGTTCTGCAATGAAATGGAAACCATCATTTTAACAATAGAAGTATTACTTAAAGCAGGTGCCCTTAGCCTTCTTAACAAGATTGGTTTCGTGTTGCGTTCTCATACGTACAATAGCGATTGTGTTCGGGCCTATTTACCAAAATTAAGCTTTAGCTCATTTCGTGGGACATTGTGGAAAGAACTTATAGAGTAAACGTTTTTGAAATGAATTGAATGCTTAATGAAATTATTCTTTGATTAAGATATGAAGAAAAGTAAGTCAATGCTCAATAAATCATGTCATGATCAATATATCGTAATATATACGGTCTGTAAGTTTGGGATGATTTCTTTCAATCTCAATGTCAATGTATCTTTCACAATGTGGTCAACAACCGGATTCAGCTATTCAATGATACGATTGTTTATCTTCATGTTTACAGATGTTCGATATTAATCAATATTTACATTGGGTATTTAATATTATTTACCAATGACGGGGCAAAAATAAATGACCTGACCCTGAGTATTTGTGTTACCCGGGGCGCTTGTCTTGACTATATACACAATGACATCAAATACAGACATTAGTTTATAACTTTTCAAGATCAGCCATCGTCTTTTAAAGTCACCTGTCTATATCGATTGGGTGGAACTATCTAAGATCAACAGATATCAACATCAGGTAATACTTACATGTATATGGTCTCTTACAACATCACATAATAAACCCGCATGTTGCTTGATATAATTCCCAATCTATACATTTTTGAGTGGATTAAAGTGGAGATTATTGTGATAATCCGACTTGATCTCCGTCTAAAGGACCCCCCCCGCCCTGTTAATACACGTAACATTTTCTACATTTGAAATTTTACATTATCTCATTCTTTGAAATTCGGAATGATTGTTACCATTAATGTGAATGTTTGTACCAATGTTTTGGAAGCCATATTTGTCTACATAATATTATTAGAATATTTATTATACCATTAGCGCCACATCAATGGCAAACGCCTTGACCACTGGCACTAACAGGGGTTTAATGTGTATACAGTCCATTCGAAGGCCGTAGGCTCGCATCCATTGTGACACAATGTCCGTAATCAGCAAACTGTCAATATTTTCCTCGATATGAATATGGATTTCTGAAGTTTACAGTGACCTTAGAAGAAATTGTTTCGAACTGTAAAATCGTTATGTTGCTAACGTTCTATTGAAACGAAATTCCTGCGTAATTTGATAAGTTATAATTTAATCTACATTCTGAAAAACAAACTCAGGTACCTTTTTGTATACTTAATATATCATCAATCAATCTATCAACTGTCGTGATAACGTATTTGAAAATGTCAAACCGATCACGGTTCCACTCCATAAAGAACATACATTCATGGTCACTGATCATGAAATACATCTCACAAAATAACCCAACCATCTAAGAGTAAATGACATCAACTTTTTCCATCCATACTCGTTTACCAGGTTTGATATATTGGTAATCCAAGTTAATGGATAGCACATGTATCATGGAAATCGTTACCTAAAACACATTAAGAAGTTTAAACACAGCTTGGCCGTCAATAGAATATATTTGAGAAGGTTGTATACTAATCAATGATTTTTCCCGGGGATGAAGAAAATAATCATATTTTTGCCATAATCGATCGTTCTTCTCTCCACTTTGCGGCTTAGTTTTGTCAATCAAGTAATCATCTTATATGTTCAATGTCAAACTTAACAGACTATTTTCCAGTTCATCGCCAGTCTAATTTGTGTTTTTCGTGTTTGCCTTTGTGTTTTCTCTGGAAGACATTATTCTCTTTCTTCTCTACATGGAAGTACATTCAAGCATTAAGGGTTTATCTCAGCGGGGTTCATTGTGTTTTTAATATATATGATCAGATTATCCGATTACATTCGGCCGATTAACATTCAGTTTGACAATAAATGTTGACCTCCATGAGGTCTCAATCACATTTGATCTACGGCAACTTTGGGATAAGCCTTACGATGTAGATTTTCTACATCGATTTTGTGAAGTTTCGGCAACCGTACGACCGCCGTAGACCAAATGTGACCGAAGATTAGGTTACACGCGCATATACTTTTCAAAGGAACATTGTCTATCATCATGGTCAAAAATGCAAGTTTCTCAAATCGTATAATGAAACCTGAAGGGAAAAGGAAGAAAATTGTTTCCTCATTATAAAAAAACAAGAGACACCCAAACAAACAAATCAAGCAATGCAAAATAATGTCTTAGTTTGATAGTCGTACGACGAAGTTAGATTGTTGACCGGAGTGGGCGCCAGTCCTCCAGTCAGTCTATGTGCGGGCATCGACATAAACAGTTAACACCACAATACGTGATGATTCAGTGTTATGAACGTGTCGCAGTTGGGCAATGTGCACGAACGGCTACGTGATATTTGATAAAAACAATTCAATGTCACTTGTTAGGTTGCTCAGTACAGAGCAGTGCCTGGGTGCGGATCAATAGTAACTCTATAGTTCTATTTGTTCACTATTTCTTTACCCTACCCTGAAGATATTCTTGACAGCTCTTTTATTTTTTGTCAATAGAAAGTAAAGAAGTCTTGCTTTTTTCTGTATAGAGCGTTTATAGAAGCAAATTCCTTTTTAAATCACAATGACTTCATCAGCTGTTGATATTGATTCAAGGAGTTGTAAAAGGAATCGAAGTGTCATTTACCTACCTTGCATTTGTATGTAAAAGTACTTACAGTGAACTTGATTATTCCAATATTTCTACCTTTAAAGATGAGAACATTTTTGAATCAGTTGTAACAGTTACTCTAAGTGATCAAAAGACTGTATTTGTTTCTAGCCCATATCCCGCGAGATGTCATGAACGAAGGCTATACGATCCAAGGCAAACATTCCAGCATCATGGCAAAATGAAAAAAAACATTACAAATTCATTTTTATGAAAACTTGCATCAGGTTGGTGACAAGCACCCTCAACAAATTCATTTTGAAAAGATATCATTACAACAGAGACCAGCACTAGTTTTAATACCATGTCTGATGTCATTTAGTCGTCGGCGTAACAGAAGAATATGAATAGCCAATGTTTTAGTTTCAATTTTTTATATTTATCATTATGTAATTGTTAAAATTGGGACCGTCATGGAAAAACAGAAAATGCCTTCGCCAAGGACTAGTGTAATGTTTGAATGGAATACAAAACCTTTATTTACATAATGGCACTGCAACAAACGAAAACTATTAAAGATTAAGCAAAGTTAATGAATGTCAGTTAAAACTATTTAAGAATTGATCGTTATTTTAAAGGCAATTTATAATCGCATGTCATCTGCCACGATGCGATTAAGGCACTGTGTAAAAATACATATTGTTGTATTTTCCACATCCGAATCGATTCTTTCAATGTATGGTGTCGAAACATCATGTTTATTGACCAACTCGGTGCAACTTTTATATGTGAAACTTTCACAGGATATTGGATATGTGTATAAGTAGTTCTTAGACAACGTAGGGGACAATTTACAACCACCTAAAGCTAAGTTCCCCGCTAAGTTCACATTCCATTTCTTTGTTTCACCGTATTTGTGATCAATTACATATCAACATTTCTTGTGTCATTTGGTTATCAGTTGGTTTGAGTATTTGATGTCATTGGCAGAAGATGGATGACCCGGTGCTAGCAAACCTCTAAAGGATGCTGAACTTTTTTTCATAATTTTTCGGACACATTTTAATCCGACACAGATCAATCAAGTCAAATGTACATGTATGTTACGTAATCAACATCCGGGAAACTCTAAATTGATAAGAAGGTATCAGGATGTGAGGGTTCAACATCAAATTATGTACTAACTTATCATGATTCTTTAAGTAAAAATCTAAGTGTATTGGTAAATATTGAAACAACCGGTCAATGGTGCGTGCAATCAAAGCTTTCAAAAGAAAGTATACAACTGGTATTTTTTATCTGTAAATATTTGTGTCGTATGTTTATGTATTTTAGCTGATAAATCTATTATGTCTGTGTATGTCTGTGTTTGTAAAGGTACAAAAAGACTAGCTACGATTAATGCCCTGGTCACATTTGCTCCAATCCATCGGCCAGCGCCCGCCCGATTGAGTGTTTTGTTCAATATTGCATTCAATTTTGAACAAAATACTCAATCGGCCGGGCGCCGTAGTGAAAATCGGTGCAAATGTGACCAGGGCATTAGGAGTGTCTAGAATATTTTCCCAATTTCGCAAATTTTCTTTTGCCCACAGAACTTCATATCATGGATATTTAAAAAACAAACTTCATTTCAGTCTTCATTTCATGTTAATTCTTCGCCTTTAAGGTTATGTGACAATAATTCTGAAAAGACGGACATCCCCTTTTAAATTCTAATATATTTTATTAGATATTAAAATTCTCCCGGGATAAGAACGGTAGAATTTTGGTACTGCCAGAGCATATTAATATATCAATGACCACATTACAAAGGGCAACACAGTGAAATTTTGGCCCATGGGCTGAGGCGAATAATGTCCACTGTGGCTCCATCTATTGCTCCAGCCAATATAGTTACTTATTTGCATAACAACAATATCCACTATATAATGTCAGTGTCCCTCTAAATCACGAACGCATTCATACATTGCGTTTTCAAGGCTAAGATATCGAGGATCGTCCCCATCGCCCTGCATTGATATAAAGTTTGTGAGATATGCACAGCTCAGCTTGTATTTGGGATCGCACATAGCCATCTGTCCTCCGTAACCGGGGTGACCAAAAATGAAACGATCCTGGAAAAATCAATGGATAGCTGTATGTACTAGAAATAAAAGACAAACCACCAATGCTAAATTTTAGGCGACCATGAAAACCATTTGGAGGATTAGTAAAACAATTTGTAGGTATTGTAATATAATACGAATAAATGATCAAAACACGCGAAAATAAAAAGATTATTTGTACTTAGAATAAAATGCAATGGATGATCATAACTTATAGTGCTGCCATCTATCAAATTATCAAGACTTTATAACGATATGGAAACTTTTTGGCATTGTTGAGGTTCAAATAAATACATACTTCTCCTTTAAATGTCCTTCTAAATAATCTAAGACCCAATCCAAATACAGATTCTGATAGTATGATCTTATCTAGTCCTATACTGTGCGGTTGTGAGATTTCTTCAATCATCTTAGGAGTGAGCAATTGCCTTCCGAAGTAGTTTCCACCGTTCACTAAAATGCTATAAAATTTAGCAACTGCCCGTGCGGTCCCGAATCCATGGGAAGAAGCTGCTCGTATTGCTCGTCTGTCGGGGTGATTCGCTCGTTCAATCTGAAAATATGTTTCTTGCTTTTAATTGAGGCCATCTATCTTTGACTTCTAATGAGGTTAAAACACTTCTCGGAAACCCTGTGAATTAAGATGGAGGCCGTTACCAATGATACAGTAATAAAATATCACAGCACATTGGAAGACGCATATTCTGGCACAGTTTTATCAGTCAAAGGAAGATGTCATTTGAATATATTTATGATTTTAAAATTCGTCAATTTTTATCTTGCGAGTGACCTTAAGCTTACTGGAGGAAATCCAAAGTCAACTGGATTCTGTCCTATTCTTGACGTATACGAAAATGGTCGGACTATTGCCGAAAAAAGAATTTTCTGGTATTTCCAAGGGAGCCACATGTGTGAGAAATAGAACCAGATCCCACGTTCCAAAGGTACAACTCGAGCACATCTGTGGTTTTCTTCTTTCGCTAAACCAATTTGAAAATCTAGTCCTGAAAATGGATAGATTTTTCACGAATCACGGTTCATGAAACCTTTCTGGGTTTGGGGCATTACATTATTTGGTATTACACACTATATTTATGATAAGACTGACATAGTTTCTCATGTAATAAACCTTCATTTATAATTCTTTTGTACACTGTCATCACGTTATTGTTATCTCATTGCTTACCAAATTATTGTTATGTCATTGCTTACCAAATGGCTGTGTTACCTCCTCTCGTACAATCTGATATATTCTTCGATGTTCGGGATCCACTCGTCGGATGATCTCATCAAAGTAAAGTCCGAATGTCAAAGCATGGTAACCTTGGGCTTTCCCTAAAATATTGAAGAACATTTAAGTCATGTGTACAACCTGCAGGGTGTTAAGAATAAGAAAAAACACGAGAAACAAACTCATAAGAATCGAAAGTCAAAGCGTACCTGGTTCCCAGTTTGGTCTTTGGCTGGCAAGAGCATATTCAACGTTGTCGGGGTTCGTCTTAATTTCTTTCAATTTAAACAACTTGTCTATCACTGCAACACCTGCCTGGCGGAGAGTGAAAACGTTTATATAAAGTTGTGAAACAACTATTTACGTGGATGTAAATACTACAAAATACAACCGCTACTTGTATTTGTATCGAAAATAATAATTTGTAATAAATTCAAATAAAAAAATATTTGTGACATCAGTCCATAACGTTATTTTTAGATTAACTGGGTATAATAATATGCTTATCTTACTGTATGAGTCGCCAGCTCCTTCACTGTAATATCTCCTTTCCCATTCTGCCCAAATTCTGGCCATATTTTTGCTATTCTGTCCTCATAGCGAAGTAGACCCCTTGAGTGTACAACGTATCAATGAATCATTAACTTCATTCATGAAATACTACAATTTAATCAGTGGCCTAACATACATGAATGGCATGTATAATTATCTATGGTTTA
The DNA here is from genome assembly GCA_903813345.2 of Owenia fusiformis. Taxonomy (NCBI): domain Eukaryota; kingdom Metazoa; phylum Annelida; class Polychaeta; order Sabellida; family Oweniidae; genus Owenia; species Owenia fusiformis. The sequence goes on from CAIIXF020000001.1 coordinate 2,942,169, forward strand.
AAGTTTGTCCACAAACAAATACTCTAATATTGATATATTCTTCATTGCATCTTTGCTACCTCTTTCAAAGTTAAAGTTTTCATACGTTGCAAACGAGGCACAGGCGATGACTAATTCATTGACAGAGAATTGAGAAACATGGCTCAAAGAAAGGGTGTGACCAAAAGAGAGGACGTGGCTCAAAGAAAGGACATATGGCTCGCTCGATGAACGGCCGTCGCCAAACGCCCGGGGGCCAAACGCCGATGCTATAGTTTTACCTTTCCACGAATCGAGCAACAGTTATAGCAACGAATGCCTTTGTGATGGAGAAGCACTGTGTGAGAGTATATTCCTGCCATGGCCACCTTGCATGAATATCTGCATATCCTCCCCATATATCTACTACCTTTTTACCACGGTAATACACTGCGAAAGCTCCTCCTTTCTCATCACCAGATTTCAGGTTTTTTCTAACAATAAAATGAAATATATTTTATGTGTATAATCAAATTATACAAAGAACTAATTGTAATACGTATTTCACTGAAGAGGTTCATTGGGTAGGTTATCTAATGCATAAAGCTAGTAATTGTCCTTACACTTCCCGAAAAGATTTACATTTTGACGTTTCGGCCTGTTCCAGTAACTGTACTATAGATAGGGACAATGTAACAGGACAGGATAGGTGGATAAAAGAAGCAGTCTTTACTAAACTAATCAACAACATGAATAGGGACCAAGGAAATTTCCAGTTGAATAACTGTTGGGGGCCTGTGCTAAAGAGAAACCGGAAGTTAAATTAAGGTTCTGATGATGGCAACCGAAGGTGGCCGACACGTCAAAAATGTAAGTCTTTTCGGGTAGTGCAAGGACAATTACTAGCTTTATAAATATTACGATTCAATGTTCTGCTTCTCACTAATTTTTATGTATTATTCTTTATTTTAATAGACTAGTCTGTATAACAACTCTGGGCCATCCTAGAGTTCAATGGAATTTCTCTTCTCAGCGGAGGCAGTCAAGTCCAATCTTTAAGGATGGTTCTACTTTAGGTCTACTACAGCAGATCTATACAAATGATCGTCCTGTTTTACAAAAACAAAATGGCAAATTAAAACCGCTCACCTGAATTCCTCTGCCACTCTCTCCCAGCCCGGCGCTACACTTCCTTCTGAAGTTGCACGAATGTCATGTTTGGCAATAAAACGGAGAATAGTAGAAGAAATCGCCCAAGTGTTCAAGATAAATAAAAATATAGTCACGGTCCATCCGATAATTGCTGACATGTACGCGTCCATCTTTGTTGTTGTATTTACACAATAAGTTCGAAGTATATATAGAAATATAATATTCCATGAATCATATGTCAATGGCTCTATGTACACGTATGTTTAGAACCTCCGCAGATGTTTCTATTTCTGTAAATCAGTCGGTAATTCCATGGTAACTTGAATCAGAATCAGAATGAATAAACGATGAGATGAATCAAATGTGATAACTATAATCATCATTTCAAACATCTCAAACTCAGTTCAGATAATAATATTTATGAAGCGAACACCAAATTCCTGACACTAATGGAGGTTCTCTGATCCCATAACTGGATATAAAAGTAACAAATAAGAAAGCGCAAATATGTTTTACATTTGTTACACGACATATAAATTATGTTATATCAAAGCCGTCTGTTGACAAGCACTTGAACCTAACTTTACAAAGACCTTACACTTTGGAACTCTAAACAGAGATCGTATTTCAGTCGCGTTGAATTTATTAAATTATTATCATTTTATCAAAATGTGTGACCGATTTAGCCAATGATATCACTCAATCATATGAGGTGTGCCGTTATATTATGATTGCTATATACTATAGTTAAATACAGGGTGGTCAAAAACCGGCAACCCTGTATTTTCCTCATAAATTTGTCACTCTAAAAGAATATCACGATGTCTTTTTCCCTGAAATTTCTCAAACAAAATTAATCTCTTTGCCACTTATCCAAAGGCATTCTGGGATGCTATGAATACGTTAGGCCCACGTCGTAATTGTGAAATCCCAATGGAGGTACTTAATGAAGATGGAACCCTAATATATGATGAAGATGAGGTATTGCAAACTTGGAGAGATTAGTTCCAAAAACTATATGAAAGTGAAAATGAGTATAATACAAAGTGATTTGAGAAACAGTGATGATTTATTAAATGATGAGGAAGTGAACAATGATGAAATCATGGAACTAAATGAAGATATATGTTGTGATGAACTTAATCATGTTATAAAGAACATTAAAAAGGGTAAAGCAGTTGGAATTGACTATCTTCCATCTGAAGTATTTCAAAATACACTGTCTGTTAACTTATTAACTACTCTTTTTAATAAATGCATTTAGATCTTCACGTTCGTGTATGTACCATATATTTACTTTAACAACTAATAATAAGGAGTCGGAAGGATAGAGGATCCCGGACTCTCAACATTTGTTTGCTATATTGACCTGGAAAAATGTTTTGATAAAATCGATAGAACATTGCTATTTGTGAAATTGAAAAAATTGGTATTTGTGGAAAAATGTTGAAAGCCATAGAGAATATGTACAATGGAACTTAAAATGCTGTTAACATAAATGGAAAGTGGTGTACAGACATTAAAAATATTTGTTTCGAACTTGATTTATCCCATAAATTTGAAACACTGGACTATACCCGACTGGCTACAGCTAAATCAAGGCTTTTTTCAAACCACACAGAAAAATGGAAAAGGGATATTACACTTCACAAGATAAACGCATATATATTACATTCAAAAATGGACCCACAGCTGAAATTTATGTCAAGTGTCAACTAACATTATCACAAAGTTCACTTATAGCACAACTTAAAAGTGGAATCCTACCACTAGCAATAGAGACTGTGCCATGTTTGCAATTTAAATAAAGTTGAAGATGAGAAACATTTTATATTTGAATGTAATGCCTATAAATTAGAGAAACTCTCATTTTTAACACCAGATATTGATTCATTTATAGATATATGATATATTTAAAACCAAGAGTATTGTTAAAAAATTTGCAAACTATTTGAACTGTATTTTTAATATAAGAAAGAATCACATATATAAGATTAATAATTAAATGTTTAATGTGTCTCATAAGCCCAGTTTGGGCTGGCTATTTTGTACAAGAGGTGACACTTTAATAAAATAAATAATATAAAATATCTAGTGCAGCTAATTTTCTGCTGTTCTTCATGATCAGCAAATCATACATGAACATACAATAATGAAGTATTTATAAGGTTTGCTCTGTTGATCTTGAGAACGCGTTTGATTCCCTTTGCCACAAAAACATTTCTTCCACCGAACCATAGTCTCTGATCCAAGGGTATTTGGATCGTTCCATGAGCTGGGTCAGCGATGCCCAATCCTGAAGGATGGACCAAACAGTAGGACAAATATATATCGGAATGAATGTATGAACAGAAAAGTTGTTCGATTCAAAGTCCATCTCGGTACATCAAACTTGTTGCCATTCACTTACGCTTTACGATTTACATTTATTTAAAAGATGGCGTTCTTGATTAAGACGCTCACACTGTCAAGTTCAGCGCCTTTTGTTAGCATTTTAAAGGCGTGCGGAACTTTATAGCCATGTTTATTTTTTATGAGTTCAGCAGTTCAAGTTACCCAGCTACAGAATGTAAGTAGCGTTTATACGACGAGCAAACATCTGCATTTAAAGTGTTTCCATTCACAAATAGCTGCAGGTGATTTGAACTACAGCGGCGTCCCCAGTTATTATTGAAATGTACTAGGAACAGGTACATTTAATCCAAATGTTTTCAAGTTGTGATTAAGCTTCTGGCACACGCCCATGGATGATCACAGTTGAGAAGGATATCTGAGTCGACTTGCTGAGACTGAAATAACTTGCCGGGGAGAATTAATCTAAAACAAGCTTTTTATTAAGGTAAGCAATACCTAGGATGGCAATACACACAGTCTGAGACGACATTTTGAAAGACAAATGTACATGTACTTCATCAAAGCAACCTTTAACACTAGACTTGGATGTTTGTGTTTTTAAATTTATTGTAATTTGAATATAATTTACATGTAGGTAGGTTGTGATACATGACATAAATAATTGATACATCAATCAATTACCAAAATATTCTTCCAGATAATACTGGCAAAGAACAAATAATGTCAGAGAAGAAGGGACAGGACGGTTGCAGGGTGAAGGTTTGGAAGCAGGACCCAAGTGTGTCCAAACTTGGTGTCAGGACATCATACATACACACTCCAGTGAAACCTGGACCCCGGGACGACAAGATTGTCGTCGCCAACAAACCCATTAGATATTCCAATGGCGACGGTACATTTACGAAGATGAAGGGTGTGAAAACCGTTGGGAAGAATAAAAAGGGAGATTTGATGTTCAGTCCCAAGAAAGAATTAGAAAAGTTTGATGCCGTACATACTTTTGCCGTCGTAAGACAAGTTGTTACGATGTTTGAACGAGCGTTGCGTCGGATGAAAATATCTCAAAGTTTAGAGTGGCAATGGGGTAAAACACCAATTACAATCCATCCCAACGCTGGATACTGGGACAACGCATTTTACAATCGAGACTGGAAAGCTTTATGTTTCTTCTCTTTCTACCCTGGAGATGATGCTAACAAAGAAATGATTTACACATGTCGATCGTTTGATATCATTGCTCACGAGACTGGCCACGCCGTACTGGATAGTCTAAGACCCGGATGGTATGACGACGAAGCCATCGTTCAAACTGGCGCACTCCACGAATCATTTGGGGATCTCACGTGCATATTTCTTATGCTTGACCAGATGGATATATGCGAAGCGATCATTGCCGAGTCCAAAGGTAACCTTCACAAGAAATTCTTCTTTACGATCATAGGTGAACAATTCGGGAAAGGACTAGGATACAAGCTGGGTTTGAGAAATGCAGATAATAATCTGAACCTTACTAAGGCCGGGAATGAGGTACACAGTCTCTCCAGAGTCTTCACAGGCGCTGTGTATGATATCATGGCAGGTATGTTCTACTCTCTGAGGGAGCCAGATCTCCATAGCCAGGCCGAGACTTTGTTCAGAGTTGGCAAGCACATCTGCTCCCTCGTCATCATGGCTGTACTGAAGTCCCCATATAATAATGCTAGCTTTAAAGATGTAGCAGAAAATATGATAAAATATGAGCAAGACGACCCATGGAAAGAAAAGATCAGGGAGGAATTTAGCAAACGTCAAGTCTTAGGGCCGAACGCTTTGAAAATGAATAAACATAATAAAGTAAAGGGGTTTGTGAAGAATTGTTGTGTTACAATGCGCCACAGCAAAGTACCAGATAATATTGATACCGTCCCCAAACGTAAACGCAAGTCTTCGACTTCAAGAGGTGATTCCCCAAAGAGAAAAAAGAAGGATAACAATAGCAACAAGAAAAAGAATAAAAGCAGGAAGCCGAAAAATCCGAAATAATGTTTTATTCACGTAAAAATGACATCTATGAATGATAGCTTGCTATTAATATAGAACGTATTTACTAGGCACGTAGTGACCGTCCTCATGGTCCAGAGGAGAGACGTCATGCTCAAATGAGGAAAATGCATATATTAGTGTACTAAGAACGATTTAACGTTCAATGGCTTTTTGTCAATGTGATAATTTTCGGGACAGTCTACCCAAAGGAAGCATGGGATAACAAGAGGTACGTAAAATATGCTGTCCAGTGTTCTAGCTACGAATGTTGCCTCCCATATATTGGCACCAAGTGCATTGATGAATGGCAGTAAGAAATTAATGTATCCAAAATAGCCCGCTGGTACACCAATGTAGAACCATAACTTGCTTCTTCCAATGCAAGAAATGATTCCAGGTTGGTTTTGCTCATCTGTATCAACTAGTTCACTTTGTACGCCATGTGCGACATTTGAGCTGCTTTCCATACGGACTGAATAAACTCCTTGAATCTCATTGGGTCCGCGATATACTCTGACGGCTGCTACATGTATGGAAACTATCATGAACGTGGCACAGATGAAATAGTATATGAACTGGATGAGGAATCCATATTGTCCAAGTCCAAAACCAAACACCACAATGCAAAATGCTAGCATCCAAACCAACATTAGTATCCAACAGCCGAGGAACAAGATGCGTGTTATTTTCTGTTTCCCCCTAAACATCAAAAGAGTTCCGATCCGAAAATGGAACGTTGCAGCAAACATCAGCAGCAAATTAAAAATACCAACCAGAATGTTCTTGGTCTGACTCGACATCGACGCCATATCTTGTACCATATATATAATAGATAGAGTCCCATGTGTTATAACATAAATTGTATAATTGAGACAGATACGATTATGCGGCGACTGACGAGCAATGACCAGGGCTACGCCTCCAACTGTGTTGACGATACACCAGAGAAGAAAACCAACAGATGCGTACGTCCAAGCCATTGTCAATTTTGTGGTTCACTTTGGTTAACTGCTTATGATGCAGTGCCACTATTTGATAATGTCAATGGATTTACAGAACATATATTTGACATTCTTCTTATGATATATTTTGCGATTGATAAGATAAAATAGGTTTTTATATTGTTGAGTGGACACAATATACCAATAATTAACATAGTTTTAAAGTACTTTGTCTATTGACACTTCATCTTATCACTATTATGTTTTATATAGATGCTTTCACCTGCTCAATGAACATAAATAATATAGGATAGTAACTACACGCTTACAAGCTGTCATGCACATATATATATTTCAGGAACTCAAGTCACGGCATCGTAGCTGATTTTGCATCAAGACATAACAATGGCAAAATCGATCAATGTACAACATGTTTATCGAATGACAAATTATATTTAGTCTCAAGAGGCTAACCCTACTATCACACCAAACTAGTTCTCACTACGTTCTCGAAAACGGGCTTCAACTGTGTACAAACGGACTGGACCTACTAAGAACCGTTTGGGATCTATTTACAAACTTCATCGAACGTACTCGAACGGGTAGGTCCTCTAGAACTTAGACAATGCTCAAAATTTTCTCGTGGTCGTCACGTTCTACAATTAGAACGAGTGACAACGTACTAACGACGAGCTGGACGTACTACGAACGGAACCGTCGTACTTCAATCCTACTAGGGACGTTTTAACAACGAGTTGAACTGTCTGAGGACGTGTTGAGAACGAGGTAGAACTAATTGCAAACTGGTTTAAACTGAGTTAGAACGTGTTTAACACTGCTTATGAACGTGTTAGCAAAAATATAGCTATCACACCAAACAAGTTGCCACTGCGTTCTTCAAAACTGGTTTTAAACTGTGTGCGAACGGAATGGTCGTAGCTGCAACTTTCTAAGGTCTATTTACGAACTTTATGATCGTTCTTAGACGGGAATGTGATTTTAGAATTTTGAATCGATTCAAAGTTCGATGACGACCATACCGTTCTGTAATCAGGTCATGTTGACCTTCTAGACTAAGGGACGCGTTCTACTACGTTGCACACCGACGTAGTGCGACCCGGACGAACTGCGAACGAGATGGACGTATTGAAGACTGTTTAAGAACGAAGAAGCTAATTATTTCAGACATATTTCCCGACCACAGCCAGATTGAGCCCGTTTTACGACGTTTTCATAAGACTGGCAAGAACGGGTAAGAACTAGTTTGGTGTGATAGGGGGGTAAACAGACCAATACTATTCTTACTAGTAATAGGGACTTTAAGATTAGCGTAAGCATATACGTAAACCTATAGAGCAATGTATGTACTTATGTTTGTTACGGATACGTATAGGGAATCACTTTGTAAAATGAGTTTAAGATTAATGTAAGAGGCTACGAAAGCGCATGCAACAAATCACGATAAAAATAACATAGTAAAATTAAACAATTTAAAAAGGACTTCAAATCTACTATTTTAGTATAATTGTATCCTATACTACTGTCTCCCAATTTGAGGATTACATAATTTTAAATAATAACTCAGTCGTTCAGCATGAGTTTAAAATCATATCTAAGATTAAATTAAACCTTGTTAAATGTTGTTGAATCCCTCTAGATACTTCTATGGGGCTAATGTCCAAACTAACAACCCTTGAATCATTGAAACGAGACGAGAAGGAAGCAAAATGAGAGCCAAAGCACAAGATGTCTGTGCTTGTGCAGTGAACAAGTTAGGTTCCAGACACAACGCTGGTATTTTATAGCTTGAAAATAAAATAAAGTCGCATGTTTAATTGTGCCAAATATGACACCAACCCCATACTGAATGACTGAAGGATCAACATTTGTTTGGGCAATTACCTTGTAAATGGCTCAAATCTTCTGAAATTTCTTGGAAATAATAATGAACTCTCAGTAAACTATGGCATGTAAATTATCTCTAGATGTACATGTTCTAGTATAAGTATGGTGTCTGTACCTGTATTGCTAAGGTAAGATTTCACGTGTCAGCTCGAACGAAAGGATGTCAATATGACATCTTCATTTAAATCATTATAACTATCACAGACCCAAATATAACTTAAAAAGGGTTCCAGACATAAGCAAGTAGTATATAGATCTAAATATTATATCATAAAGATGATTTAATAATAGCTTTCCAAACTATTCTAGACAGCCTTACAATTTGTACAAGCCTAAGAGTACGGACAACGGAAATTGTTTACATGTAAAATTCAGGAATGATATATACAAATGATAAAATTGTACAAAGAATTACAATTGCGAAGAAAATGAATAAAATTCTATCCATAACAATCGAAATATCTTGCCAGTCATTTGTCCACGTAACTTGTTGCTCTTCGCCGATATGTTTCTTTGCTATAGTTCTCATATATTTCACCAACTCAGCAAGTGCCTGTTCGCTGTACGGAGAATTGTGATCGTTATACTTGGTAGCTGCTTCGATGGCGAATGGTATTGAAGCAATGCTTAAGGTGTCCTCCATTCGATTAGTCATCGACTTCCTCTTGGACTTTGTAAGAGTGTTACCTCTGCTTGCTGATGGGAATCCAGTGCTAAGTGTATCATCATAGGGCATTTTATGATTGAACCGGCGTCTGTATGAGTCACCTTGGTTTTTTAAGAATCTTCCGTTGTTGGGATTCCCTTTACCTTCCTGAGATACCGCCATTGAATGTTCAATAGCTGCATTATCGGATTTAAGGTTTTCTTTGAGGTCGTCTCTGTTTTGCATCTCATTGTCATCACGGTAATTTGCAACGTTTAACTTGTCCCTTGTACCGGCCGCTTGGTTGAGGATGTTATGTTCAGGCGAAGCTTGGTACCCGTGATTGGCATTGCCGTTACACACCTTTTCCCCATGGTGTTCCTCATTTGTTTCAGCTTGTTTTTGACCTGTATGCATATTCTCTTGTGGCGGATCATCATTAGCATCATCAATTGTAATGGTGTGTATACCAACCTCCGAATCATGACCATTTAATCCATTTACAACAACCATATCATTTCCTTTCTTAGTATCTCCAGTACCATTGTGAAGTTTTTCACCTTTCGCTGACTTCAATGGAGTAGAATATTCGTCCATTTCTTTGCCTAATGAACTGTCAGTGTCGTGGGACTTCATCTCTAGATCAACGGCGTCGGTCATCTTTTGATCTCTGTCGTTCTTGCAGGTATGGCAGACAAGGGGCCCCAACCAGTCCAGAAATATGACTCGAAGTATTTTCGGAGGAGGACGAGGATGTTTGTAGAACACATTCAGCACAACTATTGTCGTAACAATCGAGCAAGTAGTCACACCCATCACCAGTGTCACATAAGTTCCTGTAAGTACAATTATATCGTTTATTAATTATTTTTTATATGAACGTTACGCTGAGAACATATTTTATAACCGACATTTTATAATTTACTGTGTTTGAATGAATTTGACATTTGATATTATCATTTACCGATCAATGGCGTGGCGTCCGATGTTTTTGGCATGTTTTCATTGAGAATGAGTAGAAATACTGAGAAACTCAGCATGACTGTAATTCCAAGACCAACTTTCTCTCCAGTTTCAGGTGGCATAAGAAAGACCATCAACGCTACCAGAGAAATCAGAATTGTTGGAACGACGATGTTCATGATATAATATTTTGGCTTTCGCTTTAGTGTGATCGAGAATGTGACGTATGGATACGGCACACCAGGGCTGCTGTCGTAATACACAGAGCCGCCAGTGGAAGATGTACCAATAATTTCCCATTGAGCTGTTCCTTCGTATCCATCGAGGTAAACTTCACTTGTTTCGTTAATGAGAAGCACGTGGGAACCGGAAGACGTCCAGCATGCGAATTTAATCTCACATTTCTGAGTGTCGAACGGCAGTTTGGTGATATCCATGGGGCATTGGGTTTTAAAGATACCCCCGGGACTCCATTGTACGTGTCCTTCACTCGTGACGATGACTTGAAAATTGTTCTTCAATTTTTCGTCAACAACTTCTTCAATTCTAAAAAAGTATGATACAGATTCCGCCATAAGCTATATTCACAATTTGTCAGGACTTGATGAAATGAAGGAAACCAATTACAAGTTGCAGGTCCATATTTTGAAGACTGCAAGCCATTCAAAAATATTGTTTCAATAATTTCGATTTGCAGACTTAACTTTTTCTATGAATCATCTTATTTTGTCAAATAAAGTTGGCAAAGGCTATACATGAATGCCAAGATCGTTAAATTCAAGTTGTCATCCATTTTCTCAATGACATAATTGTAAAAACAATTCAATCCTTCTCACAGATAAATTCAAGTTAAGGCGTTAAGAAGGACACTTAGACTCAGATGCGAGTAGGTAGTTACCAGTTTCACCACCAGGTGGCTGATTCGGGAGAATTAACATGGCAGGATATTTCAAAATTCCCTTAAACTTGAATATGCATCAGTTTTAATGGTTCACTTTTCATATTACCTTTATGTATCTAATGTAGTTATACAAATTAAAATATGTCCAGTAAAAAAAGATTTATCTGCTCAACACAAGAAAAGATATTTCACTTTTTGTGATTTTACAACATGGGCTCTATGGGGAATCTCCCCGACCTAGAAGTCACATTTTCAAAGAAAATTAAATTTTCAGAGTTGATAAACTCTTTTCAAAACATGTAGATTCCAAATATGACATCAGTTTGACTGAATCTTGAATTTTTAATGACGTAAATCAAGATTATTTCTACCCGCATCTGGGCTATTGGGAACAGTTTATCAACATTGTATATCAACATTTTTTATATTTAATTAAACTGTTCGATTTTGGATATTTCGATGACATGTATCTTTTGGAAATTAGTATGATATTGTCAATAATACATTCATTTTCATTCATTTAAACATTGTGTCATTGTCAAGTGGCTTGATATTCCGTTCCATACTAAAGCAAGTTTATGTTTTAGTTATTACCCGTTGTCCAGACTGATGTCAGGTGTCCAAACAGATCGAGCTGGTAACATTATCTCTTCAAGCCCATTGTATTCAGATATATTCCATGAAAGTCGATGATCTCTCCAGTACTAGAAAATTAACATGCAAAATTAATACTACAAAGAAATAGACTAGGCCAATTTCTACGTTTTATCACAAAATTGATATACAATGAAACATGCATAATGCATTTGTCAAATTGAGAGATAATGTTAGGACAATGCTAGCCACAATACCTATTATTACAGGCCTATTATGATTAATGATGATATATTTTGGTATATATCGATATCTATTTAGTATTGCTTGTTTAGTTGTCAACCTGACTACTATTCAAAGCTGCGTGTTGATTATCAGACATTATGCCAGTCAAAAATGTTTGAAGCTGGTACAACACAGGACACACCCGCTCGCCATCCAACCAACATATCACTGAATACGACTCGCTTATCAAGTATTACTCCGCCCATGCTGGTTAACGACGACCCCGTGCACATATAACACTCACCATATCGGCAAATCCATAAGTTGTACACGATTGTTCTTTTTCATCCTGTAAAACACAAAATCACATTTTTGTAAATACAGTATTTGAAGGGCAATAATATTATATTGGATGCTCAGTCCATTGACCAAAATACAGTTAACTCCTTTTAGTCTATGAGTTGATCCAAAAATGAGCATACCATCTGATAGTACTGACTTCATTAAGATAATGTATTTCGTTTTGATTGTGATAGGGGTTCTAAAATTAATATATACCGTTGGTTGGTCAAACGAGAAGGTGGGGTTAGAAACATTATTATGATATATGCTCAAGTGCCAAAGCGAAAGGCATTAACATCAAAAATTGTTGTACAGTAGATACAATATAAAATCATTTAGTCTCAAATGATGTGGGACAGACAATTGCCTCGAAGTCCATAAGCGACGTATCAAAGGATAACATCCTTTGTATTCAAAGAATGCATTATTTATCAGCCAATATATTCAAATTTCCATTAGTACTTGAAGGAAAATCTATGTTCTGCTCAACTAAATGAAAATGATATATTGGATCTCGATAGGCGTCTTTTTCGTATGGCTTAACAATCTGAAAAGTTCTCATTGCACAAAAAGTTGGCATTCCTCCGCCAATAACACGGCCAAAAGAGGTCCAATATGCAGTTAAAATTCAAAACATTTAAGATATCATCGAAATTGCTGTACCAACGCAGTCATTTTCGTTTGATAGTTGAATAAGTAAAATTAAAAATTGCGCGAAGATCAGATTTACAATTCTACGTTCGGAAATGATTGCGTGAAGGAATATACAAATTCTAGCGATAACTGGCGGTGGGGATAATGTTTAAATAAATCATACCTAGACAAATAAGTGATTAAACTACCTTTATTTTTCGAGATATTCTTCAATTTATATAGTGAAAGATAATATACAGTGGAACATTATGAATCCTTTAGAGGTGCTATACCATATGGTACTTAATTCAAAAATCGTGATGTTTGTTGGGTGCAACAATGAGGTTGATCAAGTAGTAAATCGGCAAATAATGCATGGTGAAGTGATACCATTTGAACCATTAGCTTTGATACTTTTATACTCCATTGATTTGGGAAAAGAATAAATACACAACCGTTTCTATGGGTATATTGCTCTAGTTCGTCGTTTTAAAGATATGCTAAACAGATAAATAGGTCAGTGTTACATAATCATGAAATGAATAAGTCTGAAAATACAATTGGCCAGAATGTACTAAACCTGCTTGAAACTGAAAAACATTGCATGCTCTATTCCACACAATTTGGAGGCTTTTGAAATTCGCAGTAACAATGAATAAGTGCCTGCATATAATCAGTGTATAGAAAACACTTCATGTAGTGTTTATCAGATGTATTGAGTTGACCAAAATACTCCTTTGTTTACTATATACTGGACTACATACTGGCACCCTTACATATGTGTTACTTTACATATTGTAGAATTATGATCAATGGGAAAACTGAAATAGGTATTCCAGCAGGCCTAGGAAAATATGGCTAGAAAAATATGCTACACCTAAGGGCTACAGGTGGACAAACTATTCCCCCTGAAAAGTATTTTTGCTTTGAATGCAATATGCAACAATGCATTGCTTTGTTGCATATTGAGTAGTTAGTTAATGTTATGGTGCAAAAAATCAAAACAAAAAGGAATAAAGAAAAAATGCCACGGAGAAGTCTCATTAGCATCTCTTTATACGTATTCCTAAAATCATATCTTTACAGCGGAACAAAGACATTATGTTGTTTTTCAGTGCAGATTTTATATAGCGCATTATGCCATAAACACAATCAATACACTTTTGCAAATTGTAATTTGAATTTTGGGGGATATTATCCGTCTTGCTAACACTTAGGCATGGTTGGGGCGAGGTGGTATTCTATAGGGTATCTTAAGCTTCATTGATTTTTGGGTGTATCGCTAATTACATTTCGTTATTAATCGTTATCGCTTTTGATTATATTTTTTCGTCATATTTTCTTCATTTCCGATCAAATTAAGCGCAACTACAAATAATTATATAAAAACAAGTCGAAATTAAATGTTCAGTCTTTGAAGATCGTTTTATTTCAGTTTTGACTTTCTTACATGAAATATACTTTCCATGGCTTGCACCTCAAATCGATATGTCTATACAAATTGATTGTTTTCCTGTCCTTCATATTTCTTTTGTAGTGTATAATAGTACATGCATATTAATATATCCTTCAGTTGGTTCACACGGATGAGGTGTAAGATTGTTACCGACTGCATTCATTAGTCTGTTCGCCTTTTCATTAGTGAGATTTCGCAACTCACTTAGAAGCACGTTTGTTATTCCCGTATTACGTATAAGGGCGATACAGTTTTCTTATTAGAGAGATTTCGCACAAAAGTAAAAGTACAACTTATACGTATACGTATAGTTTAAAGGGTCATGTCGAACTATTATATTTACTAAAATCAATTTTAAATTGTACTTAATGGAACATAACTATTCCCGATATAGAAAAGCTCCATCAACCAGAGACTGAGAATGCACAGTCAACTGCACGTGTAGATTATGCACATTTTAATTAAATGCTTGCTTCCGTGTCTTAGTAATTGTAGTGTATTATAAACACGATCCTTTAAAGTGAGTCATGATCCTTTAAAGTGAGTTATTACATAAACAAGTTGATTATTTCAAAGTTTTCATGATCAGTATAAGTAGTAGGAAAATTGGTCCCATCAGCTCAGGCTGATCACGGCTGATCAGTTAAAACCGGAAGTCAGCCATTTTGACAGGAAGTCAGCCATTTTGACCGGAAGTCAGCCATTTAACCAGAAGTCGGCCATTTTGAAGCTCTCTGACAGGAAGTCAGCCATTTTGAATTCTGTCTGGGCAAGAAGGTGACATCATAACGGAAGTGAGGCATCTTTGAGTCGGTCTGGGCAGGTTTTAAAACGGAAGTTAGCCATCTTTTATTCGGTCTGGGCAGGTTAATGATTTCATAGAGGAAGTTCAACCATTTTAACTTTGCCTGGGCAAGTGGATCATATTTTTGGCAGGAAACGTAAAGGTAGCCATATTGATAGCCTTATATCATATGAATAAGGATTACGATGGCATTGGTCTCACTCGAATCATGAATACATTATGCAAGATCACTTAATTGCTCTTGAAGCATCTATCTTTAGGAATCTTTAGTTAAAATTGGGGAATTTAGAGAGGCTCATTTTTTAATTTTTGACCAAATTTATGTTAATCATGTTAGGTACACTATAGTCTCAATGAGAAATGGGGGATGGTTATATATAACAACTTCACCTGTCTCTCTACTTTCACTTATGAACATAACACGAATTCTTTCAACACACATAAAATTTTATTTGCATATAATACAGCATGATATACATCATAATTACATTTCTATACAATATTTACAAAAATGTTATATCAGAGTCCTTGACCCACGAGTCAAACTTTTTAGGCCAATATTGCCAACGCACTAAATGTTCCTTTTGACCCTTTCTTGTTCGGGTTTTTAGGATCTTTTCCACCTTCCAAATATCATCTTCATTTGCTTGTACCCTCTGGAGCTCTGCTTGGTAAAAAGTACCCTTAATGTCTTCATTTTGAAAATCTTTTAAACGATACAGTGGAAGGCCCTGTCTGATGAAACGTTGCGCTACTTTAAAAATTTCACCAGTCCAATGCTCGTTGTATTCTCTTGTAAAAATATGTTTCGATTGGGTAATTCTAACCAAAGCTCCAATGGGAAATTTAAATATATATTTTGACCTAGTTTTAACAGCAGCTGATTTGGGATAGTACATCCGCCACCAAATGGCCAGTTCATCGTCTTTAGATACATTTTTAGGAGCCATCTTTATGCTCCTATGCCAGGTGGCATTATAACTTTTAACAACATTTTGCAAATCGTCTATATATCTATAGTTCTGTTTATATATCATAAACCTCATTATTTTCGTCTTCAATGTCTTTATAAGACGCTCGGAAAAATTGGCTTTGGGTGTATTTTCCGTAACAAAATGGCGTACTCCCCATCGAGCCAGCAATGTCTGTACGACCCTCGCACGAAATTCTTGACCTTTATCCGTTCTAATGACATCTGGTTGACGCTGCCCTTCTTTGAAGATGTCATCAAAGGCCTCTGCAACAGCTTTACCCGTCTTGTTAGGTAGAGGCTTAACCCAGGCAAAACGGGACATGATGTCAATGACGACTAGGATAAACTTCGTATTGTCATTCTCTGTTGACCAAGTAGACATATCCATGAGATCAGCATCCCATTGTTCATCAATATGTGAAACATATACTTTGTTCCGAGTAAATTGTCTCTTATAAGGTCTCTGTAGGCCATAAGCTTCTTGATTGTCCAGCCATTTCTTTATCTGATAACGGGACAGCTGGTATTTCCCATCATTTAGTACAGCTCTATAGAGTTTGTCTGGTCCAGCAAAAGCTCCAGAATTTCGACTGTCAAAGTATAATTTCTTTAAATAGTCTCGATATGCCATCTTACACTGTCGGAATCTGACTCCTTAATGATGATCTCTCTTAAAATCACTAATATTTATCACTCAGTGCTTGATTCAACAGCCTCGTTTTCGGATTCACTCGGTTCTTCCTCAGAGCTACTTTCCTGGTCTGTATCCTCTATAAAGACCTCATCAAACTTGTGTTTGTTTTTTAAAAGCGTCTTCCTAATGGCTAAGTTCACAGAGACACCCCTCCTCATCATATTATTTATCGAATCGATTATATTTCTGTGTAACGCATTGTCTTTTACATCAACTGTTAGCTTGACAAATTGTTTATATCCTTTCATAAATTCTTCCTTATACTTCGATAATAGTTTATTATCTGCCTTTTCTACGGCCGCTGTCTTATCCATCCCTCTATCCATATACTCATCCACTTTACGTCGGTGGTCTTCCTCATTCTGTCTTATAGACCACTTCTTTAAGAATGCAAATGTTTCATTTGCTTTCAAATCACCATCATCGTCATCAACGTCATTGTCTTTGTCTTGAGGAATCTTCTCCTCAATATTTTGGGTAGATTGGGTCCTCACCCTCTTGGGTAGCGGTCCCTGATCTTGACACCAATTTTTTATATGCCTCTGTAAGTCGTGAATGCTATCAAATACTAAACCACATTCATCACACGATACCATGTTGTCTTCTCGAACTTCAGATTCCAAGTAAGGGTAGTTCTTAACATCACTACTATTTATAAATGTCGTCGGATAGCCCACTTCTGAAATACCCTGTCTTTCAAGTAAGTGCTTTGAATCATTCATTGGTTCCTTGAAGTTGCGGGAATCGTGATGACTTTCTAATTCTACCTCACTTTTAGTAAAGGCATTTGGTTTCAATCTGTTTTGTTCCGAGGTTTCTTGCTTCAGATCAAGAAGCAGGTAACCATAGGGTCGAGAAGTTGCGTTGGTATATGCTCTGACCAACTTGTTTCCATTTCCGGGGTACATCTGCCTCGATAAGAATGCCACCTGTTGGCGATCTCTCGGGTTATTGAATAGTATCATATAGTGAGAGTTTAAGCTCATCGATCTATTCATTTTTCCTTGATGATACATATTCTGGAGCAGGCATATCACAGACAGATTTCGATGGTGACTGCCTTTGCTATAGAGATCACATATCCGTTGATCATTTGTTGCTTCATTCATAAGATCATCGAGAAGTATCAAAGTAGGAACCGAAGTGTCAAGGTATCTTGAATCATCAATATCCTCTGGTATTCCCTTCACAAATTCCAAACTTGGGTTTTTTCTTAGCTCTTCGTAGGCAGGCTGCCATTGATCATAACACCAAATAATTCTTCTAGGAATTGGGGATATATACCGTTCAACATTTTGAATCAAGTGCTTCATAAGCCAGGTCTTCCCCGACGATGTTGGTCCGGCTGAAAATACAACAAAAAATATTTTTTAATAAATTGACACAATCTCTTTCTATATTTAAACATCAATCAGACTTTTTATTTCAACATGTCCATGCCTATACCTGCTATCATAGTAAACGGATGTTTCAGCATAACATCAGACTGATGCATTTTTTCTCCATGAAACTTATTCATATGCCTTGATAGGTTATCACCTCTCGTAAAATTCACACTACACTCAGAACAATTGAAAGACATGTTGTCTGTTCAAGATCTATCAGTAAAATGACTCAAAACATGGACAACTTAAAATATATAAGAATATTCTAATGTGCAGTATTTTGATTGGTTCAAAATGTGTCAATTAATATAAATTGTAAACATAAACAGGCATTTATGACATTATAAACTATTGAATATTAAAGTAAAGGGAGGGGAGGAGGTTTGGAAGATGGAGAAGAGACAGGAGGAGGTTGGGTGGAAGTAGGAGGAGGTATGAGGTAGGGAGGAGGTAGGGAGGAGGTGGGAGGAGGTAAGGAAGAGGTTGGAGGAGGTAAGGAGGAGGTAATGATGAGGTAGGGAGGAGCGGGAGGAGGTGGGAGGAGGTAAGGAGGAAGCGGGAGGAGGTAGAGAGGAGGTGGGAGGAGGTAAGGAGGAAGCGGGAGGAGGTAGAGAGGAGGTGGGAGGAGGTAAGGAAGAGGTGGGAAGAGGTTACGAGGATATATGGAGGATGTAATGATGAGGTAGGGAGGAGGCGGGGGGGAGGTAAGGAGGAGGTAAGGAGGAAGTGGGAGGAGGTAGGGAGGGAGTAGGGAGGAGGCGGGAGGAGGTAAGGAGGAGGTAAGGAGGAAGTAGGGAGGGAGTAGGGAGGAGGTAGGGAAGGGATAAAGAGGAGTTAGGGAGGATGTTGGAGGAAGCGGAGGGAGGTAAGGAGGGGGGGGGGGGGGGGTAGTACTTACTTGCTTATCTTATAATGACCATGTGCCAAAGTCCTGATCCCGTCATCTAGCACATACCTCTTGTCATCATATGGATTAAGAGTAATTTTTTTGATCTTTAACATGTATATCTCATGTTTGAAAGACCTGAATTGCTTCATACATCCCATAGATAGCTTATGATCTAGCACTGCCTCTCTATAGTCGTCATGAGTGATGGTGTTCTTGACAACTGCTCTAGTAACCCCCTTCGCAGTTTTCTTGGCTTCACTAGCCACTAACAGAGAATACATCTTTGGTTTTAAACCAACAAATTCAGATGGAGGTATCCCCGCGGTTTCATCTTTAAATTTCCCGATGACTTTCTTGTTATCTAAAGAGAATAATGGGTGGTCCTTCGGAAAGTCAGATGTATCGTAAAGATCCTTTTGCTGACCCATATCTGCATAAATGTCATCTGTGTATATGTGATAACACAGGCTGAAATATAAAATATAAACACATAATACTACTTTATTAGTGATAAAATAGTTATACTAATGATATAAACACAACAATATTATTATAATATGTAAATCATTTTTGAAACATAAATACCTGTCAGTATCTGTAAAAAGAAGAGTTGCATCGTCTCCATATGTCGGAACAATATGATCATAGTGGTAATTGTACATCAGTGTCTTGCTGACATCAAGAATGGTGAAGCCACAGTATATTGGGCGGTTAAGGTAGAGCTTAGTTTTCCTTAGTTCAACAGCGGCCAGATCTTCATTGAATATGTTGAAGGCATAAAAGCTCGGTTTGCAGACTAATTTCCGGAGTCTTTTATCTTTATTTACAAGCTCAATCTGTCTCCGTCGGCGTAAATTTTCACAGGTTTTGCCAAAGACACTGAAAACAGATAAGATTCTCAATTAATAAGATTAATATGAATTGAGGATGTCGATTTAATTACTTAAATAATTTATATGACTTAACTATAGAGCATCTCACCTGTTGTTCATTAACTTGAACAGATCCTTTTCAAACGCATTCTTTGCCAGCTTTCTTCTTTCTGTATTGAGATCGATATATGATTTCAACCATCTTGACTGCTTGAAGGTTATCGCACGATGTATTTTCCTGAGTTTTAAGCCATATCTCATATATTGTTGAAGGTTTCTGTAGTGCACAACATATTTTTCTTTGTTGCTCAGATTGGGAATCAACTTCTTCGTTGTATTACAATTCAGCTCTAGGTCTTCAGCCAGATGTTTACAGAATGGAGAGATTAGGTCATTGTCTAAACAACACGATTCAGGGGCCAATGGATAGTCTGAATGGATATCATGCAGATTTTGAGGATATTCCAAATCCACTTCAAGAAAGTATCCATCCTCTGCATCCTCTGCAATGTTGTTTATATCTAGGTCGTTGATTTCATCTTCACCCAACCATCTAAATCCATGTGTTGGCAAAGGTTTACTCATGGCCCAACCATACAGATTGTTTGCATCGACATATGATATATACGATTTTGGCTCATCTGGAGAATAGTCGGACATATACGGGTTGTTGGCTTTAGCATATCGATGGGAAATCATGGCTATACCACCTCGGAGCCCAGCCTCAATAAACAGATGCATATCTGGATCAGTGAATAATTCTAACCTCACCCCTGTGTACTTTAGTGCGGCATTCCACGCTAATCCAGGAGCAGTGTAGAAATGAGCAGGATCAAGGTCATAAAGATTCATTGAGAGAGTTCGGAAGTTTTCAAAGACATCAGCCAGTAGCAGAACATCTGTCTTCAGATATAAATTGTGATATTCTTCAAATGTTGTCATATTGAAACGTTGCCAAACATTCTGCGCATGTTTATAGTCAGCATCAGTTAACATTTCATTTGTTAAATCATTGAAAAAATCATGTTGGGGTGGGAGTTCATGACACATGAATTTCTCTGACGTATCGAACCATGAATATGGGAAAACTCCCTTTCGCAAAAGAAGATCAATATCTTCTAGGGAGCATTCACTTGATAAATGTTGAAACTTTTCTGATCCTTCCTGAGCTAGATTTTGAGTCAGCTTTTCGAGAGATGTGCCAAGAAATTGATATGAATCAATAAAATCCATCGATCCCATTGAAAATGAAATATATTTCTCCATGTTTGTTGGTATAACCTTCAGCTTACCATGTTGGTACTGGCCTATACTCTTCATTATTAGGTGTGCATCATAGTTCTGTAAAAACAAAGAATATTTTGTTCGTGTATATTCAATTAATATTCAAGTTTAACATACTAAATATGCGTAATCCCACAATGATTTAACATGTTAGCGATATTAATAAAAATCAGTGATTTATGAGTATATCATACCTTTAGATTATGGAAGACAACTGGAATTATCCCTCTGAACCGGAAATTGACGTTACATGTACTATGTGCAGCTCCTCTGAAGCGACCTGGAAACAATGATTTAGAATGAAAATGTTGGTTATCATCAAACTAAATGTATAAAACTATGAAATGGAGCATTTGTAATATAAAGTATCCCACCTGTCACATGATCGTGGTCCCTCACTCTATCATCGCCCATTGGTTTCTTACAGATGTGGCAGTTCACAGCATTGTTAAAAGAATTCAAATCCCCGGGTTGCATTCTGAGAGGCTTTTGTTCATGCCTGTACCATTGGTCGATCCTATCTTGCACTTTAACCATATGTTCAATAAAGGTGTCTGTCACATCTTCACCACTATACACAACCGTTGGTTTTGTAAGGTCTTCAGTGGGTCCGACTACTTTGTAGGCAAACCCCGATGGGTTGTGTTTAGTCATCTTTTGAGTATTCGAATGACTTGGGTTGGGTTGACAACCTTGGACTTTCTCAGTGGCAGCCTCGAAGTCAGCATATACAATCCATGGTGCCTTAAGTTGTCTCTCTACGTTGTTGTAATAAAGCCATTTATCTTCTTCTGATGGCATTTCTATCTTCTGTGGTCCGTGTATTTGACAATAGTCAATGTGAGACTCCAGTAAAGAAGCTTTGGTGAATCCATGTAGACAATAGGGGCAAAAATGACGTTTTCTTTTGCCAGGAGCGGTTTCATACAATAGTCTATTTAAGTCCTTAATCCAACAATAGTGAGACTGTCTCTGGTTCGATAACAAAAGTAGATCCACATGCTTGTCAAAACGGTTCGAAGTGATATGAATTGGAAATGTTGTCCCATCATAACCAAACAGATTAATAGAGATATTATTGTTTCTCTCAATTGTAGGGATGTCGCCAATTTTCACTGGATATTCTATTCCTGTCATGTCCAAACTTGATTGATATTGTTTATACTTTTGAACGCGAGATGCATGCTTTTGTTTAGGGTGAAGCGCTGATAAAATAGCCCACAGGAAACACATCTTATCTCTATTCTGTACATTGACTATGGCACGTTTATTCCTTAATCGGACTGGTGTTGGAATATAGCTACTACCTCTCAGGGGTTTCCATTGTGCTATATGAAGACGCAGATGAATGACAAAGTCTAATATCCATGAACTACCCTCCCTCTGGTAGGAAATGAAAGAATCATATATTTTCTTGACACTATCTTTCCATGATTCGTCAAGGTCCCCCCGTTTTAAGGCTATTTGACAATGACCTCTGAAATGAGGCCATGCTAATTCAGTCTCTTCCATCTTTTGCTTTTTAAATTGAACCATAATGGAAGCATACCATTTTATGCCACCCTTCTTCTTCATTTGTTTTTGTAATATTGATTTAACTTTATCCTCTTTTTCCTTTAGAAAACGCAAAGGATCAAATCTAGAGAGTCCATCTGCATTGATGTTTTTAACAAGTAGTGTTCCCTTCAATGCTTCATCGTCAAAGTCACACATTTCATCTTCTGACGTATTTGAAGTATCTGTCTCCATTGGCTCATCGTCGTTTGAGTTGACGTTTTGAGTCGAATCACCGTATGATGTAGATGGCACTTGTATAATTGGTTCAGTATCTAAGTTACCTTTTGACGATGTATCCACTCCTGCTCCATACTGATTGACATCGTGTGTCTCCATATGATTTTTTAAGTTGTCTTTTCTGTTAAATTTCCTACTACATATTCCGCATTCATAATTGGACCTTTCGTGTATTTTCTTGTGACGTTTAAGGTCATGACTGTATGTAAATGATTTTTGACATGAATCACACTGATATGATGACTTTTGCTGAGCGTGTTCAGTCCTTCTATGTCTTGATAAATGTGTTAAATGGCGATATTCCTTGGCGCAATACTGACATTTGTAACTTGTATGTGTAGCAGGCATCTTGATCCTGTAACTGTAATTGTAATGTATGT
The DNA here is from genome assembly GCA_903813345.2 of Owenia fusiformis. Lineage (NCBI taxonomy): Eukaryota > Metazoa > Annelida > Polychaeta > Sabellida > Oweniidae > Owenia > Owenia fusiformis. Next base: position 2,965,338 of record CAIIXF020000001.1, read on the forward strand.
AAATACTTTATCTTGACATAATAATAGTATATTTTACTTTATTCGTTGATATTTCTATGTATTATACTTTAAACATTGGATTTGCCCCCATACCTACCATTTATTCCAAAATGAATGATATTCCTTCTGTGTCTGTTGATTATGAATTTTGTTTCACCAATCTTCGTATATAATATTTATATCCAAATATTATTGAAATATTATTCTCTCTATATTCTTAGATCCGGTATTGTCAAACTTCAACTGTAAAAGAACACTATTATTTTGTTCCGAGATATTTATAATGTAGGATCAGTCCAAATATTTGGAAATGTGAAACAGGTTAAACTCTTTCATTTTGGCCTGACACCTTAAAAATAAGTCATATAAATTTACAATACTGACCGTGTGTACTGGACGAGTCCACTTTCCTGAAGCGAGCAAATGAAATATGTCTTAAATATTAAATTGTGAATTAAGATTATTTTAACGTGTCTAGGCAGAGGTTATAAGAGAATTTAAAAGATAATAGACAGGGCTGATCTCCTGGTCATAACATCCTGTTGCACATGTGCAGAGAAGCTTTATCTGATCAAACTAAAATCAATAAAGTACTTACCAGAGCAATAATCTGAAGGTTTGAAATGCATCCTATGTCTAATTCCTACTTGTAAATCAGAGTATATTAATATCAATGATATGTTTAATCAGTGATAATCGTATACTTATATTCTGTCACGAATTCTAGTGAAATCATGACTTGACCCTCTGAGTTTTATTCATTCTACTACATGTATCTGCTATAACTAAGCGTTACTACAATACTTATGAACTAGGCTATTGTATACAGTATCGATATGTAAAAATTGCCAGGAAATCGATATGGGTTAAACCTTGGACACACTTCAATTTAAGCTGAAACGAGCTGGAACTCGAAATTTTCCGATTGGCATCGTTAGTAATTTAGCATTTAATGTTGTAACAGATAAGTTAATCTGTCTTTATATATACTGGGACTGCTTAACGGCCGTTTCGAACTTGGTAATCGAAGTTGGGTTTATGAGTTTGATTATTCCTTTTTTACGACTTACAGCTGTCAACCTTCTCATCAAATTGCTAGGATTGTACCGTAAGTGCGGGCTGAAGCTAGATTATAAATTCATGATAAACCATCCATCAATGTTAATGAGACATTTATTGCCCATTAACCCATGTTATTAAACCCATAGAGGCTAATAAGTACCGGGTCACGTGGCTTATAAATTGACCAATCACAGCGAGGTCACGTGATTAAAATTGACCAATCAGAGCGCTTATATCTAACTTCCGATTTAAAACCTGCCCAGGTTGATTATAAAGATGCCTCACTTCCGCTATGATGTCACCCTCTTGCCCAGACAGATTCAAAATGGCTGAACATCCGCTATGATGTCATCAACTTGCCCAGACAGAATTCGAAATGGCTGACTTCCTGCCAGGAGATTCGAAATGACTGACTTCCGGTTTAAATGGCTGACTTCCGGTCAAAATGGCTGACTTCCTGTCAAAATGGCTGACTTCCGGTTTTAGATGACCAGCCTAGTGACCAGCCTGGGCTGATGGGACAAATTTTCCTACTACTAGTATAAGTTCAATGAACTTAAAAAATTGTATATACCCGTAGATGATAAACATATACATATTGATCTCCGTATAAAGCTTTACCTACACGTGTGTGGAACAATTGACCGCAAGCATTTTTAAAAATTAATTGGCTGAGTAGGAACAGTATCCAATCAAATACTTTAACCATCAATTTGAAACACCAATCAAACCAGTAGGTTCTAGCAATTTCTGGGAACGACCCATTCAGTAGCTCAACAAATGACATACAGGGTGTTTCATAACGAGCATCTCCAAAAAGTCAATTTTAGAAGAGATGGGTCTATATGTATGTACTATATATGAGCCTATTTTATTCTAGACAAACACATTTGGATCAACTTAACTACCCTGCGTGCAGAGTCTAGTTAAACTATGAAGACGAAGCTCTCTTTTAAGAAGTGAAGTCAAACGAATGCAAAGGGTACAACTTAACATGCAACAATTCAAGAAAGTACAAATGGCATCCTTTTGACCTTTATTTATTACAGTCCGAGAAGATCTTTCCTGACGAAAAGCCCACATTATGAAACACCTTGTACGTTTTCTTATAAGTATAAGTATACGTTATAAGTTGTATTTTATGTATGTGCGAATTCTCTCTATTCTGTCGAATAAACGTATAGTCCATGGTATGACTTCCGAATATGAAGGATCCGTAGCACACTATAGCGCAGCAACATTTGAAGAAATATTTATGAAGGTGTACATGTCTTGATTCTTTTAAAATACCATTTGCTGAAAAAACTTCCGGCTTTCGGGTCGAAAAATGTCTTTCGTCACAAGGGGTCAAAAAACGTAAATATTTTGATTCGAACTTTTATACATTTTATAAGAAACAGAGCGTTATGCTAAGCATATGACCAAAAATAAATTATCATAATTTAAAGATATACTATCTTATTTTACCGTAGATGTCGGTGTTTAATTAGTGTAATTATGCAAGTGTGTTTTTCAGATTTTGTTTGATTTCTCAAATATGAGCCAAGCCGATTCATCAAAATTATGTGGAATATTTAGGTAATTTATGATCGGGAACACATTAATTTTCTTACCATTTAAAAAATTTTATTACCAGAATTTTTCCATATAATCGCAAGGGGTCTAACGACAAATTATTGTTCATGTTTTACAAAACATAATACAATAACAAATAGGTAAGATTTATATCTAATTAAATGTTGCAGAGGTATTGGAATGTTCATATATTCCAAGGGCATGTCTGATAATCAATTAGAGTCATATGCAATCGAACGCCTTGAAATTCTTCCTCGACGTTACTTGGGGCTATCATCAAGTTTTCTGATGGCTGTTTGTTCTTCGACCTTAGCGCTGGATACAATCAAATTTTAGGAAGATAATGATAACGATTTTTCTCAATTATTCCTGAATTCGATCAAGTCTTGATGGTTGTTTTATAAGCAACTGAGCTATATCTAACTACGGTAAATGGAATTTTAGCTGTAGTCCCAATTAGTCAAGGAAGAGCAATAGGCCCGCCTTTATTGATAGTTTTCACCGCTGAATAAAAGTCTATATCTCAAAACGTATTGAGACCCCTTTTGTGAAAAACTAGCATAATTTAAACATTTGTCATTCCAATATAAAAGTGATTCATTTGTAGCATTTATCTTATTGATACCTGAGAAACAATACAAAACGTCGATACACTGATTACATATTTTTTGGTATTGATAAGAAAAATAACCTCAAGCTTAAAGCTTACAGTTAGAAACCTAAATCATATACTTAAAATAATTTTGTATTATTTTCTGTTGCATAGTGTACTCCAAATTGTAAAAAATTGGGATTTTATTTTTTGGTGATTTTTTGACCTCTGTTAATGTCAGGCATAATTCAGCCTAAAAGCCGGAAGTATATTCAACAGTTATAATAAAAATTATTAGGGGACATATACAGGTATGTTAATGTAAGGTCCAATATCGCTGCGCTATAGTGTGCTACCAACTCTTTTATTAGACGTCCTAGAGATTTCATACCATGGACTATTAAGGGACACACAAAATCCAGTTTGGTAAAATATCAAAACGTATCATTCAAATCTCCCATGAAAACGAATCATGAAAACGACGTAGGGGGGTTCGCTAATATTTCATTTATGAAAAAATTTAAAATATTACCATCATAAAAACTAAAGTATACATAAGATATAGGGCCAAGTTAATATTGTCCACGTTGTTCTTTAATTTACAATGAATGAGCAGTGGGTTTATGATAAAAAAGCAGTTATATTCACGGTAGCCTACATTTAAATAACGTCCCTTGACTATGCTTTCTGGATATGATTTAGTGAAGCTGTTAAGCTATTTGCACCTTCTCTTCAATATGAAGAGCTAAATAAACAGATAAATTGTAGCCGGTGTCCATCAGGGATGAGTATTGAGCTCGTTGTGGAAAGTGCACAGTAAGAACAGACAATGTTAATCCAATGGGCAATTGTACTAATTAGAACTTATATATTTTTCAATCCAAGATTTCAGAAAATCAACCAAGTATATCATGTTAAAGAACAAAATGTCCCATATATACCAGTGATAAAAATTTGAAAAATATTTACTCATGGAGTTCTGACCTGCTGTTCCCGCCATCTTTTCAAATTTATTAGAAATTGGCGTATGAATCTGGTCAACAAGTACATGTCACAATATTCCAATATTCTTAAAACGTTTGCTTTAGTTTTGTCCATGTACAAAAACCGTGCGAGGGTATTTTTGATTGTTAGGCGTATAATGTTCATTCATTTTATAATTCGTGTCTCAGAAAATTCAAAATGTCGACCAATAGCTAACACTTAAATTGACGGGAATTTTGAGATATCTGCAATAACAATTATTTATGTACTAAAGGTAAATATAAGGACTATATGGTTAAACATTTTTGTGATTGCAGATTAACGAAATGACTCAGTTTTGGTAATATTTTTAATGCCATAGCAATGAGAGCATAATCACTTTTGGCCTAATACCCGGGGTCTCATGTGAAAAATATGTGGGCGTTCTTAAAAATTAAGAAAACACATATAAATATAATCATATAGTTTATGTATTACAATCATGAATAATATCTTTAAAACTTGGATCGTCTGTGTAAAAGTATAATGAAAATAAATACATGATTTGCTCTGAATGAATGATTCCTCACCTGGATTAAAACTTTAACACCTGTGAAGATCGACCCTGAGCCCGGAGTTTCCGTGATTTTGGATTGTAGAAAAATAAAGAACATCTTATTCCACTGATTTTGGTAACCTAGCATAATCTTCCGATTTATACGGATCATACCAAAATTAAAGCAATATTATTAACATAAATGCGCTTTCTTGATTACTTGGTTTATACTTACTAAATTTTCCATATGGTAAACGCTAAATTCCATTGATACAACCACCGGTGTAGAAGCATTTGGTTTTGGAGCGACGTCCGAAACGTAATTCTCAAATATTCTTTTATAGAGTCTCTCGTCATTTTCCAAAGCTGATGTAACTGGAAATGCACAAAAGTTGTATTCAAGTGTGTATTTTAACTATTCAGATTATACGAGAAGTGCATTATTTTATTTTTGATTATTTTTAATAAATATATCTTTTTAAATTTAAATTTAGATTATTTACATAACAACAATAACGCTATTTACCTGCAACCAGCAAAAGAAGAAAAAACAATCTCAACATCGTCCTAAGCGAGCTCCACACCAGTATACTATTAAATCATTTATTTCTACAATCTCTGATTTTCATTTCAATAAAACCTATTACTCTGAAGCACTCATACCGATTTCGTTACGTGTGACATTTTTCATTTCGATAAACTCGATTTAAACTTTTTGTTATTAACCATTGACTCAATATTTTCCATTTACTTTACTGCTTTTTATAATAAAAACAAGGTTTATGACTAATGATTGAGATACAATAATTGCGTAGTTTTGCACTTAGCATTAATAATTTATTCACGAGAACAATTGACGCGTTCATCGATTCACATTGTATCTCTAACCTGAATTCATTTGGGGATTCACCTCCTATGTGTTACAAAAATATAGATCGAGTGCTTTTGGATTTAACTTTCTGCCAATAAAGAGAACGCATTGATAAATCGAATATATTATGATGCACCTTGCTATACTACACACCTAAAGCAGGTAAGATATGAAGGGGCCACTTCCGTTTGCGAAAATGGATTAGAAATTCGAACATGACTGTATTCACGCCTTCTATAAACTGTAAACAAAGTCAATGCTTCAGCTGGGTTATATTCGAGATCAATAACCCAGTTAATACGTGTAATGTGTGACGTCATAACGATGGGTCGTAGTAATGGCGGACCATGATGAATATTCGAAACAATTTGGTGAGTTTTCATGTTCGAATCGTAATATAGACCTCAGATCAGGGGTAATATCGTCAAATACACCCCTCGCTAGGCACAAAAGCTTTCGAACCCCTCACTCCCTTCGGTCGTTCGTGGTACAGAAAACGTTTGACCCCTGCTTTTCGGTCTATATTTCTTAATTAATCTCGGGGACAATGCAAAAGTATTTAATGAATCGCCAAAATAATGGCAACATTGTGATACAAACCACCTGATTAGCCTGTTACTGATTTATACAAACTCACCGTGATCCTTGCTATTATGTAATTACCGATTTTAGAACTAGAGGATACTATTAGAGGGGGGCGTATACGTTTGTCGCAGGTATATTGCCATGATATATAATAAGAGTATTTTGGACTTGATGAATTCATTATTTTCAAATTCAATTCAAAAAGGTTTGCCAATTATGGGAACGGCTTTGTGGATGGACGTTGACATCTGCTATGGAGTTCGAGATTTTGTCCCACATCCCACATCATTTGAGGATGGATGCTCTATCTTTTATGAATACTGTCTACAACCCAAACATTATTTTTCTTCACCTTGGATTATGTAGGGGGGTAGTTGGGGTTTGTTTTCCTTATGACTGGTGTACCTTTTGAGTTTTATTTTCCTTTCTGCATTGTGTAATACTTTTTGTATTTTCCCGTCGGCACTTGCGCACAAATATTTAGCTAAAAACGAGTCTATAAAGAGAAATGCCATCTATTTCTCTGTATCGGACATATCGTACAAAAAGTAAATTAGTTTTACCATTCTAGTATTTATAGATGTCAACACCCAGTGTTCTACAAAATTATTTATTTGATAGGTAAGCTTTCTCCTGGTATATCCCTCTCTATTTTTGACTGTATCATTACTAATCATTCATAAAAAATTCACTAAAATTCAGTATGTACACAAATACATATATATTATCATGCATGTATTTACCTTATTTAGTCTTATTCCTCTTTTGTGATACTACCTTGATCTGTTTGGTTTTGGTTAATAAACAATATGGTCGAAGATTCGTTTTGGACGTAAATAATATTATTTAATTCACAAGTTTGGAGTATAAAACTGGCCATTCTAGGCGACATCTACGTTTCGCCTAGCGCCCTACCAGATATTCGAGGTAGGGTATGTCATAATCCTTGAATTATCCGAGAGTCATGTTTGTATTTTTAGTATCCCAAGAATTCATTGGAGGCAAATATGATACCTCCCTGTTTCTATAAGAAGATTATGATTTGAGGTTTTTAGTTTTGTTATATATAATCTAGTGCTTATTGGTTGACAAAAATAGTGTTCAAAAATAAATTTATTTTAAATGCAATATGTGCAATATGAAGTTTTAGATTTATTTTAGGGTGTAGTTGCTTAAAAGAGGGACATGGGGTATAAATAGGAGGCAGACTAATGGAACAGCCAAAATAACTGGATTTTTGATATTTTCATAAAGCTGGTCAATTTTCTCAGATTTCATATTGATTGAGAAAATGTAAATACATTTTAATATATGTATCTTAACGCTTTCAATGTTTTGATGTTCATATTCTGCAGTTAGATTTGAACTTCATCATTTTGTTGGGTTGTAATAAGACATTTAAAAACAGAAATATATATTTTTAAAATTTAACAGTCCTCAAGCTTAGCCAATCAAAATCAAGTATTCAGCAATGCTGTTAATTAAACTAATTAATCCTGACTTTCAGTGCGATGTTAAAGTGTGGCTGTAACCTGATATTTTAATGGGAGTTGTATGTATTTGCAAAATTTGAGGTGTAAGACTTCACAATTTTTATAGCAATTCGAAAATCCCCATATCTCACAGCCATAACACAAAATAGGTAATATTAACGTATCAAACAATTATTATTGAACATCAATTGGTAAATTCATTTCTGTACACTTTCCTAATACTCCATACATGGCATTTTCAGCTTGTTTCTTCAACGGATCAAAATAACTGAAAATAAAACTCCTGAATACTTAAAGTGTCATTAATTTCAACATTTTCTCCGTTGTATGTAAATCTAAATAAACGCCTGGGTTTTCTTTTTGAGAAAATACTAACTATTTTGTCTTTTTTGTGTCAACAGACAAGTTGTTGAAATCATAATATGACGTAAGACCATTTAGTTCTCTCTGTAGCCCATCACTTGTGTCTGACTAAATAATTGTGTCATCCGCATACACGAGTATAAAAACGTTACAAAAGTATTCAATGTCGTGACCTAAGTTTAAATAGCTACATTTATGACTATTCAAAAGGTAATCCTCCATGTCATTTACAAAGAGTGAAAAAAACATTTGTGAAAATACAAGATTTGGCTTTGACATATTTTTGATACAGTTTAACATCTTTCCACTAATACCACATTTAAACAATTTTTCCATAATACCACTTTGCTTATTTTATCAAAACATTGTTTGAAATCTACAAATGCTACAAATAATTTATTTTTATTTACCTTTACATTACATTCTATCTACTCTCTTGTGTACATTTACATTTTAACCTCTTGCTGTTTTCTCTTGTACACTCCTACATTGTATAGCATTCTCCGTAAGTGTGAATAAATTATCTTTACGTCCGATACCACTATAAGCAACGCAGCAATGAGCAACAACAACATAGCGAAAGCGCCAATTGCCTTTGCACTGACACGCTTGTCAGAATCTGTAAACTGCTCTTCAACAATAATAATTGTATCTGTTTTGATGGCATTGGTTTTCTCAATTTCTTTTTTGAAATATACGACATCATAAAAGGCAACATTGGAAAAGCTTGATGTAATTGGGATTGTTACAGGGGAGTTTGTAGAGGTGTACAATGTAGTTTGAGGCGGAGGCGTTATTGTTTCAAACGTTGTTACAATGGTTGTCTCAATAGTTGTTTCTTTGGATGTGCCAATAGTTTTCCCTACACTTGGTGTTGTTTCAAATGTTGTATCAACAGTTGTATTAGCAGTTGTTTCAAATGTTGTATCAACAGTTGTTTCAAATGTTGTATCAACAGTTGTTTCAAATGTTGTATCAACAGTTGTTTCAAATGTTGTATCAACAGTTGTTTCAAATGTTGTATCAACAGTTGTTTCAAATGTTGTATCAACAGTTGTTTCAAATGTTGTATCAACAGTTGTTTCAACAGTTGTATCAGCAGTTGTGGCAACGGTCGTCTCAACTATTGTTTCTATATTTGTATCAACGGTTGTTTCTATGGTTGTATCAATGGTTGTTTCTATGGTTGTATCAATGGTTGTTTCTATGGTTGTATCAATGGTTGTTTCTACAGATGTCTCAACAGTTGTGGGAAGTGTGGTTGTTGGAATTGGATCACACGTGACGCCCATGTCACTACTATGACCACAAGAGGCTGTATAAGGCGGACATCGTGGACCCCATTTACTACACTGCATAATATTTTGTTCTGTGCCATCACAATTGATATTGTCATACCATATCATTGGGTCACCAGCTTGTGACCCCGCTGTATATGCGACAGCACCATTCGAGCCCAGTCCAAGTTGATTACATACAACCGTGGCTTCTTCTGCACCCCAAGGCGTGCTACTACAAGCAGTTCCCCATACTCCATTGTGAAGAAGTTGAACTTTCCCGGAATATGCATTTCCACCAACCAAACGAATCATATCAGCATCAGATTCTACAAATTTAATGATTAAATTCAAATGATGTGGATTTGATAAAATAACATAAACAGCAATTTGAATTGCAAATAGTTAAAAAGGAGATGAAATATATAAGACGTTCCAAAACTTTACATTTTATTTTTATTTTTCAACAATATTTTAGTGTGGTTTGCAGCAAACAATTACGCAATCGATCCTCAAATGGCTGAGTTAGTCTTAAGTGGTCTTGGAAATGTTGACAGACAATAGTAATGAAAATTCTCTGTTTAAATAATTTGACACTTCGAGTTTACAGAGGTTTTATTTATTTCTCATAAAATATATCGGAACCAAATGGACGTCTTAATCAGTCTCAGTCAAAACAGACGCATTATGTTTACACTGTTGTAATATTTCTCTTGAAAATTTGAGAATTGAGCATCTAGAAAATTAGAACTGGTTTAAATGATTGAGCCTGGTGCTCTATTTTTGAAAGATTAGCAAAGAAGTATACCAAGTCATATAAACATTAAAACAAAAAGTTTTATAAGCTATGGACTAAATCAAGCCAGATTTGAGCAAGAAAAATCAACCTTGTTGATTTTTTTTCCACATATAAGATCTCATTTAGTTTTTATTACAAAGGCAGATTCCCCCATTTCAAATTTTGAAGGTTCCAAACTACAATGCACTGTAAATTATATCAAAATGAATGTCTCCGTGGAGTTTGAGTTCACATTTTAATAATAAAATAAAGTTGGGGCAATTTTGTTTATGGTTTGTTTATTTTTATGATACGTAGTGAATAATTCCTGTGTGCAAAATATAAAATAATCTGCTTGGTTTAAACTCACATGTACCATGTTTTACTCGTCCTTTTTTCCGTTCCATGGAATTTTTATTTCCTTGGAACAAAAATAGTTCCGATAAAAACGGCGAACCGAATGCATAATTTACAGGTAAAATCATATCAAGATTTTAGAGTTCTTTTGCCTATAAAAGCAAAACTTTTGTTTCTTTTGCGCATTCTATCCTTGATAAGAGCCCAAGGTGTCTATAGGCAATATGTTTCGGAAGGAATGGGTCATTTAGCTTGAAAACCGAGGGCTTGTTCATTACGGGTTCACAATGTAATGATGTTTTCCTGAAAGCAAGGAATGCCTTCATACTTTATTTTATACCAGAAAAAAAAGTTTTTCTTCCACCATAACGTTAAGGGCATCGAGCTAAATATTGCTATATCCAATAAAATACCTGTAGGGGTACAATCAACACCAGCGTCTTCGTTGTGGCCGCATCCAGCTGACGATCCCCATGTGTAATGCGGGCACATATCAAGTGCATCCTCTGACCCTGTACACAACAATCGACTCAATTGGATGACTCCAGATGCGCTGCCGTATTTGGAACATGGATGCGCGACGGGATTGATTGGTGGTATGTTTAATGAATTACATACAACAAGTGCGTCTCGAACGTCCCATTTATCATCACAAACAGTACCCCATGTTCCGGAATAGAATACCTCTACACGGCCTGAAGTCCCATCCGCGCGTCCGTCTACTAAACGATAACTTTGACTCTCTACGCCCACAATAAAGCAAACGAAAATGTGTATATATAAGTGATTGTGAACATGGTAAATCATCATTCCATAGGATAACTTCTATGTAGCGAATTGACTACTGATGAAACCGCATCTCTTGTCATCTGTTGATGATCTAAATGGTTTTTGAAGTGCTAATATGACGTCAATGATTAGCTCTATTTGCTTATTGATGCAGGGTGTGTCATGACCATATTTGGAATCAGATAGTATCAGGTTATATAAAATTGTTCAATATACCAATATCACTTCATTACCCTACCTATTTAATTGTTTGTTTCCGAGAAAGGTTAGAATATAGGAACCGAAGTTATTGATGATCGTATTGTTGCAAACGTACTTTATCCGTTGAATATGGGCGCATGCGCAACATTTTATCACCTACCAAGAATAGAAAACACATTCATACCCATCATTCAGATAAGGAAATGAGACAAATAATCAATATAAAATACTGGAAATTACGTTTCTTACTATACCTTGTTCTCTAATTAAATTACGATTCATACAATGTACTCAGAGGAACATATTACTCAATTTTAAACATAGCCCTTAATTTTACACGTCATTAAAACGTTTGAAACTAAAATAGTACGGTATGTACAGTAGTATAACACAATTGTTTGCATTTAAGCAATACTCATCTACAAAATTATAAAGTGAATGACATAAAGGGAAATTGATACATGTATTTGATAACAAATAAAATATACCAGAGCAATGCAAGAGGATTATATTTGTGCCGACACAACCCGTACAAGCTAAGGTCGGCTAGCAGGGAGTACTAGGGAGTACACAAGGTACTTTACAAATTACGCCATGACCTTACTGGTCCTCATTACTTCAGAGAATTAGAACCCTTAAGAAAATTCTTCTAGTTCATGTCATGTGTGACCCTAAATAAGCCAATGAGCCTCCATAATACATATGGGGTATATATCATGTGACCATAAATAAGCCAATGAGCGTCCATAATACATATGGGGTATATATCATGTGACCATAAATAAGCCAATGAGCGTCCATAATACATATGGGGTATATATCATGTGACCATAAATAAGCCAATAAGCGTCCATAATACATATGGGGTATATATCATGTGACCAAAAATAAGCCAATAAGCATTTGTAATACTATGGGTATATTATATTTACATTATTATAATCATAATGACTGGTCGAAATATGGATTGCCAGTAAGTAAATTATTTACTGTAAATACATATGGGGTACCTCAAGATTCCATATAAAGTTTATTTTTTTTATAGATATTCTGCCATGGCAGCTATTTGTGCTTAGAATGGGACTTTACTCGTTATATCTTCAACGACCATAAGTCTTACTGATTTTGATAGCCATAAATTGAGGGGAGGACATTATTATGTAAGTTAGATTGTTTGGGTTGCGCGTGTTTTCATTATACTATTTTCTTAAATGTTCCTTCTCAATGGGTTTTAGATTTAATATCTTTTGGTCTTCCGGCATTTGTGCTTTCCTGCATATATAGTAAGTCTACTTAAATTGATTCCATGAATTTAACCAGATGTAGCATTTCTAAGTCATTCAGTACATACAATGAGTCAATGACCGAATAAACGGCAAGTGACGATAAACAGACATGACCTTAAATTGAGATGATTGTTTTTAAATCTTTAAAATTGAGCTCTTCTAAAAATTTACTAAGTCTCCGCATACATGTTGCGATGTACTTTTATATTTCAAAACGTTTTAAAATTAAGTTATATTCTGTGGACTAAAGATATAGTATAGTTTTGTATTATACAACAATCAGATATTGATTCTGAACTAATATTCCAGTAAATACCCTTTATGTACTACCTTTAAAGATCAATGCCATGGATATAGTAATCGAGTGCCAGGAACATTCCGAGAGGGCATTGGACATGGTGTATCGATAAGGCTATACTTAAAGGTTATCTGTTTTATAAGAAGAACGTTTCGATGATTGATTCGATTGTACTGAAATCAGAATATCAATAGAAATAACATAAATGTACTCTCAATAATTTGACTTTCTTGTAAATAAATGATGAAGGAATTGAAAACAGCTTTTAACTACTTAATTGATGCTCAATTCCTTTGTCATATATTTTGTAATCAAACATAATTTCTCCATCAGCGTAACTTTAAAGACAGATTACGCAGACATTTACTTGATTGTTCCCTTGATGTACTTTATATATCGTTAATGTCAAAGGTAAGGAGTGATTCATTGTCTTGAATGGTTTGCTCGACCTGTTTAAAGTTTGAGATCTTTGAGCCTAGTCCTCGGGGACTTTGTTTAACAAGTTTTGGTAGATAGTTTTTAATGGGCGTTGGTAGGCCAATAAATTCAATAGCCTGTCTGACAACATTGTTCATTCCTGATACACCATTATCAAAGTCTTCATATGTTAGTATTATCTTGCGTGGGTAGTTTTGCAATTCTTTCATACTAGATCTGTACCCATCCAATAGCTTAGTTCTGTAATCAAGAAAATCCTCCCATCTCAGAGGTACCTTCGTTATCTCGTTGGGTTTAATGCGGCTGTTGTATTGTCCTCTGGCAATGGCAGTTTGAAGTGACATAAACTGTTGAAGTAATTCACGGCGGTACATTACGATTATATTGGGATAGCCAAGGTGTTTCACTATATCCATTAATGTTATATTATTTGCGGCTAATTGCACATTGGTGATTTTAAAACCAGGAGTTACATTTGGATCGTCTTCTATATCTTCTTCTAGCATGTCTTTTATATAGTTCAATAAAATATGTTTCTCCGGTGGGATTTGATTATTAGAAGAAAGTCTTAGCTCATATGGCTTTTTATTCTCATGGAGGATAGCGTCATGGCATATGATATTTGGATGGTTATTCAGTAGCTCTTTAAAGACGGATGTCCCTGACCTCGGCATAGAGAGGATGAGGAAATAACGCCTGCGTTCTCCAGGGGTGTTTGTGACGTCAGGGGAACTGTATCCACCAGGCGGATTAGGATATGCTATATCATCATCGTTGTCATTCTCACTCTCATCTTCGTCACTGTCATCTTCATCTTCGTACTCTACAGTACTTATAAACATTGGGGATGTTTCCTGTTTATTCGGATATTTCTCCTGATCCTTGAATTTGCCGACATCAGGAAGGACGTCAGAAAGGACGTTATTTTCTTCCATAACACGATCTAGTCCTTCAAAACTTCGTACAGCATACTCTGAGGTATCTGAGATTGGTCGAGAAGGTTCCACTAATCTTGTGCTGATGTATGCCAAGATGCCAAATATAAAAATGATGACGAAACAATGGAGAGTCTTGAACCTTGGAATTCCTGTTCTGATCATTTTAACGCTTGTAATAGTTCCACCATGTGATTCGGAAATAGGTTAGATGTAATTGATATATTTGTATAGATAATACACGTTATTGTTGTTTTAATTACATGTCAACACCAATCTAGGCTTATTGTTTCAAAATTATTTGCGCATAAGTTCTGGCATGTTGTTTTTTAATGAAATATGGGACTGAACATAAAACAAATGAATTGGTATGCAATTTGTATGGAGTTCATTTACTTTCATCAGTTTAACGATCAAGTCTTGCCAGGAAACTACCAAATTACCAATTCAGTGAAAAAATAATTTATTGTTATTATAAAAGTAATCTATCTTGCCCATTGAAAGGGTCTGTTTTTCTTAGGTAGTATAAACAGAAAATTTCCAAACCAAATGCTTTCTCAATATAAAGTATATCTCCCTATTTCTAATTGCAATTTGAGGGAGCTGTTGACCATTTGTACTTTCACTTATGAAACTCGGACGATCAACATGAGTAATGGATGGTTTATGACAGCATTGTATTAACCAGCATAGAACGTACATGCGTATGTCAAAACACTTGGGGTTATAAAACTACCTTCATTCATACAGATTATCTCTCCTGAGTGCAAGCTACTGAAATGAATGCTAAGTATTTTTTCATCTGTAGTTTCTTAGGAATTGTTCCAGTTTTTATTTTCGCACGAACTCTGTTGTATCGGAATTTTAAAGGGCCGTATGGATATACATTTAACATATTTGGAAATGTTTATAATATATTTGATGGTCACATACACAATGGTGGATCAAGTTCTACGCTACCAGCAAGTTATCTTCATGCAAATATGAATAACACTGGAGTTATAGTGGCCAGGGCAGATATGACCCCAAATTCAACCGGATTGAAATATCATCGAACTGGATCTATCCATGGAAAGGATGCAATACAATTAGCAATTGATCGAGAAAAGATAATAGACTTATTTGGAATAAACGAATCGATGTATAGGAATATCAGTAGCGTGATAACAGAACAAGAGATGTTTGATCGACAGATGAGAATCCCGACACCGATCCTAGATATAGTATGACGCAAACTTCACTGGGGGGTATCGTGATGCAACAACACCGTGTTGTTGCATCAAGATGGCCAGACTTCCGGTGATAGATTTTCGTACGATGTTTTGTTTTCCCAATTTACACCCATTTCTAGGACGAGTTGCTCAATAATCATACACGTGCAGTTAGCGCATGATCTATATTTTAAAAAACTGTCATTTGTATACACGTAGCATCATCAAGAAGCGATAAATTCGTGGTTTTAATTCCTCACTATTGATGCAACAACACCACTCTGTTTTTTATCGATGATGCAACAACACCAATGTGCTGATGCAAAAACGCCAATATAATGTATCATTGAACAACAAGAGAAACTGTTTTATGTTCTGTTAACTGGTGTAGGTCGGGACATGAATAAAACGCGTGGGTCAGTGGTCCATGAACGAAACGTATTTTGTTTGGTTTCTTTGTCTATATCAAAGTTAAAAGGATATACAAGGCAAACTAAATAAAGTACAAAATCCCCGGGAGGCAATCTCATTGATATTGTATCTGAAAAATAAAGATTATACATTTTCTAAATTAAATGCCCTTGATTTACCGTATGGAAATTGCTTACAAATAACTAATATAATTTTGGAAAGACAACAGATATCAGTCATTTTGTGTTGTTAGTACCACAATTGAAATACTCAATTCTGATTGGTTGATGAGCGGGCAACAAAATGTATTGTTAGTACCTGAACTGAAATACTCAATTCTGATTGGGTGAGCGGGGCGGTCAAAATTATGTACTGTTGCCCGCTACTAGGTACTGTTGACCGCTACTTCTGAAAAAAAAGTTTCATGACGTCACAAAAAAAACATGGAAGACGGTCATTTTGTAAACGTTGATGAAAATGACTTTACTAGGCGACAAGTATAGCAAAAATACAAATAGAAACTTAAAATTAACATTAATTCACTAACGAGTACGCCGTGATGTGCCAAATACAGAGTTAAGCTACTTGCACTGTCTCCATATTTTTTTCTATGCTATTGCTAACGTGGTTCGGAGAAAAGGTTGTGAAATGAAGCCATGCCGATTGATGATTTTCGTCTATATGTGTATTATTAGTTTACTCGGACTAACAAAACAATTGTAGACCTCTCCATTCGATCAACCGTCAAAATCATATACCTACCTATATAACTACTTTAGACCTCGACTTTCGGTCTCTGTCAACAGTAGTTTTTCGGTTTGCAGTCTCGGTATACAATATACAATTGTTGACCTCTCCAGAGGTCAACCGGCAAAATTGTATACCGAGACTGTAAACCGAGAAACTACTGTTGACAGAGACCGAAGGTCGAGGTCAACAGTAGTTTCAAGGTTTACAGTCGAGGTATATGATTTTGACGGTTGACCGAATGGAGAGGTCTACAATTGTTTTGTTAGTCAGAA
Source organism: Owenia fusiformis (assembly GCA_903813345.2). Lineage (NCBI taxonomy): Eukaryota > Metazoa > Annelida > Polychaeta > Sabellida > Oweniidae > Owenia > Owenia fusiformis. The sequence continues at coordinate 2,982,401 of CAIIXF020000001.1, forward strand.
GAAACTAATAATACACATATAGACGACAGTCATCAACCATGGCTTCACTTCACAATCTTTTCTTCGAACCAAGCCAGCAATAATTTTTTAAGAACATTTGAAGACAGTGGTAGCTAGATTCTCTGTTTTCGGCACATAACTGCGAACTCACTACGTTTGTATTTGTATTTTTGCTATACTCGTCGTCTAGCAAAGTCAAAATATCACTTTCATCAACGTTTACAAAATGTCCGTCTACGCTTTTTTCTGGAAACATTGTGACGTCATATTCCCCATAATTCACAAGTGTAGTACAGTAACATACGCGGTCAATAATATGATATCCCATGATTCACAGGTGAGGTACAGGCAAAAATGTTGACCGCTAATTGACCTATCAGATGCGAGTATTTACACTGAGGTACTAACAATTTTGCCGGTTGACCTCTGGGGAGGTCAACAATTGTAAACTGTTGACCGCTACTAGGTACTGTTGACCCCTATTTTTGAAAAATTGTTTTTAATGTTGAAATTTTTTTAATTTTGAAAAATAAGTTGTGTAAAAAATTACAAGCATTTGACGGTTTGGGGATTTTTTGCTAAAATATGATACCTTTACTGTACTTATCAAATATGTTCACGTGATATTCGATTATATATTCGTCCAATTATTATATTATTTGGACTAACAGAACAATTGTTAACCTCTCTTTTCGGTCAACTGGCAAAAGTGCCCTCGACCTCTGGTCTTGATCAACAGTACTTTCAAGGTTTACAGTATCGGTATACAATTTTGCCAGTTGACCTTAAGAGAGGTCTACAATTGTATTATATCCTTCAAATTATTATATTCTTCGGACTAACAAACAATTGTTAACCTCTCTATTCGGTCAACTGGCCAAAGTGTATACCTCAACAGTAAACCCTGAGAGTACTGTTGACCTCGACCTCCGAACTTTCAAGGTTTACAGTATCGGTATACAATTTTGCCAGTTGACCTCAAGAGAGGTCTACAATTGTATATTGTATATCCTTTGTTATCCCACCCAAAGTATGATGTCATATATCAAGTTGAAGAGTTGTATACGCTGCTCAGGAGTTTACGCTATCCAGGAGTTGTACATCGTTCTCAAGAGTTGTATAGGATGAGTGTTGGTTTAATGATATTGCAGTTATACAATGCTATTATATAAAGGTTATTTACTGAGAGGGATTCAATATTGGTTTTATTCCGAGAGACAATATGATATTTCCCGAGGGCCCGGGATATCTGGGATAACTGTACCCCTATAAATTTACCTTTTTAGGCCCTAAATCTTATCACTTTTGTTTACCTTTTTACTCAGTCGGAGAGAAGGAATCCAAAGAGAGCAATAACGCTACAGGTAGTTTATCACTGTTCCACAGATGGATGATAGATAATTTCCAATAGCTCATCATGTTTACCGAGAACGAAAGATGTTTGTCCACCATTTTGAATGATACTGACTGGAGTCAGGGTCATCAAGCCATGGAACACAGTGGTTTATGAAAATAGATTGGGTTACTAAAGTTTGCCATGTTAAAGGCGATTGAACTATGTTATAGAACAACGTCCAGTACATTATAATATTTAAAAGTATAAATTTGTGAAAATACATATAAAGGATCTTCGCCCGCAGACGTGTATTTTGAATGCCTTGAGAAGAACGCAAATATGGGTAATGGGTAACGGTGTTGCAATAGTAGCATTTAAAAATCTGTTCCTCTCGAGATTTATGGTCTTCTGAAATGATACTATTAATTGGTGTTGCTGCATCATTGCTCAAATCTAGAGGAGTGTTGTTGCATCTTCGGTCTGGTGTTGTTGCATCAATAGTGAGGAACTAAAACCGTGAACTAATTGCTTCTTGGTGATGGTACATGTATACTAATGACAGTTTCTTTAAATATAGATCGTGCGCTAACTGCACGTGTATTGTTATTGAGCAACTCGTCCTAGAAAGGGGTTTAATTGGGGAAACAAAATATCGTACGAAAATCTATCACCGGAAGTCTGGCCATCTTGATGCAACAACACGGTGTTGTTGCATCACGATACTCCCCAGTGAACTTGTTTCACTAAATATTTTTATACGTTTTTTTGTTATCAATAGTGAGTTAAGCTTGCAGTATTTTTCATAACCTAAACACGAACGGAAAATATTTAAGCGATATTTGTATGGGCGAATGATCATACGTATAGTTTGTCGTTTCGATTTTACATGCTAGCTAAACTCCCTATTGATGATAAATCTTGTACATATACTATATTATATCTACAGTATATCTATGTATACAATTTCCTTACCTGAAGTGCTTTCTTTTCCTCTCCCAACCTTTGCAGAATCCCCCAAGTGAATTCCTGCAGGAGTCGAAGAATCCCTGCTGGATAGGGAATATTTTCGAGAGCGATACAAACCCCTGCACTGAAGACAATGGTCTGTGTAAATTGTACAAAAAACTATTTAACCAAACAACTAACATACAAACAAATCGTCTAAAAACTCGCAGTCCATGGAAACTAAGATGTATACCATATTTTTACCTCATAGGCTTTCCAAAGTGTGGAACCACCGACCTTGCAGCTAGGATTTCACATCATCCGCAAATATTAGGTAGATTCAAAGAATTCCATTTCTGGTCAAAACTAAGGAAGGATACGCAGGGAGGTTTGATTGACACCTTTAAACCGTATGTTGATATGTTTGATATGATTGCCGAAAACATTCGGAACGACATCAAGCTTCGCAGTCATTCCGATGCCATCACAGGTGAGCACATTCTAAAATGCGATGAATACACAACAAAACCCGGGGTGTCTAATGACTGTTATGAATATATGTTTATTTGTGATTTTAATAAATAGCTAAACAAGTCATAGCTTTAATTTCATGTTTGTTATTCTCTCCGCATTCCATCATTAATTTTATTTATTTGAAGGCGATAATTCCCCATCAACTGTCTTCTTCTACAATGGGGAATATGATGGAAATGGCCCCGTCATCATAAATGCCGATATCATGAAACACATAAGCCCATCAACGACGAAATATATTTGTATATTAAGAGACCCAGTAGAAAGGTAAGCGGTAATTAAAAATGTTAATGTTAATCTTAAATAACATAGTAATTTTAGTACTAATCAAGAGTCTTAACTCAACTTAGTGTTGTATGTTTGTTTTAGATCTCTGTCCGAGTACTACTACTGGCACAACGAAGAAGGTGCAATAAAGTCCAATATGAATCACAGTCAGTATTATCATGTGATGGTCCAAGATGGAATCAGGCGATTTGAGGAGTGTGCTTCAAATAATCCTCTCAGATATTGTGTTTATTTGCTTTCCAGAAAAGGATTTGGGCGTGGTGCCATGGTATATATTTTTTCAATTTTACAAACATTGTATCGTGTATTGGTTATTTTCATTACATCACCAATTGAATTTTCTTATCTACCTGAAAAATATAAAATGATTATACTCTCCTCGAAGATAATGAGACCTTGATGGTCTACTAAAACAGTACGATTCGAGTAACTTTCACAATTGGTCAAATGTTCCCATACTACATTGGGAACAAAGTAAGCTGTCATGTAAACATTCTATTTCTAGTTTCGTGTTGCACTTGGAATTTATCACGTGTTTTTGGATGATTGGATCAAAGTGGTTGGAAAGGACGCCTTACTGGTTCTTAAGATGGAAGACTTAAGGACGAACCTGACAGGAGTTATGACATCAGTATTTGACCACTTGGATGTCAAACCACGCTTAGGTAGGGAGAACATATACGACGATATTTTATCGAAAGCGTATGCATGTTTAGCTCATTTTTTGAGTGGTCGTAGCCCCACTCCATTACCCCAAGGACACCTATAGACGTCCTCGATTGCCCATTTAAGCAAACGACTATCATCGATCAAAGTATTAAGCATGTTAAACCTTGAAAGAGAGATTTTTGGAAGACCATCCTGTTATATGTTATGTTGACTATACTGTTGAATTATGTGGTTCAAGGAATGCTTGTTAACTCGTTATATTTTATCATTTCAGAAAACCTTGAAGAGGAATACACACGAAAAATATTAAGTAATGAAAAACAAAACGTACAAACTAATAGACAAGACATGCTCCAAGCAACACGAGTGTTACTACAGAAATTCTACAATGGACATAATAAAATATTAAGATATGTCTTGGATAACGAAAAATATAATTGGGGTTATTGATTCAGACATTGAAAGTTGTGATGTTTATCTATAAACTATATTACCATAACCTTTATTTGGTTGATCGAGATACTATTCATCATTAATTTATATTACCATTTGATAGCAACTTGCATGTAATAAGTTTAAATGTGTTTGCTTCCTCATTCTTTTGAATTCCTTTTAGTATCAACGAACTCCTAATCGATGTCTTTTTATCATGCCACCATTGTGAAATATAGGAGTTCAGAGATTGGATCCATTGCTATAGTGATTTCTAGACATACAGTGGGCATAGGAGTTGAAGGGGATTTTTTTGATGTTGCGTAAAGAAACCTATCCAGTCCATGTTAAATATTCAAATCAAGGAGTATCCTATAATCAGAAATGTTGGATTTTTTAGAAATGCACATTACATGGCATGGAACGATAGAAGTAAAAATTAAGTAATATTTCGAAAGATTTTCGAAACTTATCCTCCATCAATCTTTTATGCCTTCATTTAACAATGAAAAAATTCAGAACCAACTGAGCCCTGGAACATTCATAAACTAGTTGTACTACTTTTATTTGGCAACTACCTCGATCTCCTGTCCCTCGGGTACCCTCCAATACACAGTCGTCGAAGAACGGCGAAAATCAATTGCATTGTTTACTTTATATAAATATGATGCAGGCAAACCTATAATGCTAATATATGGCGACTGGCGATTTTTAGTAACTTAAAGTGAAAGCTGTAAATGTTTTTTTGGAATCACTAAAAACTTTACCGCTAGATATTTGGTAATAAGAAATGCAGATTATAAAATACTTTTAATAGTATCTCTGGGTTGGTTCAATGTTCTCGGCTTACTAAAAATACATTATTCCCTGGTTCAAAACCGCTAGACGGACAATCCGTTACCCCAAAAGTGAAATAATTGCAATTGTGTTTCAAAGAAAACTTCATTGCGTGAACCCCAGCAAACTAATTACATTCAAAGTTCGATAAAACATGTTTTTAATTAATTTCATGGTTTGAATCACCACCGTTTGATTTGACTTTTATTTGAACACAAAACCTTTAATAGGCCGAATGTCAAACTGTCGCAGATAGTTATCTCGTTCAAACAACACACATGGCTGCTTACAAGATGAATCCATATTGTTCCCCAATTTAATCCACAATGCTGTAATTATGATTCCTCGGGTTATATCTACAGTTTGGGATAAATTCATAATATTAATCGTACTATCAATCGTTTTGGCGATGCTTTCATTTTCATATACATCATCCTTATTCGATATACACTATATATCTCGACGCTTCTCGATACGAAATGTGACTAGTAGTGAACAGGTATCTACAACAGAAACCTGTGGAAAAGTGAGGTTCTCAGAATGGCCGTTACCCCTGACGGCGCTTGCGAGTTATCCCGGCTCTGGCAACACATGGACGCGGTATATACTCCAGCAGGCAACAGGTATGTCGAATCTTGCAAAACATAGGGGCAATATATTTGTCAAAATGTTGGAATATGGCGCTTACTTGCTGTATTGATCGAAAGGTGACTGTTGCAACTGATATTTGCTGACTGAAAAAAGGTCCGGTCACAACGCCCTCTCGCGGTAGAATTAAGGATACAAAAGTATATAAGCATTATTATATCCAAGGTCAAGGTCACATTTCAAGAAAAAAATTAGTTTGTGTGTTCATATCGATCGACTCACTAATTTATAGGAAACTTGTTACACGTTTTCATTATTTTACTTTGAAATTTATTAACCAAATCGAAACAATATTTACATAATATACTGTATGGTAGTAACAGATAAACAGGACAAATTGATTATAGATTTTATAACTCCTAAGTTTCCATATTTCAAACTTGTGTCTTAGGGCAAGTTTACAAATTTCATGAATTCTTCTATTCTACCGCATCATGCGCCATGTGTATTGAGATCAACGACGCTATTGTGCTTTCAACCGAACTGTTTACCATGACCATGCAATGTATATTGAAAATATTGCTTATTATTTCTTTAAAACTGATTTCTAACTGGTTAATACAATATGTTTCCCACCATCTCTCAAAAGGGTTTGTTTGATATGTCGTACCCATTAAAAACTAACACGTTTTATAATGTCCATATGTTTTGTATCCTCCAACACATATTCAATTTACTATAACAATCATTTAAACACTACATTGGATCAGTCTAATTTCTGAAAATAATTGTTTGAAATAATTTACGTGCATTGATTAAATCTTAATGTTTGGAGGATACAAAATATTGGACAGAAGAACCTAAATCTAAATGACTTTGAAATAGCGCACATCAAATGTACCTGGTATCAACCTGGTAAAACAACTGATTTTGAAAATATTAATTATCGTAAAATTGCCCCTAAACACTAGCTGCTTTCTATTGTATTTATTCTCAAAGTCTCCTCCATTGTTGTAAAATAAAAAATTTGTTCGGAAAAAATTTAATTTTGAGCATTAACATATTCTTTGCATTTGTTTTACAATTGACAAATAAATAACTTTCTACTTCAATATTACATAATTTACTACACTTTGTCATCAGTGTGTTCAAGTTAAGCCGATGAGAGATGAGTTGTAGTTTACTGTAATTTACTGAGGTCTACATATATATCTTATATCAGTTCATCTTACACATTCGCATAAATCAATAACATTGTTTTCAAAGTAATTGTTTTTTTCTATAATGGAGATATACTTTTTGTTCTTGAAGGCATCTACACTGGGTCGGTTTACAGCAATGACGATGAGCTGAGACTTAACGGCTTTCCCGGAGAGGGAGTTACAAACGGGTCTGTTCTGGTAATTAAGACACATCGTGCTCTTTTATCACATAGAAAGTACGACAGGATAGTGATGATCATCAGAAGTCCATTCCAAGCGTATTTGACTGACTTTAACAGACGCAGGGGTCATGGGCATACCGCTATTGTGGAATTGACAGAAGGTTATTGTGACCAGCTTGTTTTGCATGTCTATATCTGGTTTTGCACTTGAATAGTTTTTATGATGTCGTAAAATATCATTCAATTAATTGATTTAATGTGCATGTTGGCACTAAACGTTATATCTATTAGTGTATCTGTTTATTGACGTAAGGTTATTAGGTGAGGTGCGAGAATAGTGTTTGTTAATATAGAGCTATTTTCATAAACTAGTGTAACTGATATCGATCAGTAAAACTAAGAGTTCAAAGGTAACCAAGATGAAGACCTAAAATACTTACAACAGAGCATCCGAAAAGTCATATTAAAATTGAGATTAAATTGAAATATGATATAATTTCTCATGTTTAGGATGGTCTGGGTATGTGCGGCGACAACTTGATACTTGGCGTGCGTTTTACGTCAACTGGATGTCTTACGCTAGGGTACCTTTTCACATGATCTTCTACGAGAAACTACGAGAAAATGTGAGATCAGAATTAACCTCACTTTTAGATTTCCTTGAATTTCCAATACACGAGGATAGAATTGAATGTCTCATGGAAAGGACAGAAGGAAATTTTAAACGACAAAGTGTGAATAGTGATCGTAGAGACATCTATTCATCAAATGTAACTAAGATTTTACGTGAACACGTTGCAGAAGTCTGTAAGCAATACACAGAGAAGTATCCTAATAGACACAAACTCGGTGATTGTATTTCTTGGTTATCATTATGAACATCTGATAAAACAATGAAATTACATTACCAGTTTGTTCACATCCGATTTAGTTACATTTTGATGTTATATTGATGTCATCTTCAACTGTAGCTTCTAAATGAGCTTTATCGCCCGCTTTATCGTAGATGTTAACATTATTTGATAAATTAATACTTTTGATATTCTCATTTTCAATCGAAATTATTCTTTAAATCGATATACAGTAGCTCATTAGTTAGATAGGTTCAGTCAACGCCCCTTTTAACAATTATTGGTTTAATTAATTATTGAAGATTTGGACAATTGTTCTAGGAAAATAGGTTGAACAGATGTGACATAAATTCCAATAACTATTTACGGACTTGTGAGTAGCATTCGAAAATGCATTTTTATATGTCTAGTCAAAAACAATTTGTGCATTATGTCTCGTAAAATAAAACAACTTGTTGCGATTGGAGCTGTTATCTGGTGGCCATTTGTATTCGTATTATATTATGCGTCTTTTAGTATCGTGCATGAAGAAAGTACACCCAAGGACATTGCTCGTACATGTGGCCCAACAGTAATACCTAATGTGAGAACTGAAACCTTCGAGGAACTTGTTAAAGACACGTTCTTTGCCTTTTCGGCATTTCGGGACATGCGCATTGTTGACGATAGCAGGAATATGAAACAGTTGATTGACGCGCATGCGCAGTTCGCCGACTCAGAAGGTCAAGTCGGAGTTGTACGACTTATTGGAGTAGCTTCACGGGATATACCTGATTTGTATTGCAGACTTTCCGATAAAAGCGGAAATGGATATAGCGTTCCTGCAAGACATCACGCTATGAGCAGAGTGTTAGTTGAGACGATGTATAGAGAATGTACCTATTTTCCATATTTCGTTGACTGTCCACTTTATGAATCACACAAAGACCACGTGGTAGATGTAGTTGGCATAACTGATAAGATGTGTGGAGAGGTCGACACGTGGTTACCCGTCACTCAAACGTTCTTTGACAATATGCCCGACACTTCCCATAGTGTCATCATTTGTATGAAAACTCTTTTTGGACTGATAAATCCATCGCGATTAATTGAGTTTCTAGAATTCAGTAAAATATTAGGCGTCGAGAAAGTAGTTATCTATGGAGTTTATGATATTGGGCTCGATGTCCGTGATGTATTAGATGGATACATAAAAGAAGGGTTCATCACAATCATAGACTGGAGACTTCCATTCGACCCCAATCTTACACACTTCTTTGGTGAAAAAGCAGCTATTAATGATTGTTTATACAGGTACGGCCCACAGTACAAGTATATGTTATTTTCCGATTTTGACGAGTATTTCATTCCAAGATCCCACAATACTTTGTATGAACTATTTGAATCGATCGAAGACACCTTTCAAAATCCGTACCATCCAATTGGTGCATTTAGGTTCCTTCAGACTCGATTTTGCATTGATTCCCCAGAGCCTTCCAACGATAACACTCACCTTGTCACAATGAGCAACACAATGCGTGATGATCCTAGCATCATAGCTGCAAAATGTGTCGTAATCCCTAAAAACGTTGTTGAGATGGACGTCCACACACCAAGACAACAAGTGTCCATCAACCACAAACGTCAGATTGTCCCCGTAGACATGGCACAGATGCATCACTATAGATACCGTGATAAGGAGGAGGAGTACTGCAAGACTGATGATAAAGGTGTGATGCGATTTAACAAAGCACTAAAGCAGAAGTACAAAGAAGCATCTGATAGGTTCAAGGCCCATACATGGCCCGATAAATTATTTGCTAAGGCATTTCGACCTGTATGTAAACAGCCTGTTGAGAATATGACGGGCTCTACTGACGATTACTTTTCACGTCTGAATGGGGCAAAAAATTAAGTTCTTAAAGATGAGAGATTTCCTCTCGCCCATTTTGCCTCAACTAGGTGTTGAAAACAAACAATTTGAAGACGCTGGCGAAGATTCTCTTACCGACTGACGCTCGCCCGTTTTAAGACGCTGAGTTCAAAACAGAAAGATCTTTCCTAGGTACCCTCAAAGAACCAGTACCCTAGTTCTAGACACTATCGTTACAAATGAATTGTTTTCACAAAACACACGAATTTGTTAATTCATTATAGTTTTAACATTAGGTAACTAATCAACATTACAACCATGTTTTGCGATACCATACACACGGAGATATTATTTATTTTGTAATCCGTTGATACAAGCGATGGAACGCGATCGTTAGCAGGCAGAAACATGGAATTGATGCAACGTTGATGATATTAGTTCTCGCGTCACTGTGGCTGTAAAAGACATGTATGATGAGCAATTTAATTTGTATTTGCCAAAAGCCATATATAAGTTAAATTAAATGCAATATAAATGTGATAGTTAATTACAGTAATGTACAGAAAATCGACTCTATGACAAGAGTGTTCTTCCTTCCAGGTATGGCGTCAAATTATAACTCATTTACTGATCAACTGATCTGATTTTCTGTTCTCATCATATCACATCTGAGTGACAAAACATTGAATGTATATTACTAATGATAATATCATCCTCTATGCTTCCGTTCAATTCGAAATGATCACAATTTATGACATACTTTGTAATCACTAATATATGAGCGACACGAAATGGCTTCAGTTGCCAAAACATTAAGTTCCAATGAAGTTTAATTTAGATATTTTATTAATTTTTTAACAGACGTAAGATTTTAGGCTTCTTATGGGCAATCTTCACTGATTTCTATCAATATTTTTTCTAGGTCACCTCGTTTTTCGTGTTATTGCGCTGAAGATTTCTAATATCCAATAGTGTTGGCCGTAGCCAGGCACGAGGCTGGAGAGGCAACTACCCCGGCCATCAAAATGTTTACTGCCTCGTTAAGAATTCTTACTAAAACTGAAAATAAAGTCCACGGTAGTACCAACTACACCACTAAGATATAAACAAAAGTTCCCCGAATTTGAAATACAAAAAAACTCATGTAGTTCCCTAATCTGATACCCAACTTCCAAATATTGAATTGTCTTTCGCTGGCCAAAAACGCCACAACTTTTTTATTATACCAAATTTTGATGTCACACAGTGCAAGTGGTTCTGGTCATAAAATAAGTCCTCCTTCTTTGATTGTATCTGTTCTAAAAAAGATGTATTCAATTTTTCTGCCGTGCACTCTTTGATGGTAGCGTTTAGTTTTCGTCGCCATGTCGAAATGGTGGCATCAATGAAATGTTTGCTTAGTTTCAAGCAACTTCCCGAATTACCAGTTGTGGTGATTGTATAATATGTACATCTATTGAAGACCGATGCATAACGATGCATACGTTAATACAGAGGATTGCATTAGGACTATTAGCGGGCCGAGTTCAGGGACAAATTCTCGAACAATATGATGGTATTGGCTGCCCCATGGGCAGATGGTTACTATCCTGTTAAAAGATTGTTGAGCGTTTATGATAATGATACACTTCAAGTTTTACTTGAGAGTTAGTTTAATATTGTGTAATGGAGTTTTTCACAAATACTAAAGCAAGGCTGCTTGGCGTTGGCCTGTTAATTTCTACGGTGACCGTGGAAATAACAAGTTATAACATCTACGGCGACCCTGTGGCTTGTAAAAACTGGATACGCCCTAAGGAGACCGTACGGCGACTGTACATTTTCGACAGTTGCCGTAGATTACCGATTTTACCGATGTACGGTCGCCGTAGAGCAAATGTGACTGAGGTTATACTACGATCACCGTATAAGTTAAACATGTCATAGCCGAACCGTAGAAAGGTTCCACGTACCTGTATGTCGGGCGCATGGTCGACTTGCGGCTACCCTAGGATTTTATCGGTTACAATTTACCTTTGCAAACCGCAATTACTACCGTAGGATCACTGCTGGGGACCCTTGCTGCCACCTTACGTCTACATAGATATTTGTCAAAAAATTAACCCCGTTGTGGGGACGTCCTATGATGACCGTGTGTTATTATTTCAAAGACCCTACGACAACCGTAGTTTTTCTGCCTCCATAAAATCAAAATAAGCCGTTCAACTACCGTAGCTGATATGACTGCTAAATTATCTAATGACAAAAGTTTCCTGATAGTCGTAGAATTTCTAATAAAGGTGAAGACATGAACGAAATATAGGCTAAATAAGCAGTTTCATCAAACTAATTTTCACGTCTATGTTCTCGATGTTTTGCTGAATGGACTTTTATGAACGAACTAGCATCGTCATATCACCGAACACCACCCCTTTTACGAAGGTGTGGAGAAAGACGAAATAATACTACAAACCTATTATGTTCGAGTTCTGGAGATTCTGAATTTACGGTCTTTTAAAATTCAGTTAAAATAATGTATTGTTACGGGTTGCCATGGAACTAACCATATGTCGTACTGAACTTAATACGTCAATAAAATCATTCGTAGAATGTTAAAGTTCAAAATCAAATGAATTTGATTCTAGGTCAAAGGATAGGCATCGATATGGTGAACTGAATTAAACAATGTTTTTCTCTTCAACCAATTATTGAAAACATTCTGTAAAAAACACGGTCCTTTATGTAATGTTGACTGATTGGCAACTATTTAATGCGAAAATTATTTATATACATGTATGTCTAATATAACTTTTTTTGTTAAAGGCCCCATGTAAAGTTTAAACCACTTTGGCTTATATTGTAGTCTTACCCAATGTTATCAAAGTGTGATATGTGAAACTTTTTTTTTTAATTTCAAAAAGTGGTTTTTGATAGACTTTTTGTTCCAAAATTTGTGAATTTATTTGAACCAACTTTTAGAGGTCACTCATATCTTCTAATTAGCCACAATTCATACCAATGCATAGCATTCATCCTCCCATGTTTTTTGCCGAAAATATTAAGAAAATCGGTTGATAAACAAGCGAGAAATGAACTTATCAGTGCATGAAAATGATTCTGAGAAAAATGCAGTTCAAAATTTTAGTTCTGATAGAAACCAATGGTACAATGCTATCTAAAACATAATTTATTCTTCCTTTTAACCTGGTTAGACAATCAACATTGTTTTTTTATGAAAGTCTAGTAGATTTAGAAAAGATTGACATCGAAAAAAAAAATTCAATTTTTTTCAAAACATTTTTGTTACCTTAGTGACATCACTAATGTTTCAAAATATTTTTGATAAGCTAAAACATTGAAGTGGCCCATTAAATATGACATTTTATTATTGAAATAGTGTGTCTTTTGTTCAATCTTTGCATTGGTGTTTAAAAGATAATCTTTTTTGAAATGCATTAAGAAATATTTGATGATTAAGAAATTTCAACTTTTTTTGAAAAATGGTGGGAAATTTGAATATTTGAGAAATGAAATGCTCACAACTTTTTTTTCAAAAAAATTTTTTTGTTCAAAAATCTCTAAAATCACTTTTTAAGTCCTGACAAATAGTAAATGAATGATAAAAAAATATTTTCAAACTTTAAACGGGGACTTTAACATTTTTTGTTTTTTAGCGCAATTGTTTTTGTTCCTTTCTACCAATTCTTGAGAATGAAATAAAATGTCTTTCCGAACCTTGTTGGAACAAAATAGCAAATGCAACATTTTCTTAGACCTCTCAATATTATAGTTATACAAAGGAAATTTTGGTTGATTTAACAAAACGTATGCAAAAACTTAAAAAAACAAAATAGATGAAAATTATGATAAACCTTTTATTTCATTAACAAGTTACTTTTTTAAAATCAACCAAACTTTCCTTTGTACAATTTCAATATTGAGAGACATAAACACGTTATGTTTATGTCGTTTTGTTCCAATGTCGAGGTTCGGATAGATGTTTCATTCCGAATAGAACATATGATACCAAGAACGAAAGAAGTATCTGATGTGTTTTCTAAAACAATATAGAGAAAAGTATATACCATATATAACTCAAATTATAATGTTACCATCCAAAAGGTGACCATTAAATTGACGATGTGTAAGATTTTCAGAATGTTTTGATGACTGATTTAAGAGAAACGCGTGTTTAAAAAGTAAATTAAATTGAAATTAAAAAAATGATATAAGATATCAGATAAAAAAGGGGAACATCCATACAGGATTGTTTTATCACGTTTAAACATTTTAAGTCATGCGAAATGGTACGAACGAAAAAACATCAGGCGAATTAAATAAAGTTGGAACCCTTGGGTAATGGACAGATATGCCAAGGAGTGCTCGGAGCAGACAATATGTAAAATAAAAACACCGAGATCTTTATTCCAACTCTTCCTTTAATACTATAAGTTATTGAATAATTTGAAGTGCAATACTGGATGTATTCTGCTCGAGAAATTCTGTATTGGAACGAGACGAAGTCGAGCGCCAATACAGAATATCGAGAGCAGTATATATCCCGTATTGCACTTCAAAGCATTACGAGTTGTTACGAGTTGTCGAATGGATTTCTTTTGTTCCCCGCTTAGAAAACAGTCTTTCAAACAAATATGGGGGTTAACATGTAAACCTATGAGGTCCTTAACTTTTTTTGAGGAGTATATATATGTTCTCGTACAACTTCTCTTAATCTATTAAGCGTGTAAGCCTTTCTATTATATAGAGCGTTTATGACCCGTGAACCACCGTCCCTGGTATAAGATATAAAATAGGAGCTAGTGATATGCGTGTGCGTTTAACAGAAAAAACTATTTTTTACAAATAGTTGTATTATTCATTATTATAACATACCTATGATGATGTATAGTGCAAAGTGTACACAAGACAGCGGGCCAATATAAGTTTTGAAAAGCCCGCGCCCGCTAACTTTCTGATTGGTCAAGGCACTGACGTCATAACCAATCAATCGAAGATAAAACTGCGCGAGCAATTTTTCTAAACTCATTTCAATCATTTTCAAACCATTTGTTTGTCAATTCTATAAGAAAATGGTGCTCTCTGACCAGTCTACATCATCATAGATATGTTATAAATCGTTTATGTCACTATCGTGGCACATATGCCCTCGGTTCTCAGAGATCAATGTCCCTCCCAAGGTCGGGCCATATATCACTGAGACCTCGGGCATATATGCCACGATAGTGACATAACCTCTAATTATTATATACCCAATATGTAACACTAATCCTGATTGGTCAATACCTAGTCACGTGTTCCGAAATAGATTTACTATTTCCCTCGGAAAGTTATATTCCCTCAAATGTGACGTCAGCGGGAATATACATTTGAACTATTGCCCGCTGACGTCACGATTGCAACTTCTATTACCCTTGGAAACGTCTGCGCATCATCACTGCGCAGACGGCGCAGACGAAAAACAGAAAAATGGAGGATGAGCACAAACACAAATCAACTCCGTTCACCATGACAGACGTGCGTGAACGATACAATATAAGCAAGGTGGATAAAGTTCCCTAAACTCAATACGTCTGTGTAATTTCAAGTGTTATGATAATCTATTCCGCGTGTTAAACGCGATTGAATTTGTCAAGTGAGAGTCTCAGAGGCAAACATTTCTGTTGAGCATCTGATGACGTCACAGCTTGTAATGCTAACAATGGACCCGAGGAGGGGGCTTTCTAAGCCTTTTTGGCCTCCGCAGAGGAAACGGGACAAGAGTCAGTATAGGGTATATAGTCACTATTTGTATACTATTAATTAACCCACAGTTTTATAGGTTATGAATCAATAGTTCATGTATCGTACTACGCTCTTCCAATTTCCAGAAAATTATTATATGGATCAGAATGAAATATATGTCAGGAATCGCGGTCTACTTTAGACAATTTGTGTTTATGTTAATGCTGTTTATGTTTCTTTATTTTCACCCATATTAAGTAGAGCATCAAAGGAAACAATCAAAGAGTGTAAAGTACAGAAATGAATAAACGCATTTACAAAAATATTACTACGTGTTTTAAAAATAAAAGTACCTAAAGCATAAATCTTAACCGGATTCTTGTATGTTGTATTTTCGAAGAACCTCATTATGTCATATAGGGGCAAAATTACGATAATTGGTATTGTCAAATATTTTCAATTTCTGATATTCTACCAAAGCCTGTGCCATGTGTATTTAATAATGTCAACGACATTTAATTTGTGTCAACACAACTGGTTACTATGACCATATGTTATACACTGAAAATGTTGCTTATTATTTCTTAATAACAGCTTTATTGATGATTTTTTAGACAAAAATTTAATAAATGTATCACGTGCTTCGATTACCAATTTGTTAATAAAGTATGTTTGCAACCAGCTCTCAAAAGAGGATTGTTTTATATTTCATACTCATGAAACAGAATACGTTTTATTATGTCCATATGACTTGTATCCTCCAACACACTGGTTAAAGTAACGTTGTTGATATGTCGTTGATGCATAATTTGTTGAAAACTTCGCCAGAAAGTGCCCTTAGGGGCTAGCTTTTAATTTTTTTTAAATGTTTTGCTGTTCAATTTTTTGTACACGTATCTTTCAAACATGATTAAGATTTCAGCTTTGCACAAATACGATTTCAAATAATTATTTTGAGAAATGAAAATAACCCAATGTAGTATTTCGATGATTGTAAAGCAACGGAATCTAGTACTGCCATCTTTTATTCAGCTTTTAATTTGGGCTAGAGTTCCATTCACTTACATGCTAAAATCTTGGAAAAGTGGAAAATTTCATGCAGGGTTGCCGTAGAAATTATAACTCCGAGTTATACTAGTTGTTCATTTCTGCCGTCCCCGTAGAAATCAACAGGCCATTGCCAGACCGCAGAAAGGTCCAACGGTTGCCGCACGTCGGGCTTACGGTTGACTTGCGTCTGCTGTAGACATTGATGGGTAGTGAACAGGGGGGGAGATTTCCCAAAGATGCCCTATCATATTAGCACGTTCGAAAACAAATTTTATAAACAGGCCTCAATTTGCCGTTGAAATGGATCTCCAAATGTTCACTGTAGTTTTATGAGTATTCTCTACAAGTATGGATCGAGTAACTATAATAGTATTACCGTAGGTTTGAAATGATGATGTTGAACTGATGTTAACGCCATTCCCACGATTTCAAATTTAACTCTGCGCATGCGCAGCACTGAGAGAGCACGTGCTCATGATTGTTCACGTGATCGAATCCTGCAATTTGATTGGAGATGATGCAAGAGATGATGTAATGGGGAATCCCCGAATACGATAGAATATGAAAGAATTGTGGGAGCTACTCACTCCTCCTGGGTAGTGAACCTCTGGAAACAGTTTTAGGGTCAGTTTCGGTCATATTTTTGCTGTAAACACAACACAATACGTATACTGTTTGTTGTTAGGTCACTGATTCCACTGCAACTTATATTTCACTAACACTTTTTAGCACTACAAATGGCATTAATGTTTTGTACTGATGTAAATAAAACAAAAACAAGCATTAACGTTTATCAACAGAAATGCAAAACTCGCCGTGCAGCTGCCGTAGGAAATGTGACTGCAAAGGTATCCGACCGCAGAAATTCTACGGCGAGCGTAGAAATGTTACTGACCGCAGAAATGATAGACCGTGTGGTCGCCGTGGGAAATGTGACTGGGCTGTTATCGTAAATTTTGCCATACATACTAGTGCTACATATGATTATAAATTGAAACACGATTCATATCTTAAAATTAAAAAGCTTTCGCTCGGGAATTTTTCTATTTGGGAAAATGACAATTGGAATGCTATCTCTCCTAATCCTGAACAGATACATTTATACTTGTAGGCAGTGAATCATGTCTCAAAAATAGATGAAAATGCAGAAAACATTTCAATCGACTGTGTTTGATATTATTTATATCAGAATATTTTATGATCGAGAAGAATACCCACCTGCCAAATTGTGCAGTCAATACTGATAAAAAGTAGTGATACACAGTAGTTTACCTATGGGATAAACAGCTTCATCATGGCATTTCCTGTTCTACCCCACCCCCCATCCTTAAGTGCAAGATGCTCAATATTTAACAAAATTAATAAACAACATTTATAGTTATAGTTTATTTTTTCGCGAATGCAACTTCGGCTGTTGGCTTCCGGATTAACCAATTATCCTGTGAGCAATGTACATTTAATTATGAATATTACTTACCAAAAATTGAAGCGGACCCTACGTGTATAAAAATGAATGAATTTTAAAAAAGTTTTGGGCGAAAACTCGTTTTTGGGCCTGCTTTTGTCATATTGACACTCTTGGGACCTCAGGCTAAAAAACAGTTTTTATAAGCTCACACGATGTTATATTTATTGATGCCCCCAAGGATCACGGGTAATATTTTTGAGAAGTCTTTAAATACTATTAAAAAATGTAAACCCCTAGGGACATCCTTAATATTTGAGCTGAGTATGTACAACGTAGGTATAGATCATGTTAGTATGACCAACAATTCCTTGTCCAAGCAAAATATTCAATAAAATTTGGAAACATCTATCCTTTTAACAAATAATGTACATCTTAAATGTCAACTTCTTTGCTACACAAAATTGTTTTATTCTTAGATAATGTTATTTGAAAATTATATTATTCAAAAATGTGTTGTTCTTATATATTATTGATCATTACCTATTTAAAAATATATTATTTTTGTCTTATCAATTGTCTTGTCGAGTGTGAACTGTTGTATCGCTGCATTGTCTAATCCACGTGCTGGAATCATCTTTAATATTACATCAACGTGATTGGTTTACCGACTGCCAGTTATATCCGACCCGCTATCACAATTTTGATTAACTTTATATAAATCTAGACGATATGTAAAATAAAGTATAATTAATCTGTAAGTTGTACAGATGCGCTAAGCGTTGATTACAGACCGCTCCGAACGACAGGAAATAATACCAACCCATATTCTTGTTCTTTAAGTCTAGTTTGGCGAGGATCTAAAAGCAAAGGTGAGCATTCATTTTATTTTGTTTTTACATTCATGATATATTTATATATATGATCACTTATTTCTTTGGAATGAGAAATCTCTATCCAGAACAGAAATGTTTGTTTTGATAGAACATTAATATAATTATTTAAACTATTAATTCAGTAACTTGACTAGGCTCTGTATAAAAATTGATTGATTAATTAGTTAGTAACCCGCTTTTCTCAAATATGTTCAATCAAGAAAATAGTATTTTACAATACGCCATTTTTGGTTGCGTTTAACAAGATTCTGGAACTTGCGACTGAAAGTTGTAAAAGATAATTTGACAATAATATAATTAATGTTAAACGTTGCCCAGACTGATTTTACTGTTTAATTGCTGTTTAAAATTGGAAAATGTTCAGTATTTTGATTTCAGATTGTCTGACATATCAGTATTATTTAGTTTACTAAGACATAATACTTTTTTACTACAATTGGGACATGAATTCTTGAACGGGGAATTAAATGCTAAAATTAATACGTATAATGACTTTATCATTCTAAAATCGATAAAAATTAACATCAATTGAAATATAAGAATAGATTGCTCCGTAGTTTCGTAAACTATGTATACGTTTAAAGACTTATTGGTATTTTCCATTAAGCTTACAAGCATGTGCTAAATGTCTTAAAAACAATTGAATAAAATATAAAAAGAAATAAAAAGTGAAGTTTTGTTCATAGATCGTCTGTTGAGAATGCACAAAATAGTTCCCCGAATGTGAGAGCATGTAACTGCTCATGTGTTTATTATATAAAGATATTTTCGTAATAAGTAAATTATGAACGTTTCATTATCTTCCGGAAATAATACCCAGTCTTGTCATTTCCAAAATTAGAAGTTTAATATATAGCCGATGAGTCACTTTAAAGTGGAATCTATTTTAAATTAAAGACTGGATGCGAATCGAAATAACCTTGATTTACAATATTTAAAGCTCAAAATTCATTCAAAGTGATATCATATTTGAAACCTTCATGTAAAAATACATCTAGAAATGTGGTTTATCAAGTGTTTATTAAAGTATTTATATAATTATCAATTTTGCAAATTTAATTTTCGTTGAAAATGTTTCTTCTAGGTCGGGGAGATTCTTCATTGATCCCATGTTGTTATATAACAAAAAGTGAAATATCTTTTGTTGTATTGGACAGATGATATTTTCTTTTAACTGGGCACATTTTACTTTGTAGTTATGTATAACTACCAGATACATAAGTGTAATATGAAAATTGAACCACTAATTAAAACTGATAAATATCTAAGTTATCATTATCTGATATTTAAAGGAATTTGTTTCATGAAAAGAAAATGAACAATCATATTTATCAACAATTTGAAATCTCTCTTCGTAATAAGAACGACTGAACAGTAAAAATACGCTAAATCTGAAGTTGTATTTTTAGTATACAAATAGTGACTGCCATTGAGGGAAATAGTACAAAATATTTTTCCCAAAGGAACGAATATCCTGTCCACTGATCACATGTTCCCGAGACTGCAGGCCGAGGGAACAGGGAACAGGGAAATTATTACACTATTTCCCGAAAATGTGGCAGTCACTATTTGTTGTTGCCTTTTTGCTCCTATAATCTCACCTATATAAAAGAATATAAAATGTATTAATGACTGGTCACATGATCTAACTGGTGATTAGTACATTTCATCGTCCCTGATATCAGGGATTTAGAACTTTCCTGGGAATTAGTTCATCTATTTCATATCACGTGACCATGAATAAGCCAATGAGCATCTAGAATACATATGAGATATATAATTATAACAACTGTTACACTATATAAAATCAGGAATTGCTCTCAAATAAGCTAGTTCATTCCTCTGATTTGTCACTTCATAAATATGAAGAGTATAAGAAACGACGAATGCATCTGTAATATATACTAAAACGAGTCCCCATAGTACGCTGGTAAATTAATTACTTCATATCATCTATTATTTCTGTTATTCATTCAATAGGCATGGTTTTGGTGATATTTTATGGCTTTTCCAAGGTAGTTAAAGGAGGATTTTTTCATCATTTTACCGTAATGAAAATCCGATCACAGCAAAATTTATTACGGCATGTGACTGTGGCAAAACAATGATATTTCAAAAAATATAAATTACTGTTTTCACAAACCAGAAAATTTGATTAAAAATGTCAACAATCGCTTGAATATGCCTTGATGGTTAAAGCAGCACGTCGATGTCATTTAATTCTATTAAACCGAATCAAATGAGCGCTGAGTGATCGTTAATTATGAGTATCTGTTCTGTAAAACACCTGATGTTAGTGTTAATTAAACTAAAATATTTATTATGACAGCATCGAACCTTGTAGCTACTGCGAAATCCTATGCCGAATTAATAGATTAACAAAACCGGCATTGTATTATATTAATTGATCGAGTGATTTTAAGCTTTCCATCAAAGAGTTTTTATTAGGCCAATTACTAGTAGAATTCCGCAATTTAATTCATGATTAATGATAATAAATATTCTCTTGATTGTTAATGCACGAATACTGATTATAACAACATTATCATGGGTTAGTCAGTAGAAAAACGTTTTCATCTATTCTTGAATTTATTTTGAAATTTTGCCGCATCTCCAAACAGTATATTCCTTAAATTATACGTCATATCACTGGAACGTTGCAATTGTGTTTATCAGATCATGCGCGTAAATCAAACGGTAACAATATACGTAATTGTGAATGGATAGAACGTAATTATCTCAAACAACACTTGTAAACCGCACTGCCAAGCCTGTTGTAGAATGGGAATATACTTTGGCATAGGGTGTCTTTATTAAGTTACAAATTAAAATTAATAAGTATGATCAGACGCTAGGTAATAACGTTTATTAGAGATTCATTTACAATATTTTCTTCGCCACAAGCTCGTTTAGAAACAAGAGTAATCATTTCCTTCCTTTTCGAATTAATGGCGAATGCTCTGTGAAAATATTACAGAAAACACGTCATCTACTATTGTTTTTGCAAAGATAAACTGAGACGCAACCCTAAAAATTTAACACACGACCAGTATGTAACTGGTATGCTAAAGGTATTACCTTAATACGATAGACCTAAAAATGAATAGTAAACACAAAACTGAAAATCTAAAATAATTAATACTCTAAAAAGGATTAATAGATTTATTTTTTGATTTTACATTTCATTTGTAACAGAACCTACCGTGCGTGCAGAGTCTAGTTAAACTACAAGAAGACGAATCTCTCTTTTAAGAAGTGAAGTCAAACGAATGCAAATGGTGAACAGAACCTCTCGATAATGATATAATAATATATAATATCAATAACATACAGTGTATATTTATACATATCATTCTGTATATGATAGTCTTGACCCCTGATTTTTACGACCAACCAATTTCAATTTCTTTTTTGATATTTTGAACTGAACAATTGGATATTTTATACTTGACCGAGCTTTTCCTTGATGGTAAATGGGAAACTAAACATTTGTAGTTGTTTTAATTTATCGTACTACCACAAAGGAACAAATGAATAAGTTATTAAATACTATAAAACATGCAACAGTTAGCACTGAACAATCTACTGCATTTTAGCAATGACTTCTTTGCCGACTGTCGTATCTCCATTGCAAGCAAGTGGAATTGGCCGCGAGTTACTCTTGGACGAGTACATGCTGGGGAGAAGACGACAGGTTAGAACCGTTTATATTTCTTGCTCAGATTTAATTTTATAAACCCCACTCAGGTAGAAACGCAATAGAATGAAAGTTGTATTTTATTTTTAAGAATGTCCAGCTATAACAAAGAGGAGCGCATTATTTTTCTATTGTTTTTTAAGAATGTATACTTGGCAAGCTATCCAAAACCAGTCTGGCACAAAAGATGATTGACTGTCATGTGCAGTGCACTAAGCTGAACTAATTATACCCTATTCACTCTTTCAATAGTTGAATAGTAAACACAAAAGGGATCAAACTTTAAACTGTTAACCCTGTTACATACAGTGCACTGAATCTGAACCATTAGACCCACTTCTCAATACGCTTACCTCATAGTCAATACAAAAGAAATAGATTTTTCATGATCATGGACCATTTACCTTTAATAAGACTCAGTGCCCACTGTGTGGTTTAAGTTAGATAAACCATTCGTTTTGGGTCTTAGGAGTAAATAATGGCCTTGCGCCCCCCTCTGGCCATTATTTTACGTAATACCCAAGACCCATCGTTTATACATAACATAAACTATCAGCAATCACAGGGCAATACTTTCAGAATTTACCACTATGTGCAAGAACAATTATATTGCCAATCTATATCATAATCCATGGCTAGATAGCATCCTCATGTTTCATTTGGTATGCAAATTATGATTTTGTATCAAAAATTAAAAAGGTTATAGCATTTTGAAGAAAGTGGCGTTTTTTGGCCCACCCTGTATATATTTGATCCAAAAACAAAGCCGGAAGGATTCCGGAATCTCAAGATTTTTAGCCATCTAGTTTGAAAATACGTACAGTTTAGACGGTACGCTTTAGTCTGACTTCATTATTTGTCTATTTCTCTGATCAATCCTTTTATTTCAGAGACGAAATAGAACAACATTCACTCCGCATCAACTCGCATCCCTCGAGGAACTATTTTCTAGGACGCATTACCCTGATATATTCGTCCGCGAGGAACTTGCAAATGAAGTTAACTTAACAGAGGCAAGGGTTCAGGTACCAGTAATTTTAGTCTTACTACAATTCATTGGCGGTTGATAACTAATTGCATAGTGAATTGTAATATGTGAACAAACGTATCGAGTTCAGGATTTATATTTGATTAATATAAGTGTCTGTTTCGCTAAAACAAATTAAGTTACTTATTAAGTGATCATGTTTAGAAATCTAATAACATTTCTTTTATTACAATTTGTAACAGCCATATGTATGCATATACAGGGTAGGCCAAACAAATGTTCCTGAAATGGGACAAATACTCTTTGGGGTTTCTAGATAGACTGGTTCAACATCAAGCCAGCAGCTTCAATGAAATAGTATTAACCTGAGTCTAAAAACAGTTTTTTTTATATGTGGGCTCACTCAAACACCCGACTGATCATCTAATTAAATCACATTTACGATCTCAGAATCTTTCTCTGTACGGGCACATTTTCCCAAATCGCCTTTTTCTTGAATCAGTTTTTGTCCATCGTACTCTTCGTCTCACATGCTTTTAAAATTTCGTTTGGTCTGAAAATAATTTCAGAATATACTGAATAACCCATCCTATTTGTTTCTTTAACGGACTGAATAATATATCTGGTACTGGTATTTTATATGTTGTATTGAAAATTATACTGACAGCTGTATAATTTGACCCATAGTGTCTGTCAACCTTTCTTATTCAGAAACCGCAAAAGACTCATTTATACCATTTCAGGAACAATTGTAAAAGTAATTTTACATCCCCTGTAAATCATGTTACATTCAAATAAAAAATGTAGACGTTTTGGGGCCACCCCGTACGACTGAAAGTGCCGGTGCGTTTGTTCTCGACAATCTTAGTAGATTAAAATATTGAGCACTCCCCGCGAGTTTATCATACCAGAAGAGTTGAAAATGCAGGCAGAATCTTTTTGCTGAACACATGTGCTAGCATCATATGCTATGAAAATCTGAGCGTTGTCGAACAAATAACACATGGGACGCCAGGATCATGTATATTTATAATACCTCATCTTCACAGAAGAAGTGAGTAGCTCCCACAATTCTTTCATAGTCTATCGTATTCGGGGATTCCCCATTACGTCATCTCCCGCATCATCTCCAATCAAATTGCAGGATGTGATCACGTGAACAATCATGAACACGTGCTTTTGAAATCATTGGAATGGCGTTAACATCAGTTCAACATCATCATTTCAAACCGACGGTAATACTATTGAAGTTACTCGATCCATACTTGTAGAAAATACTCATAAAACTACAGCGAACATTTGGAGATCCATTTCAATGGTAAATGGAACCTGTTAATAAAATTTGTTATCGAACGTGCCAATACGAAAGGTCATTTTTGGGAAATCCCCCCCCTCTGTCTTCTACACTAACTAACATCTACACTATCAACCGGTTCGTTTACGTCACAATTATAGTGAGAAGTTTTTTTGACCATTTTGGTTCGTTTTAGTTACCGAAATGGACCCTTTTCCATAACGAAGTGGAGGTGGGATAATTCAGGGAGGGACTTAAAGAAAACAGAAGTTTCCTTTACAGAATAAAGACACAGATGTATTCATTTAGCATGTCATGTTATTTTATACCAACTTATGTATTAATGGGTATCACTCTTGGAGGTTGATCCAATTTATTCATTATTTCCAATTTCAAATAAATCTAATTTTAAAGGTATGGTTCCAAAATAGACGGGCAAAATGGCGTAAGGATGTCCGCCTGAGGTATAACCGTGACACATGGAGGTCTCGCCCCTTATCACTATCTCCAGTCTCAAATCCATGGGCATCAACAGCCGCGCCCTCTATAGCTAGCAGCCAAGGCTTGGGTACAACAGCCTCTGCTGAGATGATGTATACAGAAACAATGAGAGTGGCCCAGTCTTGCTTCAGAGAAAGGTGCGCATTGTGACCGTTCATCAGTATTCATTTGTAATCCAAAGAACGTTTTTTAACTCTTTTTAAAACTTAAAACATATAAAACAAACAACTTATCAAAATATATTGCATTAAAATTATTTCTTCAACTTAACATTCAATTCACAATTTTAAGTAGAATGCGCCAACACTACACTGGCAACCAGTAGCTTGGGTTATTTGGATATAAAACCGCATACGATTATACTACAAATGGAAGTCTCTAAAACAGGATTTTTCAATGTTATTGATATTCATTTCAGTTTTTCAGCAGCGGCTGCATTTCACCACCGTGCTACCCATCCTTGTCTGCCTCTGTGTACCTGTGCAATCGGCTTAGCAGCGAGGCCTGGTGTAGCATGCACCAGCCATTGTGCTGCACACTCGACACCCAGTGTACCAACCGCGGCAGATTTCCCGGCAAAGCCAGGCACTAAAAGACCACCATTGAGCATGCACCCATGGGTACCCTTACTTGGTCCCCGGAATAACGACAAAGTTAATTCATATGACGACGATGATGTTACGGAAGATGAAAGCCCAAATCTAACATCATCGGCGGCAACCAGAGACACTCCGAGTCCCAAATAGAATATCTGATACTACCGAATGAGAAAATGTATTTGTTGTGCCATCTTTTAAAAATGGTCGTTTACAATTAATTATTTGAACGTTTTAATAACATGTATATATATGTGTGTGTGATGAACTATAGTATATATGTATATGTAAGATCAAACTTTATAAATAAAAATATATATATTATATAACATATCGGTGTTCTTCTGTGATCGAATAATAGAAGATCAATAATATAGAGGTTATTTACTGGGAGGGATTCAATATGGGATTTATTCCGACGGACATGTGATAAATGAGATGTGATATATATAACTGTCTTAATGAAATCATTAGTTCAAAATCCATATCTGATTTTTGTATGAAACAAAACCAGACTATATATTTAGCCTAAAAATTATGACTTAACTTTATGACATTTTGAAATATAAACTTTTACTGTATAACATAATCACATCAACATAAAAAAAATCAACAATACATATATCGGGTGTCTCAAAAAAATGTACCCAAAAGTAAATCAAGAGCACAGATAAAACAATCAATATTTTCACACATTTTTTGCATGGTCATGTAGCTAAAACATTAAAATTTTCTCCCCAATACACCATTTTTAATTCAGTCTTTTCTTTATGATGCTTTAACCCTTTACCTTTTACACCACATAATCGATGTAACCTCATATTTCGATGACAGCCTGTATCCTTACTGCTACATTGTTCATCACATTTGATAATAATTCAGGTGGAATATTTTGGATTTCTCTTTGAATGTTGCCCTTAAGTTGTTCTAGGTCTTTTTGCTTGGAATGAGCATTAAAACATTCCTGCAAATAGCCACAGAGAAAGATGTTTGAGGATGACAATGGCAGAACAAATGCAGATAATCAGGTCAATTATCGGCAAATGATTCAGGAGTTACCTTTCAGAGTTAGGCAGGCTAAGCTGGAGACCAAATGATATCCAAATGAAAACACAGTGGTCTCAAATTTATACACACAACAAAAGCTACACTAGAATCCCAACCAATGCAGTGTCTTGTACCTCTGACCTCCCTGTATAAGGGGGCTATAAGACATTGTGAGAGCCTCCCTATTCACCATATTTGACGGCCCATACTTTTTTCTCTGAGGCTATTTGAAGGACCATTTTTATGCTAAACCCAAGCTAAGAGACCTAGAACAACTTAAGACCAGCATCCGAACAGAAATCAAAACATTCCACAAGAAATATCAAATGTGGTGAACAATGTAGTAGTAAGGATGCAGACTGTCATCGAAATATGAGGTTACATTGAATATGTGGGGTAAAAAGTAACGGGTTAAAGTATCAAAAAGGCAAAACTGAATTAAAAACTGTGTATAGGGGAAAAAACTTTCATCTTTTATCTACAAGACCATGCAAAAAATGTCTGAAAATATTGATTGGTTTGTCTATGGTGTTGATATACTTTTGGGTACATTTTTTTGAGACACCCTATACATGTTCATCACAGGGCATTATCTTATTGCTCTCATTGCCCAGATTTCTATGACGTTGACTGTCTGTGTAAGCACGATGATGAAATTACAATTCGCCCATAGTTCAAAATCTCTTCTCAATTTTTATTTGGAAAATATCGTTTCTCACATGAGAATATCATTATAGCACGCTACGTACAGTATATCGACCCAACTGAACGAAATAGGAAGCTTTATTCGGCAAAATTCCCGGGAGGTGAATACTATTTTCGTGAGGGGGATTGAGAGGTGAATACCATTTTTCTGAGAAGGATTGAGAGGTGAATACTATTTTCGTGAGGGGGATTGAGAGGTGAATACCATTTTTCTGAGAGGGATTGAGAGGTGAATACTATTTTCGTGAGGGGGATTGAGAGGTGAATACCATTTTTCTGAGAGGGATTGAGAGGTGAATACTATTTTCGTGAGGGGAATTGAGAGGTTAATACCATCTTCCTGAGGGGGATTGAGAGGTGAATACTATTTTCGTGAGGGGGATTGAGAGGTGAATACCATTTTAGTGAAGGGGATTGAGAGGTGAATACCATTTTTCTGAGAGGGATTGGGAGGTGAATACTATTTTCGTGAGGGGAATTGAGAGGTAAATACCATCTTCCTGAGGGGGATTGAAAGGTGAATACTATTTTCGTGAGGGGGATTGAGGGGTGAATACCATTTTAGTGAAGGGGATTGAAAGGTGAATACCATTTTTCTGAGAGGGATTGAGAGGTGAATACTATTTTCGTGAGGGGGATTGAGAGGTGAATACCATTTTCCTGAGGGGGATTGAGAGGTGAATACTATTTTCGTGAGGGGGATTGAGAGGTGAATACTATTTTCGTGAGGGGGATTGAGAGGTAAATACCATTTTCCTGAGGGGGATTGAGAGGTGAATACTATTTTCGTGAGGGGGATTGAGAGGTGAATACCATTTACGTGAGCGGGATATTGATTGGGTGGGACAATAATTTTTTTATATCAAAAATAGTCACCGGGAAGTAGTAATTTGGGATTAAACTTGCTTAATATATTCCTAGGGAATAGAGTATTGAATAAATATTCTCATTGATTTATTCCAATAGATACCTAGCAACAGTGGTTACCATGGCAATGGTTGCTAGGGGTCCGTCGAGCAGCTAAAAATGACAAGAAATCAAGAAACTTTTTACCATGTAACCATACCTATCTTGTATATGTGACATTTTATATGTCTTTGGCTGAAATAATCATGAATTCTAAAGTCGATGTTAACAAAATACAATTAAATCAAGGGAATACCAGTATTAGAAACCTACAGGGGCCTAAAGGAGGTGTATGGACGAGATAATGTGAAGCCTTCAACGATGTTGGTATCCTGCCTTTTGAAATAATGGAAGCCACACAGTTTTTGATGCTTCTGGTCGCAAACCTGAAATACTGCTCCCAGCAAAGGGGGTTGTACAACTCATGGGCGCATGGCGCAATGGATAACGCGTCTGTCTACGGAACAGAAGATTCCAGGTTCGAGTCCTGGTGCGCTCGGTTTAGTTTAATCCATCATTTTTGGCCTCAGGTGCAAGAATATACAAATGCACATGAGCAGTGCAGGCCTCCTAGGCTTCCATCAACGCGAACATCAATTCTGACGTCGCGAACAACGTTCCTTGCACTCAAACCACGATTCTCACATCGTGAACGTAAAATCTTTTGTCGCGCACCACTATTTCCTCGCTCCCGAACATATTTCTCAACTCACGCACAGAGATCCGTACTCGCGAACCACTTTGTGCGTCAGAACTGATGTCCGCCATGATGGAAGTCTAGGAGGCCTGAAGTGGAAAATGGCTGCTTTATCTGTTTATTGCGTCAGTAAAACCTAACAAATAAGTATTCAAGAGATAACAATGTCGTAATATATTGAAAAATATGGTCATAGTTTACAGGAATGTCATCTGTGAATAATAACGGGTTATACTCTGTCTATTTAGCAGCAAATAATAATGACCGCGACGATAGATCTGTTCGCTTCTTCAACCGAGCGGCCTTATGTTATGGGTTATGGATTAACTACGAGTACTGGGTTTTAGAAGAAATAATAGCCTTGGCCGAGGCTATCAGTTCTCGTAAACTAATATCCCACACTGACTTTTATAAAAGTTAAATGGCCCATGATAGATCCAATTTTAGGAAAATTTGATTTCTTTTGTAAACAGGTTGTTCCTTTACAACTAAAATGCCGAGTTAACTTGTATTCGCGAATTCAACTGTCGGTTGACGGATTAACCTACTACAGCACTGTTCCACAACTTGTTACTTTGACGGAACGTCAATGTAACAAAATGGATGAACTTTCTGGATACGAGTTTTTTTGTTTTCTCGATTTAAACTTACGTATAAGTCATGTTGCGGATTATCATTTGGCACAAAGTTAGACAATATAGTCTAGCTATTTGAAATACTCTCGGTTTGTAATTTGATTTTTAAATAAAGCTGTAATTCATGCATTTAGACCATCGCTTTTGTTACATTGATGTAGGTCGTCAAAGTAACATACATTGGTAACATAACTGAGTTTCGTCAATGTAACAAAAGCGAGGGGGTAAATATATAAATTGCAACTTCATTTACAAAGCAAATTACAAATCGAAGACACTTAAATTAAAACTAGACTATATTTTCTAGCTTTGTGACAAATTATAATCTGCAGCTTGACTTAAGGAGGTTTAAATCGAGAAAAGAGAAAACTCGTAAAGAGGAAGTTCATTTTGTTACATTGACGTTCCGTCAAAGTATCTAGTTGTGGAACAGTGTCGAGGGTGGGCCTTCAAAAGAGGTCATTTATACAAGTCAAGATACACCAAAAATGTTTAGATAATGGGGAAAATATTGAATATTCAATGATAGTATATATATGAAGAGATCAAATAATGTTACGGTACTAATCCTTATGCTGTTGTAGTACATAATTTGATGTAATATTTAGAGGTTATGTCACTATGACGTGAAATATTTAGAGGTTATGTCACTATGACGTGAAATATGCCTGAGTTCTCCCAATATAGGCCGACCTTGGGAGGCTCTATATTTGGGCAAGAACGAAGGCATATTTCACGTCATAGTGACATAACTGATGTATTACATGCCTTTGTTCCCATGGTTACTTTGTATCAATGACGTGACGTCATGATATTATCATGGTTATTAAAGAAATCTAATATCAAAACGAGGTAAGCGGGCTATATCGGGGTAATCGGGCAATATCGGTGGATATAGCTCGCTAACTTTCCCATTGACGTCCATACAAATGCTTCGCTAGGTATGTAATACAGGAATAAATAGATGAATGCCAGGATGCTATGAGCAGGAAAGAGATTTGTAAAACACATTTGTGACGTTGCTCCACATACCCTTGACTCCCGTTACCATAACGACCATAACCTTTTCATTTTAAAACTAAAAGCCATGACTGTTGCAGGATATATTGCTAAAATGTCATTCTACATTCTGGAGCAATTTCATCTCATAACATGTAGATCTCTTAAAATGAGAGCATTTGTATCTTTACTTTCCGGACACCCTGTATATGTGCATATGTGAAAATGAGCTTGCAAGTAGTATGCAAACCTTCCCCTGACCGACCCGGTCATGTTTATGTCTTTTGAATGATGTCTACCCCTTGATGCATGCATCCTTTATAAGTGGTGTTAAGAATATTGGTGTAGGCCCTAGTGAAGGGAAATGTCATAAAGATTTGACGTATATCGCGATATAGCCGCGTCCCCTTTGTCTTCCAAACGCAAACGGCAGATACAAGGGGTTCTGGCGTACCAGAATGTTTGACGTAGGATTAAAAAGGAATAAGTGATTTGATATGATGCTTAATAAGCCACTTACAATATACAGGGGGGGGGATGCGATGGGTGAATGATCGCACCCCCCCCCCCCCATAACCAATAAAGAAGGAAGAAGAAAAGAGCTTTGAATGCCTTTTATTTGAAACTTCTAGTTCAATTTTGAAGGAAGTTGCATCAATTTGCCTTGTTTATGCCACAATCGCATCCCCCGACTGAAAACCAATTTTTTTGACGATCGCACCACCCTGACTGAAAGCTGGCTACCCCCCTTTAACATGTATTCAGTTGATATAGCTTTCTCATATGACTAACAAAGATACAGCCATCTTTACCCCATGCAAGATATTGCCATCTTTCATCCTAAAAAGTCACACGTGCAAGATGAGATTTACTTGTGACATCACTGGTATATAAACATCCACAACATGGCAACGAGTACATCGTTGCTATGCGTATCCATGCTCATTCTACAAAACTTAGCTGTGACGCCATAACAATGTAGCTTTGTTGCCACGTGTATCCATGTATTTTCTACAATATTGTTATGACGTCATAACAATTGAAAAATGAAGTTCCATTAATTTCTAGCTATTTTTCACTCACTTTTATTATAAAAAGGTGAAAATATGGCATAATACAGAGTCATATGAGAAAAACTTTCTTGTACTCGTACCTGTGCAATATCGTCCATTCTTGACTCGCTTTGATAATGTTTCTTTATCTCGTCTGCGACTCGATAAAGAAGAATTATCAAAGCTCATCAAGAATGGACGATCTTGCACAGGTACTCATATAAGAACCTCTATATAAAATACAATAAGACATGATTGTTTTGGCATTTTGAAAATAATATTTTTGTTTCCTTTCCCTTTATGATGTGTCCTTTTCAGCGTTTGGTGTTCTGCTAGGAATGGATTGAATCAGGGTTTAATTTTGCAAGCGAATCTCGAAACAGGCGCTAAGCACAATTACCTTTATTTTACACCAAAGAGTATCAGGCCCGTAGCCAGGATTTGCCAAGGGGGTTTACCTTTTGAAGAATTCCAGGGGGGTTCACTTTTGACAATTTTGGTCCAAAAATAGCCCAAATCACTTAAAAGGTGCTCAGAATGGTGAAAACTGCATGATTTTGAAAGATTTTTTGGCTACGGGCCTGAGTATATTCATTTTGAGGGTTTAAATAATGTGTTTTATACAGAGAGTCTGTTCCAAATATTGAGTTTGGTTTAAAGAGAAGTATCCCGGGAGAAGTATGAGGGTCCGGTATCATTTTCAATGACAAGGGGTTATTCTTTAAGAGTTTTAATTTTATAATCCACATATCCTGAACTTGTGATTAAACTAATGATCAAAGGATGGCTTTTTGCATCATTGTTAAATCGGGAATAAGTTTGACAATACCCATGCTTAACTTGGATTTAATTTAAAACATTCCGGTTTTATATACCCTTTGTTTGCATTCGTTTGACTTCACTTCTTCAAAGAGACCTTCGTCAAAGATTTCAAATCAAAGGAACCAAAAAGTATAATCTTATGGCCGTTTAAACCCCAGGCTATAAACTACATGCATTTAGTTAGATCAGAGAATTTCAAAACTATTAATCCCATCAAAACAACATCATGATAAACCATGACATCTCATTTCTTCTCAGCCCTGATGTTTCAGGTGAAACAGAAAGATGCTATATGAGTATCAGAATGCCAAAACAACCTGATGAATAGAATTAGGATTCAATCCCTTACACGAAATCATCAGTGTTGACATGGGCTTTCAACTAGCCCATGGTGTTGATAAATATGATGTGTAATCAGAAAGATGGAATCTGTTTTGTAGTGGAATCAATTGGTGCAAGGCCCCCATAGGGACCTTGCGTTTTCATACTAAAGTTCGTTTTGGAGTTTTTTCTTATTGTTCTATGTATTTCAAGACATTTTAGAGACAGGGCCCTTTTTCTAAAGCCCTTTTTAGAAAAATAATTGAGATTACAGAGGATACCCATTATTACTGCTTTTTAACACAATGTTAACAGAAAATTCAAATTTCAAACTCCTTATCTCACTATAATTCACCAATGGAGAATGTAAGTTGAGCAACCAAACTTGGCACAAAGTTGGACCCTAAGATAAGCTCTAATCTGAGGGGTTTGATCTTTTGTGAAATCATATATTTGCCTAGCAACCACATAGCAACCATCTAAAATAACATATGTTACAACATAAATCCACTTAATATATGCTAGGATGCTATAAGACCATTACAAAAAGTCTTCTTATCCTAAAAACAACAATTCAAACATATTTACAGAAGTGACATCACCATGCTGCATAGCAACAACACGGCAACAGGTTACAATGCCCATTTTGACATTTGCACACCATATTCCTATTATATACTAACTTGTATGCTTTTGGATCCCTAACACATTATTTCTTAACATACAGAAATTGTATTTAAGCATAAATGATGCAGTTATGCCTGACTATTTTCCCTAGCAACTTCCAAGCAACGGCTTAAAATAATGGTTAAATTTGCCTAGCAATGACCTAGCAACAGCTTAAAATAGCAATGTTTCTCATAAAAATCTCACTATATATCCACTATTATTTACTTGAAGAAAATTAATATGTATGTCTTTTAATTTATAAAGCTTTGTTGCTGCACACTTAAAAAATATCTGTAGTCTTTTGTGTAAAGCATGATGGGACATTTCTTGTCTTATGTTTATCAAATTGCAAAAGTCCTGCAATTCATGTTTCAGTTCTGAGATAAAGTAAACATAAAATATTCATTGTATTTATCAAGAGGAGGGAAAACCCCATGACTCAATTTATGACATATGATTTCCTCCTTCGCGCACCTCCTTTCCCGGAAGTACTTAGCCTCCATCTTGGTTTTCAAAGTTTTCAAATTGACCTAGGTTTAAACCAATCAACGATCGACTCGCTAAACCAATCAGCGACGATGTCATCTCAATACAGATTTTCATTATAAGCGTATGTCATCTTTGAACCCTGGGGTATCTCCCCCTCTTGTATTTATCCTTATTACATGTACATTTTCAGCTTTGATACCCCTAAGATAATACTTTATTTGGGTTAATTGCTACAATTTCCTTTGCAGTTGCATAGTTTCGGTGCAGTAGATTGCAGTTCCCTTTGCAGTCACATTTTGTGCATCCACATTTAATTATGACTTTACATGCCTCGGATACTTGCAACAGTATTATCTATCTAGGTACGCAAAATACTGATGCGCTCCTCAACCATCCCATGGTGAAAGAAGAACTGGATCCACTCTATACCATTGCCCCCATACATGTGCTCCTTGGAGAGCTGCTGGCATGACATGATAGAGTGCTGCATCTCATGTTGGAGGTACTCTATCGGGATCCATCTGTCATGAGTGAACACGTGTCTGCGCATGGTATTGAGATTTGTCTCACTGTTTTTAGACTGGTAAACCAGGATAATGAACCTCTCAATTGTGCCCATAACTTCTGTTGTTACGGTTGATGGATGATCTGCGAGAGTCAAAAGGACACCTGTTAGATCATTACATAAGTTCCATTGCTGGAAAACTGTCACCTTGCTCTGATGGTAAAATCCAGATGTGGTATCAGTTCCAGTATGGCCGTGGAACATTGGCAGCGTCATTGACATGATCTTTGTGGTCATAGTGCTCTAACATTCTCATGAACTGGAATGTAGCAATACGTTTTGCATTTTGAAAATGCTACATAGACCTCAATCTGTAGCTCAGAGGCACAGGCTAAGGCTATCACATGCACAATATAACATTTCTGTCAACTGATCTTATCATACATGTCCTGCAACCTTTTCCGACACCATGAGACACATGCAAAAACATGTGTATCTGCCTCATGACATTGTTAATTTTCCACATTTGGATAGTAATATTCCACTGAACCCAGCATATGGGGTTTATGTATCCCAGCAGGGCGTGTTCAAAATACTAATATATAGATTTTAAATCAAGACACCATATTTTACTGATTAAATCGGTAGGTCAAGGTTATACTTGTTAAAAGCTTAAAATCCTATCTGGGCTTTGCTGAAACATACAAGTCATTAATTTCAAAGTTTCAACTACTTGAGATGCTGAAGGATGTTGGAATTGTGCAAAGGGCTCTATCTTTCAAGAAAGTGTTGCCAATTGCTTGGTAGTTTGGTGTTAGGATAGGATTTCTCAGAAACAATGACAACAAGATAGAGTTCATAACTAGCAACTGTTACAAGACATATTATGGCAGACGATAGAATCTTTGTCTCAACCATTGAAGGAGAGTGCATCAGTAATCCTGCTAATTATGCCATAATAGTCCCTGCTCCCAGGAAGAGGCAGATTCACAAATATGTTTTTGGATGTGTCTCATGGTGTCGGAAAAGGTTGCAGGACATTTATGATAAGATCAGTGGACAGTAATGTTGTGATAGCCTTAGCCTATGCCTCTGAGCTACAGATTGAGATCTATGTAGCATTTTCAAAAGGCAAAAGTAACGCTACATTCCAATTTATGAATTTGCTTGAGCACTATGCTGTCAATGTTCCATGCCCTTACTGGAACTGATGCCACATCTGGATTTTACCATCATAGCAGGGTGACAGTTTTCAAGCAATGGAACTTATGTAATGATCTTACAGGTGCCCTTTTGACAAGAAGCACATGTATGGGGCAGTGGTATATAGTGGATCCAGTTCTTCCTTCACCAAGCCTATAGGGATGGTTTAGGAGTCCATCGGGATTGTGGGTGCCCAGATGGACAATATTGCCCAAACATCCAAAGCATGTAAAGTCATAATTAAATGTGGATGCACCAAATGTGACTGCAAAGGGAACTTCAAATGCCATGGTGCATTCTACTGCATCGAACTACACACCTGCAAAGGAAATTGAAGCAATTCACCAAAATAAAGTATTATCTTAGGAGTATCAATGCTGAAAATGTATCAATTTCAATGTGATGAATATTTCGTGTTTACTTTGTCTCAGAACTGAAACATGAATTGCAATTTGATATACATATGACAAGAAATGTTCCATCATGCTTTACACAAGAGACTAAAGATTTTTAAGTGAGCAGCTATAAAGCTTATAAATTACAAAAGACATATATATTGATTTTCTTCAAGTACATATAGTGGATATATAGTGAAATTCTTATGAGAAACATTGCTATTTTAAGATGTTGCTAGGTCATTGCTAGGCAAATTTAACCTTTCAAGCCGTTGCTAGGGAAAATGGTCAGACATAACTGCATCAATACATTTGCTATATGTTAAGAAATAATGTGGAAGAGATCCAAAAGCAGTGAACATATAATAGATATATGGTCTGCAAATGTCAAAATGGGCATTGTAACCTGTTGCCATGTTGTTGCCATGTAACATGGTGATGTCACTTCTGTAAATATGTTCAAATTGTTGTATTTTAGGATAAGAATACTTTTTTGTAATGGTCTCAAAGCATCCTAGCATATATTGAGTGGATTTATATTGTAAAATATGTTATTTTAGGTGGTTGCTATGTGGTTGCTAGGCAAATATATGATATCACAAAAAATCAAAGCCCTAAGATTAGAGTTTATCCTAGGCTCTAACTTTGTGCCAAGTTTGGTTGCTCAATTCCCATTCTCCATTGGTGAATTATAGTGAGATAAGGAGTTTGGAATTTGAATTTTCTATTGAAATTGTGTTAAAAAGCAGAAATAACAGGTATCCTGTGTAATATCAATTATTTTTCTAAAATGGGCTTTAGAAAAAGGGCCCTGTCTCTTAAATATCTTAAAATACATAAAACTATAAGAAAATACTCAAAAACAAACTTTAGTATGAAAACGCAAGATCATTCACCAATTGATTCCGCTATTGTTTAGATTAAGTGTTTTGGTACCTTGTCTCAAAGCTCTTTGACCTTATAATTTTCAAGTGGTTTTAAATTCATACATTTCAATAATTTGGGATTGTAAGACTTTTCTGAATGATTACGCTAAATATATACACGCATATGTGAGCCTGAAACTATTAATTGAATATATTCTAAGATGAGTACCAGTTGCATTGGCTCTGTGATTGTACATTTTATGTACAAATGATCTCACATGAATCATCTGAAAGACCTAAATATTTCTTCATAATAACATTCATATCGTCACCACGACAGCCAAGGACTTCAAATATGCCAAGCCTATATGGCTCATTCATAGGGCATCATACAAAGTGTTCGTTTCAGTTTCACAAAGGTTACACAATATGCAATTTTAAGTGGGTTTTAAAGGATAGGTTAAATTAGGGAACAGGCCAGCCGGGGCACGGGGCTTCCCGGACCGGGCTTTAATAGGGGCTGAGGATTGTAGGTACCCTGAAAAGGCGTTTGAGGGGGTAGGTACAATGTAAGAGGTAAATTGGAGTGAAACCCCCGGGGGAACAATAAGCCTTTAACGGGGAATGGGAGGAAGGTACCCTGTAGAATAATAGCTTTAACGGGGTGCTGGGGGGACGTATTCTGCAAAGTAGGGTTTTAACAGGGGGTAGATGTGGAAAAGTGGGACAGGGGGTTGAGGGGGTAGGTACCATGTTAAGGCAGAGCCTTAACCAGGGCCTTAACGGAGGTTGAGGAGGTAGGTATATACTCTATTTAGTAGCGCATACACAGGGTAATGGAGTAGGTGTCATGTAAAAAGGAGCCTTGACATGGGGACCGTCGAAGGGGGTAGTTGCCCTTTTAAAATAGGGCCTTAACATGATATTGAGGGGATAGAAGATGGGGATATGGGAGTAGATTCCCTATAAACCTTTTACAGAAAAATAGTTAACAAAAGGATTAATGCAAATGCCTTTTATATGAACAAAATGTCAACTGCGGGGAGTTTCCTGCACCCGCGATATGGTTTGTTCATTTAGAATAAGATAAACCATGACCATGTATTCCATTCTGACAGAATTTCATCTCATATCATTATTATGTTCGGAATCCTGGTTCGTAATGTTCCCGGGGAATGTCTATTCAAAAAAATAATTTTAGATAGATACAAAATAATATTGATAATACACATAGACACTTAATTTGGCTCAAGTTTGAATTTAATTGGCGGATTCATAAATAAAATCCGTCAAATTTCAGTTTGGAATTTTTGTCCAATACACTTCAGAAAAACTTCCGGAGCCCCATTTTCTATCAACATGTCAGCAATTCTACATTCTTCCAAAAGAAATACAGAAAATATCTCAGTAAATATCTGTCCTAATGAGATAGTTTTGAAGTTCGAAAACCGGGTGAAATTGGTTATAGTAAATTGAATATGATAATCAGAGCCAGAAAACAGAGATACATGTACGTAGCTAAAATAATGGGGAATTAAAAATAGCCTCTAATAAAGTGCAATCATGAACTCTCTTGAAAGCCCATGCTCTAATCAAGGTAATCTTGGGATATCCTGTCCATTAAAAGCAAAAACCCAATCAAACAGTTAATTAATTGATTATCTGGTCTAGACTAGGGTACAAAAAAAGTATTAATATATGAAGGACAGGGGGCTACTGAAACTGGTAGTTCAAGCGTATGCTTGTAATGCCTGGGTCATATTTGCTCAGAATCATCGTTCGGCCTCCGGTCGATTGAGTATTTTGTTTAAAATTGTAAATTAGGGTTTGAACAAAACACTCAATCGGCCGGCGCCCGGCAGATGAATTGGAGCAAATGGGACCTAGGCATATGAGGGGCAACATTTTAGATATAGTATTGTTTGAAATCCTGGGAAAATGCACTCCCCCAATTTTGCAATTATGGTCTGGTGCTAATGAACCCTTTAATTTGTTTTCGTTTACATGAGCAACTAACAAATATATTTATTCTCATTCTGTCTCAGCTTAGTTTTAATAAAATTTTACCCCCACCCTTCGAATGTCTTTGTCTCCCTTATTTTTGCAACCCTACATTCAGTTTATTTTTAAACCAAATCAAGAAGTATCCGTCCACATATCAGATATTAAATCAATAGTTGTTTATTATAAGATTATGTTTATAGATCATAAGCTATCTGTATTTTCAGCTATAAAATTAGCCCTCCCCCTCTTCGCCGACAGATAGAGATGTATTGTTTAAAAGAATACTGCATCCCCGGTCAATAATTCTTTTACCACTTTGAGCAGTTTTCTTGTAATTTTGAGCAATTATCAAATGTGACCCGACCCCTGGAATAATTCAAAAGTCATTCCCTTAGCAAATGCTGGCTTCGGACCTGGTACTTATCAAGACGAAATAATTTTCGTTGATTATTGGAAATATCCATTTAAACAGACCCTCTTAATTTATGACAAGTTAACAATAAAAAAGAATGTTGCGATGCTTTTTGATTTGAGAACGCATATTTAGCTAAAGCAAAATACGAAATATAAACTCATGCGGTAATTATAATTTAATTTACAAATACCCGGGTCCAAATATCATGAGTGTTGATTGCAATTATGTTCGATGATCGTCAACATGAAAGAAAAATATGTCTGAATAATTAGCTATAAAACATCTTTATTAGAACTTCCCTACACTTTTAAATGCTCATCTTGTCAAAGAGTACCATCCACCTGAGATTTAGATGTAGATCTAAAATCAAATTGTTTTCAAAAGTATTTATAGATTGGTTTACATGAGGGGTTCTGTCCATGTGGGTTGTGTATTCTTTTCATAACAAAGAGTTGTTTTGCTTCCGGGGTCTTAAATTTTTCAATTTTAAATAGTAATTAATAAGATTAATAAGATCAAAAAGACTGGGCACTGCCGTCGCCCCATCATGATCAATACAGGTGACAATAAGCGACAGTTGTTACAGTACAAGTTATTGATTCAGGTTCATATTTGTTATAAATATAGACTTGATTACGTTTCAGACCCGTAGCAAGGATTTGCCAAGGGGTGGGTTACTTTAAAAAAAAAAAGTTATAGTTAGTTCGAAAATGGCCAAAATAATTTAAAAAGTGCTCAGAATGGTGTAAAATAATGCATTTTTGGTGACGGAGGAGGTCGCTAGAACCAATCTACTCCCCCCCCCATGTATACGGGCCTGCATGTTCTATCTACATATTTGACTATTTGATCAGGCCCGTAGCCAGTATATTTGCCAAGGGGGTAACTTAAAACGTGCTCAGAATGGTGAAAACTGCATGATTTTGAAATACTTTTTGGCCGGGGGGGGGCGTCGAACCCGTCGAACCCCCTGGCTACGGGCACGGTTGAAAGTGGAGTTTGTTA
This sequence comes from Owenia fusiformis, assembly GCA_903813345.2. NCBI lineage: Eukaryota > Metazoa > Annelida > Polychaeta > Sabellida > Oweniidae > Owenia > Owenia fusiformis. The sequence goes on from CAIIXF020000001.1 coordinate 3,023,000, forward strand.
ATTTTTCAAACTGTTCTAAAAGACGATTTCCATCTGCACACGTCTACTCATTTCGATTAAGCTATTGCCTACACTTACGCGCACACACATACTTTAAAATTAATTTTATTTTGATAATGATTTAAAAAACATCAATTATTATCAACATGAAATTAAAACGATTGTTATATTCCAAAAGTATAATTAAGCGCGACTATAGCGCATAACAACAGGTAGCCGGTCTAATTATACTGTTTGTTTTGATAAGGCAGTGAGATATCAAAACTCTTGACACGCTCTGTACACGCGAGGTCTTTGCACCTCTTGACACGTCTTGGAATCTCTAGATACGCGGAGTTTCTAGACTATCTTTGCACGTCTAGAAATTGCTTGGAACTTCACATTTGACGCAGTGTATAGTGCAAAATTCAGCAAAAATACTCAACGAGTACAGCTGTGACTGCAATATGCAGGGAAATTTGGGAATTTTAATTTTTTGATTTTTGGTCACTCACGGCACCCCTGGTGTCAGTTTTAGTCTCTAACTCCACGTGAAAACAAAGGTTTTTCAATTAAATGGTGTCATTTTGTTAGGGAATGATTTATCTTTAAAATGATATATAATACATGGCATGGCTTAACATATATCATATGAATCATTCATCTTAAAACTTGGGTGTTGCTTTTTTGGCCCACCCTCAAATAAATATTATAATACCTGCCATTGTTTTATTCATATTTAACACTGTGGTTAGTCGAAATATGTGGATGCAGTCATGTACATGTTATGTATCGTAAGTGCTCGCGTACATTATAGGGTATGGGGTCATTGCAAAAATATAACAGCAAGTCGAGGTAAGTAATTATTTCAAAGTTTCTGCTAAACATTGCGTTTTGAAATATGGCATATATATTCAATATATATATACAGTGTGTCTCAAAAAATGTTACACTTACAAAAAGTTCAATATCTTTCATAATTTTGACTTTTCCCCTAAAATATACTTTAGATACCAAAGACAAATCTTTCTCGAATAATTTGACACCATCAGATTCAAAATCTGTCCTTGATTGGCTCCACAGGACAGCTTTTAGTGTCCCATGGTAAAATCTGACTTGCGCCAACTTCTAAGTGATTAGATGGACCAAATGACAAAAGAGGAACAGTTTCTTTAACATTTAACTTTTTCTTAGTAGAAACTTGACCTTTAACTGAGTCATTCTGTAATTTTCCTATTTGGCTTACATATGATCATTGGGTCTATCCACATAAACATGCATGTGGTTCCCTCAAAATGTTCTCCAGAGCAAATCTGAGGTACCCTTGCCCATGCGCACATGCATTCTAATATCACACTGATTTCATCAATTATTTTTGCAGAAGACCATTTAGGTCAGTTTCTGATGCCGTAAAGCGCTTTCAGAGGCCCTTCAAAAAATCAAGGGTGTAAAGTGGGATGACCCTGGGGGCCAATCCATTTTGTAATTCAATGCTATCTTCTGATTTCCAAAGAGTTCTACCAAACAATCTGCCACAGGCCTTTGCACCATCCTGTTGCCATCATACGGTAACAAAATTGAACACTCTGACAATGAAATCTTGTAATTCTATCCAGGAAAGAAACAACTGGATCATTGATCATATCAAGATATATCTGTCCACAGCATTCACACCAAAAAAGAATTGATCACCACATATCCAACCACTGAGAAGTTGGCGCAAATCAGATTTCACATGCATCCATAAAATCTGTCCCGTGCAGTCAAACTTGGACGGATTTTGAATCTGATGGTGTGGATTTATTCGACTGGGTTTTTGGTATCAAAGTATATTTTAGGGGAAAAGTCAAAATCATGAAAGATATTGAACTTTTTGTAAGTGTAACATTTTTTTGAGACACACTGTAGTATGACAATATACAGTGTAGGAAGGTTTCAGCTACTACATTCCTGTAATAGGGAAGAAATTTTAACAACATTTCGTAAACGTAACATATATGTATAAAACGGATGCCAATATGTATCATTTGGATCCAGAACGGTAACAAATGGATGCTATCATAAATTATACTTTATTATGATGATATATTTACAGAAGAACAACTGGCCAGATTTCCTGTGTATCAATTGCTTAGTTAATCATTCCTCATTCAGCGAAGCAATTGAACACACCCTTACAAGACAGCCTCAAGAAGAATTGAAAATTGATAGACTGGATATAAATCCATAAACTTGAAAATGCTATTACAGAAGAAAAATTAAGGTTTCATCCCTCATACAGTAAACTTGAAAAAATGGGTCCATATCATGTCATGTAATGATGACGATGAAAATATTGAAATCAGGTACAACAATCAAGAGAATTCCAAGATTCATCAAACAACTCTTTTACACAAAGATCAAGATCTAGAGCCATTAACATTCTTTGACAGTGAAAGGTACATATGCTACATTGCTTGTGATTTGGCTTATAAAATATCTGGCCTCTTATATTTTGATATGCTTCTCTGCATGTAATTTCCGAAAAAAATAACGTGGCTAATAGTCCTTAAATCACAACAGGCCACAGGCTTATTGCACAAAAAACTAAATAATCTGAAATATACGACTGTCATTCGTATTGTTTCCTTATAATAAGGAGTTTAAGCTTGCATATAAAATCGAAACGCCAACCTATACGTCTGAGCAATTGCCCTTACAAATGCATCGCTTACTTAGGTTCGCGTTTAGGTTGTTAAAAACAGTGCTAGCTTAAAGTCTCTATTATTGAACAATGGCCTTTTGATTTCTCGTTTTCTATGTTTTACTGACACCATATGACAGTGAACTTTAACAGTTCAGCCAAAAATATACCAAACTACACACGATGTGTAAAGAAAGACTATTGTCTAATACTACCTTAATTAAAAAGTCCAAACCATTCATTTACTTTATTGTTATTTTGCTATACATCTTATCACTCTTCTCGTTTTCTTTATATTGCTACCTTTCATATCGTTGGTTGTTTACTGTAATTCCAACAAATAACACATGGATTAATGCCTGACGATGTAAACACATAAAAATGCTCCTACGTTTTTTCAATTACATCAATTAAACATTTACAAGCATTCTGCATAAATGTGTGAGTATATCAATTTTACGTTTTGATGGATGCGTTAAATACTTTCATATTACACTATTAATTTAATTTACACTATAGCGCCATCGAGCAATGCTAAATGTCAACAATGAAAAAAATAATTTTATTTCAAAAAGCACGTTTCATATTAGGAAAGAAAACCTACGTTTACTCGCTTCTAATTTAGGATGATATTGTTAATGTTAGCCGCACTGCCGTTAGTTAACAGTCAAGGTACGTACTATTGCAAATGTTTTGTTTCATTTTATTTATAAATTGCATATAATTGACTTAAAACTAATCAAGTATCATCTAAAATGTTAAATCATAAAATTACAAAACGTGAGTCTATTCATTTTCACCATATAAATTGCATGCTCTATAATCGATATGGCATTTGATGCCATTAATATTACGTGAACTGTTATTTCATCCTTTACATGCATCAGAATGGAACTATGGAAGTTTAGGTAAGTAATTATTGATATAATAAACATAATTTAGATATAAGTAACCGATATCAAAGATAATGATCAGTATTTTAATGTAAATGTCAAAATCACTTGTACATGAAATTGAAATTGTGCGATGGAACAAAATATATTGATTCGGAGGGTTGTAAATTAACAAATGAATATGTATCTCCATGGATACCTTAAGAGAATGACTCGCATAATATTGGGTTGTTTCATCACTTTTCCTTATGACTTAAGCATTTGATGTCTAACAATATATCTAAGGGATTCTAGAGAGATATGCATACTTGGTATATCCCTTGAAATAAACTGAAGATTTTGCACACTTTACGTTGTGAAACTTGCTGGTCAAAAGAAACGCCCCGATTCCAAGTTTTGTTAACGTTTAAGTTTATGTTCCTAGCACATTTCCAGCACTGTTTAATAAACAGTGCTGTTTGGTGATTGGCAGTGTGCCCTCTTTAAGTAAAGTTTTATTTTAAACTATTTGGAAGTAGCCTCCATGTCATAGATTCGGCTCCCTTATTGAATGTTGCAGTGGAATTTGAAGGTCAGAGTCTCAATGATAATATATATTATCAGGAATAATTCATCTTGCCCGTTGGCCATTTTGACTTTTAAACATTCCTTTGTACTGACACCATACATTAGCCAGTAAATGCCATGGCCTCCCACGTCTGTTATAGACAAGGTATGGACGTGACCTGAGGCCTTGGCATACGTTATAAAATGTTTAATAATCTCCCAGTTTACTAATGTTGGTAATGCCTAGTGTATATGTAAATATACTATCTTGGCTACTTACTCATGCAAATGACAAGATAGTTGTAAAACACAAGAAACTTTATTTTACTGTATACCCGGGCCTCAGGACGTGACCTCCCTACTTTCAAATGGCGTTTTGAGGTTTGTGCATCATTCTTTCGGCCCAGTCAACTTGTAGAATATAAAGCCTACCTGACCTAGATAACTTAGCTGTCATAGCATATTCAACAGGTCAATAAAGTCCCAGGCTCAATTCTTGTTTGAGAAGTAAAAGTATTTTATGGATTTACCCTTTAATTGTGCCTTTTTTGATAAATTGGCCAAAAAAGGCCTTAAAGCCCAAAAGGCCCACTTTGAGGCCTTACAAAAAATGTTTGGCCCAAAAACTATGGGCCCCAAAAACTATGCCCCCCCCTCCGGATCCGCCACTGATCCTTGGTTGATTGAAGGTGTTGTTTGTGCATATAAGTATTTGTATGTATCGGGTATATAAAGTTGGAACTAACATTATAAATGGTAATAGAGATATGCATACAATCACCGTGAAACAGATACATTGAAACACTATCCATCATTCTGTTTTCAGATAGTTTATGCTAATATTTTTTATAGAAATGCAATTATTTGAAGTGATACAAATGATGTGACATGAATCATCATTATGAAATTTATGTTTTCTTAATAGGTCTACGCACAAATGAACATGCTTACAATTAAAATGTCTATGTTATACATAACATTAACCAGAAGACCCAGAAAGAGCTACATCTTACCGCCTACTATTAATTACAGGGCCGTCTACATGGGGGGATGGTTTCTCTCAATGTGGGGAGCCGAACCAGTCACCTGTGGACATTGACACAGACAAGTTAGAAACGGATTCGAGTTTAAATGCATTCGGATTTCATAACTTTGATAAAAAAGCTAACAATGAGCTCGAAAATACAGGACATACTGGTGAGTATTTTTCAATTATTTCTAATGTCAAGAGTTTCGGAAATATTTTATGTTTTTCAACATGTTTCGTCATGACTAGAGTATGACCGATATACAGGGTCTTAACAATGTACCCAAAAGTATACCAACAGCACAGATAATCCAATCAACATGTTTGTGATGTAGCTGAAGCATGCACTGAACGATGAGAATGATGATGTTTAAATCGATCATTCAATCAAATTACAATATATTGAGTTAAATTTCAAATAATCCCTCAAAGAGTCTCGATGCTTCTTTTGATAATTTGCCCTTACTTTGGGAAGATTGCAAGTGTGAGGTTGTCCGGGCATTTGATATATTTGTCTGTGAAGATGATAATTTAAAGATATCATTAATCTTCGGCAATGGTGGCACTTTATTAGACTCCAGATGAAATCTGGAGTCTATTGTTTTTGCCTCTTTTCTTATTAGACTCCAGATGAAATCTGGAGTCTATTGTTTTTGCCTCTTTTCTTTTTCTTATTCTTCTTATTCTTCTTATACTGATCGAGTTTTCTCAACAACTATAAGACATCTTTTCAAGACTATTATATGGTCAATATAGGTATAGTATCTAGTTGGTGGGAAATGGGGTCAAATTTTTATCTAGGTCAAAGGTCAAGAACTAGGTCAAATCCAGTACTTTGTCACTTTTTTCGATTTTCTCGGTCGTCCTTCAATATTTTCGATCCGGGTTTTTTTCATTGTGTTCCTTATAAAAAAGTAGGAAACCTAGGGTCGATTTAGTTTTTTGATATCTCAAACCGATTTTGAGATATCAGTGTCCGAAAACCAGGTCCAAAAAAAGGTTCTCCGAATCAAATGTGCAGGATATTAGTCTTATAGGAAATTTTCTCAGGATTCCGAATCTGAAAACGAAATTTAGATCTGACTTCCGGTTTGGAAGTTATGGCGTTTTGAAAACTCAAAAATCGCTAAATTTGGTGCCCATGTTAAGTCAATGGGAAAAAATATTTTTTTGAAGTGAAAAATACGGAATATAGACTGAGTTCAGCTTCATATAATCCAAGCCTTTAAAAGAAGGGGACCTCAAAAGCCATCTAGCTTCACAATTTGGACACCGAAATGCCTAGGTCAAAATCTAGGTCAAATTCATAGGTTTTCCTTATTTTTTCGATTCTGACACTACACTTTAATTATATTCTTCGAAATTGTGTATACATGTAGCCAAGAATATGCTAATAGTGTTAGCCTTTTGCCGTCAGAAAGTATTTTGACCCACTTTTGAGATATGGTGTCCGAAAAGTAGGTCAAAATAAAAAGTTCTCCAAATTGAATATATGAGTTATGAATTAAGGGTAGAATTCTGTCAGGAATCCGAATCTGCAAACCAAATTTCGATCCAACTTCCGGTTCGGAAGTTATGGCGTGTCCGAAAAGTAGGTCAAAATAAAAAATCTCCAAATTTAACGTATGAGTTATGAATTAGGGCTAGAATTTTGTCAGGAATCCGAATCTGCAAACCAAATTTCGATCTGACTTCCGGTTCGGAAGTGATAGCGTTTTGAAATTTCGAGAAAAATCGATCTGATGGTATCCTGATAGAAAGTCAAGAGTAGAGAAGAAAATATTGAAAAATTCATCCATCCTTCCTATCTCATCCTACCCTATCCTTCCTATCTATCCTTCCTTCATATCAATTCCTTCCTATCCTTCCTATCCTATCCTATCCTTTCTTCCTATTCTATTCTATCCTATCCTTCTTTCTTATTCTATCCTATCGTTCTTTCCTATTCTATCCTATCCTACCTTCCTATTTTATTTATCCATCTCTTTCTAGATGACTCAGCTTATTCTGGATGACTCGGCTAAAAAAAGTCTAGATCTGGAGTCTGAAATTGAACTTCGTTCAATTTCCAAAATCTAGTTCTTCTTATTCTTCTTATTCTTATTATACTGATCGAGTTTTCTCAACAACTATAAGACATCTTTTCAAGACTATTATATGGTCAATATAGGTATAGTATCTAGTTGGTGGGAAATGGGGTCAAATTTTTATCTAGGTCAAAGGTCAAGAACTAGGTCAAATCCAGTACTTTGTTATTTTTTTCAATTTTCTCGGTCGTCTTTCGATATTTTCGCTCGTTTTTTTTAGTCATGTTCCTTTAAAACAAAGCTAATTCCGAAAGGCAAATCGTTTTTTGATAACTCTAACCGTTTTTGAGATATGGCGTCCGAAAAGTAGGTCACAACAAAAAGTTCTCCAAATTCAACATATGAGTTATGGAATAGGTGTAGAATTTTCCTAGGTATCCGAATCTGCAAACCAAATTTTGATCCGACTTCCGGTTCGGAAGTTATGTCGTTTTAAAAGCTCAAAAATCGCTAAATTTGGTGTCCATGTTAAGTCAATGGGAAAAATGATTTTTTTGAAGTGATAAATACGAAATATAGACTGAGTTCAGCTTAATTTAATGAAAGCCTTCAAAAGAAGGGGACCTCAAAAGCCATCTAGCTTCAGAATTTGGACACCAAAATGCCTAGGTCAAAATCTAGGTCAAATTCAAAGGTTTTCCTTATTTTTGCGATTCTGACACTACACTTCAATTATATTCTTCGAAATTGTGTATACATGTAGCCAAGAGTGTGCTAATAGTGTTAGCCTTTTGCCGTCAGAAAGTATTTTGACTCACTTTTGAGATATGGTGTCCAAAAAGTAGGTCAAAATATTAAGTTCTCCAAATTTAACGTATGAGTTATGAATAAAGGGTAGAATTTTGTCAGGAATCCGAATCTGCAAACCAAATTTCGATCCAACTTCCGGTTTGGAAGTTATGACATTTTGAAAGCTCAAAAATCGCTAAATTTGGTGCCCCATGTTATGGCAATGGGAAATAAGGTTTTTTTGAAGTGTAAATTACGAGATTTAGACTAAGTACAGCTTAAAATAATGAAAGCCTATGAAAGAAGGGGACCTTGAAGGCTACTTAACTTCAAAATTTGGACACCAAAATCCCTAGGTCAAAATCTAGGTCAAATTCATAGTTTATTCTTATTTTTGCGATTCTGACACTACACTTTAATTATATTCTTCGATATTGTGTATATATGTAGCCAAGAGTGGGCTAATAGTGTTAGCCTTTTGCCGTCAGAAAGAATTTTGACCCACTTTTGAGATATGGTGTCCGAAAAGTAGGTCAAAATAAAAAGTTCTCCAAATTTAACGTTTGAGTTATGAATTAAGAATAGAATTTTCTCAGAAATCCGAATCTGCAAACCAAATTTCGATCCGACTTCCGGTTCCGAAGTTATGGCGTGTCCAAAAAGTAGGTCAAAATAAAAATTCGCCAAATTTAATGTATGAGTTATGAATTAGGGGTAGAATTTTGTCAGGAATCCGAATCTTTACATCAAATTTCGATCCGACTTTCGGTTCGGAAGTTATGGCGTTTTGAAATTTCGGAAAATCGATCTGATGGTATCCTGATAGAAAGTCAAGAGTAGAGAAGAAAATATTGAAAAATTCATCCATCCTTCCTATCTGTTCCTATCCTATCCTATCCTTCCTTCGTATCCTTTCCTTCCTATCCTTCCTATCCTCTCCTATCATATCCTTTCCTCCTATTCTGTTCTATCCTATCCTTCTTTCTTATTCTATCCTATCGTTCATTCCCATTCTATCCTATCCTACCTTCCTGTTTTATCCATCCATCTTATTCTGGATGACTCGGCTTATTTTAGATGACTGGGCTTAAAAAAGTCTGGATCTGGAGTCTGAAATTGAACTTCGTTCAATTTCCCAAGTCTAGTTATATTTAGAGTTCGAACTTGAAAGAGAAAAATCTTTTCTGTAACTTAAACAGAAGATCAAGATGTGTCTCATTGGCCCACTCCTACTATCCTGTCCCACTCCTGTCCTAGATCATTTATATAAAGATGAAGAGAAAGGGACCTAATGTAGGTCCTTTGGGGACACCACATCGTCACATTCCCTTTGAGTATTCTTTGACAAAAGTAGTTTATTTCCTGTTACTGATATAGCCTTTGAACTCATCAAGGGATTTTTCCTGGAATCTACGAAGATCCAGTATATGTCGAAGAATATAATGATCAACCTATCATACACTTTCCTTACATCCAAAACTCTTAAAATGATGTTTTTCTCCATTGTTATCCTACGATTATCTTGGGAAGTCAAAAATGTCTAACAAGTACATTCATTCTTTCCAAATTTATTCATACGAATAATTTTGAACTTTTCAATTAACTAGCAGTGCAATTCTGTTATTTATAATATATTGTCAAAAGTGATCATGGTCTGCAATCACTAAAGCACCATTAATTCGTTTTATTTATTTCAATTCATCTCGAAAGATAAGAGGTGAGAGCGATAGATTGATTGAGTAAAGTAGCTAGATCAGAAGTAAATTTACCACTCCAATTCATAATTGTTTAATTAATTAGTGAAATATCACCCTACCTCTGAATCTTTTAAATTATCAATCATTTTTTGAACTTTTCGACTGTTACTCGTCTTAAAGATACACTTTAATTGAAAGAATGTGATGTTTTTTTCAAGATGGCAGGATAAAGGACAAAGGAACATAAGAACATAAACTGTTCCAAACCGTTCGGCAAATCGATATTAGAATCCCCATTAAGAAAAATATCTCACTTTCCTTTTAAACTAAAGGCTTAATTTGTCATTAAAATATCAGTATTAACATAAAAAAATTTGCAACCAACTGTAATCAGGAAATGCCTGTTACATTCATATTGATTTCAATAGTAATAACTTGCACATCATAATCAAATCATATCTCGTTTCATACCCAATATTAGTTACTATAAATGCCACCACATCCGCCTGTTCTAACAGTTTTACAGCAGATAAATTCTGAATTGAATCTTTGTATTTGTTTTCAGATTCATTGCTCTCATTAAGCCGAATTTCAAAGACAACAGATATGCAAATGTTCTTTAGTTTGTGTTAGAAACCATAGTATGTAGTTAACGATAATTATAATACATTCCCCATCCCTGTATTTCAATGAGAAATGATGCGAGTAGAAATAATCTTTATTTACGTCATTAGATATTCAAAATCCACTCAAAGTGATGCCATATTTGAAATCTATATGTTAAAGTACATCTAGAAATATGGTTTAAAAATTGTTTGTCAACTTAATTCTTTTTGAAAATATGACTTCTAGTTTGGAGAGATTCTCCATAGACCCCAGTTACAAAATCACAAAAAATAAAATATCTTTTCTTGTATTGAACATTTCCTTTTACTGAAGATATTTTTAATTTGCACAACTATTAGATACATAACAGGTGATATGAAAACTGAACCACTAAAAGAGATGTAATTTAAGTTCAAGGGAGCTTACTATATCCGCCTTGATATCTGGCCCGAACCTGGTGGTGAAACTGGTAACTACCTCCTCGCATTTCAGCAATTATGGTGCTTGGAATTCGTAAACGAGTGTACGTCTACAATGGCGGACTGGAGGGAAGCTATGTCGTAGTAGGGTTTCACTTTAGGTGGGGATCCGAGCATACGGTTGACGGCAATCGGTCTCCACTCGAGGTACATAGATACTAGTTTGCTATACTCTAGTTTAAAAGTTTCATACTTGACATTGGACATTACGGACTCATACAATATAGATAGAAGAAAAATTAAGATCTAACCTCCCCGGCTAACCTCGTTTTTTACCTTTATATTTACCTTTAATCACCCAATTTTTTTCTTTTACTACTGATTGTTCCGTCCTGTTTTGAACTATAGCAGTCATAAATGCAATTTCAGTATTGTAGCTAAGCACGACACCTTTACTAAGACGACTTTTTCCTTTCATTTCAGTTGCAAATTGTATGTTTTAACAGGAAATTTCCAACAATGAACGACGCCATTGAAGCTTCGAATACTGAACCAGACAGTGTTATCAACTTAGCCGTGCTTTTTGAGGTATATTATTTTAGCAAATCATTAGCATCCAGATCCAAGTCGTACAAATATTTTTATATTTTGCACACAAAAATAAGAAATAATGAATGTATTTCCAGATATCCTCTTCTGATAACAAAAACTTGGACCCACTCGTGACTGCACTCGAACAGGTACAGACTGCAGGTAGGGTCGACACATGGGGTTCGACAGTACACACAGTCAGTTATATGGATCGTTTGCTACTTTTGATAATAAATGTGAACGGTTGCAGAAATGAAAACCAAAGAAACTTGAAATAAAACTTGAATGGTGATACGATATTTCTAGATACAAGTGTTTTATATGCCAATATTCATATCATAAAGTATTTGATGATGCATATCAATTATTTATCACCATAGGTTCAAAGGTGAAGGTCAGAGGTCGTCTCCGATTTAAAGATCTACTGCCATTCTCTGCAGCGACAAATTATTACAGATACCAGGGAAGGTTTTCCAACCCACCATGTTTTTATACCTTGTGGACGGTTTTCTCGGACACTGTTTTGATCTCGGAGACACAGGTAAGATGCAATCAGTCATAACATGCGTTACATTATATTTCACTTCATTACATTACACCCTACTGCTTTCGGTGAAACTTGTGATATATACCAGAGACAACGTATAGAGGATTGTTCCATCAATTCTTTAATGCTAGATGAAGTTGACTCTCTTATGGTATACAAATAAACCATAATTCTTTTTTTTCAATACATCATATTACATATGAATTTATCCACACTTTTAATGGATCGTGACCACTTCAAATTGCTAAATTGCAATTCTTTGCAGCTCGAAGCGTTCAAAAGGCTAAAAGACAAAGATGGGAATCCATTGAAGGATACATTCAGACCGACCCAACAACTTGGAAATCGTGTTATCAAGTCAAGCATGCCACCACTAAGACAGTTCGACCCTGGTGTTCCCAATAAATGTATATCTTATATAGCGGTCAAGTAGTCGATTGAGACTAGATATACTTTTTTGTAAAACTTATATATCCTGAAATGATTGGACATACATGTTTTCATTTTATTGTGGATGATCCAATGTAGCCTTGCCCAAGTCTATGTCTTTTTTATTTTTCATTTTTATTTAAATTATATTGAAGATCAAGATACGTAAAAGAAAGTATCGTCTTGGGCAAGGCTAGATCCAATACTAAACAACCGATTCATCATCTGAATAAAAATGTTTTGAAAATTATTTACAAATTCCAATACTTTAAAGGATATTTTAACAATATACCAAGAAAATATAGGAAAAACATACAGATACGTTTTTTCTTCAATGTTACTATTTTTGTGTTATATAAATGAAGCCTGTGTGGATGTGTTTCTGGTCATTGACGAGAGCTGCTCTGTGTACGATGACATGCACAAAGTGAAGGAGTTCCTCTTGGATCTGGTGGATAGAATTATTATCGGGACTGATGCCGTGTTAATGTCGCTTGTAAGGTATGGTCTTCATCTAACACATAAATGCCTCATCTGTTATATTCAATGTCACTCATCGACTCATTCCCCAAACAGTGATTTGATAACTACTTTCATCATCAGGAAATAAACAGAATACGTATATGCCACTCATTTGTCATAAATCTATAACTTTACACATGTACATCGACGGTTGCCGTTCTCACTTTTTACAGATATAGTGCCCCAGTCACTATGAACTTTTACCACAGCAATACAACCAACAATGATGTTGTCATGCGACTCATCGACACACAACCTTTAGGACAGCGGACCACTTGTAGGACGCATACCTCAGAAGCACTCAAGTTCAATTTGAATAGGTTTAAGATGGTTTTTAATGATATATAGATTCACATAACATCATGCCATCTTTATTTGAAAAAAAACTAATTTTGCATTAAATGTTAATTTTAATTGTTGATAATTTATAACGTAATTATTCGTATAACTACCTGTAATTCAAATGATTGTGTCCTTCCTATATATATTTCTCATTTAACATTTATTTCGATTTTGAGGTACTTTAATTATGATTTATGATTATTACTGTTGTTTGTAGGTTCTTTGGCCTACATGGAGGCCAGAGGAACGAAACGACACAGCGTGATTATGGAATCAGAACAGTTGCTCCTGACGTCATGATAATAATAACAGACGGAATCTCCATCCCTATGAGAGCCCGAACATGTAAGGTTTTAATTTATCATCAGTTACTGAAATATCCAAATTAACACATTTGATGAGCTAAGATTATTATCCAATGATAATTTCCATATCTGACCTGACCATAATTATATTGAATAATTTATTATTGTATGAATCTCTATTTTTGTTTCTCCAATAGCCGCGCTTGCAGAAGCCGCCAAACTGAGAGGACATGGAGTCGAGATTTACACCATCGGCTTGAAAAATCAAAACGCACGCAATGGATATGAGGAGCTGCATGGATTTACTGGGGGCAAAGATGACCACGTGTTTGATATCAACAATGATGGTTTAGCAGGTCATTTCGCGCATATCATCAACTCTTACGACACGTGTACAGGCGAAAAAAGTATGATCAGATATCAATTTGTGGTACGAATCAGTATTGAACGTTCAAGTAATAGTATATTCAGATTAAAGCATTAATATCAAGATTCTTTTACAAACTTTTACAAACTTTTCATGACATTTCTGATAAATGACCAAGATGAGTACTAACTATTATTTAATTTTTCAATTAATTTATGTAACATAGATACACAAATATAATATAGACAGGAAATCACTTGTCTACATCTAGATTGTTCTGACCAACTTGACATTGTGTTGGTAATAGACACGTCACAGAGTTTACTGACATCTTCTGAGTGGGATCGGATCACAAAGAATCCAGACAATCACCATGAGATCAACTCTGAACATCTGATTGCAGTAAAGGAATTCTTTAAACAGTTATTAGCTGCAATTCCCATTGGTTTGTGGCTTACTGAATCTTGTATTTTGAACTAAAGACATGTATTATATGTTTCAAATATGAATTATGCGATGTAATCAATTTAATAACAATTCATGAAAGATACGCATGTAGAGCCCCAAGCAACATAGAAAAAACATAGACACCTATCGAGTGTATTTAATAAAATAAGTAAAGTACTGAAATAGTTTGGTCAAAACAATTCGACAAGAGTTGGACTACTTGGGTAGCATCTAACGCATTTTGTTTAATACAGGGATCGATAAAGTTAGAGTAGCCATCGTTTCATTTGATGAGGTTGTGAGAATCCACCAATACCTTGATGACACAACGGACTATGCAGGAACAAATGATATATTGACCAATAGTGTCATAGATTATACGGGTGTAGGGACACGTACAGATGCAGCACTTCGATATGTTCTCAACAGGTGAGGGGTCGAACGACCACCAATTGTCACTTTTTGTAATTAAACAATAAAGGACGATTCTCGGTTTGGAGAACGAAGTTCATGAATCTAAATGAGCACTATCCCTGCTTCGGACAAATTTGATTTTTTTTACATAATATAGATTTGAATGTCTTCTTTTGAATAGTCATAATTTAATTTGGGTAATATTTCTAGATTTTTCGCAAAAAAATATTAGCGCAGTACACTGATGAACTTTTTTCCCCAAATCGAGACTTGTATTTTATTGAATCGGTCTAATTGAGCGTTACCCCTGCTTCAGACCAATTTGTTATTTTTACATCTTGTAGATTTAAATGTCTTCTTTTGAATATTCATAGTTTAATTTGGGTAATATTTCTATATTTTTCATGAAAAAAGTTATTAGCCCAGGAGACTGTTCTCCAAACCGAGAATCGTCCTTTAGTGTTGAAAAAAGAATAAATTGGTCAAGAAATTAACTCATAAGCGCAGAATAGTGGTTCAGAGAAAACAGCATTTTAACATTTTAGTTCTCGTCGGTTCCAGTGGTATATTAATATTTAAAACATGATATAAAATCATTTCGACCTTGATAGGACAACAATATTTTAACGTTTTTTGAAAGTTGAGGATATTTAGAAAATATTTGTTGGAGAAAAATTGGCCACCTGAGTGAGATCATAGCGTATACTCACGACATCACAAATTTGTAGAAATGCTTTACAAGTCTGTATATGCAAAAAATCATAGATTGATTGGTTGAAATAATTTACAGGGTGGTCCAAAAAAGGGAACCCCTGCAACAGGCTACATTTTTGTGAATGAATACATGAATTGGCTCATATTATCACGTATAATTTCTGCAAATTTCAAGACTAAGAAAAATGTATGGTACCAACATAAATTTTAGACCTTTCTCTACAACATGTGAAAATAAAAAAGAATTCCTGCAAGTAATAAGGGAAATATGGCCAGTTGCAGGGGTTCACTTTTTTGGACCACCCTGTAAATGCCTGATCTATTCAGAGGAGTAGAGAAAGTATTGTGTTTTACAGGATTAAACTGTTGTATTTGATGACCTATTTCCGCACTAGCGGCACATTCAAACATTTGAAAATTATAACATAAAGAACTTTTAAAGTCACATTTTAAAAAAATGTCTCAAATAGTTTTCAATTATGAAAAGTAATAATTCAACTCTATTTTACTTTACGGGACGGGACTCATTTGCTTCAAGGGTGTTGAAAAAGGATCGTGGAGACCGAGTTGATGTCAACAACTTCATAATGCTGGCAACTGACGGTGTGGCCTACCCATGCTGTACAGCTAGTTGTTGTCATATGAGCACAGGCACTATACAATGCCCCACCACTGACTACCCATGCATAACTCAAGAAGATGCGACAAGGGTAGTTTTCGTAATCATACTTTATTAATTAGGTTGTGTGATCTTGAGGTCCAAAGTGCATCGTTCCATAAGAAGTTCATATTCATTATCGCAAACAATTTCAGAAGGTTATATCTTGGATTATGACTATTTTCTGACAATGAAGACAAGTTTATCTTTTAGATCAATTCATTATCTCAAAGAAAATTATGCACAGTAATAATACATTCAAACAAACTCGGAGATATTTAACTAGCAATTAACCCATCAACACACTTTTTGACCCCATTTTGAAGATGTTGACCCCATTTTCACCAAAAATGCAATCATTTTTTACAATGTTTAATGCATTACTATTCTTTATTTTGATGTATCAAATAGTTCTTGAAAGAAAAATTTAATTGCATTAAGATAAGTGTTCCCCATGTTATTTCTCCATTGAAAAATCCCATGCTATCCATTGGTTTCAGTTAATTTTGGTCATCCAAATTGAATATCTTTAAAGTCCCGGGAGCAATCAAATTTTCCTTTTAGGAAATCGAACATTTCTCAAACCACATTCTAATTATGCATTCAATAATATAATAAAAGGTTGCATTTTTGGTGAAAATTAGGTCAACATTTTTGAAAAAGTATGTTGATTGGTCCATTGCCCCTTCAATATCACTTAGGTCTGATTAACTAAATTATCATTATACTTTTCTTGAAGATAATGAATGGATCTAAAAGATACACCCATGTTCATGATAAAAAAATATTCATAATTCAAGTTAGAATCGTTTGAAATTGTTTGCGATAACCTACGTGCTCCTTTTCAAAATTTGGGTCCAAGGGCCCACAATTTTTTGTAGAACTTTGTAGAAATCTGGACCCACCCTTGTTAGCTCTTGCAATCCGCCATTGTAGTTATTCTTAATTATCTTATGATTAGAATCGGTATAAACCAAATAGTATACCAATTACATTGCAGGAAGTGGAACGTGTTGCTAAGAAACTGAAAGCAAATTGGAGAAATGACGTATACGTTCTTGCTCTTCCAAATAGACCTGATCGCGGGGACCCATTTAAGAAACACGCGGCAGCAAAAAAAGGTATGTAGGCTGCATACCAGCATAAGATTAATACATTCTTGGAAATCCTCTGTTTGCATGAAGGTTAGCTATTAAAAATACTACCTATTTATTTGTAAAATGTGTTATAATTATTTAGACCTGTGTGCATATCATGTATAATGTTTACGTAATAAAAAAAACACTTTTGGTTAAATAACTAGTGCTGTTATCGTTCCAACAGCTATGTTACAATATGAGGCACTTGTAAGAAATACCATTACTGGCATCAAAACACTGGAACAGTTCAATGAGTTGGAAAACATTGTGAAAGAAATCGTCAACAGAGTATGCGCGGCTGCTGATGGCATCTGTAAGTTATCATATACATAAGCTTAGTTGTTTACAAGATATTATAAGGATGTCCCGTTAGTTACGTTGACATTGACAGTTCGCCAATTTTAAGTTTTCAACTATTTTTTAAATTTAACTTGTTTCTTCTGATCATGAATGACTTTGATATCCCCATTATCACTGTCATCGCTTTTGAACATTTACAAATATAATTCTGACTGTAGGTTATTTTTTTCATTCAGTATTTTTCAAAAATGCTATTTGTGTTTTGTGAACTCTGTGATAACTTCAATATTCTTACTTTCCAGATCTGTCACCTCCATCAAAGGGTGTTAAATGATTGGCTCGCGATAACATTGATGTAACATTGTCGGGCAAGCGTTGTGTCATCCTTTATTACATGTTATGCAATTGTTTGTAACTGAGATTTTAAATACATATTTATTCTTAATTCTGTTTAGTTGTTCACTGTTAACTCACAATTATTTTGGTATCTGTATGACAACCATTGTCTTTGATGTCTGGTATTATATATTGTGTAATAAATATGTACTGATTGTTGCTTGGGGCCATTTTATCCTCTTAGCTCCAAGTTAAGTTTCATTTGTCAGTGACCTCTGCCATTCCTTAGTTTTTTCAAATATCAAATCTCATTTCTATTGAAAACAAAAATAACCCCTATCTGCACGGTGTGATACGACAAGGCAATTGGGCAAATTTTGTGGTAACGATAACAAAAAATGGCGGACGGGAAAGACAGCATGTCCTCTTTTTCGCCTGTAGGCAAGATTCACAGGTAAGCTTTCCTTTTCAACTAGTTCCATTCGGTGATGCATATGTGAATGGTTATAAAGATTGAGTTAAATCTGTCGTGTGGTCTACAAGAAGCAGAATATAAGCTGTAAACCTACCCGGCTGAGATTTCGAAGTTCATAATTTTTAGTCCTTTTTCGTGTTTTCTCAGTTGTGCCTCAGAGCCACTCAAAATACTAACTGTACGTAAACTGTGTATAAACAAGCCATAAAATGACAAATGCAGAACAGAAATGTGGTGAATATTGTAGATAATATGGTTTCAATCGGAAGGTCGTTAGACAGATACGTATGTATTGCATGATTTTTTATGGACAGCAACGCATTGTATTAGTTTTACATTAGACGTTAGCGGACGGTTACATGCAAGTTCCTGTCAAGTCAAGGTCGCTAGATGGATAACTCTCTATGTGTGAACTACCTTTTTGTTTTCAGGACTCGCACGAGACGCTCTTGCTTGAGCCTCTATAGGGCAAGGAAAAAAATAGCGAAAGCCAATGAAAGTGAAAATGATTGTAATGAAGAGGCAAAGGAAGAAATTAGTAACAACGAACAGGCGACGGAAAAAAACAACTCCAAATTAATTGATGATGTCATGAGTGACATATATTACCAGAGGCTATGTTGTGGTGGTAAATCAAAATTACATTACACTTCGAAAGTCGTATTAGTTAATGCTTAAACCTTTTACTATAGCTGAAATATAGTGACATAGCAGAATTCTATATATTGGTGTTAAAATTGAGAATTATTTATATCGTTGTTAAAACGGACTTACAGTCAAATCTCTTTTTTTAGATTTCTCAGATGTTATCTATTTATGCATTATTTCTAGCAGCTTTTATTCTTCAAGCTAGGTTCAGGTTATATAGAATATATCAATCTATATGAGACTTGAGGTGGACTTGCTGGGAAATCAGTTCATATCAAGGTCAAGGTCAAAATCTAGGACAAATCAAAGTTAGCCCAGGGCTGAAATAGCAAATTTGATATAGAAAATCTTACGCACTGAACGATATCACTTTTCCCGGGAAACATAGCCGGGCGGATAATGTCATTATTGCCCGACTAAAGTCATTAACGCCCGACACAATATTGCTCACGTCAATATAGCAATTTAAATGCCTTCTCAACTAGTACTAAAACCCCTAGAACAGCCCCTGCAAGGTGGTAATAATACGATTTCATCTATTATAGCTTACAAAACTCAAATCCGGTTGAAAAACATTTCAATTTTGGATCACAAGCGATATGAAATGATTCGGTGTTACATATATGAACGAGGTTCGCGTAACTGTCTATCAATTTTTGGCGTATCCGCAAATTCAAAATACATTATTATGGCTTGAGTAGAACATATTAAGTGGTTTACAATGCTAAATTGGCTTTGTATTATCGTATGTAGGTTACATTTATATACACCAAGGTTGTTGCGCAATGTAGAGCATGTCCTAACGAGGAAAAGAAACAAATTACTAAATTTTATGAAATTTTGAAATTCAAACTCGACAGTTTTTCGCTTATTTCATGTTATCCATGGGCGTCGATTTGCAAAGACTACGTTCAAAATAAACATTACTGAATGCATCACCGAATGCGACGCTTACATAAATCTTTCATGCTTTTATTGATACGCAGTAGTAGAAAATAATGCACCTACCTTAGCTTTCTGTTTCATCGTGGCCATTTTATTGGATAAATCAGTGATCGTATTCGACTAGCCTCGTTTTCAGAGGTGGCGTATCCGTCATGCTATAACACCGTGATCTGGGTTCAAACAATATCTTTTATATTCTCCAAAGTATAATTTGACATTGAATTAGATATTGTAAATCTGAAAATAATTTGACAATGAATTAGATATTGTTACAGACCCATTACGAGTAAGTAAAATATGCCTCAAACGGTGTTGATGTTAATTTGACGGCTTGTGATACCAGAGATAAGAAAATGTTGAGCTTATTTTGAAAACTGTTTCTTAAAATGATATTCAAACGCTACCTGCATAGTATGATGCATTTGGTGATGCGATCTTAGATGCAGATGATTTAAGACACACCAATCATATTTGTAGAGTCACATGATAGAAGATGATTTGTTAGAATAAATGAATACACCTTATACTTATTACTTAGTGGTCGCGCCGATTTTAAATGGTCGGTAAAGATGACCCACGACGACTGAAAAAAAGATTTTTAAGTCTTTTTACAGTACACGGCGATGATTATTCCAGATTCTATGCTGTTTAGTTTTAGAAGTTGATCTAATATTGTCAAAATGTCTATATAATTCTTGATCAACGACGCATAAAAATGTGCATGTACACGGACATGATATGATAAAAGACCGCATTGTTTCACATGTATGAAGAAATAAAACAAGGGTTTATTCATTTATTTTAATGCAGTTTGACAATAAATCCGCTTTTATTTAGAAAAATAGGACATATTTAAGTGCAGTTTTACGAGGTTAAAATCAGTACGCAATATGTCAAGGATTAGTAAAATGCCACAAATGATGTACACTAATATATCGACAGTTGGTCACTGAACTTAAAACAACGAGGCTTGATCAGCAAATGTTGGTCATTATGATTGATAAGTTCACTGTCGGAAGCAATGATCCGGTATATGTAAAAATCATATAATCCCTTTCCTCGTTGAAGGCTATAAACGTTTAATATTTATTTAGATATTATATTTATTGAGACAGATGAAACCACTTGGTTCAAGTGATCTTATCAATTCATCAGATGAATTAAATGATATTTGTAAATATCATGTAGGCTAGATAGATGATAATCTCGATATAAGCAAGCAGATAAATAGAGTTTGGGATATTGTTGCTTTGCCTTCAATTCCTTATGAGTGATTTTACTCCAGGTTGTTTCTTGTTCTTGCTGCGTTTTGAACACGTTTTGACACGTTAGCTACTTACAAAAGTGCACACATCACCTCTCCAAAAGAAATTTCTGTGTGACAAGCGTTAATTGGGGCATTACATTTTGAAATAGTAGCCTGGACAGAATGATTAATCAATTTCTTAAAAAAAGTTTCATTTATCGATAATCTTTCTACTTTAATCATTCCTAATTGTATTCATTTTGAGTTTTACAATTTCATGGCTAATCAATATTAAAGTGAAATGTTGTCGAACTTAATTTTCCTCTCTCATTAGACCTTTTCTTGCAATTGGTTGTCCTTGCCCCCCCCCCTCCCATGTCTTATTTGCATGTTTGCTAATTAAACAATAATTATCCAACCCATTAGACGTGCTTCGATGTGCTTTAAGGGTACCTAACGGGGATGTCTGTCTCATTTTGAATCTTGAAATATTTTATCTAAAATATGATCCATATGATTGTATCAAGGATTATATATAAAATAGAAATCTTTATGCGTCTAAAGGAAGTAAATTAAGGGATAGAGGGTGTTGCCAATGTTACCCAGATATCGTATCACATATTAAGATCTAGATGCGGACATTTTCTTAAGCTTTTTCATTTTTGCGGGATAAATTCGCATATCAACTATGAAATCAAAATTATTTAGAAAAAGTAGGTTTGAAAATCCATTAAACGCAGAGAGAAATCCGACTTGTTCTGGTACGGCTACTATGTACCTGTGTTGAAAGCAAATAAAATCTGACCACTAGACCGTAGTAGCAATTAGTTAACATAGCTATTTACACAATGACATCTTGTATAATTAATGATTATTGTATTGCAAATCGAAAGTACTTGTCCGGTGAAAAAGCTCGAACGCAAAAGTACATGATGATTACAATTGAAAACTTAAGTCGGGAACTTCACTGAAAATATATTTGATGATGTTGTAGCATAATTATATCCAAAAGGAAATGTTTCTGAAACAAAAATGGTTGATATTATGAAAATTCAAATTCAATAATGCAATTGGGGGTCTTGGTGAACTATGACATCAACGTCTATTTGAATTGTTATCTTGGCAAAAAACAACAAAAACACAATTGTATTTTGTGACTCGGAGATACATGTGGCAGCGGAAAATAGCATCGGGAATTTTCCTTGGTATTCTGACTAAACTTTCGTGAAATGGTTGTATGCATGTTATTTATTTTGTAATAGTTATACATGAAATTAAAAAAACATCCATCTTCCGTATGTAATGCATTGGGTGAAAGACCCTTTCTCTGACAGCCAGTTTAAAAATGATGTCATTTTGGTTCATATTGTTTAGCCAACGTTTTACAGAAAAAAATTAATTTATTTGCATTTTAACCATTTTTTGCCTCGCCTTTCTGAGATCCTTGCTACGTTTGATCTGACTGTGTTAATTTCAGTAATCAAGCCCCTCATACTATGTAATACTTAGTAAACATTTTACACAGACTCCTAATTTTCAATAAATTGTATGTGGTTGAAATGTTTTAGAGAGTATTTTAATCGAATATAGTCAAGAATTTAAAAACAAATTGACAAGTAATTAATTTATTAGCGATTTATTTAAGGTGATAAAACGTGTAATTTTGAAATTCTTTGTATCGATTTACATTGACTTGTTTATTACTGTTATTGTGATTGGTACTGGTATTAAGCTAATGGCATAAAAATCGTTGGAATGCCAAGATAAAATACATCAAATGATAAATTAACATCACAGCCTGACAATTCATGCACAAACACCATTAGTATATATATGTCAATTAAGTCAATCCAACGTTATTAATAGATCTGTAAAATAACCCTGATTATCTTATTTTACTTTTTGTATCCAGAACCTTCATTACTAACACTCAGGGATCGCTACTTATTTACGTGTAAGTTTTTTATTGCATATTTCAAAACAATGTTAACAGACCATCTTGATGTAATACATTTATTGATATTCTGCGCAATTAAACAATTGTTTATAGAAACAATAACAAACAATTATAACTTAGTAAATCTGAGTAAAAGTAACTTTAGAGGGAAAAGAAAACTATAATTCTTTTTTTTTTTTTATTTCAGTATGATATTGTTAATATTAGCTGTTTTACCGTTAGTTAATAGCCAAGGTACGTTCTACTTAGAGTTTCATTCAACATTTATATACAATATTGACCATAAGAGATCATTAGCTATTGAGTATATGATCAAACCAAATTATAACAATACTTTATTTCCGTTAAAACATAATCCGTATATACCGTATATGTTTTTTATTTATTAATTTATCGGAATAATGTTAAATAAAAAGGCACACAAAAATAAATATTTGTAGTGCACATATAGGTTTAAAATTAACCCTTAATGTTTTTGCCATTCACAGGATGGAACTATGGCAGTTTAGGTAAGTTGTTATTCAAATTTATTTAAAAGACAATGGTTTCTAGGAGACAAAACAATTTTCTTAAGTAAGTTAGCATTATTCAGATCATATACCTGGTATGTTCTCCTCCCAAGATAGACAGATTACGGCTATATAACTGTAATACTATATAATTTGACACTCTCTTCAACTGCAGGACCAGTTACATGGGCAGATAACTTCCCGCAATGTGGAGAGGCGAACCAGTCCCCCGTTAACATAGATATTGGCGCCGCAGAATATGACTCGAGCTTAAATGCGTTCGGATTCCGTAACTTTGATAAAAAAGCTAATAATGAACTTGAAAATACAGGGACTACTGGTGAGTATAACCGAAACAAACTATTATATTGATATGCTGTAATATTAATTCGAGTCTAAATATGCTGATGCTAATAAATAACCAAGACTTACGATAATAAGAAAGGACCATTTTCGGTTTGGAGAATGACGTTCATCGGTAGATTGAAATGTGATATTTTGAATATTTAAGATTTGATTATGGTGATATTTTTATTTATTTCATAAAACATATATTAGCGACCCCCCCCCCCCCTCAATATTTCACGTGTAAAAGTCCAATAGACGAAAATCCCAATTTTGGACTTTGAGGTCATTCCTTACGGTCAAGGTCAAATGTCAAGGTCAAAATGTTGACCTAATTTACTCTATCTGAGTACAGTGTAATACAATGGTTTTTGAACTTTTTGACCTTTTCAAGGTCACCCAGAGATCGGATTCCAAAACCGGAAGCATATTTGGAATCGGGCGCTTCTATACTTTATATTTCCTTGGAATCGGGCGCTTCTATACTTTATATTTCCTTAGAATTAGGATCCAGGTCATACTTTTAAATTATGTCCCACTGGGGTGCCCCATTTTTCAAAGAGGGTCACCCAATTTAAAAACCAGGAATATTTGTGAAATGAGAATTGTGAGGAATGGCATATGCAAATTTTGGGTAAAAAATAAAAATTGTTGCTCCTTGTAGGTACAAAAATGTAGAACAATGCTCCTTGTACCGAGAAATCGAGGCAATATACAAGAAAAAATCCTATTAAAACTATAAGAAAAAGAGTAAAACCAATAGAATGCCAGTTACCTCGATAACAGCATCTAATTAAGTCTTACATATTCAAAAGATCACATTTCAATCTACTCTTGGAGACTGGATTTTATCTATCCCACATCATTTGAGACTGAATGCTCTATCTTGTATGAGTACTTGTATCTACAACAATTTTTGAGGTTATGAGTATTGGCTATCAATTGGCTATTAATTTCTAATTTTTTCTTGACTGGTATGCACTTAGAGTTTGCTTTTTCTTGCTAAGTTCCATTACAACTTTTGGTCCTTTCCCTTTTGGCACTAGTGCTTATATATCTATACAAAAATCAAAATTGTTGGCGACAATGATAACGTCGAAATAATCCGATGAAATCCATTCTCCAAACCGAGAATGGTCCTTTGAATGTAATTTACGTAGCCCTGATACATTTTCGTTACAATGGAGTCCTTGTGATTCCAACAATGTTTTAAAACTACACCTCTTCAATTTATGATATCTGTGCGATAAATATGTATAAATCATGATAATTTTGGGTATCAATAATGTTGAAATCGGTTTTACCACAATAGCAAGAATGTTGCTTGGGGAGAATAAAGGAGTTTTCCTTTACAATGGCGGACTGGATGGCAGATATATCACAGAGGGGTTCCACTTTAGATGGGGATCTGATCACACAATCAACGGTCGTCAATTTCCACTTGAGGTAAACACCGGTTCCTATTCCACTGGTGTTAAAACACGAATATACCATGAGCACATGCTTTGAGCATCCGCGTTGTTTGAACCTACCGCCAAGCACACTTATACATTAAGACCCCTTACACAGTCATGATACCGCCGAGCAAGCTCATTGCATCATCGGGTCTGCTTTACCCCCGTGTATTCTACGGATTCATGTGATTAAATGCATTTCCATTATTTGATAATAGCACCTGCTTCATGGGTGGCAAAACTGTCTACATCTTTGAAGCTATGCAAGAACTTGTTTTACAAACTAGATCGTAGTTTTGGATATTGTCGGATCGTTGTCATAATTGAAATATAATGATGCTTTTTTGTGAAGCAATTGCGTATTTTTGCACCTGTGCTTATATATTCATACTTTTTTTTAAATTTTAGCTGCACATTGGGAGTTATAGTGCGAAATTCGGAACCTTTATGGAAGCGATTGGTGCTTCGGCCACCGAACCAGATAGCGTAATGGCCATGGCCGTACTTTTTGAGGTACACATACACTTTGTCATTTCAAACAATTTTTTGTTCAACTGGGCCGAAGGTAATGCTTAGAATCTTTTTCAAAGTGTGTCAACAATTTATCCTTGATTGAACAGCGTAAATGTCAACAAAAGACGTTGCTGTCTGACGAAGTAATCAGAAATAGTAAATAACGGTCAATGCTGTCCGGGCCAATATCAGTTCCAATATGATATATGTCCTTCCAGATATCACCCAACGATAACGTAGCCCTGGAGCCAATTGTGAATGCACTCGGACAAATACAAACTGCAGGTATGGACATCATTTGGTTACACATTAAATATATACTAGATAAAGTATATCGGATGTCCATAAAAATGAGACACTTTTGACAAATATTTACTCGGCAACTGATGAACCAAATTTAATTCGTACAAAGTAGCCCAGGAGTATGATTGGCAAGGAACAAATAAATGAAAAAGATCAAATAAATTGTATGTAAATACTAAGAAATTCAAAGTAGCACGTCAAAAAAAGATCCCATACAGAGCAACGCAATGAGAACTTCATAGCGGCGTTTGTACCGAAAATGGGAAGCAATTTAACAAGTAATTTCTCAGCAATTGATGAGCAAAATTATTTGAAAACCTTACTTTAGGATATCTTCTGCCAATCCTATGAATATATAAGAGATTTTTTACATTATTTGGGTGTTTTTAAATTAAAGACAGTATGTCAAAATAACCAATAGCCTATCAATGTAAAAGTCACTTATCAATCCATTTCAATGCAAAAATACTTTTCTGTTTTTGAATATTTGGGAAGAATGAAACGAATTGATTAGACATGACTCGCAGACAAACTGTTTTGACTGACTGACAGATGCTATACTACGGAAAGCGAAAGGGGATATACCGCAGAATTTAAAATTCAATGGAGTTTTAACATGGGAGTGATATCACACACCGCGGCCCGGTCAGATATATTTTTTTGCGCACTTTATTTATTTAATTCACTTTGCACAACGCGCCCCTGTAATTCATTCAGTGCGCAATTAAAAATTGTTTATGAGTGATATCGCACACCGCGGCCCAGTAAGATCGATTTCTGCGCACTTTATTTATTAACATACTCAAAATATCGCGCTGAAGCTTGTATATGCTTGCGCGATGTAATTATAGTTTTCTGTTAATAAATGCCCAACAAGAAAGGGTAGCACAACGAATTCAACTTTTTTCGAAAGACTGCAGACTTGACCTGCGAAATTGTAATTTTGGATCACAGTGATGCCTCTAGAGAGGATATCTATGAGAATTACAGATTATAGTGCGCAGAATTATAAAGTCAAACTGACCTAAAAATGGCAGTACACGGTGTACACTGCCATCTTTCAATAAAGTAACTACAGACCTTCGTATACAAAATACCAGAATGATTGATGTAATACCTGTATACCATTTCTTCTGGGAGAAGGAAAGTTCCTATATGTATTCCATGGCCGTAGCCAGGGGGCCTCACCCCCCTCCCCCTTGCCAAATATTCGTTCAAAATCATGCAGTTTTTCACCATTCTTAGCACTTTTCGCATGATTTTTTTGCCATAACTGTCAAAAAACTCCCCCCTCTTGGCAAAATCTCCCCCTTGGTAAAACCACTCCCCCAGGTTAATCCAGGATACGGGTCTGTATTCTTAGACGAGATTGTTCAAGAACATAAGGTAGACATAAGTGCCACCTGTTAAAAGCTAGGAGATCTTTTCTAAGTTATTAAGTCATCAATCAGCAGACTGGTAATTGTATCCCCCACCCACTTCAAACTCCATACACTAACATACTATTACAATTTTATCTGTGTTTATTTGACTGTAGAAGGTGTACATTCATAGCATTGAATTGCATTTCATTGCATTGTATTGTATTGTATAGCACATCATTGTATTGTATTGTACTGCATTTTATTGTATTGCACTGCATTGTATTGTATTGCACTGCATTGTATTCTATTGCATTATATTGTACGGAAAGCTATAGGGGACATGCGCATAATTCAAAATCGAATGGAGTTTTAACATGGGAGTGATATCACACACCGCGGCCCAGTCAGATAGATTTCATCGCGCACTGAATGAATTACAGGGGCCGCGTTGTGCAAAGTTAATTAAAATAAAGTGCGCAGAAATTCCGGCATTCAGTGCGCGATGAAAAAATGATTATCTGTGAATAAATAACGAATAAAAATTCGTGGCACCACGAATTTGATTTTTTTCGAAAGACTGCGGAGTGAACCAGCGAAATGACAATTTTGGATAATATTGATGGCTCTAACAAGGAGAACTTTGAAATTTCCCGATTCTACCGCGCAGCACATCCAGGACCATGATGCGCACTTTTATCAGATTCGTTTCTAATATGGTTTCAAAGATAATGTTCATTAAAAGAGGGCGTATGCATACAGATTACACATGGCGTTATGTTGAAGTGACCCTTGCAAAGGGTTCCATTGAAAATATATTATTTTGGGCCATTTCATATCTTTTAATTGATATTGTATAAAATATTTTCAATGTTTGAAAATTATAATCTTATAAATAACATTTTATGTAATAAAACTGTAACGAAATGGTAAATACGGAATATGATGCAATACAATGCAGTGCAATATGATGTTATACAATGCAGTGCAATATGATGCAATACAATGTGGTGCAATATGATGTAATACAATGCGGTGCAATATGATGCAATACAATGCAGAGCAATATGATGCAATACAATGCAGTGCAATATGATGCAATACAATGTAGTGTAATATGATGCAATACAAAGCAGTGTTATATGATGCACAAAATGCAGTGCAATATGATACAATACAATGTAGTGCAATATAATACAATAAAATGCAGTGCAATACGATGCAATACAATACAGTGCAATATAATGCAATACAATGCAGTGCAATGCAATACAGTGCAAAACAATGCCGTGCAGTGCAATACAATGTAGTTCATTTCAATACAATGCAGTGCAATACAATGTGGTACAGTGCAATACAATGCAGTGCAATACATCGCAGTTCAATACAGTGCAATACAATGTAGTGCAATGCAGTGCAATAAAATACAATGCAGTGCAATACAATACATCGCAGTTCAATACAGTGCAGTGCAATACAATACAGTGCAATACAATACATCGCAGTTCAGTGCAGTGCAATACAATTCAGTGCAATACAATACATCGCAGTTCAATAGAGTGCAATACAATGTAGTGCAAAGCAGTGCAATAAAATACAATACAGTGCAATTCAATACAATGCAATACAATACAATACAGTGCAATACAAAACAATGCTGTGCAATAGAATACAGTACACTGCAGTACAATACAATGCAGTGCAATAAAATGCAGTGTAATTCAAGACAATGCAATAAAATACTGTGCAATACAGTACAGTGCAATATAATACAATGCAGTGCACTGCAATACAATACAGTGCAATATAATACAATGCAGTGCACTGCAATGCAATACAATATGGTGCAGTGCAATATATTGCAGTGCAATTCAAAACAATGCAGTGTAATACAATGCAGTGCAACACAATGTGGTACAGTGCAATACATTATAATGCAGTGCAATACAATACAATGCAGCGCAATACAATGTAGTACACTGCAGTACAATACAATGCAGTGCAATAAAGTACAATGCAGTGCAATATAATATAATACAGTGCAATACAGTACAATATGATGCAATAGAATACAATGCAGTGCAATACAATACAATGCAGTGCAATACAATAAAATGCAGTACAATACAATACAATGATGTGCTATACAATACAATACAATGCAATGAAATGCAATTCAATGCTATGAATGTACACCTTCTACAGTCAAATAAACACAGATAAAATTGTAATAGTATGTTAGTGTATGGAGTTTGAAGTGGGTGGGAGATACAATTACCAGTCTGCTGATTGATGACTTAATAACTTAGAAAAGATCTCCTAGCTTTTAACAGGTGGCACTTATGTCTACCTTATGTTCTTGAACAATCTCGTCTAAGAATACAGACCCGTATCCTGGATTAACCTGGGGGAGTGGTTTTACCAAGGGGGAGATTTTGCCAAGAGGGGGGAGCTTTTTGACAGTTATGGCAAAAAAATCATGCGAAAAGTGCTAAGAATGGTGAAAAACTGCATGATTTTGAACGAATATTTGGCAAGGGGGAGGGGGGTGAGGCCCCCTGGCTACGGCCATGGAATACATATAGGAACTTTCCTTCTCCCAGAAGAAATGGTATACAGGTATTACATCAATCATTCTGGTATTTTGTATACGAAGGTCTGTAGTTACTTTATTGAAAGATGGCAGTGTACACTGTGTACTACCATTTTGAGGTCAGTTTGACTTTATATTTCTGCGCACTATAATCTGTAATTCTCATAGATATCCTCTATAGAGGCATCACTGTGATCCAAAATTACAATTTCGCAGGTCAAGTCTGCAGTCTTTCGAAAAAAGTTGAATTCGTTGTGCTACCCTTTCTTGTTGGGCATTTATTAACAGAAAACTATAATTACATCGCGCCAGCATATACAAGCTTCAGCGCGATATTTTGAGTATGTTAATAAATAAAGTGCGCAGAAATCGATCTTACTGGGCCGCGGTGTGCGATATCACTCATAAACGATTTTTAATTGCGCACTGAATGAATTACAGGGGCGCGTTGTGCAAAGTGAATTAAATAAATAAAGTGCGCAGAAATATATCTGACTGGGCCGCGGTGTGTGATATCACTCCCATGTTAAAACTCCATTGAATTTTAAATTCTGCGGTATATCCCCTTTCGCTTTCCGTAATATTGTACTGTATTGCACTGTATTATATTATATTGCACTGCATTGTACTTTATTGCACTGCATTGTATTGTACTGCAGTGTACTACATTGTATTGCGCTGCATTGTATTGTATTGCACTGCATTATAATGTATTGCACTGTACCACATTGTGTTGCACTGCATTGTATTACACTGCATTGTTTTGAATTGCACTGCAATATATTGCACTGAACCATATTGTATTGCATTGCATTGCACTGCATTGTATTATATTGCACTGTATTGTATTGCACAGTATTGTATTGCATTGTCTTGAATTACACTGCATTTTATTACACTGCATTGTATTTATTGCACTGCATTGTATTGTACTGCAGTGTACTGTATTCTATTGCACAGCATTGTTTTGTATTGCACTGTATTGTATTGCATTGTATTGAATTGCACTGTATTGTATTTTATTGCACTGCTTTGCACTACATTTTATTGCACTGTATTGAACTGCGATGTATTGTATTGCACTGTATTGTATTGCACTGCACTAAACTGCGATGTATTGTATTACACTGTATTGTATTGCACTGCACTGTATTGAACTGCGATGTATTGTATTGCACTGCATTGTATTGCACTGTACCACATTGTATTGCACTGCATTGTATTGAAATGAACTACATTGTAACTGTATTGTATTTTATTGAACTGCATTGCACTACATTGTATTGCACTGTATTGAACTGTGATGTATTGTATTGCACTGCATTGTGTTGCACTGTACCACATTGCATTGCACTGCATTGTATTGAAATGAATTACATTGTAACTGTATTGTATTTTATTGCACTGCATTGCACTACATTGTATTGCACTGTATTGAACTGCGATGTATTGTATTGCACTGCATTGTATTGCACTGTACCACATTGTGTTGCACTGTATTGTATTACACTGCATTGCTTTGTATTGCACAGTATTGTATTGCATTGTCTTGATTTACACTGCATTTTATTACACTGCATTGTATTTTATTGCAGTGTAATGTATTGTATTGCACAGCATTGTATTGTATTGCACTGTGTTGCATTGTATTGAATTGCACTGTATTGTATATTATTGCACTGCATTGCACTACATTGTATTGCACTGTATTGAACTGTGATGTATTGTATTGCACTGCATTGTATTGCACTGTGCCACATTGTATTGCACTGCATTGTATTGAAATGAACTACATTGTAACTGCATTGTATTCTATTGCACTGCATTGCACTACATTGTATTGCACTGTATTGAACTGCGATGTATTGCACTGCATTGTATTGCACTGTACCACATTGTATTGCACTGCATTGTATTGAAATGAACTACATTGTATTGCACTGCATGGCATTGTTTTGCACTGTATTGCATTGCACTGCATTGTATTGCATTATATTGCACTGTATTGTATTACATCGTATTGCACTGCATTTTATTGTATTATATTGCACTAGATTGTATTGTATCATATTGCACTGCATTTTTTGCATCATATAACACTGCTTTGTATTGCATCATATTACACTACATTGTATTGCATCATATTGCACTGCATTGTATTGCATCATATTGCTCTGCATTGTATTGCATCATATTGCACCGCATTGTATTACATCATATTGCACCACATTGTATTGCATCATATTGCACTGCATTGTATAACATCATATTGCACTGCATTGTATTGCTACGGAAAGCGAAAAGGGGATATACCGCAGAATTTAAAATTCAATGGAGTTTTAACATGGGAGTGATATCACACACCGCGGCCCAGTCAGATATATTTCTGCGCACTTTATTTATTTCATTCACTTTGCACAACGCGCCCCCTGTAATTCATTCAGTGCGCAATTAAAAATTGTTTATGAGTGATATCGCACACCGCGGCCCAGTAAGATCGAGCTGCGCACTTTATTTATTAACACACTCAAAATATCGCGCTGAAGCTTGTATATGCTGGCGCGATGTAATTATAGTTTTCTGTTGATAAATGCCCAACAAGAAACGGTAGCACAACGAATTCAACTTTTTTCGAAAGACTGCAGACTTGACCTGCGAAATTGTAATTTTGGATCACAGTGATGCCTCTAGAGAGGATATCTATGAGAATTACAGATTATAGTGCGCAGAATTATAAAGTCAAACTGACCTCAAAATGGTAGTACACAGTGTACACTGCCATCTTTCAATAAAGTAACTACAGACCTTCGTATACAAAATACCAGAATGATTGATGTAATACCTGTATACCATTTCTTCTGGGAGAAGGAAAGTTCCTATATGTATTCCATGGCCGTAGCCAGGGGGCCTCACCCCCTCCCCCTTGCCAAATATTCGTTCAAAATCATGCAGTTTTTCACCATTCTTAGTAGCACTTTTCGCATGATTTTTTTGCCATAACTGTCAAAAAGCTCCCCCCTCTTGGCCAAATCTCCCCCTTGGTAAAACCACTCCCCCAGGTTAATCCAGGATACGGGTCTGTATTCTTAGACGAGATTGTTCAAGAACATAAGGTAGACATAAGTGCCACCTGTTAAAAGCTAGGAGATCTTTTCTAAGTTATTAAGTCATCAATCAGCAGACTGGTAATTGTATCCCCCACCCACTTCAAACTCCATACACTAACATACTATTACAATTTTATCTGTGTTTATTTGACTGTGGAAGGTGTACATTCATAGCATTGAATTGCATTTCATTGCATTGTATTGTATTGTATAGCACATCATTGTATTGTATTGTACTGCATTTTATTGTATTGCACTGCATTGTATTCTATTGCACTGCATTGTATTCTATTGCATTATATTGTACTGTATTGCACTGTATTATATTATATTGCACTGCATTGTACTTTATTGCACTGCATTGTATTGTACTGCAGTGTACTACATTGTATTGCGCTGCATTGTATTGTATTGCACTGCATTATAATGTATTGCACTGTACCACATTGTGTTGCACTGCATTGTATTACACTGCATTGTTTTGAATTGCACTGCAATATATTGCACTGCACCATATTGTATTGCACAGTATTGTATTGCATTGTCTTGAATTACACTGCATTTTATTACACTGCATTGTATTTTATTGCACTGCATTGTATTGTACTGCAGTGTACTGTATTCTTTTGCACAGCATTGTTTTGTATTGCACTGTATTGTATTGCATTGTATTGAATTGCACTGTATTGTATTTTATTGCACTGCATTGCACTACATTGTATTGCACTGTATTGAACTGCGATGTATTGTATTGCACTGTATTGTATTGCACTGCACTGTATTGAACTGCGATGTATTGTATTGCACTGCATTGTATTGCACTGTACCACATTGTATTACACTGCATTGTATTGAAATGAACTACATTGTAACTGTATTGTATTTTATTGCACTGCATTGCACTACATTTTATTGCACTGTATTGAACTGCGATGTATTGTATTGCACTGCATTATATTGCACTGTACCACATTGTGTTGCACTGTATTGTATTACTCTGCATTGCTTTGTATTGCACAGCAATATATTGCACTGCACCATATTGTATTGCACTGCATTGCAATGCACTGCATTGTATTATATTGCATTGTATTGTATTGCACAGTATTGTATTGCATTGTCTTGATTTACACTGCATTTTACACTGCATTGTATTTTACTGCAGTGTAATGTATTGTATTGCACAGCATTGTATTGTATTGCACTGTGTTGTATTGCATTGTATTGAATTGCACTGTATTGTATTTTATTGCACTGCATTGCACTACATTGTATTGCACTGTATTGAACTGCGATGTATTGTATTGCACTACATTGTATTGCACTGTACCACATTGTATTGCACTGCATTGTATTGAAATGAACTACATTGTATTGCACTGCACGGCATTGTTTTGCACTGTATTGCATTGCACTGCATTGTATTGCATTATATTGCACTGTATTGTATTGCATCGTATTGCACTGCATTTTATTGTATTATATTGCACTACATTGTATTGTATCATATTGCACTGCATTTTTTGCATCATATAACACTGCTTTGTATTGCATCATATTACACTACATTGTATTGCATCATATTGTATTGCATCATATTGCTCTGCATTGTATTGCATCATATTGCACCGCATTGTATTACATCATATTGCACCACATTGTATTGCATCATATTGCACTGCATTGTATAACATCATATTGCACTGCATTGTATTGCATCATATTCCGTATTTACCATTTCGTTACAGTTTTATTACATAAAATGTTATTTATAAGATTATAATTTTCAAACATTGAAAATATTTTATACAATATCAATTAAAAAATATGAAATGGCCCAAAATAATATATTTTCAATATTTTAGATATATTTCATATTTTAGAATCGAATCTGATAAAAGTGCGCATGTCCTGGATGTGCTGCGCGCTAGAATCGGGAAATCTCAAAGTTCTCCTCGTTAGAGCCATCAATATTATCCAAAATTGTCATTTCGCTGGTTCACTCCGCAGTCTTTCGAAAAAAAATCAAATTCGTGGTGCCACGAATTTTTATTCGTTTTTTATTCACAGATAATCATTTTTTCATCGCGCACTGAATGCCGGAATTTCTGCGCACTTTATTTTAATTAACTTTGGTCAACGCGGCCCCTGTAATTCATTCAGTGCGCGATGAAATCTATCTGACTGGGCCGCGGTGTGTGATATCACTCCCATGTTAAAACTCCATTCGATTTTGAATTATGCGCATGTCCCCTATAGCTTTCCGTACTATACACCTGATAACTGGTACAAACGCTATTTAGGTCTCATCGCAGAGCTCCGTTATTGGAATTTTTGGCATGCGATTTTAAATTTCAAATTGTTAGTACGCGCACAGGTTATTTACTTTTTCCATATATTTTACAAGTTGCTAATGATACTCCTAGGCTACTTTGTACACATTTTCAGTGAATTTGGTTCATCATTTTTTGGGACACCCGATATATGTGCAATAAATGTAACATTATTCGGGTTAGAGTATATTTAGTATTTTGTTCTCAGACTCGTGACATTTTACCGCAACATTACATGCATACGTTGTTTAAATCGTTCATTTCCTTACAAGGCTCAAAGGCGAAGATCACAGGTAGTCTCCGATTTGAGGATCTTCTGCCATTCTCCGCAGCGACAAATTATTACAGATACCAGGGAAGGTTTTCCAACCCACCATGTTTTAATACCTTGTGGACGGTTTTCGCAGACACTGTTTTGATCTCAGAAAGACAGGTAACATTCAGTAAATTACATTTGTATAGTTCATGGTTATTTTACGGTTGACCACGAGATGCAATGGGTGTTATCTTGCCTAAATATGTACAGGGTGTCCCGAAAGTATGCTTCCCCCTAGGCAGACATATACTAATGTCTCCATAGTATGTGTCATTTATAATTTTAAAGCTCTTCCAATGTTACATTGATTTGCCAAGTATCATGGTTCAACTCACACATGTTAAAAAGTAACAGGCATTTCAAAAGTGATAAAACCATGATACTTGGCAAATCAATGTAAGTTTGCAATTGTATGAGCTTTAAAATGATATATGACACATACTATGGGCCCATTGGTATATGTCTGCCTAGGGGGCATACTTTCGGGACCCCCTGTAGGTACTTAATTTATACATTTTGGAACTTCAAGATAATGGCTTCTTAACATGCGCAACAATTATAATCCCCTAAACAATAAATATTATACTTGCATCTGCTACTTGTAGCTGGAAGCATTCAAAGGTCTCAATGACATGGATGGAAATCCTTTGAAGGACGTTTTCAGACCAACCCAGGATCTTGGAGATCGTATTGTCAAGTCAAGCGTTCCACCTCAAATGGAATTTGTCCCTGGTTCTCCACCGAGGAAAGGTCGGTGTAAATCAATCTACCTATTAGTTTAAGACGTTTAATTTACGCAAAAATACTTCAAAAATATAAGGTTTAATAATTTTCTGTTTCATCATTACGAGGGGTGATCAATAAGTAATGGACGCTTTTTTACACAGATACTTTTTATGGACCAATCCCTTTGATTTTCTAACCAGTGATGCATCATTCACTTATCTATCAATTCTGAAGATTTGAAGACAAAATATATAATACATGTTGATCTATTCTTATTTCTGTGAAGGAGGTACAGGTACCCCGGGACCGACATTTACGTCACATATTCAGTTTTTAGCCAGTTTGGCAAATTTCAGTTACATTTACACTTATTTTATATGCAACAAGTGTTGTGTTGTTTCAAACATTTTGCTGACTGGTTACACGTAAACAGTAAGTGATGTGATGTCAGAGTGTTGTATGGTCGGGGTTTCCAGGTCAATTTGAGGAAGCATTGTGGAAGAAGGGGTTGGTGAGAGAAAGAACCCCCCACTCCATATGGACAATTCACCTGCCCACATATCTCAAAATGTTCAGAAAACAATATTCCTAGACCTCAAAATTGAGCTCTTGGCCATTGCACCATATTGTCCAGATCTGCTCACATGTGACTTATTTATTTCTATACTACTTATTTCTATAGAGAAGGGACGCAGATTTATTGACATTGATGAAATAAAACAACCCGTGCAACTGCATCTTGCTACCATGTCAGAGAATGGATTCAGCCTTGTCTCACAATCTTGAGTTAAGAGGATGAAGAATTCTGTACATGTAGCACTTGATGGAACCTATGTAGAGGGCCCTGTAGAATGAATGTGACATGAGTACCACATAGTGATGATAAAATATTCAAAATCAACTATGGCATAACAAAATGGGGTAATTCATGACCATAATGGTTTGTTTTGTTCAGCCTGCATTCAACTGCGTTGCATGTTAAACAAGCTAAAATAACTTCAGAATGTTTGACGTAAATGTCGGTCCCGGGGTACCTATACCTCCTTCACGGAAATAAAAATATATCAAAATATATTACATGTTTTGTTTTCAAATCTTCAGAGTTGATAGATATTTGAATGATGTATCACTGGTAAGAAAATCAAAGGTATTGGTCTATAAAAAGCATCCGTGTAAAAAAGCGTCCATTACTTATTGATCACCCCTCGTATTTATCCTCTGTATGACGTGTCCTTATTATATGTTTGTAATATCATCTGTTTTATCAATGAAGCCTGTGTTGATGTGTTTTTCGTCATTGACGAGAGTTGCTCTGTGTATGAAGACATGCAGAAAGTTAAAGATTTCATCAAGGATCTAGTTGATGGAATTATTGTTGGAGATGATGCAGTGTTAATGTCTCTCGTGAGGTATGTAACCGATTTTTATTATTATTAGATTTATTTTCCCTCCATTGATTGGAGATAATATAATAATTATATATTGCAGTATTATTGGATGCGTATCAAAATTTAAACAACAATAGACAAAATAGAACTCTAATAAACACCAATAACATTATAAGTAGGATCTGAGAATTGATAAGAGTAGGTATAATGCACAAAGATGAACATAAAAAGCTATGAAATACTTGGAACCGCATACATCTTCCCCAAGGTCGATGTTGCATGTCCAGGTGGTCATTCTTGCTACGTGTTAAAATATTCTATGCAATTCATACGAGCTATACATGATTTGACAAGATAAAAATTTTCCTTATGAAAATACACCTGTATTCTGAGATAACTGACGTTCCGTTGGTCACACACGGTGCTCATCACACACTCATCGTAGGGGGACGGCCTGTTTATATATAACTATTAACTTATACATAGCTATCCCAGGTAAATCTAATTGACTCCAATCCGGGCGAGGTACATGTTCTGTATAATAGTGCTCACGCGTTTAAGTCCACTTTCGTTAATACAGTTGTCTCCCCCGAAGAGAGCTCGCAGTTTCATTGAATTTGACATTGCACTAATGTTTGGTACTCCATCTAGAATTGTATTTAATGTGCCCCTATTGTGCAGTCTACATTTTAAGACAAAGTGTTCAAGCGTTTCAATTTCCTCATAGCAGCTCTCACAAAACCTATCTCTCAACGGTATTCCCTCCCATTCGCCTGTGTTAATTCTTAAGCGGCCTTGTCCGACCATTAAGCGTACCATTAAGCGTACCATTAAGTTACATCTTTTAATGAACCTTGAATCACTCCTAGCTATTGTCCACCATATACAGGGTTTCACACATTGGATAACTTCCTTATAGAGTGTTAGTTCTTTATATGTGTTAACTTCGTGTCTCCAACCATCCAAATCGCAATTCCTTATCACATTCTGCACATGGCGTTTCCATGTCAATTTTGATGGATTTGCACCATTGTCCAGTACTTGATATATCGATAGGGAGGTTAAGCTACACATTTTGAATAAAATTTTGAACGCTTTCACGTACAAGTCTTCTTATAGCAATTAACCCCCTTATGGGTAAGCCGAATATCCCAAACTATAATAAATCAACCGATGAAAAAATGTCAAATCCTCTTTCCTCACCATTCAGTAAGGAAATTCTTATAGAACATGCTGAAGAACAAAGTAAAAACTATTTCCAATCTCCTTAACATCGAGATTAAGCCGCCAAAATAGTCCTTAGAAAACAATTAACAAAGAAGGGTTTCGATCCACATTCCTCAACCTGCATTGTTTTAGCATCACTTAGACTAATCGTTGAATGTTTCTATATTCATAAATTATTATACAAACAGTACATGCTTACCCCTACCCAAGCTTATAGAAATTGACTTGATTTACAGATACAGTGCTCCAGTGAATATGAACTTCTTCCACAGTATGACGACCAGCAATGATGTTGTAAAGGGATTCATAGATACACAGCCATTAGGACAACAGAGCACTTGTAGAACGCATACCTCACAAGCTCTCAAGTTCAATTCAAATAGGTCAGTACACACGGTGACTATCCAGGCCCCGTATATCGCGAGCAAGTTCCCACTGACAAATAAAGATATAATGAGTTTCACTTACTAAAGCTTCATAGATATTTTATATATCAATTTTATCATATCTCTCAAGGCCCCGATTCTAACATGAGTACAACATGTTAGAATATGATTATCAGAATCACGTGGTCTCTCGTGTCTTCAGCGCTTGTAAATTAGCCTTACTATTACTTTTTTTAATAAATGAATATTAATAACAGAATTTGGTGTAAAGTTCGGGTAATTTTCTTGTACTACACATATTTCGTCACACGGTTGTTTTAGGTTCTTTGGTCTAGGCAAGTGGGACAACGAAACTGCAGAGCGTGACTTTGGAATTAGGAATATTGCCCCTGATGTCATGATCATAATAACAGATGGAACCTCTATTCCGATGAAAGGTCGACCTTGTAAGCGTAACATATTTTTAATATTAAAAGGAGTTCCTTTTAACCCATTTATCTTATAACTTAACTAATGTTAATAGAGCATAAAGAGTAATAATGCCAAGTTAACTTATGCTTCGAATTAATTTTCAATGAATAATATTAACTTCATTCAAATAAGTGCAAATGCTTTCCTAGTCTACTTTTGCATTAACCTTTAAGCACAACCTAAATAAATAAAAGGGAAGATATATATACCCTCCATCTGTAAAGAAAAAAGGTGCAAGGTCCTTTATTAATCATATCTTTTTATTGTCCATTGTTAATGTTATACTAAACATCCAGAAGTATATGTACGTATACTTTGACCAAATGGGGAAAATTCCAAAGAATTCCGTTTATGTCGTGAAGAGTTAAAACGAATTGAATGGAACCACCCACAAAAGCATGAGTGTGACTTTTTACTATAAATTGACGTCATAAATATGAGAAATGCGATAAAGAGCATTTTTCTCAAAAAGGGGATCTTATGCGACGTGAAATTAAATTGTAAGACTTCCACCAGTTATTCACAATATTTATACGATGTGTCTTTAAGAGTTTAGTGAAATAATAATTTTTATGATTGATGCACCGTTTTTTCTTTGAAGAGGGCACATGTATTGACAGTCGATAACTGGATAATATTGATGATGTCATCGACATTATATAAACTGTAATAACATTTTCATTGATCACTAGCCGCCTTGGCAGAGGCCGCCAAACTGAGGGCACGGGGAGTTGAGATTTACACCATCGGGCTGATAAATCAAAATGAACGTGATGGTTCAGTGGAACTGCGAGGCTTTACTGGGGGAAATGATGACCATGTCTTTGATATAAATGATGAAGGTTTAGCCGGACAATTTGCGGATATCATCAACTCTTACAAGACATGTACAGGCGACAAAGGTAAGGCATTTTCGACCCGATTTTATAATTATTTTGTCCAAAAATTTAACACTTAAAGGGTGACGCATATCGTTTAGCAAATCGAACGCTCGTTTCTGGTGTTGCTCACCGTTTAGTATAAAAGGCCCGATCCCGGAATAATACTCAAGGGTTCACAGGTTCGATGTCGTTGTGTCAACACCTCTAACTGTTATATAGCATAAGTATATTATAGATCGTCACACATTTATAAAAGGGTGATTTTTATTTTGACAAATCAATTTCAAATTTATGGGTGAAGTTTCAGGATCTTCTATTTGTGTATAATAAGGAAAAATTGGCATCTAAATTTCCCCATAACGTAATAGCACACAGCTTGGCATATGAAATATCCTACACAAATGAAACAAAGCAGTTCTAACACAAGGATTTATATTGGCTGTTGTACATGTACTGTTTGAACGCATTCACTCCATGGATAACGTTTTCAAAATCATTATAAACGGATTACTTTATCTCAAAGACAATTTCAATAAACTGGATTTTACAGAACTCCCCTTATTTCTTAAAAATGGACTGATCCAGTTGATTCGCCTGGAGCCGCCATATTGTTTTTATACGGGATGCTTATCGGAACCCTTTAAGAAAGCAGCTCGGACTAAGAAAAGGAAAATAACAAAATTTAATGTTTAATTGCTGTCCATTTGGAATTTCAGAAAACAAAATTTGAGAAACAGAAATATTCTATCATAAAAATTCTTATTTTTCATCCAGATTGTTCCCAACTGGACATGGTGTTGGTGATAGACACGTCACAGAGTTTACTCAAATCTACTGAATGGGAACGGATCAGGAAAGACCCAGATAACCACCATGAGATAAAATCTGTAAATCTGATGGCTGTTAAGACATTTTTCAAACAGTTACTAGCTGCCGTCCCAATAGGTATTGTTATTTGGCATCTGGTCGTATGAACCTGTAGTTGGTTTTGGCAGTAGCTGAATTTATTAAATATACCGCGGGAGTATTGGAGAGGCATAACTAAGGCCAAATGTATACCAAACAAGACAGTATATCTATAAATACCAAATAACATTCGGCTACGGTCTCGTCGCTAGCATTCGAATCTCCGGTTCCAATCTAGGCTATTCATATCATGGAATAAAGGTGCAATACAAATTTGAAGGGTTCCACTTCATATTAAATATGATTTACTTTTGGGTAAGAGTCCTAAAAGCTATACCAACGTGTACAACGAGATTTGACAGACGCAGCTCATGACTATGATCGCCGCCTATTTTAATTCAATACTAAATTTGAAAACACTATATCTCATCAACTTTAACAAGTCCATCAACTTTTTACTGGGTTATAAAAGTTTGAGAGTAAAATATTATTATTTCATGAGATGAATCTATGCTAAAACAGAAGGTGTCCAGTAAAAGTGCTAACATGTTTATTGATGCATCTCTTATTTATTTCCATCTAGGCATGGATAAAACGAGAGTGGCCATCGTCTCATTCGATGAAGTGGTTACGATCCACCAATACCTCGATGAAACTACGGACTATGCAGGAACAAAGGATACGTTGACAAATAGTGTCATTGATTATACAGGCGTTGGGACACGTACAGATGCAGCACTTCAATATGTTCTTAACAGGTGAGGTTAGCTGAATTAGCAACCAAAAACTAAATATCTTATCTCTGATTGATAATGATCAATGCTTGAAATTTGATGAGTTCATAAGGGTTTTTGTGAAAACGATTCTAGGACCAATTACCCTTCGGCTGTCTTCAAAGTTAAGGTTAACTGTGTAAAAATATGCAGAGAACATCTTCTAATAACAATACAGAACACTAAAAGCAATTCAACTGACGGATTCAGTCATTAATTCCACGGCCGTTGGTATCAAAAGAAGTCGGGGGATTACCATATACTGTTTAGAGGAGACTTCTACCTCCACTTCCAGTTTCATTTTCATAACTTTTGATTCCCACCATGCTCTAAACGTAAAACATTTATTCTTCAGATGGATATTCTATTTGTTGAAGTCAAAAATAAATCCTTTAAATCAATTTAAGAATTATCACACTATGGAAAACAATCCATTCTTCTCTATGGTTGCAAAAAGTTCAACAAAGCAAAAACACCATACGGAACATATGTTCAATGATGCATGGTTGAACACATTTGTGTTTAGGGTATTGAAAGGAGATCGTGGGGATCGTGAGGATGTAAACAACTTCATTATGATGGCGACTGATGGAGTTGCGTTTCCATGTTGCACGGCTGGCTGCTGCATGAGTAGCACGGGAAACAACACATGTCCAAGAACTGACTACCCATGTATCTCCAAGAGTGAAGCCATAAAGGTGAGTCCTTTTCGTTCTCAGAATATACTAGATTACTTCAATCACAATGTTATCCGAATTTAGTCTAATTCGAACATCCACAATTCATCATATATCAGATATTGTTTAAGAATTATTGGACAACCCTTTCATAACAACTTTTTCCAGGATGTGAAACTTGCTGCTCATGAACTGAAAGAGAATTGGAGAAATGATGTCTACATACTTGCGCTTCCAAACAAACCCGATCGAGAAGATAACTCAGCTAAGAAACAAATGCAAAAGAGAATAGGTTTGTATGCTTATATATTATATATTATTATATGAAGGTAGCAAAATTGATTTCTTTTTATGGAACATACCTGTAAAATTGTTAAATATGAAGATGGCTTTTGTGCGGAGAAGGTAATTCATTTACAACCTGTGATATTGATTTTCGTGTATTAATTTTGTATTTTCTATTGTAAACAGTGGTTAATAAGCCCAGTGTGGGCTAGGTAAAATTGAAATTAATTTTGTATATTTTATAATTGAATTGTAAGACTAACCACTATAAATAAATAATTAAACTAAACTAAACTATATAAATACTGAAACATATTTGCGAAGTCAAAGAACTTTATGAAAGATTTTTTGTACATTTTTTGAAATTTTATTGTTTATTGACCAAACATCTCTTAACAAGGCAAAATAACTTTAATCAATGTGTCTAATACTCGTTATGTATACCAACAGCAATGTCCTTATATGAGGCACTTGTAAGAAATACAGCTACCGACATCAAAACACTGGAACAGTTCAATGAGTTGGAAAACATCGTGAAAGAGATGATCAACAGAGTTTGTGCAGCTGCTGATGGCCTCTGTAAGTAAATTATGTGTCATGAGCCTCAATGCATACAGCGCATGTAAACCCTTATTCTAGCATTAAGATTTATTTTATTTTTTATTTTAACAGTTTTTCGACGTAATCCAAGAAACGGATTGTAGTGAATAAAACCAGGCATAAAAAATTATTGTGTGCACCATCCACAGA
Organism: Owenia fusiformis; assembly: GCA_903813345.2. Lineage (NCBI taxonomy): Eukaryota > Metazoa > Annelida > Polychaeta > Sabellida > Oweniidae > Owenia > Owenia fusiformis. The sequence goes on from CAIIXF020000001.1 coordinate 3,067,352, forward strand.
TACATAAAAATTACAAAAATCCAGTAATACGGTATTCTATACTTTTCAGTTTTGTCTGCTCCGGTTCCTTAAAATGATTTACAGCGCTTGGTATGGCTATGAGACGGTGGCGAAGAGTAATGGACCAACCTTACAACTTGTTATTTACTCAGTAAAAAAACTTATTGACAATTATTTGAAACTTGTCAACTTGTGTTGTTAAATATACAGACACTATCTCTATGTGGCATCGTTCAGTTTTAATCCACTTAAAAGATTTGGAAATCAAGTACCATCTCTTAGATACCGAACATGAATGAAAAAATCACTTAATTTACAGTTATTTGCTAATGTACTGGTCCCTATCTGGTTACATCTTTATGGCAAAATTGATGAATTTCCTTTAAAGTGTGGGCCTGACCCGGCTACGTATAGCACAGAGTTTATACTGGCGGATTAGACTAGTTCATTTTTATATGTGTGTGAAAGCTTTCTCTTATTTGCGTTTTTTCGTTTAGTACGTTTTTTTATAATTGCCGAGGTCTTATAACCGGGATAAAACAATGATTATCGTTGACTGCCCACACACAAAACATACGTTGAGTGAACAGTGTTATTACAAACAACAGGCTTTAGAGTACAAAGCGTAGTGTGATAATAAGCTGTACACTACCACTGCTGCATGTACATATTACTAATTTACTTGTTGTTGTGTTTGTCACCTTTAAATTTTACATTTCAAAATTGTCATTTTACATGTCATAATTTGTTGGTTTCATTCGTTTAGTCAATCAAAACATTGTAAAACAATAGATTGTCTGTTACGTACAATCAATTTTGTTCAGTTTTGATTAGTTGTCAGAATAAAGTTACGTTCATCTGAATCCATGTATCAAAACAAAAATCCTATTTTCACTTCAAAATACTTCAGAGATGAAGGCTCGGAATTTTCACATGCAATAACTTATTGTCGTATTCTTTATTTTATCTTCTCGATAGTAGCATTTAGTCGCACATTTGATGCCAGGTCACCTTGTCGCGTACCTCTTGGTGAACCCCACATTTATGTGTGTACTCATGGAAGTAAATTCCCCGGCTACATGTGTAGCCGAGAGCCACAAACTTTTCAACAGGTTCGAAATGACCAATTTCTCTCATATATACTCTAAATATTTTATTATTTAGCACCTACAAAGTATTGCTAATAACCATATGTAATTTCAATAAGGAAACTTATGTGGCTACATATAAATTCAATATCAACACTAGCTGTTCTCTCAACACGTCCTGGCTTACATTGTGGTGCAGACTGTGTGGTGACAAACCCTGGATTTTCGCTATTTATAGTTTATCAACACCTGGACGCATGCGCATTTTATAGTTTATCGGGCACTTTAAGGAAAAGTAAGCTTTTTATTATTATCATTTTCACGAACAAAGAAGTTGATTTGTATCCTAATATTTTACCTGTATGTTAATAGAAATTCGGTTATTGAAAAGCTAGTCTTTCACGTGCAAATGTCTATCATCTCCAATAATCGAGTAAGAATTCCCACACTTAGATAACCTGAACGTCATCGGGTGAATGTTGCATTGCTAACGCGAGGGGTTCTTACTCGTTTATTGGAGCCCTTGGATGTATCAGTAACCGGATGTCACTATTAGCATACGGATAAAATATTTGGATACAAATCAACCTCTTTGTTGGTGAAAATGATGATAATAAAGACGCTTGCAAATTTTCTTTATCGGAAATTTATCCATTTTGTTAAAAAGACGTGAAACATTGGTGTATTAATTAAGATCAGAGTCCAAATTGTGAACGAAGTCTCGGTCGGAAGAAGGCCTAATTATGAATTCTGGGGTACCCCTCCCCAGTGTATTATCTGTTATCTTTATAAAGAATTCTGAGCCACCCCTCCCCTTCTTGAGGGCATACTAGAAAATCCTAGTAAAACATAAAAACAGGACATATTTTTCTAAAATTCGGAATTGTTTGGAAAGAAATCGGCGTGAAAATCGATGTTCATTTTCTGAAAAATCTTGAGAAAATTGGAATGTCTGAAATATATGGAAAAATTTGTTCCAAAAAATCAGGAGTAAACTAAAAAAAACTAAATCGACACCTTGAAATGAATAGGGAGGAAATCTCTAATTTTCTAAAAATCGGGGTTGTTTGGAAAAATCTGTGAAAGTCGAGGTTCATTCAGAACTTCTAAATAAAAAACTCGGGGTTACTGTTATTTATTTATTTATTTGCCAAACACTTTTTAATCAGTGGCACAATGGAAAATTCCAGTGCGGCAGTACATAAAACAAATACATATAGGGTGTCCGGAAGGTAAAGATACGAATACTCTAATTTTAAGAGATTTAGGAGTTTTGCAATGAAATTGCTACAGATTGTAGAGAAACATTATTACAATGTGTCTACCAACTCTCGTCGCATATAGTCTAAACCGGTTAAAGTTACAGTAGTAATATTAATATTAATATTAAAAGTTAATATAGTATTTTCTACCTAAATACATGACTATTGGAAGTCTTTTCTGTATCTAAACAAACTGAGTGTCTCGAGCAGACACGTGTGAGGATTATACACAAGGATATTTTCCATGGAGGCGACAAATGATGGTTTTGTGCACTTTTTATAACTTTCATATGTTTCCAATATGGCGGCGCCCTCGGAAAGAAAAGCTTGAGTTTGTTATTGAATGGACTTTAGGCTACGTAGAATGGATAATACCGGACCTACCATGGATGTTCCGCCCCCATACATGATGGATATTGAAGAAAGCGTTCAGTTCTTTCTCCAAAAAATTGACTGGGAGCCAAAGGATAACATTGTTGAATCTTTGAGTGATGAGTTTGACGAGGGTCAACTGTGTGAAACGAGGGAAACCCTTTTGAAGGCTGCGCAAGCTGAATGGCAAACAAAGGTTGGTAATAAGTCTATTGTTTTTGGACTGAAATTACGCAGAGGAGCCGACAAGCTGAAGGCGATATGCCGGGATGTATTCGATTTGTATAGATATTGTGCCGATTTTGACTCATCATCATTCCCACGATCTGTCCTCAATGCTTCGACAATCTCTGCGATAGAAACTTTTGTTCAAAAAGACACGGTAAATGATGACAACGGTGCCGATGCAGTTAAAACGATAGCTCCGTTGGGTGTTAATGGCCTTAAGGAACATTATATTACATTAGTCAACAAAATAAAGGAACTTGAAATCGCCTTCGCTGAGCTAAAAACCAGAGGGTCACAGTGACATGTTCTGTTTGTAAACATGAATGCCTGCTGGGCAATATCAATAAGGCTAATAATGAACACACAGCAGCACAGATTGACGTGGGATTAAAGCCGACTGACTGTGAAAACAGTACATCTACTCAAATGCCCAGTGTCGTGAGTATTTCTGATAATTATAGCTCCGACTCAAACAATCGTAAACCCTCTGTTAAGACAGCTACGTCGCCAAGTAATACATTAACAAAACCCGCAGCTACAAGTAATTGTGCAACGTTGAATGTTCCTCCTATTATGACCACCAGTAGTGTTTCTGATTGCTCTACGACAGTTGCATCAATTCCCGTGGATCCAATAAAGTTCCCGCCGCTTGTGGCTTCAAAACCGAAACTGATTGACTCCTCGACGTCTCCTCCACCCTGTTCCCTCGCCATCCCTCCAACCAAACCCCAACCTAAGGGGGCTAGGGAGATATCGAAGTCTAGCAATGGCGGGCGTGGAACTGCAACGATTAAGAAATTATGTGGAGTCAAAAATGAGTCATCGCGTATAGTGTACTTGGAGAACATCTCGCAAGATATTGAGGATTCAGATGAGACCACGAAGGATCTAGTGCTCAAATATGCTCATAACAGAATCTTAAGAGGTTCTGGACAAATCTTTTGATTCTGGACTTGTCATATTTTTTTTCAACGAAATCACATCCAAGGGTTGGATTTTTATTAGCTATTTAGAGAGTGAGTCCTGCCTAGTATTAATTTCAATAAAAAAAGTTAAAATAGAACCCTATTTGAGAGTCAATCTAATACTTACATTACATTGATAAAAGGCAAATCCTGAAATATTTTTAAGTGCATTTTTTATGAAATATTATCCAAGTATTTAGATGAAAGGGTCTTATTTAAATACAAATCATAACATGAAGATATTTTTCATGTAACAATTTTTAATGAAATTCAGTTAAAGGGTCAAGATAAAACGAGGTAATTTAGGTGAAAACCCTTACATGATGATGTGTTTTCATAGCTTCTTTCATAAAATTCCATCAAGGGGTGAAGATAAAATGATCGAATTTAAGTGATTTATGGATCACGAGAATATGTTTTCTTGGATATTTTCTATGAAATCCCATCCAATGGTCAAGGTAAAATTTTGATTTTGATTTGGTATATTTGGTCACGTGTTCGAAAGATCCATATAAGGCCCGTAGAACCATATAGGAACGTCATTTTGAATGTCACGTGATAGATCCATATATGGGTTTTAGAACCATTTCGGGAAAGATGAGGGGAAGCCCCTGACACCTGTTTCACGATTTTATCCGAACGTTGTTCGGATCATTTCGGTTTTTATGCACTTCATTATTCTACCGAAGTTTGCCGATTTGATTCGTCGTATTTCGGAATCCTGGTGACAATTTTATACTCCACTTGGAGTATTTTTGATCTACTTCTTATGACGAAAATTCCCGAACCTTGTTCGGATTAATCCGAATTTTCTGACCTACTTTATCTTCCGAGATTTAACGAGTTAACATTCGTCTCATTTCGGAATCCTGGCGACAATTTTATACTCCATTGGGGTATTTTTGATCTACTTCTTATGACGAATATTCCCGAACCTTGTTCGGATTAATCCGGATTTTCTGACCTACTTTATCTACCGAGATTTAACGAGTTAACATTCGTCTCATTTCGGAATCCTGGTGACAATTTTATACTCCATTGGAGTATTTTTGATCTACTTTTTCTGGATTTTGCTCTACTTATTATAGTTTGACAACAAGCAAATCAAAAAATTTGACATGAATGGGTCTCGATCGACTAACCTACAGCGTGGAAGCTAGGCACGTAGCCCATGAGGCCAAAGTGTTACCGATATAAAAGAACAAAAGTATTATATATTTATACCGAGCGTCAATAACGCAGATGCGAGTAGGTAGTTACCAGTTTCGCCACCAGGTGGCTCGTTCGGGTCAGATAACATGGCGGGTATAGTAGAAAGTTCCCTTTAACTTAAATTACGTCTATTTTAGTGGTTCAATTTTTATATAACCCTTATGTATCTAATAGTTGTACAAATTAAAATATGTCCAGGAAAAGAAAATGTTATCTGTCCAATACAAGAAAAGATATTTCACTTTTTGTGATTTTGTAACATGGGCTCTATGGAGAATCAACCCGAACTGGAAGTCACACTTTCAAAAATAATTAAATTTTCAAACTTGATAAACAATCACATTTTCAAAAAAAATTAGTTTTCAAAGTTGATAAACAATTTTCGAAACCATATTTCTAGATGTACTTTTACATGTAGATTTCAAATATGACATCACTTTGTCTGTATTTTGAATATTTAATGACGTAAATCAAGATTATTTCTATTCGCATCTAGTCTATTCAAAATGATCTTCACTTTTGACTCCACGTAAATACAACTCGTCAGTATCCAGAATAGGTGAACGCCTATGGCGCTAGTGAATAACCAAGCTTCAGGTCAGTGGTTCGTATCCCTCCGTGATATACTATTTTTGTTTTATTAAGTACGACAGAAAGGAGCAAGGTGTAGGTTGAAAACAAGACGTTAGTTTGTTTCAAAACAAATTTGGAAACATTAACCTCTGATTATTAAAGGTTTTCCACTCCCGAAGGGCCTCTAGATCTATGAAATTTATTAGTTTTTTAGATATATGTGATCTACGTTTTCATACTTTAGCCTGTAGAATCATCTAAATATTACATTTTGGATTTCATTGATATCCTGTCATAGTCCTAAAATGTTTTTTTCTGGAACATTATTTTTTCAACACTGATACAAATTTCCCTGAAATATCTACCGTTTCAAAATTCCCGGACATCTTTGGCCCTTTTGACCTAATTTTAAAATTCCCTGACATTTCGAGCACTTGGAAAATTGAATCAATTTCCCTGACATTTGCAGGTGTGTACGAACCCTGGAAATATCCCAATGGCTCGCCCTATGGATCGCTAGCACAGATTGGTTTGATTAGTGTTTCAAAATGGTGGACGAAGTGTTTGATTAGATAATTTACATATTGAGCTTCTTAAAGGGGCAACCAGGCCTGTACATAGAAAATTCGAATTTTTTTACTTTTTCTGAATTTTTAGGGCACCATTTGGCTTAACATCTTCTTTTATACATTTTTTTCTCAAAATGTATGGATAAACAATATAATTTCAGCATTGAGCAGTGCAAATTTAGTTCAAAGCTTCTATAAAGGGAGTCCAACTTATAGATTTTGAAGATCCGACTCGTTTCAAGAAGAATATCGGCAGCTTAAACCACGCCCGGTGATCATACGAAATGGATGCAAGAAAACTCAACAAAATTGGAAGATTTATTTTTTCAAGATAAAAGTTACAACTGGATTGCCAAATGAATAGGCGCAGTGCATGGCAAAATATGTTTTTTTTTTTTTTTTTTTTTTTTTTATTCCTTCATTCTTATTTATGTACATGTAAATGTAAATATAAATATGTACATGTAAATGTAATGCAATTAATAATATAAATAAAATTTACGTAGACAAAAAAATACACTTATAGTTATGTTGTAAATGTATCTTGACTAAATGAATGTTGAATAAAATTGCAATTGTTGTTGATTGTTGATTGATAAAAGAATGAGTAAGAATAAAGTGTATGTAAAACCAATGCAATGGCAAAATATGTTAGGTCTTCTAGTATTTTTTTGAACTGATACGCTTCTAAGATATGAGATCTATTATAAAAGGCGCATCATCTTCATCAACGTGCAAAAGTCAATGTTTTTGCTATAACTCAGGCAACAATGGTCTACACGACCTGTAATAAATAGGTATAAGGGGCGTTATTATTACAACACTGACATTGCTCACTTTTTAAAGTTGTTTCAATGCGTTATACAAAAAATAACTCCATTCTTACAAAATCACAAAAAGTGAAATATCTATTCTTGTATTGCATTTTCTTTCACTGGACATATTTTAATTTGCATTGCTATTAGATACAAAAGGGTGATATGAAAATTGAACCACGAAAACAGATGTACTTTAAGTTAAAGGGAACTTTCTACCATACCCGCCATGCTATCTGACCCGAACGAGCCACCTTGTGGTGAGACTGGTAACTACCTGCTCGCATCTGCCTTATTACGCAGAGACATAAACGTATACACAAGGAAACGATAGGAGCTAACCTATTTTATCTCTGTATACATTTTAACTTTAATACATCTTTACAAAATACCTGTATATTGATTTTTTGACCTTGACCGATTCTTCGAATCGAATTTGTCCAAAGGTCTTGAAACGTAAAATGCCTCAATATTTATCTTTGACCTTGGGATGACCTTGTACAAGAAACATTAATGTTGACCTCGGTACATCTAATCATAATTCGCCAAGAGCCATAGTATCATAAAACGCCAAATACCTAGACATTGATCGTTTACCTTTGATGAACTTAACTCTGACCTTCGGAGACCAACTTACTATAAGGTTAAATCGTGTAGAAGGAGATGTCCCAACAGACAGACAAAATGACAGACAGACCAAACATGCTTTATAATAGGTCCCGACATCTCCTTTTGCCCTCATACTTGATGGGCCAGTGAGCGTTAAAGGCAGAATCAGATATATGGGCGTGACAAAATTACAAGCAACATGTACAATTGACGTACCAATCTATTCCTTACAATCTCAAATACAAAATCTCAAAAAATATTTACGATATGTTACAAATTAATGAGGTTATAATACATCTAGATTAAAAGTGCAAAATTGTTTAAATTCTCCCAAATAATAAGTAACCATTCTTATAGAAAAAATATACATTGTTGTAAACTCTTTAGTTTTCCTGAAATAAAGTGTGCACTTTGGGGATTTTTAGAAAATAGACATGAAAAGGAATAACATAAGCCAGAAATATTCTAAATTTGAAACAATTTTTGTTAAACTGTTTGCTAGATCTGATTGTCTCTTTAAAATGCCAATATCTATAGGTTTACGCGTTTTTTAACCTTGGTCTGAGATTCGACCCTTGATGAGGCATTATTAGGTGACCTGAATCAAGGTCATTCCTATGTAAAATATCAATATCTAGGTATTTGGTGATTTAAAGTCCTTTGCGCTGCTGTGACCCTTGGCAACCAATGATTAGGGGAACTGAGTTCAAGGGCAATGTTAATGGGTCAAGTTTGTTTCAAGATCAAATATTAATATCTAAGTATTTGGCGTAGTGACTACCTTAGGGCTACAATGACCCTTGACGACACATGATTAGGTTACCTGAGGTCAAAGTCAATGTGTATTGTGCAACGTCATTTCAAGGTCATATCTAGGTATCTGGGGTTTCGCGATGTTTCAACAAGTTCATCTCAATTAAAAAATCAGTCAAAGTCACGTTATCAATACAGGTATTTTGCATTTTATGGAGACTGCTGCTATGTGGGGACCCTTGGTGATCCACTCGAACATGTAGATTTCTAGTATTTGTAAAGATGTATAAAAGTTAAAATGTATACTTACCATGAGCTCCTATCGTTGAATAAAAATAAGGAGTATGGTTTTAATCTTTAAAATTGGCTAAGTCGTGATTATGCAACAATAGTATGTTCGAAATACCGCTGTGTTATGCCTGGGTCACATTTGCTGCGAGTATTTTGTTCAAAATTGAATACATTTCTGAACACAATACTCAATCGGCCGGGCGCCGTAGTGAAAATCGGAGCAAATGTGACCAAGGCATAAAACAATTGAATAATACACAACCGTATCAGTTTCACATTTACCGCGGACAAAAGCATTCATAAAAATACAGCCAGAGTTGGCAATCATATAAAATGAAACCAATCCCGCTGTGATTCATAGAAATAACCAATTTACTGCATTGAGTTCAATGTTATAACCATGTCGATTTACATGAGTGTCCGATTCATTGTAGCACATTTAAACCTTGACTGTTCTCCAGAAAGCAATAAGCTGACATATATTATTTTTTTACATTTTAATAAAACTGAAAAGATAATAAATGTTTAATATAAGGTTGACGCACATGTAGTTATAAATGTTTTAAGCGTAAAATCAAAGCAGAACCATATAATTTTTTTTTAAATTACGCTGGAATTCCAACTGGATACAACTGACGAGTTGTATTTAATGTGGCCTAAAGTGCTGCTTATTTTTATCGTGAAGCCACATAGTAAAATTACGATTTCTCTGCACCCTGGTGTTCAATCAACATCATTCGAGTATCTATGTGTTCCTGACACGTTTGGGCATCCGGTTATGACAACGTCTACCCACTGTTTGCACGCAAAATTGACGTAATTCATGACTGAAATCGGGAAGACAAAAATATGTGATATTCTTTCAGAATTGTTTATAATAACTATTTACAAAAATGTTCCCGAGACACAAATCCATGTAGGTAAGGGTTGTTTTAATGTCGAAAAGCCCCAATAGAACATTACAAACCCAGATTAGACCCGGAAGAATGCAGATTTCATGTAATGATTTACGTTCATGTAAACAAGTAAAATACATATAATCCCCATATAAAACACTGGCCTACGTGGCATGTTCAAATTGAAATATAGAAAATTTTCAACATAGCATTTGCTTCCGTGTTCTGTATGCCCCTCTACCTGCTTAAGAAGGCAATGCATTTTCAAATAAAACCTTAGCCAAGTAGATTAGAGTCTCTAGGACACTTTTGTTAATAGTTTTCACAAGCAATTTTGTTGTGAATCTCAAATTTTGTCTTCCCGATTTCGGTCATGAATTACGTCAATTTCGCGTGCAAACTTTGTGTAGACCTTGCTATTCCCGGACGCCCAAACGTGTCAGGAACACATAGATCTTGATTGGACATCAGGTTGCAGAGAAATCGTATTTTTACTGAGTGGCTTCACGAATAAATGAAAAGGCTATACGCCTGTTAAAGATATGCTAAGCAGATAAGTAGGTCAGTATAACATAATCATGAAATGAATAAGTCTGAAAATACAATTGGTCAAAATGTACTAAAACCTGCTTAAAACTGAAAAACATTGCATGCTCTATTCCACACCATTTGGAGGCTTTTGAAATTCGCAGTAACAATGAATAAGTGCCTGTATATAATCATTGCATAGAAAACATTTCATGTAGTGTGTATCAGATGTATTGAGTTGACCAAAATACTCCTTTGTTTACTATATACTGGACTACATACTGGCACCCTTACATACTAGTATATGTTACTGTACATATTGTAGAATTAGCCCATAAAAGTTTTGCAAAATCAACATCTTATACTATCAATGCAATAGACTGCTTGCTCAACCTTACAGGCAAACTATTATAGACAAATTTGAAGATAAGACTGATATTGTCACATTGAATTATGATAATAAGTAAATAATATTTTTGCAATATTTTGCACTGGTATAACCATGTGCAGTAGAATAATACACAGGGTTACCCTAAATTGTAGAAACATGAATATGTTTCTTATAATTGATTAATTTATATATCCCAAGGATTTCACCTGTTCCCTTCCTGACCAAACCTTGTTTTATTTTTGATGTTTTACAATAAACAAACTACTCTTTTTGACATCTTATCATTTTTATTTCCATATGTTATTGAAGTGAGAACTCAAATGACCAATGGGAAAACAATGTTAAACTTGAACACTGAAATAGGTATTCTAGCAGGCCTAGGAAAATATGGCTAGAAAAAGATGCTACAAGGGCTACAGGTGGACAAACTTTTCCCCCTGAAAAGCATTTTAGGGGTCAGATCACTAAATTCATGATTGCATTGAAAAGCTTTGAATGCTAATTTTCAAGAATGGATGTATTACCAAAAAGAAAATATGAAAAATTCATATAGTTTATTTTGAGTGATTATTTAGTGTCAAGTTTTGTCTCTAGTGACAGCATGTTACTGAATATCTCATCAAGTGACCTAAACTACAGCAGCTAAAATAAGCATACCGAAATATCATAATTCAGTATGATTCGGAGAAGGGGATTTTACAGTTATAAGGGATTAGCAATTCATTTATTATCTTACAATTTAGCTGAATTCTCGAATTTGAAGATCTAGTGCTATATTGTTTAATATGCATTATAATAGATCGATTTGATGGTATGTGATATGATCGATTTTACCTTTTTGTCATCATTGCTAAGGAATACAATAATACCATTCCAATTAATGATAACTCACTTATTGTATTACTTGTGCTTGATACATATGCTGGAAGATATGCTTTTAAAATTGGTAAACCATTACCAAAACTATGGTTACCCTGTAGTAGTGAAAGTCACATTAAAAATGATTATCACCCCCTTCAATCTATTTTTACAGGTTTTTATGATTATTTCATATTTTTCTATATTTTGCGTAACCAGGACGGTGAATTTTCTTCATTTTTCTTCAAACATTTCGTCTTACCAATATTTATTATATCTGTCAATTTCAAGAAAATCGCGCCGCTACATTTCAAAATAATTCAAATTATGTCGTTTTTCCCATTGAGCTCCATTATAAAAATGGAATTTTCAAACTTAACATTTTAAAATTCTATGTGGTGAAAAGTTGCATATTGAGTAGTTCGTTAATGTTATGGTGTAAAAAATTCAAAACAAAAAGGAATAAAGAAAAAATGCCACGGAGAAGTCTCATTAGAATATCTTTAAGTGGAGTCAAAAGTGAAGATCATTTTGAATTGACGCTCGGTATAAATATATAATACTTTCGTTCTTTCATATCGGTAGCACTTTGGCCTCATGGGCTACGTGCCTAGCTTCCACGCTGTAGGTTAGTCGATCGAGACCCATTAATGTCGAATTTTTTGATTTGCTTGTTGTCAAACAGTAGAGCAAAATCCAGAAAAAGTAGATCAAAAATACTCCAATGGAGTGTAAAATTGTCACCAGGATTCCGAAATGAGACGAATGTTAATTCGTTAAATCTCGGTAGATAAAGTAGGTCAGAAAATCCGGAATAATCCGAACAAGGTTCGGGAATATTCGTCATAAGAAGTAGATCAAAAATACTCCAATGGAGTATAAAATTGTCACCAGGATTCCGAAATGAGACGAATGTTAACTCGTGAAAACTCGGAAGATAAAGTAGGTCAGAAAATCCGGATTAATCCGAACAAGGTTCGGGAATTTTCGTCATAAGAAGTAGATCAAAAATACTCCAAGTGGAGTATAAAATTGTCACCAGGATTCCGAAATACGACGAATCAAATCGGCAAACTTCGGTAGAATAATGAAGTGCATAAAAACCTAAATGACCCGAACAACGTTCGGATAAAATCGTGAAACAGGTGTCAGGGGCTTCCCCTCATCTTTCCCGACATGGTTCTAGAAGCCTTATATGGATCTATCACGTGACATTCAAAATGACGTTCCTATATGGTTCTACGGGCTTTATATGCATCTTTCGAACACGTGACCAAAAATACCAGATCAAAATCAAAATTTTACCTTGACCATTGGATGGGATTTCATAAAAAATATTCAAGAAAACATATCCTCGTGATCCTTAAATAACTTAAATTCGATCATTTTATCTTCACCCCTTGATGGAATTTTATAAAAGAA